>CM051347.1:39934881-41134881 GCA_028015215.1 Gynostemma pentaphyllum
TAATCTAAGGCAAGACTACAAAGGGGTGAGGCTCAAGGCTCTCCATTTGCTCAAAAGGCAATATTTCATTACATTTTCAAATCTGCTTTACAATAGCTAAAACAAAGCCTATTTATAGGCATAAAAGACATGTAAATGTCGTTCATAATGCTCCCATAACAGCCCCATGATGTCCCTAGCTTGTAACCCCCAATATTAAAGCAAAACCATAAGTTACAATCAGCTACTATCACTTTGTAACCTACAAGGAAAGTAAAACATTTGTAACTGATATTTAACTCTAATTGAAGCTTTTAAATGTTCATTAATGCTTGTCTTGGAGTTGCCTTAAGTTCCCTTGAATGAAACTTGAGTTGTCTTGAATGAAGCTTGGGTTATCATCAATGCATCTTGAGTTGTAGTTAATGCATCTTAACTTGACTTGTAATAAATGAACTTGGGTTGCCATTAATGCAATTGAAGTGCATTTAATGCAAGTGTTCTTGAAGCTTGAATTCCTCAAATGCAAGGCTACATAATTCATATCACAATTGAACACCCTTCTACCTCTCAAGATTTGGAAATTCAAAGAATATCAAATCCAAGATATCCAAAAACACGTAATTTTTATCCAAAACCCTCTCCTCCTGATATGCAACATGAGGAAAGACATAAACTAACTCAAGCTGTTTATGATGGTAAATCTGTCTGTGAATGGAACATAGATGGATGTACGGAACATCAAATAATAAATTTAATCCATGAAATGGCAATGGCTGTCACAGCTTTCAAAACCCAAAGACAAAGTGATCATCAAACTGCCATACTTTTAGTTTCAGGATTTACTGGACAACTTAAAGGTTGGTGGGATCATTTTCTTACTGAACAAGAACGAAAGTTTATCCTTTCTCAAGTTAAAACTGAAACTGATGGAACTCAAATAAGTCATACTCAAGATGCAGTTGCGACATTGTTGTTCGCAATTACTAAACATTTCGTAGGAGACCCAAGTCAATTCCAAGATAGATCCTCCGAAATTCTTCTCAATTTAAGATGCAATACCATGCAAGATTTTCGATGGTATAAAGATGTATTCCTTTCAAAATTATTCATTAGAGCTGATTGCAATAGTTCTTATTGGAAAGAACGATTTGTAGCCGGTTTACCAAAATTATTCGCGGATAAAATTCGCCAAAGATTAAGAGATATATTTCAAGGAGATATTCATTATGATACATTAACCTATGGAGAATTAATCTCTTATATCATTAATGAGGGATTAAGACTTTGTACTGACTACAAGATTCATAACAAACTCAGAAATAATGAAGGACAACAACAAAGAGAATTAGGTGCCTTTTGTGATCAATATGGTTATGGGAAAATCCAAGCTCCCTCTTCTGCCATAAAAAGAAAACGATTTCAGAGATCCCAAAGGAAATCATCTAATAATAACTCAAGAAAGTCCTCTAGATATTCTCGATCAAAAGGTTCTTATCAACAAAAATATTACTCCAAACCAAAAAGACATTCCAGAAAATATTCAAGAAATATTAAAGATGTTCAATGCTATAAATGTAAGTCTAAGGGACATTATGCAAATAAATGTCCTATGAAGAAAAAGATAAATAACCTAAAAATTGATGATGAAATTAAGAATAAACTTCTTAATTTAATTAATTCTGACTCAAGCTCTTCTTCTGAGGAAGAATCCTCTGAAAGTGTCACATTGGAGGAACAAGAAAGTTCTCAATCAGATGATGACAATATGACATCATCAACCTCTGATGACAAGAAAACAAAAGTTTGTAATTGTCAAAATACAATTAATGTAATTTCTAAAGAACAAGAATTTATGTTTGAAATCATTAACAAAATTGATAACACAGAAATTCAAAAGGATTACTTACTCAAACTAAAAAATCTAATATCCCAAAAAGATGAAAAAGAATCCAAAACTTTGTCTCATGAAGACTTTGTCCCATATGACATCAAAGAAATATTTTCAACATTTAATACTCCAACAAAACCTACAACAATTCAAGATTTACAATATGAAGTCAACAACCTTAAAAAGGATATCAATCACATAAAACAAAATGAATCTCAAATTTTTGATGAACAAGCTGCTATGAAATTCGAATTAATTACACTCAGAGAACTGATTCATGACATTCATTCAAAAGATGTCCCCTCAACTTCAAACTTAAATACTCAAAACATTGACATCAATAATGAAGCTAAGAATTTGCCTGCTCAACAGTTTATCAATTTAATTAATCAAGTACAAATTCAAAAATGGTATTCTCTAATTACCCTTGTTATTAATAACAAATATAAAATCACTTCAAAAGTACTAATTGATTCCGGTGCGGATCAAAATTGCATCCGGGAGGGATTGGTACCAACAAAATATTTTGAAAAAACAACTGAACATTTGCGTGGAGCCAATGGTCAAAGACTCAATATTAATTATAAACTTTCTAATGTACACATTTGTAATCAAAACTTTTGTTTCAAAAATACCTTTATTCTAGTTAAAAATTTACAAAATGAGATAATTTTGGGTACACCTTTTCTCACCCAAATTTACCCATTCTCTGTCTCAGATAAAGGAATTACTACAAAAATACTTGATCAAAATATACATTTCAATTTTCTCAACCCAATAAATACTCATGATGTTAGAATGCTTCAAAATTCTTCAATATATAAATCTATAAATCAAAATATATGATACGAAAACCCTTTCGAAATGCTTTAAGAACCCTTAAACTTAACTAAGGACCCAAAAAGATCACAACCAAAGAACCCACATATGCCATTTGAAACAACCCAAGGAAAAAGGCTAGAAAATGATTATCCTTATGATCAATGATCTAAAGACAAGAATTGGATTTCTTGTTTTAGATTCGAATCAATCCACCAATTTAGAATGATCAATCCTAAAGGCTTGATTCTACAGCCACCCTAAACACAAGGAATGACAAAATTGAAATGGTAAGCTCGGCTCACAACAATTTCAAAGAAAAGCTCTCAAAGAGTTTTGTATTTTTTTCTCATGAATAATCTGATTGTTTACAATCTGAAACATGGCTATATAAGCCTTACAAAACAAAAGGAAAAACGAAATTGTCATGAAGGAAAGGAATAAAAACGGCTAGAAACATAAAGACTTACAATTGTAACCGAAAATGGTCATAAACAACATAATTAAGACATTAACTAATTAAAAACTTGTAACTGAAATTAAAGGAGTTACAAATCTGATTTTAAAGACTTTGTAACTTAAACTCATTGATCACAAGTCTTGATGAGAGTCTTTAATGAAGCCTTGAGTTGAAATGAGCTAGTCTTGAGTTGCATTTAATGTAACTGGAGTTGTCATTAATGCAACCGAACTTGCAATAAATGCATCTTCATTTTGGACTTTAATCTTGAAAACATTGTATGCTTCTTCAATACAAACTCCTTTACTTGTAAGACAGCCCTTGGAAGAATCCATATTTGCAAAATAGTCCATGGCCGAATTCACTAGTGCTTGAACATGTAGATTGAGGTTGGCTTGAAGCTTCCTTGCCCTTGATCTTGTTATTGGACCTTGAGGTAAGATGATAGAGCTTCCTTGATTGTCATCATTTCCCCCCTCTTCAAAAGGATTCGTCCTCGAATCCTGACCATCCCCTACATCAAAAGGACTCAAATCAGCGACATTAAAAGTTGCACTAATAGAAAACTCACCGGGTAGATCAATCTTGTATGCATTGTTGTTGATCCGCTCAAGAACTTGAAAAGGACCATCTCCCCTTGGATTTAGCTTTGATTTCCTTTGAAGTGGAAACCTTTCCTTCCTAAAGTGCACCCAAACCCAATCACCTGGTTTAAAGATCAACTCCTTTCGACCTTTGTTAATCCTTGAAGCAACCATAGCATTTTGCTTTTCAATCCGTTCCTTGACTTCCATATGAATCTTCTTTACTAATTCAGCCTTGGAAATAGCTTCATCACTCACAAAATTGTTAGGAGGCATAGGCAATAAATCAATAGGACTAAGAGGATTAAAACCATAAACAATTTCAAATGGAGAACAATTAGTAGTGCTATGTATAGCCCTATTGTAAGCAAACTCCACAAATGGTAAACTATCCTCCCACATTTTTATATTTTTATCAAGTATAGCCCTAAGCAATTGAATTAAAGTCCTATTTACTACCTCTGTTTGCCCATCAGTTTGTGGATGGCATGTAGTAGAAAATAACAACTTAGTTCCAAGCTTCCCCCATAACACTCTCCAAAAATGGCTAAGAAATTTTACATCCCTATCACTAACAATGCTCTTTGGAATGCCATGCAATTTAACAATATGAATGAAAAATAAATCAGCCACATGCTTTGCATCATCAGTTTTGTGACAAGGTATGAAATGAGCCATTTTACTAAATCTATCAACCACAACAAAGATGCTATCATGACCCTTCCTAGTTTTTGGCAAACCAAGCACAAAATCCATAGAAATTTCTGTCCAAGGTTCATTAGGCACGGGAAGAGGAGTATACAGTCCATGTGGTTTCATTTTAGATTTAGCCTCTTTACAAACAAAACAAGCATTACAAACTTTATGCACAAGATGTCTCATTTTAGGCCAATAAAAATGTTCATTTAGCATAGCATATGTCTTAGCCTCACCAAAATGACCCATCAAACCCCCTCCATGAGCTTCTTTAGCTAAAAGCTCCCTAATAGAACAATTGGGTATGCATAATTTGTCTTTCTTAAACAAGAATCCCTCAAACACATAAAAGTCATTCAAAACAGCCCCATTAATGCAAGATGCATAAGTATTACCAAAATCAGAATCATGCATGTATAATTCTTTAATATGCTCAAATCCTAAAACTTTTGCACTTAAAGAATTAAAGAGATTGTACCTCCTAGATAATGCATCAGCCACCACATTTTCTTTACCTTGCTTGTACTTAATAACATAAGGAAATGTCTCAATGAATTCCACCCACTTGGCATGCCTTCGGTTAAGCTTGTTTTGTCCCTTCAAATGTTTCAAGCTCTCATGATCCGTGTGAATCACAAACTCTTTTGGCCAAAGATAGTGTTGCCATGTTTGCAAAGCTCTAACCAATGCATAAAGCTCCTTGTCATAGGTTGGATAGTTCAAGGCAGCCCCTCCAAGTTTCTCACTAAAGTACATCAAAGGCTTTTGTTCCTGCATCAAAACGGCTCCAATGCCTACACCAGCATCACATTGCATCTCAAATGTATTCTCAAAGTTAGGCAAAGAAAGCAAAGGTGCATTACATAACTTAGCTTTCAGTTCATTAAAAGACTTCTCTTGTGACTCTCCCCAAACAAATACAACATGCTTTTTAACTAATTCATTCAATGGAGAAGCAATAGAACTAAAGTCCTTAATGAACCTCCTATAGAAACTAGCTAAACCATGAAAACTTCTTACCTCACTTGCATTCTTGGGTGTTGGCCATTCTTTAATTGCCTTAATCTTCTCTTCATCAACTTCAACCCCATTTCCAGAAATTATAAAACCAAGAAAGTTAACCTTAGTCATGCAAAAACTACACTTTTTAAGATTAGCATACAACTTTTCTTTCCTAAGTGTAAGCAAGACAAGTCTAACATGCTCAACATGTTCATCTAAACTCTTGGAGTAAATCAGAATATCATCAAAATAGACCACAACAAACTTTCCCAAAAATTCCCTAAGAACATGGTTCATCAATCTCATAAAAGTACTAGGTGCATTAGTAAGACCAAAAGGCATCACAAGCCATTCATACAAGCCATACTTAGTCTTAAAAGCTGTTTTCCATTCATCACCTATATGCATTCTAATTTGATGATAAGCAGATTTAAGATCAATTTTTGTAAATAAAATAGAACCATGCAATTCATCTAACATATCATCTAGCCTAGGGATAGGATGACGATACTTTCATGTTATTTTATTGATGGCTCTACAATCAACACACATCCTCCAAGTGCCATCCTTCTTTGGAACTAAAATCACCAGGAACCGAACATGGGCTCAAACTTTCCCTCACATAGCCCTTGGCAAGCAACTCCTCCACTTGCTTTTGAATTTCCTTTGTCTCCGTTGGGTTGGCCCTATAAGCTGGCCTATTAGGTATAGTTGCCCCGGGAATGAAATCCACTTGATGCTCAATGCCTCTTATTGGGGGCAAACCACTCGGTACCTCATCGGGAAATATATCCTCAAATCCTGCAAAAGAGACACAAAAACACTAGGCAAAGTAGGGTTAGGTGTGTTAGTCATAAAACAAGTTCCTTTGTACAAAAGTACGAGGAAGTTTTGTTTTGAAAACAAAACATGCCTCACTTCACTCTTAGTAGCAATTAAACTCACTTTTCTCTCTTTGTCTCTTTTGTTTTCCTTTTCTTTTCTCTCATTATTTTCACTCTTGATTATACCACTTAAAACATTCTTTTCTCTCTTACTCATCTCTTCACTCAATTCTTTTTCTTTCAACTCTTTTTCTTTCATCTCAAACTCAAGCCTCCTCTGTTCAAGCTTACATTGATCAATGAAAACCTCTTTGGAAGACAAAGGCACCAAAGTAGTTTTCCTTCCATCCTTGGTAAAAGTGTATCGATTAAGGTAACCATCATGAATAGCCTTCCTATCAAACTGCCATGGTCTTCCCAAAAGTATGTCCCCGGCATGCATTGACACTACATCACAAACTATCTCATCCTTATACTTCCCAAGATGAAAAGAAATGTTAGCTTGCTTAAGCACCTTCACCTCACCACTATTATTCAACCATTGTAACTTGTAAGGTGTGGGATGTGGAATGGTAGGCAAATTGAGTCTCTTGACAAGAATTGAACTCACAACATTGGTACAACTCCCACTATCAATCACCACACTACAAGGAGTCCCTTGCACCAAACATCTAGTATGGAACAAATTGTCCCTTTGATCATCAATATCATTCTCCTTCACTTGAGCACTAAGTGGTCTTCTAGTAACAAGAGCTACTTGATTTCCCTCTTCTATGCTTGCATCACTATCCTCATCAATATCACACTCGTCCTCCTCAACTTCACAATCTTCATCATCCGTGACTACTTCCCCATTCCTAATAATCATAGTTCGTTTATTAGGACAGTCGCGGCTAATGTGCCCAACTCCTTGACACTTCCAACATTTAAAATCCCTATTTCTCTCAACTTTTGTTTCATCCACCCTCTCCTTCCCTTTCCCCTTAGAAGACTCCCCCTTATCCTTCTTGGCAGCCTCAAATGTGCCCCTAGGTTTAAAGTCTCCTTTGGAACTACTAACTCCCTTTTTCCAAGGATTAGATGGTGGAAAAGTGGATTTAGAATTGTATTTCTTGGAGTTATCTTTCTCCCAAGCCATTTGTTTCTCAATCTTCTCGGCTATATGCAAAAGTTCCTCCATGTCAAAGTAAGGATACATATCTACTCTATGGGCCAACTCTTCATTCATTCCTCCTAAAAACCGTGACATAGTATCATCCTCACTCTCTTCTATATGTGATCTAGTCATTAAAACATTCATCTCCCTATAGTATTCTTCAACACTCTTTGATCCTTGCTTTAAGGAAAACAACTTATTTCTGATTTCCCTATGATAGTGCTTTGGTATGTATCTCTTCCTCATCAAAACCTTAAGCTCCTCCCAAGTTTCAATTGGTTGCTCGTAGTTTCTCCTCCATTCAGCCGTAAGATGACTCCACCAAATACTAGCATAATCACAAAACTCAGCCACGGCAAGCTTCATTTTCCTCTCCTCACTAAAATTGTGGCAATCAAAGACATGCTCTATTTTATCTTCATATTGCAAGTACTCCTCCAGGTTAGACCTCCCATGGAAAGACGGAATTTTAAGCTTAACACCTCCTGAATTTCTCTCTTCCACTCTTTCTTCTCGTAACTCCCTCATAAGCCTCCTAGGTGGTTCTATGTCTCTACCTCTTCCTCTACCTCTACCCCTTCCTCGGCCCCCTCCTTGCTCTCTCCTAGGGTTTACTCCAGCCAATAAGGTAATATTGTCTTCCTCTTCATGTTCAACACCCTCATTTAAGTTGTCTTCCACCCGCTGATTGTTAGCTAACTCCAATCTACCTATGCGATCTCTAAGCTCTTCTAGAGTTTGAGTAAGTCTAACAAAAGCCCCGGTTTGTGCCTCCCTCCACCTAGCATCACTAATCTCACCCTGATTATTTTCCCCTTGTGACATGATTCTGGACCTCACAACACTCCCTCACAAAATTTCACTCAAGGGAACTCTCGTGTTTAATCACTCAAGGTAGGCCAAAATATCAATTTAGGCTCTTGGATAAGCTATGGTCAAAATGAAACAACTTGTGTTTAAAGTACTAAAAATCAAGCAATCAGTATTTAAACAATCTAAAATAATGAAAAGAAACAAAAATAAAACTAGAAAAACAGATTGGATAGGTAAAACAGATTGGAGAAACTAAAACAGATTTTTAAAAACAAAGAACTCAGATAAAATGGCAGTTACAAATTTCAAAATTCGTGGAGTTCGGGAATGAATTTTCAATTGCCAGTCTATATGTAGCTTATTAAGGTGATAATAAAGAGCATACAAAAGGAAAAATACAAAATTCGTTCAGAATTAATAACACTAACTCACAGAATTGAAGTGCCCGGAAAATAGAATAAACCTGCGCACAGAAATGAAATTCCAGATTTGAACTGTTTCCGTTATGATTTTGATAAAGCGCCCTTCTGAACTTTGAAAGATAACAGAAAGATAAGACTTTTCTCTTCAAAAAACAAAGACAAATTCGGACGTTAGATCAGAGTTTGAATGGAAAACAGTAGCATTAAATGCGGCAGTTACAAAACAGGACAGTTTTGGAAAATGTAACTTATAGCCGTTTCTGATACTTTAAATCAATGTGTAACTGATATATTTCAATGGTAAATGTTATAGAAACACAACTATATCAGTTATACACGAAATTATATGAATCAAACTCAGAAAAGTGAAGAATTTTCAAGAAGAACACAAGATGAACAGATTTGGTGCCCTCGGATGCAAATTCACTCACCACTTTCTTTCTTTCTTTCTTTCTTTTTTTTTTTTTTTTTTTTTTCAAGATCAAATCGTGATCTTTACGATGGATATGAAATCAGAATAAAATGATGAAGAAAAATGGATGAAAAGGCAGAAATGAATTTGATGGACAGAATGTGTAGAATTGAAAAAACAAGTGCATAAAAGTAAGATAGAATCAATTCTAGAGATCGGCCACTAAGATGCAACCTATGCTCTGATACCAAATGATACGAAAACCCTTTCGAAATGCTTTAAGAACCCTTAAACTTAACTAAGGACCCAAAAAGATCACAACCAAAGAACCCACATATGCCATTTGAAACAACCCAAGGAAAAAGGCTAGAAAATGATTATTCTTATGATCAATGATCTAAAGACAAGAATTGGATTTCTTGTTTTAGATTCGAATCAATCCACCAATTTAGAATGATCAATCCTAAAGGCTTGATTCTACAGCCACCCTAAACACAAGGAATGACAAAATTGAAATGGTAAGCTCGGCTCACAACAATTTCAAAGAAAAGCTCTCAAAGAGTTTTGTATTTTTTTCTCATGAATAATCTGATTGTTTACAATCTGAAACATGGCTATATAAGCCTTACAAAACAAAAGGAAAAACGAAATTGTCATGAAGGAAAGGAATAAAAACGGCTAGAAACATAAAGACTTACAATTGTAACCGAAAATGGTCATAAACAACATAATTAAGACATTAACTAATTAAAAACTTGTAACTGAAATTAAAGGAGTTACAAATCTGATTTTAAAGACTTTGTAACTTAAACTCATTGATCACAAGTCTTGATGAGAGTCTTTAATGAAGCCTTGAGTTGAAATGAGCTAGTCTTGAGTTGCATTTAATGTAACTGGAGTTGTCATTAATGCAACCGAACTTGCAATAAATGCATCTTCATTTTGGACTTTAATCTTGAAAACATTGTATGCTTCTTCAATACAAACTCCTTTACTTGTAAGACAGCCCTTGGAAGAATCCATATTTGCAAAATAGTCCATGGCCGAATTCACTAGTGCTTGAACATGTAGATTGAGGTTGGCTTGAAGCTTCCTTGCCCTTGATCTTGTTATTGGACCTTGAGGTAAGATGATAGAGCTTCCTTGATTGTCATCAATATACATTTCAATTTTCTCAACCCAATAAATACTCATGATGTTAGAATGCTTCAAAATTCTTCAATATATAAATCTATAAACCAAATTCAAAATAAAGAAAAACAAATACAATTTCTTAAAGAAGAAATAGACTACAAAAGAATTGAAGAACAATTAAATGATCCAAAAATTCAAGAAAAGATTACTCAATTTAAAACAATGATTGAAAAAGAGAGATGTTCTACCATTCCTAATGCTTTTTGGGAACGGAAGAGTCATATTGTTAAACTTCCTTATATAAAAGATTTTGATGAAATAAAGATTCCAACCCGGGCAAGACCCATCCAAATGAATAATGAATTACTCAAATTTTGTAAACAAGAAATTAATGATTTATTGCAAAAAGGATTAATAAGCCCAAGTAAAAGCCCATGGTCTTGTGCGGCTTTTTACGTCAATAATCAGGCCGAAAAGGAACGAGGAGTTCCAAGACTTGTAATTAATTATAAACCTTTAAATAAAGTACTTGAATGGATCAGGTACCCGATTCCAAACAAACAAGATTTACTTAAAAGGATTCAAAATGCAAAAATATTCTCAAAATTTGATATGAAATCTGGATTTTGGGAAATTCAGGTTGCCAAGAAAGATAGATATAAAACTGCATTTAATGTTCCATTTGGGCAATATGAATGGAATGTTATGCCATTTGGATTAAAAAAATGCTCCTTCCGAATTCCAAAAAATAATGAATGACATATTCAATCCATATCAAAATTTCACTATTGTTTACATAGATGATGTCTTGGTATTTTCTAATGATATAAGGCAACATTTTAAACATCTCAATATTTTTTATGAAATTATTAAACGAAATGGTCTAGTTGTCTCATTACCCAAAATTAAATTATTCCAATCTCAAATTAGATTTTTAGGATATGAAATTAATCAAGGTCAAATTAAGCCAATTCAAAGGTCTATAGAATTTGCAGATAAATTCCCAGACCAAATTACTGATAAGACTCAATTACAAAGATTTTTAGGATGTCTCAATTATGTCTCTGATTTTATTCCAAATCTTAGACTAGTTTGTGCACCTCTATTCCAAAGACTTAGGAAAAATCCTATTCCATGGAATGATACTCATACCCAAACAATTCAAAAGGTCAAGTCTTTAGTCAAAACAATTCCTTGTCTACATCTTATTAATCCTGAAGCCAAACTCATAGTAGAAACCGATGCTTCAGATTTAGGATATGGCGGTATCCTCAAACAGAAAGTAGATGGGAAAGAATCTATTGTCAAATACCATTCTGGTATTTGGACTACTAATCAAAAGAATTATTCAACAATTAAAAAGGAAATTCTTTCAATTGTACTTTGTGTTCAAAAATTTCAAAGTGATTTAATTAATAAAGAATTTTTAATTCGAACCGACTCAAAAGCTTCGAAATTTGTTCTAGAAAAAGATGTTAAAAATTTGGTGTCAAAACAAATATTTGCCAGGTGGCAAGCTATTTTGTCATGCTTTGATTTCAAAATTATGCCTATAAAAGGGACTCAAAACCCTCTTGCTGATTATCTTTCACGAGAGTTTCTTAGTTTAAAAAGCTTAGAGAAAAAATGAGTGATAAGAAAAATATGAGTGACAAGAAAAAAGGTGTTGTTTCTCCTTCTCCTTCTCAAAAACAAAAAGGAAAGTCTCCAGCACCACAGACAGTTGATGATTACTCAATGGAAGATTTCCATATAGTTACAAGATCCAAATCAAGAAATAATGGATCTAGTAACAAGATTGTAGTTTTAGGTTCTCCATACGAGAGACCTTTTGTCTCACAAATGGGGTCATCCACCCCTTCTTCTTCTCAACCAGTGGAGTCATCTACTCCTACCACTTTTTCTCAAGCCGTTTCTCCAGCCCCAAAACTTGTTCTAAAACCAGAAATAAAATGTTACTTTCAAAAAAATAACCCTTTATCCATTTGTTATATTGAACCAGAATATGAATCCAATCATATTCTTGAAATTATTCAAAAGGTATTCCCAAAATATTTTTATTTTATTTCAGATAATCTCAATAAAAATCGTCTTTTTTATGAATTTATTTTGGTTGATTCCAATTCAGCTGAAATTACTCATATCAAAGACAAAAATGATTCCAATCGTATATCTCATTCCAAAATTAAAATTCTCAAAGTCCTTACTCCCCTCAAATGGAACCAAGATATTTATACTCATAAAACCTTTTCCAAACCTTTCAATCCATCTTCTTACTCATATCTTGATTACCAAAAAGCCTGGTATGCAGTATTTTGGTTTCGAAATTTTGACCACTCTTGGTTTATATCTTTCGACAAAAATGCTTCATATCATTATTTTCCACTATGGTTCAAAACTTGGTGGAATATCTTCGGTCTCACTGAGGATATTTTTCCAATACCAGTTCAAGAATCTTATTTTTATTATTCTCAAAATGTTTTCACAAATGCATTTTCTCAAACTATGCAATTTTCAACTTCTTTTCAAATACCATGGATTTTTTGTTGGAATTTTGATATTCAAAAAAGTCAAGGAATTCATCAACTTTATAGAGTTTTCAAAATTAAATGGTGGGAACGTTTTAACCACCAACATGTTTCAATACTTAACATTAAAAAATGGTTTTCTGAACATCCTTATTTACAAAACTTTTCTGTTAAGAAAAATTCTGAATTTCTCAATCATAAATCAAAACTTTTAGCAGGCTTGGCACAAGCCACTTCAGAAACTGATCTTCAAACATTACGCATTTCTGCAACAAAGTCTGCTACAAGCATCATATCTGATAAAGATGATCATGATGATGATGACGACCTTCTCAATGATCCATATTTTTAAAGATAACTACAAATTGTACTCATGAGACTTGTACTCAATTAAAAAAAAAAAAATCAAATCAATCAATCCATGTAAATTCTCAAAGTGACACATGGCAACATCCACGATGACACATGGCGACAACATGCAAAGTGACACGTGACGACAACATGCAAGGTGACACATGGCAACATGCAAATTGACATGTGGCAACATGCAAGGTGACACGTGGCAACATGCAAATTGACATGTGGCGACATGCAAGGTGACACGTGGCGACATGCAAAATGACACGTGGCGACATGCAACGTGACACGCGGCGTCATGCAAAGTGACATGTGGCGGTTTTAAGATTAGTCTTTATTTATGTATTTTGTATAATTTGTCTTTTCTGCAAGTTGCAAATCGATCAGGGGTCCTGTCCTGTCGGTTTAAAGTTATCTTTACTTTTCCTATAAATAGTTATAGTTTCTACATTAAAGGGTGTGCTAAGTTTGAGAGTAAATTTAGTGGTTTTGACGAGTCTTGTAAAATTTTAATATCAATAAAATCTCGTTTTGTTAATCTTGTCTCTTTTAATTTTGTATTTTTTAATTAATCTTTTAATTATATTGGGCTAGTTTTTAAATTTCCTGGATCAATATTTAACTTCTTATTTTACTTTTAATTAATATGTTTTACTTAGTAGTTCAATTAATCTTTTCTAAGCCCTTTCCATTTTCGGATCCTCTTTCGATATTTTGGTCCATAGAGGATTCCCAAAGAAGAGGTTCCTCCATTTGGATCTTTAGGATGGACCAAATCACGAGGAAAACTTTGACAAATGGAAAACCTTAGGTCTTTGGTATCAATATGGTCCGAAGAGTAAAACAAGTACTTTGAAACAAGCTTTTCAATTACATACAAGTTTTTGGAGTGGTTCGGATCCTCTTTTGATATTTTGGTCCAAAGAGGATTCCCAAAGAAGAGGTTCCTCCATTTGCATCTTTAGGATGGACCAAATCGCGAGGAAAACTTTGATAAGGGGGAAACCTTAGGTCTTTTATATCAATATGGTCCGAAGAGTGAAACAAGTACTTTGAAACAAGCTTTTCAATTACAAACATGTTTTTGGAGTGGTTCGGGTCCTCTTTCGAAATTTTGGTCCAAAGAGGATGCCCAAAGAAGAGGTTCATCCATTTGCATCTTTAGGATGGACCAAGTCGCGAGGAAAACTTTGACAAGTGGGAAACCATCCATATGGTCCGAAGAGTGAAACAAGTACTTTGAAACAAGCTTTTCACTCACAAACAAGTTTTTGGAGTGGTTCGGATCCTCTTTCGATATTTTGGTCCAAAGAGAATTCCCAAAGAAGAGGTACCTCTATTTGGATCTTTAGGATGGACCAAATCATGAGAACAACTTTGACAAGTGGGAAACCATAGGTCTTTGGTATCAATATGGTCCGAAGAGTGAAACAAGTACTTTGAAAGAAGCTTTTCAATTACAAACAAGTTTTTAGAGTGGTTCGGATACTCGTTCGATATTTTGGTCCAAATAGAATTCCCTAAGAAGAGGTTCCTCCATTTGGATCTTTAGGATGGACCAAATCACGAGGAAAACTTTGACAAATGGAAAACCTTAGGTCTCTGGTATCAATATGATCCGAAGAGTGAAACAAGTACTTTGAAACAAGCTTTTCAATTAAAAACAAGTTTTTGAGTGGTTCGGATCCTCTTTCGATATTTTGGTCCAAAGAGGATTCCCAAAGAGGAGGTTCCTCCATTTGCATCTTTAGGATGGACCAAATCGCGAGGAAAACTTTGATAAGGGGGAAACCTTAGTTCTTTTATATCAACAATATGGTCCGAAGAGTGAAACAAGTACTTTGAAACAAACTTTTTAATTACAAACATGTTTTTTGAGTGGTTCGTATCCTCTTTCGAAATTTTGGTTTAAAGAGGATGCCCAAAGAAGAGGTTCTTCCATTTGCATCTTTAGGATGGACCAAGTCGCGAGGAAAACTTTGACAAATGGGAAACCTAAGGTCTTTGGTCTCAATATGGTCCGAAGAGTGAAACAAGTACTTTGAAACAAGCTTTTCACACACAAACAAGTTTTTTGAGTGGTTCGGATCCTCTTTCGATATTTTGGTCCAAAGAGAATTCCCAAAGAAGAGGTACCTCTATTTGGATCTTTAGGATGGACCAAATCATGAGCACAACTTTGAGAAGTGGGAGACCTTAGGTCTTTGGTATCAATATGGTCCGAAGAGTGAAAAAAGTACTTTGATAGAAGCTTTTCAATTACAAACAAGTTTTTAGAGTGGTTCGGATCCTCGTTCGATATTTTGGTCCAAATAGGATTCCCAAAGAAGAGGTTCCTCCATTTGGATCTTTAGGATGGACCAAATCACGTGGAAAACTTTGACAAATGGAAAACCTTAGGTCTTTGGTATCAATATGGTCCGAAGAGTGAAACAAGTACTTTGAAACAAGCTTTTCAATTACAAACAAGTTTTTGGAGTGGTTCGGATCCTCTTTCGATATTTTGGTCCAAAGAGGATTCCCATAGAGGAGGTTCCTCCATTTGCATCTTTAGGATGGACCAAATCGCAAGGAAAACTTTGATAAGGGGGAAACCTTAGGTCTTTTGTATCAATATGGTCCGAAGAGTGAAACAAGTATTTTGAAGCAAGCTTTTCAATTACAAACATATTTTTGGAGTGGTTCGGATCCTCTATCAAAATTTTGGTCCAAAGAGGATGCCCAAAGAAGAGGTTAATGCATTTTCATCTTTAGGATGGACTAAATCGCAAGGAAAACTTTGACAAGTTAGAAACCTTAGGTCTTTGGTATCAATATGGTCCGAAGAGTTAAACAAGTACTTTGAAACAAGTTTTTCACTTACAAACAAGTTTTTGGAGTGGTACGGATCCTCTTTCGATATTTTGGTCCAAAGAGAATTCCCAAAGGAGAGGTACCTCTATTTGGATCTTTAGGATGGACCAAATCATGAGCACAACTTTGACAAGTGGGAAACCTTAGGTCTTTGTTATCAATATGGTCCGAAGAGTGAAACAAGTACTTTGAAATACGCTTTTCACTTACAAACAAGTTTTTGGAGTGCTTCGGATAATCTTTCGATATTTTGGTCCAAAGGGGATTCCCAAAGAAGAGGTTCCTCCATTTGCATCTTTAATATGGACCAAGTCGCGAGGAAAACTTTGATAAGGGGGAAACCTTAGGTCTTATGTATCAATATGGTCCGAAGAGTGAAACAAGTACTTTGAAACAAGCTTTTCAATTACAAACATGTTTTTGGAGTGGTTCGGATCCTCTTTCAAAATTTTGGTCCAAAAAGGATGCCCAAAGAAGAGGTTCATGCATTTGCATCTTTAGGATGGACTAAGTCGCGAGGAAAACTTTGACAAGTGGGAAACCTTAGGTCTTTGGTATCAATATCGTCCGAAGAGTGAAACAAGTACTTTGAAACAAGCTTTTCACTTACAAACAAGTTTTTGGAGTGGTTCGGATCCTCTTTCGATATTTTGGTCCAAAGAGAATTCCCAAACAAGAGGTATATCTATTTGGATGTTTAGTATGGACCAAGTCGCGAGGAAAACTTTGACAAGTGGGAAACCTTAGGTCTTTGTTATCAATATGGTCCGAAGAGTGAAACAAGTACATTGAAACAAGATTTTGAAGTACAAATAAGTTTTGGAGTGGTTCGGATCCTCTTTCGAAATTTTTGTCCAATGAGGATTCCCAAAGAAGAGGTTCTTCCATTTGCATCTTTAGTATGGACCAAGTCAACAGGAAAACTTTGACAACTGGTAAACCTTAGGTCTTTGGTATCAATATGGTCCGAAGAATAAAACAAGGACTGTGAAACAAGCTTTCCACTTACAAACAAGTTTTTAGAGTGGTTCGGATCCTCTTTCGAAATTTTTGTCCAAATAGGATTCCCAAAGAAGAGGTTCCTCCATTTGGATCTTTAGGATGGACCAAATCACGAGGAAAACTTTGACAAATGGAAAACCTTAGGTCTTTGATTTCAGTATGGTCCGAAGAGTGAAACAAGTTCTTTATAACAAGCTTTTCAATTACAAACAAGTTTTTGGAGTGGTTCGGATCCTCTTTCGAAATTTTGGTCCAAAGAGGATTCCCAAAGAAGAGGTTCCTCCATTTGCATCTTTAGAATGGACCAAATCGCGAGGAAAACTTTGATAAGGGGGAAACCTTAGGTCTTTTGTATCAATATGGTCCGAAGAGTGAAGCAAGTACTTTGAAACAAGCTTTTCAATTACAAACATGTTTTTGGAGTGGTTCGGATCCTCTTTCGAAATTTTGGTCCAAAAAGGATGCCCAAAGAAGAGGTTCATGCATTTGCATCTTTAGGATGGACTAAGTAGCGAGGAAAACTTTGACAAGTGGGAAACCTTAGGTCTTTGGTATCAATATCGTCCGAAGAGTGAAACAAGTACTTTGAAACAAGCTTTTCACTTTCAAACAAGTTTTTGGAGTGGTTCGGATCCTCTTTCGATATTTTGGTCCAAAGAGAATTCCCAAAGAAGAGGTACCTCTATTTGGATCTTTAGGATGGACCAAATCATGAACACAACTTTGAAAAGTGGGAAACGTTAGGTCTTTGGTATCAATATGGTCCGAAGAGTGAAACAAGTACATTGAAACTAGCTTTTCAATTACAAACAAGTTTTTAGAATGGTTCGGATCCTCTTTCGATATTTTGGTCCAAAGAGGATTCCCAAAGAAGAGGTTCCTCCATTTGCATCTTTAGGATGGACCAAATCGCGAGGAAAACTTTGATAAGGGGGAAACCTTAGGTCATTTGTGTCTATATGGTCTGAAGAGTGAAACAAGTACTTTGAAACAAGCTTTTCAATTACAAACATGTTTTTGGAGTGGTTCGGATGCTCTTTCGAAATTTTGGTCCAAAAAGGATGCCCAAAGAAAAGGTTCATGCATTTGCATCTTTAGGATGGACTAAGTCGCGAGGAAAACTTTGACAAGTGGGAAACCTTATGTCTTTGGTATCAATATGGTCCGAAGAGTGAAACAAGTACTTTGAAACAAGCTTTTCACTTACAATCAAGTTTTTGGAGTGGTTCGGATCCTCTTTCGATATTTTGGTCCGAAGAGAATTCCCAAAGAAGAGGTACCTCTATTTGGATCTTTAGGATGGACTAAATCATGAGCACAACTTTGACAAGTGGGAAACCTTAGGTCTTTGTTATCATTATGGTCCGAAGAGTGAAACAAGTACATTGAAACAAGATTTTGAAGTACAAATAAGTTTTGGAGTGGTTCGGATCCTCTTTCAAAAATTTTGTCCAATGAGGATTCCCAAAGAAGAGGTTCCTCCATTTGCATCTTTAGTATAGACCAAGTCGCGAAGAAAACTTTGACAACTGGTAAACCTTAGGTCTTTGGTATCAATATGGTCTGAAGAGTGAAACAAGAACTTTGAAACAAGCTTTTCACTTACAAACAAGTTTTTAGAGTGGTTCGGATCATCTTTCGAAATTTTGGTCCAAATAGGATTCCCAAAGAAGAGGTTCCTCCATTTGGATCTTTAGGATGGACCAAATCACAAGGAAAACTTTGACAAATGGAAAACCTTAGGTCTTTGATTTCAGTATGGTCCGAAGAGTGAAACAAGTACTTTGAAACAAGCTTTTCAATTACAAACAAGGTTTTTGAGTGGTTCGGATCCTCTTTCGATATTTTGGTCCAAAGACAATTCCCAAAGAAGAGGTTCCTCCATTTGGATCTTTAGGATGGACCAAATCACGAGGAAAACTTTGACAAATGGAAAACCTTAGGTCTTTGGTTTAATATGGTCCGAAGAGTGAAACAAGTACTTTGAAACAAGTTTTTCACTTACAAACAAGTTTTTGGAGTGGTTCGGATCCTCTTTCGATATTTTTGTCCAAATAGCATTCCCAAAGAAGAGGTTCCTCCATTTGCATCTTTAGGATGGACCAAATCGCGAGGAAAACTTTGATAAGGGGGAAACCTTAGGTCTTGTGTATCTATATGGTCCGAAGAGTGAAACAAGATTTTCAAGTACAAACATGTTTTTGGAGTGGTTCGGATCCTCTTTCGAAATTTTGGTCCAAAAAGGATGCCCAAAGAAGAGGTTCATGCATTTGCATCTTTAGGATGGACTAAGTCGCGAGGAAAACTTTGACAAGTGGAAAACCTTAGGTCTTTGGTATCAATATGGTCCGAAGAGTGAAACAAGTACTTTGAAACAAGCTTTTCACTTACAAACAAGTTTTTGGAGTGGTTCGGATCCTCTTTCTATATTTTTGTCCAAAGGGAATTCCCAATGAAGAGGTACCTCTATTTGGATCTTTAGGATGGACCAAATCATGAGCACAACTTTGACAAGTGGGAAACCTTAGGTCTTTGGTATTAATATGGTCTGAAGAGATAAACAAGTACTTTGAAACAAGCTTTTCAATTACAAATAAGTTTTTGGAGTGGTTCAGATCCACTTTCGATATTTTGGTCCAAAGATGATTCCCAAATAGGAGGTTCCTCCATTTGCATCTTTAGGATGGACCAAATCGCGAGGAAAACTTTGATAAGGGGGAAACCTTAGGTCTTTTGTATCAATATGGTCCTAAGTGTGAAACAAGTACTTTGAAACAAGCTTTTCAATTACAAACATGTTTTTGGAGTGGTTCGGATCCTTTTTCAAAATTTTGGTCCAAAGAGGATGCCAAAAGAAGAGGTTCATCCATTTGCATCTTTAGAATGGACCAAGTCGCGAGGAAAACTTTGACAAGTGGGAAACCTTAGGTTTTTGGTATCAATATGGTCCGAAGAGTGAAACAAGTACTTTGAAACAAGCTTTTCACTTACAAACAAGTTTTTGGAGTGGTTCGGATCCTCTTTGGATATTTTGGTCCAAAGAGGATTCCCAAAGAAGAGGTTCCTCCATTTGTGATACGAAAACCCTTTCGAAATGCTTTAAGAACCCTTAAACTTAACTAAGGACCCAAAAAGATCACAACCAAAGAACCCACATATGCCATTTGAAACATCCCAAGGAAAAAGGCTAGAAAATGATTGTCCTTATGATCAATGATCTAAAGACAAGAATTGGATTTCTTGTTTTAGATTCGAATCAATCCACCAAATTAGAATGATCAATCCTAATGGCTCGATTCTACAGCCACCCTAAACACAAGGAATGACAAGATGAAAAGTTGAACAACTCACAACAATTCAAAGAAAAAGCTCTCATTGAGACTTTGGATTTTTTATTCAATCATAATCTGATTGTTTACAATCTGAAACATGGCTATATATGCCTTACAAAACAAAGTGAAAAACGAAATTGTCATGAAGGAAAGGAATAAAAACGGCTAGAAACATAAAGACTTACAATTGTAACCGAAAATGGTCTTAAACAACATAATTAAGACATTAACTAATTAAAAACTTGTAACTGAAATTAAAGGAGTTACAAATCTGATTTTAAAGACTTTGTAACTTAAACTCATTGATCACAAGTCTTGATGAGAGTCTTTAATGAAGCCTTGAGTTGTAATGAGCTAGTCTTGAGTTGCATTTAATGTAACTAGAGTTGTCATTAATGCAACCTAACTTGCAATAAATGCATCTTCATTTTGGACTTTAATCTTGAAAACATTGTATGCTTCTTCAATACAAACTCCTTTCCTTGTAAGACAGCCCTTGAAAGAATCCATATTTGCAAAATAGTCCTTGGCTGAATTCACTAGTGATTGAACATGTAGATTGAGGTTGGCTTGAAGCTTCCTTGCCCTTGATCTTGTTAGTGGACCTTGAGGTAAGATGATAGAGCTTCCTTGATTGTCATCATTTCCCCCCTCTTCAAAAGGATTCGTCCTCGAATCTTGACCATCCCCTACATCAAAAGGACTCAAATAAGCGACATTAAAAGTTGCACTAATAGAAAACTCACCGGGTAGATCAATCTTGTATGCATTTTTGTTGATCCGCTCAAGAACTTGAAAAGGACCATCTCCCCTTGGATTTAGCTTTGATTTCCTTTGAAGTGGAAACCTTTCCTTCCTAAAGTGCACCCAAACCCAATCACCTGATTTAAAGATCAACTCCTTTCGACCTTTGTTAATCCTTGAAGCAACCTTAGCATTTTGCTTCTCAATCCGTTCCTTGACTTCCATATGAATCTTCTTTACTAATTCAACCTTGGAAATAGCTTCATCACTCACAAAATTGTTAGGAGGCATAGGCAATAAATCAATAGGAGTAAGAGGATTAAAACCATAAACAATTTCAAATGGAGAACAATTAGTAGTGCTATGTATAGCCCTATTGTAAGCAAACTCCACAAATGGTAAACTATCCTCCCACATTTTTATGTTTTTATCAAGTATAGCCCTAAACAATTGAATTAAAGTCCTATTTACTACCTCTGTTTGCCCATCAGTTTGTGGATGGCATGTAGTAGAAAATAACAACTTAGTTCCAAGCTTCCCCCATAACACTCTCCAAAAATGGCTAAGAAATTTTACATCCCTATCACTAACAATGCTCTTTGGAATGCCATGCAAATTAACAATATGAATGAAAAACAAATCAGCCACATGCTTTGCATCATCAGTTTTGTGACAAGGTATGAAATGAGCCATTTTACTAAATCTATCAACCACAACTTTGTGACAAGGTATGAAATGAGCCATTTTACTAAATCTATCAACCACAACAAAGATGCTATCATGACCCTTCCTAGTTTTTGGCAAACCAAGCACAAAATCCATAGAAATTTCTGTCCAAGGTTCATTAGGCACGGGAAGAGGAGTATACAGTCCATGTGGTTTCATTTTAGATTTAGCCTCTTTACAAACAAAACAAGCATTACAAACTTTATGCACAAGATGTCTCATTTTAGGCCAATAAAAATGTTCATTTAGCATAGCATATGTCTTAGCCTCACCAAAATGACCCATCAAACCCCCTCCATGAGCTTCTTTAGCTAAAAGCTCCCTAATAGAACAATTGGGTATGCATAATTTGTCTTTCTTAAACAAGAATCCCTCAAACATATAAAAGTCATTCAAAACAGCCCCATTAATGCAAGATGCATAAGTATTACCAAAATCAGAATCATGCATGTATAATTCTTTAATATGCTCAAATCCTAAAACTTTTGCACTTAAAGAATTAAAGAGATTGTACCTCCTAGATAATGCATCAGCCACCACATTTTCTTTACCTTGCTTGTACTTAATAACATAAGGAAATGTCTCAATGAATTCCACCCACTTGGCATGCCTTCGGTTAAGCTTGTTTTGTCCCTTCAAATGTTTCAAGCTCTCATGATCCGTGTGAATCACAAACTCTTGATAGTGTTTCCATGTTTGCAAAGCTCTAACCAATGCATAAAGCTCCTTGTCATAGGTTGGATAGTTCAAGGCAGCCCCTCCAAGTTTCTCACTAAAGTACATCAAAGGCTTTTGTTCCTGCATCAAAACGGCTCCAATGCCTACACCACTAGCATCACATTCGATCTCAAATGTATTCTCAAAGTTAGGCAAAGAAAGCAAAGGTGCATTACATAACTTAGCTTTCAGTTCATTAAAAGCCTTCTCTTGTGACTCTCCCCAAACAAATACAACATGCTTTTTAACTAATTCATTCAATGGAGAAGCAATAGAACTAAAGTCCTTAATGAACCTCCTATAGAAACTAGCTAAACCATGAAAACTTCTTACCTCACTTGCATTCTTGGGTGTTGGCCATTCTTTAATTGCCTTAATCTTCTCTTCATCAACTTCAACCCCATTTCCAGAAATTATAAAACCAAGAAAGTTAACCTTAGTCATGCAAAAACTACACTTTTTAAGATTAGCATACAACTTTTCTTTCCTAAGTGTAAGCAAGACAAGTCTAACATGCTCAACATGTTCATCTAAACTCTTGGAGTAAATCAGAATATCATCAAAATAGACCACAACAAACTTTCCCAAAAATTCCCTAAGAACATGGTTCATCAATCTCATAAAAGTACTAGGTGCATTAGTAAGACCAAAAGGCATCACAAGCCATTCATACAAGCCATACTTGGTCTTAAAAGCTGTTTTCCATTCATCACCTATATGCATTCTAATTTGATGATAACCAGATTTAAGATCAATTTTTGTAAATAAATTAGAACCATGCAATTCATCTAACATATCATCTAGCCTAGGGATAGGATGACGATACTTTACTGTTATTTTATTGATGGCTCTACAATCAACACACATCCTCCAAGTTCCATCCTTCTTTGGAACTAAAATCACCGGAACCGAACATGGGCTCAAACTTTCCCTCACATAGCCCTTGGCAAGCAACTCCTCCACTTGCTTTTGAATTTCCTTTGTCTCCGTTGGGTTGGCCCTATAAGCTGGCCTATTAGGTATAGTTGCCTCGGGAATGAAATCCACTTGATGCTCAATGCCTCTTATTGGGGGCAAACCACTCGGTACCTCATCAGGAAATATATCCTCAAAGTCCTGCAAAAGAGACACAAAAACACTAGGCAAAGTAGGGTTAGGTGTGTTAGTCATAAAACAAGTTCCTTTGTACAAAAGTACAAGGAAGTTTTGTTTTGAAAACAAAACATGCCTTACTTCACTCTTAGTAGCAATTAAACTCACTTTTCTCTCTTTGTCTCTTTTGTTTTCCTTTTCTTTTCTCTCATTATTTTCACTCTTGATTTTTCCACTTAAAACATTCTTTTCTCTCTTACTCATCTCTTCACTCAATTCTTTTTCTTTCAACTCTTTTTCTTTCATCTCAAACTCAAGCCTCCTCTGTTCAAGCTTACATTGATCAATGAAAACCTCTTTGGAAGACAAAGGCACCAAAGTAGTTTTCCTTCCATCCTTGGTAAAAGTGTATCGATTAAGGTAACCATCATGAATAGCCTTCCTATCAAACTGCCATGGTCTTCCCAAAAGTATGTCCCTGGCATGCATTGGCACTACATCACAAACTATCTCATCCTTATACTTCCCAAGATGAAAAGAAATGTTAGCTTGCTTAAGCACCTTCACCTCACCACTATTATTCAACCATTGTAACTTGTAAGGTGTGGGATGTGGAATGGTAGGCAAATTGAGTCTCTTGACAAGAATTGATGATATGAATTATGTAGCCTTGCATTTGAGGAATTCAAGCTTCAAGAACACTTGCATTAAATGCACTTCAATTGCATTGATGATAACCCAAGCTTCATTCAAGACAACTCAAGCTTCATTCAAGGGAACTTAAGGCAACTCCAAGACAAGCATTAATGACCATGTACAAGCTTTCAATTAGAGAGTTAAATATCAGTTTCAAATGTAATAATTCATTTTAAGTTACAAATTAAAATGGTGGCTGAATGTAACTTAAGTTTTTGCATTAAATTCGTAGGTTACATGCTAGGGACTTAATTGGGCTGATAGAGGATCATTATGAACGAAATTACATGTATTTTATGCCTATAAATAGGCTTTGTTTTAGACATTGTAAAGCAGATTTGAAAATGTAATGAAATATTGCCTTTTGAGCAAATGGAGAGCCTTGAGCCTCACCCCTTTGTAGTCTTGCCTTAGATTACATGTTTAGAGTCATTCAAGTTGAAATGATCATCCAACTTGTGGAGTGTCTCGAATCTTGGGCTTGGAAACTTGTCCTAGATCAATGATCATCTTTCCTAAGCAATCTGTTTTTAGCCATTCTTAGGGGGTGTTTCCGAATAGTTAGGGAGGGTTTGAGTTCTTGCTTCAAAGGTTCATGCTAAGTATAATAGCATAGGGTCTTTGGACTTGCAATTCGAGTTTGTCTTATCATTTGGAACTCTTGGGTTGATCCGATTAGTTAAGGAGGTTTTGTGCCATTTTCATGCTTCAAAGGTTCTTGCAAACTATTGTAATGGGTTTTTGGACTTGAACACAAGGTTGCCTTATCAATTGAACTCACAACATTGGTACAACTCCCACTATCAATCACCACACTACAAGGAGTCCCTTGCACCAAACATCTAGTATGGAACAAATTGTCCCTTTGATCATCAATATCATTCTCCTTCACTTGAGCACTAAGTAGTCTTCTAGTAAGAAGTGCTACTTGATTTCCCTCTTCTATGCTTGCATCACTATCCTCATCAATATCACACTCGTCCTCCTCAACTTCACAATCTTCATCATCCGTGACTACTTCCCCATTCCTAATAATCATAGTTCGTTTATTAGGACAGTCGCGGCTAATGTGCCCAACTCCTTGACACTTCCAACATTTAAAATCCCTATTTCTCTCAACTTTTGTTTCATCCACCCTCTCCTTCCCTTTCCCCTTAGAAGACTCCCCCTTATCCTTCTTGGCAGCCTCAAATGTGCCTCTAGGTTTAAAGTCTCCTTTGGAACTACTAACTCCCTTTTTCCAAGGATTGGATGGTTGAAAAGTGGATTTAGAAGTGTATTTCTTGGAGTTATCTTTCTCCCAAGCCATTTGTTTCTCAATCTTTTCGGCTATATGCAAGAGTTACTCCATATCAAAGTAAGGATACATATCTACTCTATGAGCCAACTCTTCATTCATTCCTCCTAAAAACCGTGACATAGTATCATCCTCACTCTCTTCTATATGTGATCTAGTCATTAAAACATTCATCTCCCTATAGTATTCTTCAACACGCTTTGATCCTTGCTTTAAGGAAAACAACTTATTTCTGATTTCCCTATGATAGTGCTTTGGTATGTATCTCTTCCTCATCAAAACCTTAAGCTCCTCCCAAGTTTCAATTGGTTGCTCATAGTTTCTCCTCCATTCAGCCCTAAGATGACTCCACCAAATACTAGCATAATCACAAAACTCAGCCACGGCAAGCTTCATTTTCCTCTCCTCACTAAAATTGTGGCAATCAAAGACATGCTCTATTTTATCTTCATATTGCAAGTACTCCTCCGGGTTAGACCTCCCATGGAAAGACGGAATTTTAAGCTTAACACCTCCTGAATTTCTCTCATCCACTCTTTCTTCTCGTAACTCCCTCATAAGCCTCCTAGGTGGTTCTATGTCTCTACCTCTTCCTCTACCTCTACCCCTTACTCGGCCCCCTCCTTGCTCTCTCCTAGGGTTTACTCCAGCCAATAAGGTAATATTGACTTCCTCTTCATGTTCAACACCCTCATTTAAGTTGTCTTCCACCCGCTTATTGTTAGCTAACTCCAATCTACCTATGCGATCGCTAAGCTCTTCTAGAGTTTGAGTAAGTCTAACAAAAACCCCGGTTTGTGCCTCCCTCCACCTAGCATCACTAATCTCACCCTGATTATTTTCCCCTTGTGACATGATTCTGGACCTCACAACACTCCCTCACAAAATTTCACTCAAGGGAACTCTCGTGTTTAATCACTCAAGGTAGGCCAAAATATCAATTTAGGCTCTTGGATAAGCTATGGTCAAAATGAAGCAACTTGTGTTTAGAGTACTAAAAATCAAGCAATCAGTATTTAAACAATCTAAAATAATGAAAAGAAACAAAAATAAAACAAGAAAAACAGATTTGATAGGCAAAAATCAGATTGGAAAAGCAAAACAGATTTTTGAAAGCAAAGAACTCAAGAAAAATGGCGATTACAAATTTCAAAATTCGTGGAGTTCGAGAATGAATTTTCTATTGGTAGTCTATATGAAGCTTTTTAAGATGATAATAAAGAGCATACAAACGGCCAAATTCAAAAATTCGTTCAGAATTGAAAACACTAACTCACAGAATTGAAGTTCCCGGAAAATAGGATAATCCTGCGCACAGAAATGATATTCCAGATTTCAACTGTTTCCGTTATGATTTTGACAACGTGCCCTTCTGAACTTAGAAAGATAACGGTCAGATAAAACTTTTCTCTTCAAGAAGAAAAATCAAATTCGCACGTTAGCATAGAGTTTGAATAGGGAACAGAAGCATTAAATGCGACAGTTACAAAGTCGGACAGTTTTGACAGTTTTGAACTTTAGCTGTTTTTTTATGCTTTAAATACGTGGAAATGAATGAGAAACTGGTATATTTGAAATATAACTGATGTATAAACACAATAATATCAGATATACACGAATTTATATGGATCAAACTCAGAAAATCAAGAACTTGCTAGATGAACACAAGATGAACAGATTTGGTGCTCTTGGATACAAATTCACTCTTCTTTTCTTTTTTTTTTTTTTTTTTTTTTGATTTTCAAGATATAAACGTGATCTTTAAGATGGATATGAAATCAGATTCAAAAGGTGAATCAAAATGGATGAAAAGGTAGAAATGAAATGGATGGACAGAATGTGTAGAAATGAAAAACAATGCATAAAAGTAAGATAGAATCAAATCTAGAGATCGGCCACTAAGATGCAACCTATGCTCTGATACCAAATGATACGAAAACCCTTTCGAAATGCTTTAAGAACCCTTAAACTTAACTAAGGACCCAAAAAGATCACAACCAAAGAACCCACATATGCCATTTGAAACAACCCAAGGAAAAGGCTAGAAAATGATTATCCTTATGATCAATGATCTAAAGACAAGAATTGGATTTCTTGTTTTAGATTTGAATCAATCCACCAAATTAAATATCAATCCTAATGGCTCGATTCTACAGCCACCCTAAACACAAGGAATGACAAGATGAAAAGTTGAACAACTCAACAATTCAAAGAAAAAGCTCTCAATGAGACTTTGGATTTTTTATTCAATCATAATCTGATTGTTTACAATCTGAAACATGGCTAGATAAACCTTACAAAACAAAGGGAAAAACGAAATTGTCATGAAGGAAAGGAATAAAAATGGCTAGAAACATAAAGACTTACAATTGTAACCGAAAATGGTCTTAAACAACATAATTAAGACATTAACTAATTAAAAACTTGTAACTGAAATTAAAGGAGTTACAAATCTGATTTTAAAGACTTTGTAACTTAAACTCATTGATCACAAGTCTTGATGAGAGTCTTTAATGAAGACTTTGGAGTTGCATTTAATGTAACTAGAGTTGTCATTAATGCAACCGAACTTGCAATAAATGCATCTTCATTTTGGACTTTAATCTTGAAAACATTGTATGCTTCTTCAATACAAACTCCTTTTCTTGTAAGACAGCCCTTGAAAGAATCCATATTTGCAAAATAGTCCTTGGCCGAATTCACTAGTGCTTGTACATGTAGATTGAGGTTGGCTTGAAGCTTCCTTGCCCTTGATCTTGTTAGTGGACCTTGAGGTAAGATGATAGAGCTTCCTTGATTGTCATAAATTTGCATCTTTAGTATGGACCAAGTCGCGAGGAAAACTTTGACAAGTGGGAAACCTTAGGTCTTTGGTATCAATATGGTCCGAAGATTGAAACAAGTACTTTGAAACAAGCTTTTGAAAAACAAACAAGTTTTTAGAGTGGTTGGGATCCTCTTTCGATATTTTGGTCCAAAAAGAATTACCAAAGAAGAGGTTCCTCCATTTGCATCTTTAGGATGGACCAAATCGCGAGGAAAACTTTGACAAGGGGGAAACCTTAGGTCTTTTGTATCAAAATGGTCCGAAGAGTAGAACAAGTTCTTTGAAACAAGCTTTTGAATTACAAACAAGTTTCTGGAGTGGTTCGGATCCCCTTTCGAAATTTTGGTCCAAAGAGGATTCCCAAAGAAGAGTTTCCTCCATTTGGATCTTTAGGATGAACCAAATGACGAGGAAAACTTTAACAAATGTAAAACCTTAGGTCTTTGGTTTGAATATGGTCCGAAGAGTGTAACAAGTACTTTGAAACAAGCTTTTCAATTACAAACGAGTTTTTGGAGTGGTTCGGATCCTCTTTCGATATTTTGGTCCAAAGTGGATTCCCAAAGAAGAGGTTCCTCCATTTGCATCTTTAGTATGGACCAAGTCGCGAGGAAAACTTTGACAAGTGGGAAACCTTAGGTCTTTGTTATCAATATGGTCCGAACAATGAAACAAGTACATTGAAAAAAGATTTTGAAGTACAAATAAGTTTTGGAGTGGTTCGAATCCTCTTTCGAAATTTTTGTCCAATGAGGATTCCCAAAGAAGAGGTTCCTCCATTTGCATCTTTAGTATGGACCAAGTCGCGAGGAAAACTTTGACAACTGGTAAACCTTAGGTCTTTGGTATCAATATGGTCCGAAGAGTGAAACAAAGACTTTGAAACAAGCTTTTCACTTCCAAACAAGTTTTTAGAGTGGTTCGGATCATCTTTCGAAATTTTGGTCCAAATATGATTCCCAAAGAAGAGGTTCCCCCATTTGGATCTTTAGGATTGACCAAATCACGAGGAAAACTTTGACAAATGGAAAACCTTAGGTCTTTGATTTCAGTATGGTCCGAAATGTGAAACAAGTACTTTGAAACAAGCTTTTCAATTACAAACAAGTTTTTGGAGTGGTTCGGATCCTCTTTTGATATTTTGGTCAAAAGACGATTCCCAAAGAAGAGGTTCCTCCATTTGGATCTTTAGGATGGACCAAATCACGAGGAAAACTTTGACAAATGGAAAACCTTAGGTCTTTGGTTTGAATATGGTTCGAAGAGTGAAACAAGTACTTTGAAACAAGCTTTTCAATTACAAACAAGTTTTTGGAGTGGTTCGGTGCCACTTTCGATATTTTGGTCCAAAGAGGATTCCCAAAGAAGAGGTTCCCCCATTTACATCTTTAGGATGGACCAAATCGCAAGGAAAACTTTGATAAGGGGGAAACCTTAGGTCTTTTGTATTAATATGGTCCGAAGAGTAAAGCAAGTACTTTGAAACAAGCTTTTCAATTACAAACATGTTTTTGGAGTGGTTCGGATCCTCTTTCGAAATTTTGGTCCGAAAAGGATGCCCAAAGAAGAGGTTCATGCATTTGCATCTTTAGGATGGACAAAGTCGCGAGGAAAACTTTGACAAGTGGGAAACCTTAGGTCTTTGGTATCAATATGGTCCGAAGAGTGAAACAAGTACTTTGAAACAAGCTTTTCACTTACAAACAAGTTTTTGGAGTGGTTCGGATCCTCTTTCGATATTTTGGTCCAAAGAGAATTCCCAAAGAAGAGGTACCTCTATTTGGATCTTTAGGATGGACAAAATCATGAACACAACTTTGAAAAGTGGGAAACCTTAGGTCTTTGGTATTAATATGGTCCGAAGAGTGAAACAACTACATTGAAACTAGCTTTTCAATTACAAACAAGTTTTTAGACTGGTTCGGATCCTCTTTCGAGATGATGGTCCAAAGAGGATTCCCAAATAGGAGGTTCCTCCATTTGCATCTTTAGGATGGACCAAATCGCGAGGAAGACTTTGATAAGGGGGAAACCTTGGGTCTTTTGTATCTATATGGTCCGAAGAGTGAAACAAGTACTTTTAAACAAGCTTTTCAATTACAAACATGTTTTTGGAGTGGTTCAGATCCTCTTTCAAAATTTTGGTCCAAAAAGGATGCCCAAAGAAAAGGTTCATGCATTTGCATCTTTAGGATGGACTAAGTCGCGAGGAAAACTTTGACAAGTGGGAAACCTTAGGTCTTTGGTATCAATATGGTCCGAAGAGTGAAACAAGTACTTTGAAAACAGTTTTTCACTTACAAACAAGTTTTTGGAGTGGTTCGGATCCTCTTTCGATATTTTTGTAGAAAGAGGATTCCCAAAGAAGAGGTTCCTCCATTTGCATCTTTAGGATGGACCAAATCGCGAGGAAAACTTTGATAAGGGGGAAACCTTAGGTCTTTTGTATCTATATGGTCCGAAGAGTGAAACAAGTACTTTGAAACAAGCTTTTCAATTACAAACATGTTTTTGGAGTGGTTCGGATCCTCTTTCGAAATTTTGGTCCAAAAAGGATGCCCAAAGAAGAGGTTCATGCATTTGCATCTTTAGGATGGACTAAGTCGCGAGGAAAACTTTGACAAGTGGGAAACCTTAGGTCTTTGGTATCAATATGGTCCGAAGAGTGAAACAAGTACTTTGAAACAAGCTTTTCACTTACAAACAAGTTTTTGGAGTTGTTCGGATCCTCTTTCGATAATTTTGTCCAAAGAGAATTCCCAAAGAAGAAGTACCTCTATTTGGATCTTTAGGACGGACCAAATCATGAGCACAACTTTGACAAGTGGGAAACCTTAGGTCTTTGGTATTAATATGGTTCGAAGAGATAAACAAGTACTTTGAAACAAGCTTTTCAATTACAAACACGTTTTTGGAGTGGTTCGGATCCACTTTCGATATTTTTGTCCAAAGAGGATTCCCAAATAAGAGGTTCCTCCATTTGCAACTTCAGGATGGACCAAATCGCGAGGAAAACTTTGATAAGGGGGAAACCTTAGGTCTTTTGTATCAATATGGTCCTAAGTGTGAAACAAGTACTTTGAAACAAGATTTTCAATTACAAACATGTTTTTGGAGTGGTTCGGATCCTCTTTCAAAATTTTGGTCCAAAGAGGATGCCAAAAGAAGAGGTTCTTCAATTTGCATCTTTAGAATGGACCAAGTCGCGAGGAAAACTTTGACAAGTGGGAAACCTTAGGTTTTTGGTATCAATATGGTCCGAAGAGTGAAACAAGTACTTTGAAACAAGCTTTTCACTTACCAACAAGTTTTTGGAGTGGTTCGGATCCTCTTTGGATAATTTGGTCCAAAGAGGATTCCCAAAGAAGAGGTTCCTCCATTTGCATCTTTAGTATGGACCAAGTCGCGAGGAAAACTTTGACAAGTGGGAAACCTTAGGTCTTTGGTATCAATTTGGTCCGAAGATTGAAACAAGTACTTTGAAACAAGCTTTTGAATTACAAACAAGTTTTTAGAGTGGTTCGGATCCTCTTTCGATATTTTGGTCCAAAAAGAATTACCAAAGAAGAGGTTCCTCCATTTGCATCTTTAGGATGGACCAAATCGCGAGGAAAACTTTGACAAGGGGGAAACCTTAGGTCTTTTGTATCAAAATGGTCGGAAGAGTAAAACAAGTTCTTTGAAACAAGCTTTTGAATTACAAACAAGTTTTTGGAGTGGTTCGGATCCTCTTTCGAAATTTTGGTCCAAAGAGAATTCCCAAAGAAGATTTTCCTCCATTTGGATCTTTTGGATGGACCAAATGACGAGGAATACTTTAACAAATGTAAAACATTAGGTCTTTGGTTTGAATATGGTCCGAAGAGTGTAACAAGTACTTTGAAACAAGCTTTTCAATTACAAACGAGTTTTTGGAGTGGTTCGGATCCTCTTTCGATATTTTGGTCCAAAGTGGATTCCCAAAGAAGAGGTTCCTCCATTTGCATCTTTAGTATGGACCAAGTCGCGAAGAAAACTTTGACAAGTGGGAAACCTTAGGTCTTTATTATCAATATGGTCCGAAGAGTGAAACAATTACATTGAAACAAGATTTTGAAGTACAAATAAGTTTTGGAGTGGTTCTGATACGAAAACCCTTTCGAAAATGCTTTAAGAACCCTTAAACTTAACTAAGGACCCAAAAAGATCACAACCAAAGAACCCACATATGCCATTTGAAACAACCCAAGGAAAAAGGCTAGAAAAATGATTATCCTTATGATCAATGATCTAAAGACAAGAATTGAATTTCTTGCTCTAGATTCGAATCAATCCACCAATTTAGAATGATCAATCCTAAAGGCTTGATTCTACAGCCACCCTAAACACAAGGAATGACAAAATTGAAATGGTAAGCTCGGCTCACAACAATTTCAAAGAAAAGCTCTCAAAGAGTTTTGTATTTGTATCTCATGAATAATCTTCCTGTTTACAATCTGAAACATGGCTATATAAGCCTTACAAAACAAAGGGAAAAACGAAAATGACATAAATGAATGGAAATGAAACAGCTACAACCTTAAAGTCTTACAAAAATAACCGAAAATGGTCTTAACTATGCAAACTTGTAACTGAAATTAGAAGAGTTACAAATCTGATTTGAAAGTCTTTGTAACTGAAAATCCTTGAGCACATGTGTTTATGAGAGTCTTAAATGAAACCTTAGGATGTCATGAATAAGTCAAGAGTAGCATTGATGTCTTGAGTTGCATTAAATGAGCTTCGGTTGCATTAAATGAACTTGACTTGCATTTATGAACTAGGCTTGAAGTTTACTTGCATTTAATGAGCTTGGTTTGAACTTGACTTGCATTTAATGAACTCTACTTGAACTTGACTTCCATTTATTGAACTAATCTTGAACTTGGAGAACAACGAATGCAAGCTCGGAAAAGATCAACATTAAGGCTCCATGATTCATATCAGGTTCGGATCCTCTTTCGAAATTTTTGTCCAATGAGGATTCCTAAAGAAGAGATTCCTCCATTTGCATCTTTAGTATGGACCAAGTCGCGAGGAAAACTTTGACAAGTGGGAAACCTTAGGTCTTTGGTTTCAATATGGTCCGAAGAGTGAAACAAGTACTTTGAAACAAGCTTTTCAATTACAAACAAGTTTTTGGAGTGGTTCGGATCCTCTTTCGATATTTTGGTCCAAAGAAGAGGTTCCTCCATTTGGATCTTTAGGATGGACCAAATCACGAGGAAAATTTAACAAATGGAAAACCTTAGGTCTTTGGTTTGAATATGGTCCGAAGAGTGAAACAAGTACTTTGAAACAAGCTTTTCAATTACAAACAAGTTTTTGGAGTGGTTCGGATCCTCTTTCGATATTTTAGTCCAAAGAGGATTCCCAAAGAAGAGGTTCCTCCATTTGCATCTTTAGGATGGACCAAATCGCGAGGAAAACTTTGATAAGGGGGAAACCTTAGGTCTTTTGTATCAAAATGGTCCGAAGAGTAAAACATGTTCTTTGAAACAGGCTTTATAATTAGAAACAAGTTTTTGGAGTGGTTCGGATCCTCTTTCGATATTTTGGTCCAAAGAGGATTCCCAAGGAAGAGGTTCCTTCATTTGCATCTTTAGGATGGACCAAATCTCGAGGAAAATTTTGATAAGGGGGAAACCTTAGGTCTTTTGTATCAATATGGTCCGAAGTGTGAAACAAGTACTTTGAAACAAGCTTTGCAATTACAAACATGTTTTTGGATTGGTTCGGACCCTCTTTCGAAATTTTTGTCCAAAGAGGATGCCTAAAGAAGAGGTTCATCCATTTGCTTCTTTAGAATGGACAAAGTCGCGAGGAAAACTTTGACAAGTGGGAAACCTTAGGTCTTTGGTATCAATATAGTCCGAAGAGTGAAACAAGTTCTTTGAAATAAGCTTTTCACTTACAAACATGTTTTTGGAGTGGTTCGGATCCTCTTTAAAAAAATTTTGGTCCAAAGAGGATTACCAAAGAAGAGTTTCCTCCAGTTGGATCTTTAGGATGGACCAAATCATGAGGAAAACTTTAAGAAATGGAAAACCTTAGGTCTTTGGTTTGAATATGGTCCGAAGAGTGAAACAAGTACTTTGAAACAAGCTTTTCAATTACAATTAAGTTTTTGGAGTGGTTCGGATCCTCTTTCGATATTTTGGTCCAAAGTGGATTCCCAAAGAAGAGGTTCCTCCATTTGCATCTTTAGTATGGACCAAGTCGCAAAGAAAACTTTGACAAATGGAAACCTTAGGTCTTTGTTATCAATATGGTCCGAAGAGTGAAACAAGTACTTTGAAACAAGATTTTGTATTACAAAAAAGTTTTTGAGTGGTTCGGATCCTCTTTCTATGGATTTTGTGCTAGGCTTGCCGAGGACAAAAAGGGGAAAGGATAGCATTTTTGTTGTTGTTGATAGGTTTAGCAAAATGGCTCATTTCATTGCATGTACTAAAACTGATGATGCTAAACACATTGCTGACTTGTTCTTTAGAGAAGTTGTTAAATTGCATGGCATTCCTCAAAGCATTGTGAGTGATAGGGATGTTAAGTTTCTAAGTCATTTTTGGAGGGTTTTGTGGGGTAAGCTTGGGACTAAATTAATGTACTCTACTACTTGTCACCCCCAAACTGATGGTCAAACTGAGGTTGTCAATAGAACTATGGTTACATTGCTTAGGGCTATAATTGATAAAAACCATAAGACTTGGGAAGATTGCATGCCATTCATAGAGTTTGCATATAATAGGGCTGTCCATAGTACTACTAAATGCACTCCTTTTGAACTTGTTTATGGGTTTAATCCAACTACTCCTATTGATTTATTGCCCATGTTACCTACTGATTTGGTGAGTTTTGATGCTAGTACTAAGGTTGACAGGATTCAAAAGCTACACAAGGAGGTTCGAGAAAGAATTGAGAAGAAAAACAACAAAGTAGCTTCTAGGATCAATAAGGGTCGAACTAGACTTGTTTTTCAACCTGGAGATTGGGTTTGGGTTCACTTTAGAAAAGAGAGGTTTCCATTGCAAAGGAAATCCAAGCTTAATCCAAGAGGAGATAGTCCATTCCAAGTGCTAGAAAGAATCAATGACAATGCTTACAAGATTGATCTTCCAGGTGAGTATAATGTGAGTGCTTCTTTTAATGTTTCTGACTTAAGTCCTTTTGATGTAGGTGATGAATCAGATTTGAGGACAAATCTTTTTGAAGAGGGAGGGGATGATATGAATCATGGAGCACAAGACAAGATAGACAAGCTTAGGATGGTTCATGGGCCAATGACAAGATCCAAGACCAAGAAATTGCAACAAGCTTTGAATATCCATTGTCAAGCATACATGAGCAAACTCAAGGAGACTTTTGAAGATTGGAACATTGAGGCTAAGGAAGAAGACTTAAAGCACTTCAACTTGTGGCATGTGCAATTGGAAGAAGAATTTGGACAAGTTGTGCAATCAGATTCAAAGAATGAAGCTTAGAGAGAAAGTTGCAAACTTTCCATATTTGACAACTTTCCTTATTTGAGTCTTCTATTTATTTTATGCATTTAGGGATTTTGTATAATGTTTTCCATGGCCAAAGGACATGTTTTAGGCCTTTTATATTCAGTTTATATGTTTGGAAAGGATTAGGAAAGATATTATTCTTTAGAAAAGATTTTCCACAAAATCTGCCAATTTCACATAAGGCAAGTTTTGGGCAGATTTTGTGCTCCTTGTAATCCGAATTTCCTAGCTTATTTTTAGGGTTTCTTTGCCTATTTAAAGGCCTCATTTGTAACCCTAAAGACTCAGAATTCATATGATAATAATATTGCTTTTTGCTTTGCTAAAATTGCTTAGTTTTGTAGCCTTGTTCTTAGGTTGCATGTTTTAGGAACATTCAAGCAAACCTTGATCTAGTTTGTTTGTGAATTGTTTCAATCTTGAAATAAGAACAAGTTCTCTTATTTCAAGGTCTTTGATCATTGGAATAATCTTCTTTTCTTGTTTTTCCAAAGGTTTTACCTTTTTGTTCATGGGGTTTTAGGATTTGCATCTAAGGGGTTCTTTGTGCATCAAAGAGTTTCTTTATCAATTTCCTAGGGTTTCATATCAAGAGGTTTCTCCATTTGGATCTTTAGTATGGACCAAATCACGAGGAAAACTTTGACAACTGGAAAACCTAAGGTCTTTGGTATCAATATGGTCCGAAGAGTGAAACAAGTACTTTGAAACAAGCTTTTCACTTACAAACAAGTTTTTGGAGTGGCTCGGACCCTCTTTCGATATTTTGGTCCAAGAGAATTCCCAAAGAAGAGGTACCTCTATTTGGATCTTTAGGACGGACCAAATCATGAGCACAACTTTGACATGTGGGAAACCTTGACAATTTTGGTCCAAAGAGGATGCCCATAGAAGAGGTTCGTCCATTTGCATCTTTAGGATGGACCAAGTCGCGTGGAAAACTTTGACAAGTGGGAAACCTTAGGTCTTTGGTATCAATATGGTCCGAAGAGTGAAACAAGTACTTTGAAACAAGCTTTTCAATTACAAAAAAGTTTTTAGAGAGGTTCGGATCCTCTTTCGATATTTTGGTCCAAAGAGGATTCCCAAAGAAGAGGTTCCTCCATTTGGATCTTTAGGATGGACCAAATCACGAAGAAAATTTAACAAATGGAAAACCTTAGGTCTTTGGTTTGAATATGGTCCGAAGAGTGAAACAAGTACTTTGAAACAAGCTTTTCAATTACAAACAAGTTTTTGGAGTGGTTCGGATCCTCTTTCGATATTTTCGTCCAAAGAGGATTCCCAAAGAAGAGGTTCCTCCATTTGCATCTTTAGGATGGACCAAATATTGTTGAATGAAAATCAATTCTCTTTGAGAGATCTTTTTGTTGAGAACTTGTTCATAGTTTTCATTCCTTGCAATTCTTGTGTTTAGGGTTGGTGCCGAGTCATTCAATTAGGGATTGATCAACTTAATTGTGGAGTGATTCAATCTAGAACAAGAAAACTCATTCTTGTCTCTACATCATTGATCTATGAGGTAATTACATCTAACCTTAATCTCTTGGTTGAATCCGATTAGTTAGGGAGGGTTTGAGATCTTGCTTCAAAGGTTCATGCTAAATCTAATAGCATAGGGTCTTTGGACTTGCATCTTGGGTTTGCCTTATCATTTAGGATGGACCAAGACGCGAGGAAAACTTTGACCAGTGGGAAACCTTAGGTCTTTGGTATCAATATGGTCCGAAGATTGAAACAAGTACTTTGAAACAAGCTTTTCACTTACAAACAAGTTTTTGGAGTGGTTCGGATGCTCTTTCGTTATTTTGGTCCAAAGAGAATTCCCAAAGAAGAGGTACCTCTATTTGGATCTTTAGGATGGACCAAATCATGAGCACAACTTTGACAAGTGGGAAACCTTAGGTCTTTGGTATCAATATGGTCCGAAGAGTGAAACAAGTATTTTGAAACAAGCTTTTCAATTACAAACAAGTTTTTAGAGTGGTTCGGATCCTCTTTCGATATTTTGGTCCAAAGAGGATTCCCAAATAAGAGGTTCCTCCATTTGGATCTTTAGGATGGACCAAATCACGAGGAAAACTTTAACAAATGGAAAACGTTAGGTCTTTGGTTTGAATATGGTCCGAAGAGTGAAACAAGTACTTTGAAACAAGCTTTTCAATTACAAACAAGTTTTTGGAGTGGTTCGGACCCTCTTTCGATATTTTGGTCCAAAGAGGATTCCCAAAGAAGAGGACCTCCGTTTGCATCTTTAGGATGGACCAAATCGCGAGGAAAACTTTGACAAGAGGGAAACCTTTGGTCTTTGGTATCAATATGGTCTGAAGAGTGAAACAAGTACTTTGAAACAAGCTTTTCACTTACAAACAAGTTTTTGGAGTGGTTCGGATCTTCTTTCGATATTTTGGTCCAAACGGGATTCCCAAAGAATAAGTTCCTCCATTTGGATCTTTAGGATGGACGAAATCATGAGCACAACTTTGACAAGTGGAAAAACCTTAGGTCTTCGGATTCAATTTTGTTTAGAGAGTGAAACAAGTGGTTTTAAACAAGCTTTTCAATTACAAACAAGTTTTTGGAGTGGTTCAGATCCTCTTTCGAAATTTTGGTCCAAAAAGGATTCCCAAAGAAGAGGTTCCTCCATTTCCATCTTTAGGATGGACCAAATCGTGAGGAAAACTTTGACAAGTGGGAAACCTCAGGTCTTTGGTATCAATATGGTCCTAAGAGTGGAACAAGTACTTTGAAACAAGCTTTTCAATTACAAACAAGTTTTTTTAGTGGTTCTGATCCTCTTTCGATTAAGGTTGAGGCACTCCCCAAGAACAATGATGAATTGGATTTGAATGACTCTAAACATGCAATTGAAGAACATGAATTACAAAGAAATTTTTCAAAGCAAAAGCTTAAACCAAAAATCAAAAGGATTTTCATTCATTGATATTCTGATTGTAAAACTTACAAAAGAGGCTTTAAATAGCCTAATAAAGCCTAGCTTGGTCGAAAATATGAAGGGAAATAAAGACCTAATAATAAAAAGGTAAAAACTAGACTTTCCTAATTCAAATTAGGAAAGTTTTCCTAATCTTTTAAACTTGGTCTCCAAGTTTGCAAAACTAAGGAAAAAAAGTCAAATCTTCCCTATTACATCAATAATAATAATAATAAATAAAACTAAAGTAATAAAACTCAAATAAAATACTAAAATTAGAATTTGGATGAAAATAGACAAAACAACAAGTGTCAGTCGCCGTTTTTTATGTCATTTTCACTCGTTTGAATGTTTTCATGCGCGATTTTCTTTTGAGATCTTTGAAACAAATATCCCATGATTTTAATAGTGTTTTAAACTCATTTTCTTCAATAGTCAAGTATGTAACCCAATATCCTTGCAAATGCCCAAGAAAGTCAATCTTCACTCGTTTAGTCTTCAGATTCTTGATCTTTTCTTGATTGAAACCTTGGACTTCAATATTGTCAATTCTTTGACATTTGGGGCTGGGATGATTCATATCAGAAACCTTAGGTCTTTGGTATCAATATGGTCCGAAGAGTGAAACAAGCTTTTCAATTACAAACAAGTTTTTGAAGTGGTTCGGATCCTTTTTCGAAATTTTGGTCCAAAGAGGATTCCCAAAGAAGTTGTTCCTCCATTTGCATCTTTAGGATGAACCAAATCGCGAGGAAAACTTTGAAAAGTGGGAAACCTTTGGTCTTTGGTGTCAATATGGTCCGAAGAGTGAAACAAGTACTTTGAAACAAGCTTTTCAATTACAAACAAGTTTTGGAGTGGTTCGAATCCTCTTTCGAAGTTTTAGTCCAAAGAAGAGGTTCCTTCATTTGCATCTTTAGGATGGACAAAGTCGCGAGGTAAACTTTGACAAGTAGGAAACCTTAGCTCTTTGGTATCAATATTGTACGAAGAGTGAAACAAGTACTTTGAAACAAGCTTTTGAATTACAAACAAGTTTTTGGAGTGGTTCGGATCCTCTTTCGAAATTTTGGTCCAAAGAGGATTCCTAAAGAAGAAGTTCTTCCACTTGCATCCTTTGGATGGACCAAATCGCGAGGAAAACTTTGACAAGGGGGAAACCTTAGGTCTTTGGTATCAATATGGTCTGAAGAGTGAAACAAGTAATTTGAAACAAGCTTTTCAATTACAAACAAGTTTTTGAAGTGGTTCGTATCCTCTTTCGATATTTTGGTCCCAAGAAGATTACCAACGAAGAGGTTCCTTCATTTGGATATTTAGGATGGACCAAATCATGAGGACAACTTTGACAAGTGGGAAACCTTAGGTCTTTGGTATCAATATGGCCCGAAGAGTGAAACAAGTACTTTGAAACAAGCTTTTCAATTAGAAACAAGTTTTTGGAGTGGTTTGGATCCTCTTTCGAATTTTTGGTCCAAAGATGATTCCCAAAGATGAGGTTCCTCCATTTGAATCTTTAGGATGGACCAAATCACGAGGAAAACTTTGACAAGTGGAAAACCTTACGTCTTTAGTTTCAATATGGTCCGAAGAGTGAAACAAGTACTTTGAAACAAGCTTTTCAATTACAAACTTGTTTTAGGAGTGGTTTGAATCCTCTTTCGATATTTCTGTCCAAAGAGGATTCACAAGGAAGAGGTTCCTCTATTTGGATATTTAGGATGGACGAAATCTTGAGCCCAACTTTGACAAGTGGGAAACCTTCGGTCTTCGGATTCAATTTGGTTTAGAGAGTGAAACAAGTGCTTTCAAACAAGCTTTTCAATTACAAACAAGATTTTGGAGTGGTTCGGATCTTTTTTCGAAATTTTGGTCCAAAGAGGATTCCCAAAGAAGCTGTTCCTCCATTTGCATCTTTAGGATGGACCAAATCGCGAGGAAAACTTTGACAAGTGGGAAACCTTAGGCCTTTGGTATCAATATGGTCTGAAGAGTGAAACAAGTACTTTGAAACAACCTTTTCACTTACAAACAAGTTTTTGGAGTGGTTTGGATCCTCTTTCGATATTTTGGTCCAAACAGGAATCCCAAAGAAGGGGTTCCTCCATTTGGATATTTAGGATGGACAAAATAATGAGCACAAGTTTGACAAGTGGGAAACCTCAGGTCTTCGAATTCAATTTGGTTTAGAGAGTGAAACAAGTGCTTTCAAACAAGCTTTTCAATTACCAAAAAGTTTTTGGAGTGATTCAGATCCTCTTTCGAAATTTTGGTCCAAAGAGGATTCCAAAAGAAGAGGTTCCTCCATTTGGATCTTTAGGATGGACCAAATCATGAGCACAACTTTGACAAGTGAGAAACCATAGGTCTTCGGATTCAATTTAGTTTAGAGAGTGAAATAAGTGCTTTCAAACAAGCTTATCAATTACAAACAAGTTTTTGGAGTGGTTCAGATCCTCTTTCAAAATTTTGGTCCAAAGAGGATTCCCAAAGAAGAGGTTCCTCCATTTGCATGGACCAAGTCGCGAGGAAAACTTTGACAAGTGGGAAACCTTAGGTCTTTGGTATCAATATGGTCCGAACAGTGAAACAAGTACTTTGAAACAAGCTTTTCACTTACAAACAAGTTTTTGGACTGCTTCGGATCCTCTTTCGATATTTTGGTCCAAACAGGAATCCCAAAGAAGAGGTTCCTCCATTTCGATATTTAGGATGGACCAAATCCTGAACACAACTTTGACAAGTGGGAAACCTTAGGTCTTCGGATTCAATTTGGTTTAGAGAGTGAAACAAGTGCTTTCAAACAAGCTTTTCAATTACAAACAAGTTTTTGGAGTTGTTCGGATCCTCTTTCGAAATTTTTGTCCATAGAGGATTCCCAAAGAAGAGGTTCCTCCATTTCCATCTTTAGGATGGACCAAATCGCGAAGAAAACTTTGACAAGTGGGAAACCTTTGGTGTTTGGTATCAATATGGTCCGAAGAGTGAAACAAGTACTTTGAAACAAGCTTTTCAATTACAAACAAGTTTTTGGAGTGGTTCAGATCCTATTCCGATATTTTGGTCCAAAGAGGATTCCCAAAGAAGAGGTTTCTCCATTTGCATCTTTAGGATGGACCAAATTGCGAGGAAAACTTTGACAAGGGGGAAACTGAAGGGATGATTTACTAAAATAGCGGAATTTGGTTTAGTAAACTAATTAACATTTAATTATGGATCTATTAATATCATGCAATTTGTGAAAAAACATGTAGATTCATGCTTTAAATTTCGAAAATTAAAATCAAAACTTACATTGAGAAATAAATGGAGAATCGGTTGGAGGTTTCTTTACAGCATCAAATCCTCAGCAACACAGGATCTTCTACGCTATATCCCGATCGATCAAACGAAACCCGATTGTGGGATCGAACTTTAGTAGAAATTGGGAAGAAGAAAAAATATTTTCTTCCCAATTTTGAATAGGGAATTTCGGCCAAGGGGAAGAAGGGAAGAAGAGAGAATTCCGAATTTCTAAGGAATTGAATTGTGTGATTTATGAATGACGCAACCCTCCTATTTATAGAAAAATAGGAATCCTAATCACATTAGGATTAATCTATATAGATAAATACAAAAAGAAAAAAAGATTATCTCTTTCCTTTATCTTGCAATTTCGAAAATGCCATAGATAAATAGGAGATTATTTTATTTTCTTTATTTTTATTTATCTTGGGTAAATAAATCTATGTAATTATTTTAAGATAGAATTCAAACAATTATCTCTCCAAAATAATCATGTATAGCCGATTTTAGCATTAATAATTAATAAATAATTCTAATTTATTTAATTAATTATTTTGGGCTAATTTCAATTGGGTTCATTAATCCAATTGGGCTAGAAATTCTCTCTTAAATTAATAAGTCCAACTTAATTAATTTATTTATTAATTACCATTTAAATAAAATATTTTATTCAAACAATTAATATTTTCTCCCGACTAAATTTTATCAAATTTATATTTAATTATTAATTTCCATTTAAATAATTTTCATTATTTAAATAATTAATAATAAATATTATAATTATTAATTTCCATTAAATAAACTCATTATTTAATTAATAATTTTATTGACAATATTTTATTATTAATTAATTAATTTTAATTATTAATTTCCGTTCAAATAAAATTAATTATTTAAACAATTAATAATTGTTAATTAATTTCAAATTATTAATTATCATTTAAATATACTCAATATTCAAATAATTAATAATATCTAATTAATAATATTTCATTATCAATTTTCTGTTTAAATAAACTCATTATTTAAACAAATAATAATGTTTATATTAATTACCGTTTAAATATACTCAATATTTAAACAATTAATATTGCCTATTTAAGTAATTCACTTTACTTAAATTTTTCATTTCTTCTACTTGATTTCGCGACTACAATATTTGGGCTAGCATAGGGACCCGATGAACCTATAGATCATGGGCTTAATAATTAGTCAATTAAGTGATTAACTCATAATCAGTTAATTACTTATTACCTAACTACGAATAATTCCACTATAGATTCATAGCTGAACTCCCCTCACTACAGATGAGTTATGTCCATTTAGTTTATCTTTATTTATATCTGTGATATAATCCTTCACGTGGAACCCTCATAATTACAGGCGGATAAATTTACCGTTTTGCCCCTGTAATTACCGCTTTATCCTTGTGTTCCCGCCGGTTCTCCAATGAACTTTATTGATATGAATCATGGAACGTCACAAATAGCTCACAGATCAGTTTCAAGATTAAAGTTCAAGACAAGCATTAACATCCATTTACATGCCTACATTAGAAAAGTCAAGACAAGCTTTTGAAGATCCGAGCATGGTGGCGTACAAAGAGGACTTGATCAACTTTAATCTATGGTAAATGCATTTGGAGGAAGGTTATTGAAGACTTGTTCAACCAGAAGTGAAGATGAGAGCTAATTTGGAAAGTTGCATCACTTTTGCAAACTTTCCTTATTTGGACCACTTTCCATATTTGTTATCGAACTTTCCATATTTGTTCCCAAACTTTTCATATATGGTTCCAACGAACTTATGATGTATTTAGACATGTTTTAGGCCATTTACATTCAGTTTATTAGCTAGGAAAGAATTAGGAAAGATATTATTCTCTAGGAAAGATTTTCCCCAAAATCTACCAAATCCATATAAGGCAAGTTTTGGGCAGATTTTATTCTCTTCTTTATTCCGAATTTCCTTGTTGTTTTTTAGGGTTTCTTTGGCTATTTAAACGCCTCATTTGTAACCCTAAATACTAAGATTTAACATGATAATAATATTGCTTTTTGCTTAGCCGAAATTGCTTTGTTTTGTAGCCTTGTTCTAGGTTGCATGTTTTAGAAACATTCAAGCATAATTTGATCTAGTATGTTTGTGAATTGTTTCGATCTTGAAATAAGAACAAGTTCTCTTATTTCAAGAAATTAGATCATTGGAATAATCTTCTTCTTCTTGTATTCCATGGGTTTTACCTTATTGTTCATCGGGGTTTTAGGATTTGCATCTAGGGGTTCTTTGTGCTTTCAAAGGGTTTCTATTTCAATTTCCTAGGGTTTCATATCATTTGGTATCAGAGCTTAAGCTCAAGGGAAGATTTCTATCTTACTTGCTTTCTTGTTGTTTTAATTTTTATTGTCTTGTTCTTCGTTCATCGAAAATTCCAGAAAAAAAAAACAAAAAAAAATATAGTTCCAGAATTTCCTTATTTAACCTACTGTTTTTGTTCTTTTTCGTATAGTTTCATTCCGAATATTCGAAACTCATAAACTAGAAAAGTGTTTATCTTTGAGTCGTGATTATTTGTTATTCAGAAAAGTGTGTCAAAAAAAGAATGGAAGATTGAGAAAATAATAGATCTTCACAAACTGTCGGATTGTGCAAAAAAAAAAAAAAAACTGGAAAAAAGAAAAAGAAAGTGTTCTTGCTTGATTTGTTGAAGTTTCTGGAAAAAGAGGTTTTTGTTCGTATTGTTCTTGAAAAGTTAATCTTAAACTCATCATATCTTCATCTTGAATCTGAAAAATGCAAAGGAATTGTGCTAGAATTGTTTGTTTCCTAAAAAGCTAGAACTTACCATAAATAGCCAAAACTGTTTTTGGAAAGTATCAAATCTGTCCCATATTTGATTATATGCATCTTTTGCTTTAGGAAAGTCTTATTTTCTGATTCAAAACACTTTAGGGAAATCTTAACTCGAATTTTTCTCTTTAGGAAAGTTTATTCTTGCTTGTTTTCTTTGTTATTCTTTCCTATTCACTAAAATAAACCATTTGCATAAATCTGTCTTCTTTTCTTCTTAACCACCAATTTGCTTGTTTCTTATTTTTTTGATTGTTACTTTTTACAAATTTCATTAGAATCTTTGTTGTTTGATAGTTGCTAAAGTGTGCTAATAGTCCAAGGTTACATTTAGGCCCTAAAATCTGTTTTTGAGTGCAAACACGAGAGAACGAACATCATCGAGTGTAAACACTTAGGGAGTGATTGAGAGGTCCTATTTTTATTATTAACCTTTTTATTTGCAGCAATGTATCATGAAAAATATGATGAAAGGAGGAGCAATGGATGTCGAGATGTAGAGCATACTTGGAGGGAAAATGGAGAGGATTATTATGAAAGGATGGTGCATAGGAGCTTTGGAGCACATAAGCTCAACTTATATACTTTCCATGGGAGTGTAGATCCAGAAGAGTACTTGCAATGGGAAAGTCAAATTGAGCATTTCTTTGAATACAACAACTATAGTGAGGAAAGAAAGGTATTGCTTGCTATTACCAAGTTCACTAACTATGCTTATGTTTGGTGGTCTCAATTGAAGGAAAAACTAAGGAAAGATAGACAACCACATATTGATACTTGGTATGAACTTAAATATCACATGAGGAAGAGGTTTGTGCCGAGCCAAAGACAGAGAGCTATTGTGAAAGAATTTCTAAATCTTACACAAGGTGAAAGGAGTGTTGAAGCTTATCACAAGGAGTTTGAAGTTCTCATGGCTAGGGCTGTCTTTTTTGAAGATAATGAGTCCACAATGACACGGTTCTTAAAGGGTTTAAACGAGGAGATTGCCTGTTGTGTTGAAGGAAAGACATATGTGGAGTTGGAACATATGGTTTATTATGCAACCACGGTGGAAAAGAGACTCGAAAGAAGGGCTACAAAAAGGTATTCTACTAAACATCTTTCTAACCCAATTCCATCTCAAGAAAATCAATTAAAGAGTGCATTAAAGAGAAAGGATGTGGCTGCCAATGGCTTGATTAAGAAAAAGGTAACATTTGCTTTACAAGACCACTTCCAATCAAATATTCATATGAGGGAAACTTATGATGCATGTGAGTTAAAAAAGTGTTCTACCTTTGAAAAGAATGAGAATTGTCAAAAAGAGAGTGAGCCAAAAGAAAGAGAGATGAATTTTCAAAAAGAAGAGTGTGAAAAAGAAATTATTGAAATAAGTGAGCCAAAAGAAAGAGAGATGAGTGCTCAAAAAGAAATGAGTGACATGAGTGAGTCAAAAGAAAGAGATTTGAGTTCAAAAGAAAGAGTGTTTGAAAAGAATGAAAGAGAAATTGAAAAGAAAGAGAGTTGTGAGTCAAAAATGAATGAGAGGAATGGTGAGAACATTGTGAGTTTTGTAGAAAGTGAGGCTAGGAAAACAATGTTTTCAAATAAAACCCACTTTGTACTTGTGTGCAAAGATTCTTTCTTTCTAACTTATGAACTTAACCTTTGCTTTTCTAGTGTTTTAGCTAATGTTTTGCAGAATTACATTGATCAATTTTCAATTGGAATGGAGCACAAAGTAGATGCATTTCAAGGGGCTGAAATACTTGAGGCACCACCATACTTCATGGAAAAAGATGTTGCCAACGGGATCCAAGGCCAGAAAAGGAAGTTTCTTACTTTTAATCCTTTTGCACCGATTTGTTTAAATGATTATTTCTTGTTTTCCAATTCTGATTTTAAGACTAGAAATCATCCAAACCAATTATATTTTTATGATAAACATGCATTCTTTTCTAGCAAAATTCTTTTGGATGATCTTTACTTGTTTGACAGCTTATCACTTGCAAAACATGTTAAGCTAGCCTATCCATTTACTTGTGATGATGTGCATAGTTCTTGTTTGTTTGCTAAATTTGATCTCAACTATGATATTTTACCACTTCAATTTCATTCTAATGATAAACATATGTTTTGTACTACACGAGTTATCTTTGATAAGACATATGATGCATTTAGGGAGAGCATAGAGTTTTCATATTTTCTAATTTACCCCAACACATTAGACCTATTTGAGTTTGATTATAGTTCATATGCTTTGATTAATTTGTTACCTTCACCATGTGATCATCTTGTGAGTATTGTTGAGTATGAGAAAATTTACGAGGTTGACTATGGTCCATATATTCTATTAGACTTGTTCCCACTATCCACCAACCATATTGTCAATGTTGTGGTCTTTGATAAGCTAGGTTGTTTTGCTGATTTAAAGGGAAGAAAACCAACAATATTTGACCCGGGAGGTGTTAACTTGAAAGGAGAAAGAAGGGTACCATTGTTGCTCTCTTTGGTACCAATTTACAATACACGAGGTACGTATGCATTAAGTGCTTTTATTTATGTTATTAACTTAAGTTTTTGCGATGTAGGTAATGTTATAGATTCGAGGACGAATCCTTTTCAAGAGGGAGGGGATGATATGAATCATGGAACGTCACAAATAGCTCACAGATCAGTTTCAAGATTAAAGTTCAAGACAAGCATTAACATCCATTTACATGCCTACATTAGAAAAGTCAAGACAAGCTTTTGAAGATCCGAGCATGGTGGCGTACAAAGAGGACTTGATCAACTTTAATCTATGGTAAATGCATTTGGAGGAAGGTTATTGAAGACTTGTTCAACCAGAAGTGAAGATGAGAGCTAATTTGGAAAGTTGCATCACTTTTGCAAACTTTCCTTATTTGGACCACTTTCCATATTTGTTATCGAACTTTCCATATTTGTTCCCAAACTTTTCATATATGGTTCCAACGAATTTATGATGTATTTAGACATGTTTTAGGCCATTTACATTCAGTTTATTAGCTAGGAAAGAATTAGGAAAGATATTATTCTCTAGGAAAGATTTTCCCCAAAATCTGCCAAATCCATATAAGGCAAGTTTTGGGCAGATTTTATTCTCTTCTTTATTCCGAATTTCCTTGTTGTTTTTTAGGGTTTCTTTGGCTATTTAAACGCCTCATTTGTAACACCCTAAATACTAAGATTTAACATGATAATAATATTGCTTTTTGCTTAGCCGAAATTGCTTTGTTTTGTAGCCTTGTTCTAGGTTGCATGTTTTAGAAACATTCAAGCATAATTTGATCTAGTATGTTTGTGAATTGTTTCGATCTTGAAATAAGAACAAGTTCTCTTATTTCAAGAAATTAGATCATTGGAATAATCTTCTTCTTCTTGTATTCCATGGGTTTTACCTTATTGTTCATCGGGGTTTTAGGATTTGCATCTAGGGGTTCTTTGTGCTTTCAAAGGGTTTCTATTTCAATTTCCTAGGGTTTCATATCATTTATCTTTAGTCGAACTAGAGATAAGGTACTTCTGTGATCAATAGAAGTTGTGGCGCCACTTGTTCATGTCTCGAATCAGTACATCAAGGGAGTTTCCTAAAGTTCCTAAAATGTTTAGGTATCGCACTGATACCGTTAATTTATAGGAAAGTTATGAATTCCATCTCGTGAAAATGAGTTCCCAGCTACTTATCTAGTCATGTTCCCAAAACAGGAGTGTATTGAGCGTTCTTACAGATCGCTCTCAACCATGTGAATCAAAGAACATAACTCCATAAATAGGAGTCCGCATTTCACTCAGGATTGAGATCTATCACGGTTGATAAACTTAGTTTGATATTCGATCATTTCTCGTAAACGGTACTAAGGAGAAATTTGATCGAACATCGTGGTCCTGTCTTATACAATCAACATTGCATATGATACTTCCATTTCATGTCTCCCACATGAATGATCAGGATTCGATCATTTGTCTATAAACAAAATGCGAAGCTATCAACAGTGTTACCAGGATAAGGTTCCCAAACGTTATCCGTTTACTGTAGACACGTTTAAGTTATTCATCTCGACTTTAATCCTCTCGTATGACTTACATACTAAGTCGTGATTTCATAAGAGTAACTTAGGGTTTACTATTTGAATGTTTGATATTTATATATTTCCATATATTCCTAATATCATTAATTGAATCAATCTAGATAATATAAAGAACTTATGTTTATTTATTTAATTTATTCTTAATAAATTATTATTATTAAATAATTACAAGTTCTAGGACACCATTCCTAACAATCTCCCACTTGTCCTAGATCTTTGGAGATTTGACTTGTAATTCCAGTCAAACTGGATGACTATCAACTACTTAGCCATGGTAGTCATTTTAATACTTTATCAGTAACGTTTTCATCTTTTTAGTATGTATTTCTTTTGTCTGATGTTAGTTTCATTAAGTGTAATAGATTCCATATTTTATCGTCATAAAATAAACTCTATTAACTATTGATTTGAAACCATCATGTTCAACCACCTTTCATTTACTAACAACTTAGTAATCACGCAAATTTAGAGTTTAGTCAGTAAAAACTCATTTTACTTATACTTAACTCATTTGATGTTCAATTCACAAAGGTCTTTTGTCGAATTCTTACATGGAAGTAAATTCATGTTCGAATTTGAGCCCGTGCAACTCATAAAATCTCCCATTTTATCTATGTGCACTAACATACTATTTGTAAATTTTATTTTAGTCACATTGGTTCTAGGATTCTCGAAATTCTTAAGCTCCCACTACAAAGTAATTCTCCATTACTTTCATTTGTTTAATGATTACAATTCTATACTTCTTGTTATTTCCAAAAATAATGTATAAGTATTAGTGACCCTTTTCAACTCAACTATTGAAAATTCATGTCATTTTTATTTCACTTATTTTGAACTTTATTCATTGATTTTGAAGTCAATGAGTTTCACTTGGACTTCGAAAGTCCTTTGGTTCGTATTATGACGCTCCCACTCAAATAAAGTTCTATAAGTAGTTTTACCATTTAAACTTTTAAATGACTACTTGTTTTATTGTGAAATAAAATCATTGTAATTCTTTTCTATCTTAAGTATGGTTTAAACTTTTTCAGTATCACTGATTTACTGAACTTTTCTTTGATAATTTGTGAATTCAATTATTCACTAATTATTACTTTCTGATTTCTCTTTTGTTTTTTCCATATCAGTTATTACCTTTAAAACATCCTTTTAAATAACTGAATGTTTGGAATATAAGAAATCGATTTAATGTTTACTTATCACTTAAGTCCTAACATCTAAATGTCCAACTTTAGTGATGTTTAAGTCTAGTTATCTTTGATAAATCAAAGATATTTGATTTTACTTATCCCATAAGTTCGTGGATTAATATGGTTATCATCTCTAACTCCTTGAGAACCATCTTTAAGAGATTAATCCCTCTAACTTATTTAAGTAATTTTAGACTTAAGTATTTAAACATTTTTAAACCTTTATAACTTGTTTAGATATTTTGGAGTTTAGAATTTGGTTTTGGAATTTATTTGTTTTATACTAAGTATTTTGAATAACCATCCAATCACACTTTGGAACTTTGTAATATAGTTGTAGAGGAATATCTACCTAAATAACTCTTATTTAAAATATTCCCAAACTTGGTTCATACGAAATGAGAGCCAATAGTTATTACATAATTCAAAATAAAAAATACAAATTGATAATTAAACTAAACTAGAAAACTATGGTTTGGAAAAAAAATATTTTTCTTCCATTTAGACTATAGTAAATCGAATATGAGGAAAAATAGGAAGAATAAGAGTTTTCAATTTCAAGAATTGAAATTAGAAGCTTTTGAATGAACAACCAAGACGTTTGTATTTATATGCAAAATAGTTTTCCAATCGAATTAGGAAATACTATTAAAAATAAATACAAGATAAATGCCAAGAATAAAATCAAATTTTATTCCTTATTTATCTTACGTGCCGATTTTATGTGTATAAAATCAATAAGAAAAACTAATTTTTCTTTGTTTAATTTGTCTTTGGTTGAACATTCTTTTATATACTTATTTTAGACAAAATAATTCAACAATTATTTCCTAAAATATTATATATGAGTCGATTTTGGTATTTAATAATTCAAATAATTTGAACCAAAATCCATTGAATTCATTAATTCAATTATATGTTCTTCCTTATTAATAAATCTTATTTATTAACTCTTGATATTTATTTCAATAAATCAATTATTTAAATAAAATATCATATTCCAATTTTGTATATTATTAATAAATATTTATTATTTTCTATTTAAATAATCGACTTTATTTAAATTAATAATAAATATGTTATTTACTATGATCCTTTTAAATAATCACTGTTATTTAAAATTAATAATAAATGTTAATTATTAATTTCCATTGAGGTAAACACATTACCTAAATAATTAATAATTATTTATCAATAATATTTTATTATTAATTACCATTTAAATAAACACATTATTTAAATAATTAATAACAATGATATTAATTTCCATTTAAATAAACTCATTATTTAAATAATTAATATTGTCAGTTTATTTAAGTAAACTGCTTTACTTAAATTATTCATTTCCTTTTTCTAGAAAACATAGTTCTCATCGTTCAGTTTGTTCTTTCCAAGTATAGTGACTAAAACAGATGCTATATTACTGAAATTTAAATAAACTTTATCTTAATAATCTAACATGCATTCAACATTCAAATACTCAAAGTTTCGACATATAATTAAATATGATGCATGAATGCGAACATATTAATGAACAGAAAAGCCCTAAAACATGTTACTATGTCACGATATTTTAATGATACCAAGTGAAGTGCCGTCGAATGATAGGTCGAGTACCATCATTAAAACGAGATGCCACTCGAACAATTGACAACTCCAGAATAACTCATATTCCTATGTCATTGTTTACCTGGTATATTGGTCAAGAATTTTGATAACAAACTTTATCAAATTTCCTTTTAAGTGTGACCCACTAATTTAGTCTTTTAAATAAAATTGAAGAGTGTCTACGAAGTGTAGATTCAGTCTTCAATCAATCTCATTTAAAATTCTTTATCCCTTTCGGAGACCCAACTTGATATTGATTTATACAATAAACCTTCCTATGGGAAAGAACACCGCAGCAGTGTTACGAGGCCATGTATAAATCTCACGTTTGAGCCCATTAGTGGAGACCATAGGATACATTGACATGTTTCCTTCTCCCACTTAATATTTTGAGTTAGGGTTTCATAACTTAGACTAATTCAGGCTAACTCATTAATCCAAGTTTTAATTAACCTAATCAACTTTAACTCTTAAATTGTTTAGATTAATTTTATAAAGTGATTGTTCAAGTTTTCCTAATTAAAACTAATCACATTATGAGCCGTCTTAATAATTTTGATTTATTAATTTGAACTTTTCTCCCAGATCGCTCCCAGTTAAAGGCGCTCCGTGTTAGGGGAACTTTATGAAACCTCATCGCTTGGGCAGAGCTTTCTCGCCAGAGATCCGTTCAATTTAATTAATCTCAATTATTAATTTTTAATTAACTCTTAATTAAAAGTTTCTATTTGTATATCTTATATGGATTTTGGCCCAATTGTTTAAACAATAATTCCATATTACAAATAATTCATTTAGTTTCTATTCAACTTTTAAGCTAGATTTAACTTTTGAATTTTAACTAAATAAGCATGCTTTTAATTCTAAAACAATTAGAATAAAATACATAATTTTTCGATAATAACATTTATAAAATAAAATTATAGCATGCTTCACATACATTAGCATATAATAACACATATTATATCATGATGCATGTATGTACAATTAATTAAAATCATACAACCTATGGTGGGATTTTCTACATGACATACTCTTATGCATGAATATTATTTAAAAAAAATTATATCATACATATAAAAATTTAAATAATAAATAGCTAAATTGACCGGTATTCTTGGCACTATTTCTAAAACGGAAAATTAAATTACAACTTAATTTAAATCTTCCATTGTAGAATTTTGAGGCTTCAACTTTCTCTCTCCTCCATGGTGTAGGCGTGGGCATGGGTATTTATGGGGTAAATATTATCTCCTTAATATTTCCATAAATACTTGTTTTAAAATAATTATCTTTTAATTAAATGGAAAAAATAAAGAAAAATATTTCCATGTAATCTTATATCAATTTCTAAATTCATAATTTAAGATAGGGATATAATCTTTAAAAGGATTTTATCCTTATCTTAAATATTTAAATTTTTAAATTGAGATAACAAGATAATTATGATAAAATATCTTACCATATCTTGAAAAAATCTCCTCCTTGGGCGTGGACCACATGGATTGTTGGAGATGAATTTTCTTCTCTTCCTCCCTTGGTGTTGCCAATTTTGCTCCTCTTTGGTATGGGAAAATTACAACCTTTTCCTATACCCTAAAATTAGGTTTTACAAATTTTCTACTAAAATTTAAAATCCTAAGTGCCTCAAGAATACCTAAACAATCAATTAGCAAACCTCCACAATTTATATAGCACAATTTATATAAACATACATAAAACGATTTTTATGCAACCCACCAAAATTTTCGAAAACTCACAATTTTGCATGATAATTAAAATTAGCTCTGATACCAATTGAAGGGATGATTTACTAAAATAGCGGAATTTGATTTAGTAAACTAATTAACATTTAATTATGGATATATTAATATCATGCAATTTGTGAAAAAACATGTAGATTCATGCTTTAAATTTCGAAAATTAAAATCAAAACTTACATTGAGAAATAAATGGAGAATCGGTTGGAGGTTTCTTTACAGCATCAAATCCTCAGCAACACCGGATCTTCTACGCTATATGCCGATCGATCAAACGAAACCCAATTGTGGGATCGAACTTTAGAAGAAATTGGGAAGAAGAAAAAATATTTTCTTCCCAATTTTGAATAGGGAATTTCGGCCAAGGGGAAGAAGGGAAGAAGAGAGAATTCTGAATTTCTAAGGAATTGAATTGTGTGATTTATGAATGACCCAACCCTCCTATTTATAGAAAAATAGGAATCCTAATCACATTAGGATTAATCTATAGAGATAAATACAAAAAGAAAACAGATTATCTCTTTCCTTTATCTTGCAATTTCGAAAATGCCATAGATAAATAGGAGATTATTTTATTTTCTTTATTTTTATTTATCTTGGGTAAATAAATCTATGTAATTATTTTAGGATATAATTCAAACAATTATCTCTCCAAAATAATCATGTATAGCCGATTTTTGCATTAATAATTAATAAATAATTCTAATTTATTTAATTAATTATTTTGGGCTAATTTCAATTGGGTTCATTAATCCAATTGGGCTAGAAATTCTCTCTTAAATTAATAAGTCCAACTTAATTAATTTATTTATTAATTACCATTTAAATAAAATATTTTATTCAAACAATTAATATTTTCTCCCAACTAAATATTATCAAATTTATATTTAATTATTAATTTCCATTTAAATAATTTTCATTATTTAAATAATTAATAATAAATATTATAATTATTAATTTCCATTAAATAAACTCATTATTTAATTAATAATTTTATTGACAATATTTTATTATTAATTAATTAATTTTAATTATTAATTTCTGTTCAAATAAAATTAATTATTTAAACAATTAATAATTGTTAATTAATTTCAAATTATTAATTTTCATTTAAATATACTCAATATTCAAATAATTAATAATATCTAATTAATAATATTTCATTATCAATTTCCTGTTTAAATAAACTCATTATTTAAACAAATAATAATGCTTATATTAATTACCGTTTAAATATACTCAATATTTAAACAATTAATATTGCCTATTTAAGTAATTCACTTTAATTAAATTTTTCATTTCTTCTACTTGATTTCGAGACTACGATATTTGGGCTAGCATAGGGACCCGATGGACCTATAGATCATGGGCTTAATAATTAGTCAATTAAGTGATTAACTCATAATCAGTTAATTACTTATTATCTAACTACGAATAATTCCACTATAGATTCATAGCTGAACTCCCCTCACTACAGATGAGTTATGTCCATTTAGTTTATCTTTATTTATATCTGTGATATAATCCTTCACGTGGAACCCTCATAATTACAGGCGGATAAATTTACTGTTTTGCCCCTGTAATTACCGCTTTATCCTTGTGTTCCCGCCGGTTCTCCAATGAACTTTATCTTTAGTCGAACTAGAGATAAGGTACTTCTGTGATCAATAGAAGTCGTGGCGCCACTTGTTCATGTCTCGAATCAGTACATCAAGGGAGTTTCCTAAAGTTCGTAAAATGTTTAGGTATCGCACTGATACCGTTAATTTGTAGGAAAGTTATGAATTCCATCTCGTGAAAATGAGTTCCCAGCTACTTATCTAGTCATGTTCCCAAAACAGGAGTGTATTGAGCGTTCTTACAGATCGCTCTCAACCATGTGAATCAAAGAACATAACTCCATAAATAGGAGTCCGCATTTCACTCAGGATTGAGATCTATCACGGTTGATAAACTTAGTTTGATATTCGATCATTTCTCGTAAACGGTACTAAGGAGAAATTTGATCGAACATCGTGGTCCTGTCTTATACAATCAACATTGCATATGATACTTCCATTTCTTGTCTCCCACATGAATGATCAGGATTCGATCATTTGTCTATAAACAAAATGCGAAGCTATCAACAGTGTTACCAGGATAAGGTTCCCAAACGTTATCCGTTTACTGTAGACACGTTTAAGTTACTCATCTCGACTTTAATCCTCTCGTATGACTTACATACTAAGTCGTGATTTCATAAGAGTAACTTAGGGTTTACTATTTGAATGTTTGATATTTATATATTTCCTTATATTCCTAATATCATTAATTGAATCAATCTAGATAATATAAAGAACTTATGTTTATTTATTTAATTTATTCTTAATAAATTATTATTATTAAATAATTACAAGTTCTAGGACCCCATTCCTAACAGAAACCTTAGGTCTTTGGTATCAATATGGTCCGAAGAGTGAAACATGTACTTTGAAACAAGCTTTTCAATTACAAACAAATTTTTGGAGTGCTTCGGATCCTCTTTCAAAATTTTGGTCCAATGAGGATTCCCAAAGAAGAGGTTCCTCCATTTACATCTTTACGATGGTCCAACTCGCGAGGAAAACTTTGACAAGTTGGAAACCTTAGGTCTTTGGTATCAATATGGTCCGAAGAGTGAAACAAGTACTTTGAAACAAGCTTTTCAATTACGAAAAAGTTTTTGGAGTGGTTCGGATCCTCTTCCGATATTTTGGTCAAAAGAGGATTCTTAAAGAAGAGATTCCTCCATTTGCATCTTTAGGATGGGACCATATTGCGAGGAAAACTTTGACAAGGTGGAAACCTTAGATCTTTGGTATCAATATGGTCGGAAGAGTGAAACAAGTACTTTGAAACAAGCTTTTGAATTACAAACAAGTTTTTGGAGTGGCTCGGATCCTCTTTCGATATTTTGGTCCAACGAGGATTCCCAAAGAATAGGTTCCTCCATTTTCATTGTTAGGTTGGACCAAGTCACGAGGAAAACTTTGACAAGTGGGAAACCTTAGGTCTTTGGTATCAATATGGTCCGAAGAGTGAAAACAGTACTATGAAACAAGCTTTTCAATTACAAACAAGTTTTTGGAGTGGTTCGGATCCTCTTTCGAAATTTTGGTCCAAAGAGGATTCTCAAAGAAGAGGTTCCTCCATTTGCATCTTTAGGATGGACCAAGTCGCGAGGAAAACTTTGACAAGTGGGAAACCTTAGGTCTTTGGTATCAATATGTTCCGAAGAGTGAAACAAGTACTTTGAAACAAGCTTTTCACTTACAAACAAGTTTTTGGAGTGGTTCGGATCCTCTTTCGATATTTTGGTCCAAAGGGGATTCCCAAAGAAGAGGTTCCTCCATTTGGATCATTAGGAAGGACCAAATCATGAGCACAACTTTGACAAGTGGGAAACCTTAGGTCTTTAATATCAATATGGTCCAAAGAGAGAAACAAGTACTTTGAAACAAGCTTTTCAATTACAAACAAGTTTATGAAGTCGTTTGGATCCTCTTTCAAAAATTTGGTCCAAATAGGATTCCCAAAGAAAAGGTTCCTCCATTTGGATCTATAGGATGGACCAAATCACGAGGAAAACTTTGGCATATGGAAAACCTTAGGTCTTTGGTATCAATATGGTCCGAAGAGTGAAACAAGTACTTTGAAACAAGCTTTTCAATTACAAACAAGTTTTCGGAGTTGTTCAGATTTTCTTTCAAAATTTGGTCCAAAGAGGATTCATAAAGAAGAGGTTTCTGCATTTGCATCTTTAGGATGGACCAAGTCGCGACGAAAACTTTGACAAGTGGGAAACCTTAGGTCTTTGGTATCAGTATGGTCCAAAGAGTGAAACAAGTACTTTGAAACAAGCTTTTGAATTACAAACAAGTTTTTGGAGTGGTTCGGATCCTCTTTCGAAATTTTGGTCCAAAGATGATTTCTAAGGAAGAGATTCGTCCATTTGCATCCAAATCGCGAGGAAAACTTTGACAAGGGTGAAACCTTAGGTCTTCGGATTCAATTTGGTTTAGAGAGGGAAACAAGTGCTTTCAAACAAGCTTTTCAATTACCAAAAAGTTTTTGGAGTGATTCAGATTCTCTTTCGAAATTTTGGTCCAAAGAGGATTCCCAAAGAAGAGGTTCCTCCATTTGGATCTTTAGGATGGACCAAATCATGAGCACAGCTTCGACAAGTGGAAAACCATAGGTCTTCGGATCCAATTTAGTTTAGAGAGTGAAATAAGTGCTTTCAAACAAGCTTTTCAATTACAAACAAGTTTTTGGAGTGGTTCGGATCCTCTTTCAAAATTTTGGTCCAAAGAGGATTCCCAAAGAAGAGGTTCCTCCATTTGCATGGACCAAGTCGCGAGGAAAACTTTGACAAGTGGGAAACCTTAGGTCTTTGGTATCAATATGGTCCGAAGAGTGAAACAAGTACTTTGAAACAAGCTTTTCACTTACAAACAAGTTTTTGGAGTGGTTCGGATCCTCTTTCGATATTTTGGTCCAAAGGGGATTCCCAAAGAAGAGGTTCCTCCATTTGGATCATTAGGAAGGACCAAATCATGAGCACAACTTTGACAAGTGGGAAACCTTAGGTCTTTAATATCAATATGGTCCAAAGAGAGAAACAAGTACTTTGAAACAAGCTTTTCAATTACAAACAAGTTTATGAAGTCGTTCGGATCCTCTTTCAAAAATTTGGTCCAAATAGGATTCCCAAAGAAAAGGTTCCTCCATTTGGATCTATAGGATGGACCAAATCACGGGGAAAACTTTGGCATATGGAAAACCTTAGGTCTTTGGTATCAATATGGTCCGAAGAGTGAAACAAGTACTTTGAAACAAGCTTTTCAATTACAAACAAGTTTTTGGAGTGGTTCCGATCTTCTTTCAAAATTTGGTCCAAAGAGGATTCATAAAGAAGTGGTTTCTGCATTTGCATCTTTAGGATGGACCAAGTCGTGAGGAAAACTTTGACAAGTGGGAAACCTTAGGTCTTTGGTATCAGTATGGTTCGAAGAGTGAAACAAGTACTTTGAAACAAGCTTTTGAATTACAAACAAGTTTTTGGAGTGATTCAGATCCTCTTTCGAAATTTTGGTCCAAAGAGGATTCCCAAAGAAGAGGTTCCTCCATTTGGATCTTTAGGATGGACGAAATCATGAGCACAACTTCGACAAGTGGGAAACCATAGGTCTTCGGATTCAATTTAGTTTAGAGAGTGAAATAAGTGCTTTCAAACAAGCTTTTCAATTACAAACAAGTTTTTGGAGTGGTTCGGATCCTCTTTTGAAATTTTGGTCCAAAGAGGATTCCCAAAGAAGAGGTTCCTCCATTTGCATGGACCATGTCGCGAGGAAAACTTTGTCAAGTGGGAAACCTTAGGTCTTTGGTATCAATATGGTCCGAAGAGTGAAACAAGTACTTTGAAACAAGGTTTTCACTTACAAACAAGTTTTTGGACTGCTTCGGATTCTCTTTCGATATTTTGGTCCAAACAAGAATCCCAAAGAAGAGGTTCCTCCATTTCGATATTTAGGATGGACCAAATCCTGAACACAACTTTGACAAGTGGGAAACCTTAGGTCTTCGGATTCAATTTGGTTTAGAGAGTGAAACAAGTGCTTTCAAACAAGCTTTTCAATTACAAACAAGTTTTTGGAGTTGTTCGGATCCTCTTTCGAAATTTTTGTCCATTGAGGATTCCCAAAGAAGAGGTTCCTACATTTCCATCTTTAGGATGGACCAAATCGCGAAGAAAACTTTGACAAGTGGGAAACCTTTGGTGTTTGGTATCAATATGGTCCGAAGAGTGAAACAAGTACTTTGAAACAAGCTTTTCAATTACAAACAAGTTTTTGGAGTGGTTTGGATCCTATTCCGATATTTTGGTCCAAAGGGGATTCCCAAAGAAGAGGTTCCTCCATTTGCATCTTTAGGATGGACCAAATTGCGAGGAAAACTTTGACAAGGGGGAAACCTTAGGTCTTTGTTATCAATATGGTCCGAAGAGTGAAACATGTACTTTGAAACAAGCTTTTGAATTACAAATAAATTTTTAGAGTGCTTCGGATCCTCTTTCAAAATTTTGGTCCAATGAGGATTCCCAAAGAAGATGATACGAAAACCCTTTCGAAATGCTTTAAGAACCCTTAAACTTAACTAAGGACCCAAAAAGATCACAACCAAAGAACCCACATATGCCATTTGAAACAACCCAAGGAAAAAGGCTAGAAAATGATTATCCTTATGATCAATGATCTAAAGACAAGAATTGGATTTCTTATTTTAGATTCGAATCAATCCACCAAATTAGAATGATCAATCCTAATGGCTCGATTCTACAGCCACCCTAAACACAAGGAATGACAAGATGAAAAGTTGAACAACTCACAACAATTCAAAGAAAAAGCTCTCAATGAGACTTTGGATTTTTAATTCAATCATAATCTGAATCTTTTACAATCTGAAACATGGCTATATAAGCCTTACAAAACAAAGGGAAAAACGAAATTGACATAAATGAAAGGAAATGAAACAGCTACAACCTTAAAGTCCTACAAAAATAACCGAAAATGGTCTTAACTATGAAAACTTGTAACTGAAATTAGAAGAGTTACAAATCTGATTTGAAAGTCTTTGTAACTGAAAATCCTTGACCACATGTGTTTATGAGAGTCTTGAATGAAACCTTAGGATGTCATGAATAAGTCAGGAGTTGCATTGAGGTCTTGAGTTGCATTAAATGAGCTTCGGTTGCATTAAATGAACTTGACTTGCATTGAATGAACTAGGCTTGAAGTTTACTTGCATTTAATGAGCTTGGTTTGAACTTGACTTGCATTTAATGAACTCTACTTGAACTTGACTTCCATTTATTGAACTAATCTTGAACTTGGAGAACAACGAATGCAAGCTCGGAAAAGATCAACATTAAGGCTCCATGATTCATATCAGAAGAGGTTCCTCCATTTGCATCTTTACGATGGTCCAACTCGCGAGGAAAACTTTGACAAGTGGGAAACCTTAGGTCTTTGGTATCAATATGGTCCGAAGAGTGAAACAAGTACTTTGAAACAAGCTCTTTAATTACGAACAAGTTTTGGAGTGGTTCGGATCCTCTTCCGATATTTTGGTCAAAAGAGGATTCCCAAAGAAGAGGTTCCTCCATTTGCATCTTTAGGATGGACCATATTGCGAGGAAAACTTTGACAAAGTGGAAACCTAAGGTCTTTGGTATCAATATGGTCGGAAGAGTGAAACAAGTACTTTGAAACAAGCTTTTCAATTACAAACAAGTTTTTTGAGTGGTTCGGATCCTCTTTCGATATTTTGGTCCAACGAGGATTCCCAAAGAATAGGTTCCTCCATTTTCATCGTTAGGTTGGACCAAGTCACGAGGAAAACTTTGACAAGTGGGAAACCTTAGGTCTTTGGTATCAATATGGTCCGAAGAGTGAAACAAGTACTATGAAACAAGCTTTTCAATTACAAACAAGTTTTTGGAGTGGTTCGGATCCTCTTTCGAAATTTTGGTCCAAAGAGGATTCTCAAAGAAGATGTTCCTCCATTTGCATGTTTAGGATGGACCAAGTCGCGAGGAAAACTTTGACAAGTGGGAAACCTTAGGTCTTTGGTATCAATATGTTCCGAAGAGTGAAACAAGTATTTTGAAACAAGCTTTTCACTTACAAACAAGTTTGATAAGGCAAACCCAAATTGCAAGTCCAAAGACCCTATGCTATTATGCTTAGCATGAACCTTTGAAGCAAGAACTCAAACCCTCCCTAACTAATCGGTTTCAACCAAGAGATTTAAGGCTAGATGAGATTACCTCTTAGATCAATGACCTAGAGACAAGAATGAGATTTCTTGTTCTAGATTGAATCACTCCACAACTAAGTTGATCAATTCCTAGTTGAATGACTCGACAGCAACCCTAAACACAAGAATTGCAAGAAGTTGAAATGATAAGGATCATGGAAGCACTCCAAGACCAATACATGTACCATCCGGCCCAATCACAAGGTCCAAAGCCAAGAAGATCCAACAAGCTTTTATTACCCATGTGCAAGAATGGATAGGCTCGGATCAGGCTACATTTCTAAGGGAGGAGGCCATTTCAGATGAAGGCTTGCTTGATGACAAATTGAAGATTGTGTGCAACTTGCAAATCCATAAAGACAATATTTACAAAGATAATCTTGTGCAAGTGACAACCATGATTTAAGGAGAAGAAGCATCAAAAACATATTTGTGTTAAATTGAATTCTAGCCATAGTTTCCTTTTTTTTGTAACCTTAGGCATTTATGGCTAAACTTTCCATTTCTGTTTTTCCTTTTGTAACCGAATGCTTTAATGCATTCTTTAATTGTTGTGTTCCTTACTTTCCTTTTATGTTTAAAGGCTTATAAAAACCGTGGGAATCACAATGTAAAACTCAGAATATTGTTGAATGAAAATCAATTCTCTTTGAGAGTTCTTTTTGTTGAAAACTTGTTCATAGTTTTCATTCCTTGCAATTCTTGTGTTTAGGGTTGCTGCAGAGTCATTCAATTAGGGATTGATCAACTTAATTGTGGAGTGATTCAATCTAGAACAAGAAAACTCATTCTTGTCTCTAGATCATTGATCTAAGAGGTAATCACATCTAACCTTAATCTCTTGGTTGAATCCGATTAGTTAGGGAGGGTTTGAGATCTTGCTTCAAAGGTTCATGCTAAATCTAATAGCATAGGGTCTTTGGACTTTCATCTTGGGTTTGCCTTATCAGTTGGTATCAGAGCATTGGTCGAAACCTTGGCCAAACTCTAGATTTGATTCTATCCTTTACTTTCCTTGCAATTGTTCTTGTTTGTTTTCAAATCTGCCTATCTTTTCGTATTCTGTCCTAACCACCATTTTTCTTTTCTTTTCATTCTGATCTTGTTTCCATATTAAAGATCACGTTCTGATCTTTAAATCAAAAAAAAAAAAAGAAAAAAGAAAAGAGGTGAGAAAGAGAGCTTTGCATCCGAGAGCACTATTTTGTTCATCTTGTGTTCGTCTTTGCTTTCTTGAGAAATTCTGAGTTTGATCCATTGAAAACGAAAAAGTTGATGTCTTGAATGTTATTTTGTCAATTTAGATCCACGAATTAAGCATCAATTAAATTCAGAACTAATCACATTCAAAATCCTGCTCTTTCTTTCCATATTTGAATCTGCCACATTAATGCTCTGAATAGCTGTCTAAAACGCGTGAAGAGATTCGAATTAGCTTTCAAAGTCTCAATAGGAAAGTTAATTCAATCAGTTATCTTTCATTGTTAAGAAGGACATTTTATCAAATTCAATCCGTAAATAACTCAAAATCTGAAAATCAGAAAACTGCGCAGACTGCTCCTTAAATTCCGGATCTTGTCCCTTGATTGATTGGCATCTTTATTTCTCTTCATTAATTCGTATTTTTCCAATTGTATATTCATAATAACTGATTGATTGAGCTATTTATGAGTTTTCATCTTGAAATTCATTCACATCAAATCGAAATTGACTTTCCATATATGGCATTTTCATAGTCTTTCCTTGCTTTAAAATCTGTTTTGCCTACCATTTCGATTTTCTTTTCTGTTTTTCTTATTCTATTATTGTTTCTTTTCACAATTAATTGTATTTTGCTAATTGAATTACTTTTGTAGCTTTCTAAACACAAAAATTGCCTCAAAAAGTGAGATCATATCCGAGAGCACCTACTTGTCAAATTGGCCTACCTTGAGTGTTAAAAACGAGTGTTTCCTTGAGTGACATATAGTGAGGGAGTGTTGTAAGGTCCTAAAACATTTGTTACTGAGTGAGGAACATCATGGCACAAGAGGGAGACAATAGGGGTGAGATTAGTGAATCTAGGTGGAGAGAGGCACAAGCAGAGGCTTTTACTAGACTTACTCAAGTTATAGAGGAGCTTAGTGATCGCATAGGGAGATTGGAGTTAGCTAATAATCCGAGGGTGGAAGGGAACTTATATGAGGGAGTTGACCTTGAAGAGGAAGATAATGTAACCTTGATGGCTGGAGAAGACCCTAGGAGAGAACAAGAAGGGGGCAGAGGTAGAGGTAGGGGAAGAGGAAGAGATTTGGTACCACCTAGGAGACCTATTAGGGACTTGCAAGAAGAAAGAGTGGAAGGGAGAAATTCAGGGGGTATCAAGCTTAAAATTCCACCATTTCATGGGAGGTCTAATCCGGAGGAGTACTTGCAATATGAGGACAAAATAGAACATGTCTTTGATTGCAATAATTTTAGTGAGGAGAGGAAGATGAAGCTAGCCGTGGCTGAATTTTGTGACTATGCTAGTATTTGGTGGAGTCACCTTAGGGAAGAATGGAGGAGGAATTATGAACAACCAATTGAGACTTGGGAGGAGCTTAAGGTCTTGATGAGAAAGAGGTACATTCCGAGGCATTATCAAAGGGATATCCGAAACAAGTTGTTCTCATTACAACAAGGAACAAAGAGTGTGGAGGAATTATAGAGAGATGGATGTGCTCATGACTAGGGCCAATGTTAATGAAAGTGAGGATGACACTATGTGATATGAAAACCCTAGATTTGGATCAAGAACCCCTTGAAGAACCCTTGAGTCACCAAGATCTAAAACCCCCAAAGCAATTTAGCAAAACCCAAGGAATATGAGTTAAGAAGATTATTCCTAGATCTATGATCTTGAAATAAGAAGAACTTGTTTCTTATCTCAAGATTGAAACAATCCACAAACACTTTAGATCAAGAGTGTTTGATTGTTTCTAAACAAGTAATCTAAAGCAAGACTACTCAAGAACATGCAAGGTAATCAGCCAAGCAAGTCAATTGGAAGCAAAAAGCAACTTTCTATTTCATCAAATCTGAATATTAGGGTTACAAAAAGTCTTTAAATAGTCAAGAGAAAAAACCCTAAAACAAAAGCCCAAAGTAATCAGCCCATAGTAAAATATGGCATGTGAACAACATTTAAAGAAAGAATAAAGCAACTAAAGCTTGAAGCAAAAAGCAAAGTACCCATTTTAGGAAACTTTCCTAAAATGACTTTGACTTCATAATTCATTGCACATGTCTCTAATATTCCTCCTCCAAATGCACTTGCCAAAGATTAAAGTGCATTTCATCCTTTTTCATAGCCACCAATCTTGGATAATCAAAATCTGTCTTCACTTTTCCATGTAAGCTTTATAATGGATGCTTAAGGCTTGTTGAAGCTTCTTGGCATTTGAACTTGTAATTGGAGGTTAAAGCATCCTAAGATTGTCTTGTGTCCCTTGTGCTCCATGATTCATATCATCCCCTCCCTCTTGAAAAGGATTTGTCCTCAAATCAAAATCATTGTCTACATCAAAAGAAATTAAGTTAGTAAGATAAACCAAATCATTTAAAGCATACTTACCTTTTAAATAACACTTGAAAGCATCATTATGTCTCCTTCCTAGTGCTTTATATTGGCCAACTCCTCCCGGATCAAAAATCTTGAATTTCCTTCCATCTCCATTCTTGAAATACAATTGCATACCCTTGTCTTCTCGTGGATGTTGTTTCCTTGCTAGCTTCCTCACAAAATCTGTCTTATAGCAAGCATCAAGAAACCTATTTATATCACTAGATTGCAACAAGTTTTTCAAACTAAGTGGACCCTCAAATAGTTTTAAGAAGTTTGGGTAAACCATGGTAGATAAAAAATTCTTTCTATTTACCCAATAAGGATCATGTAAAACATTAAACACATTATCAAAAGTACTAAACGAATCAACTTCTCTCTCAAAATGGAAAATATCAAGCAAGTAAGATTCTCCACCACATGCATATTTATCATTAAAATCCATTTGAAGTTGTGGATTTTCAGATTTAAGACCAATTTTAGCAAACAAACAAGTGTTATGCATTTCATCAATCATAGGGTTAGAATACTTTACAATGGTTGTTTTTACCCTATTTTCCATGCATGGAGTCAAGAGAGTTGTTGGTCTATTGAGCATTGCAGCCCTTGGAATGTGATGTACATGAGGTTTTATGCCTTCAATTGATGAAAAATCACTAGTTACCTCATTAGGGAATACTCTTTTGAATTCCTGCAAAAACTCAACAAACATACTAGGTAAAGATAAGTTAAGTGTAAAACAAACCTCTTTGTACAAGAGTACAAACATAGGTTGGTTTTTCCTAGCCTCACTTGATCTAGCTTTCAAGCTTTCACTCTCTTTTTTCTCACTACGCCCAACTGTCTCAAACTTTGTAAGCTCCAAACCCTCTTTCTTTTCACTCTCATTACTCTCTTTGTATTCAATTTCACAACTCTCACTTTCATTCTTTTCAATCACTCTTTCTTTTGAACTCATCTCTCTTTCTTTTGACTCACTCATTTCTTTTTCTTTTTGCTCACTTTTACATTCACAATTTTCTTTCTTTGGAAGCATAGGACATTCATTTACTTGAGTATCAAAAGATAACATATTAACCAAAAATGAACCCTTGCCATTAGCATTCTCATGCTTAGGGTGATCATTCATATTCTCCTCATGTTTCAAGTCTTCTTTAAATCCTATAATTTCCCCATTTGTCTCTTTAGGCATTTCCATGCAATAGGCATTGAAAACTTCCTTCAATTCCTTCAATTCTGTTTTAAACATCTTAATCTCCTCAAACAAGGTCAATTCTTTCTTTTCCTTAACCATGCAATAGGCAGCCCCATTCCTACCCTCTAATGCACCATTTCCATCATTTTCATAAGAATAAGTAGGGTTGGAATGATATTTGGAAGCATACCTTTTAACAGCCCTTCTTTGGAGTCTCTTTTCCACCTTGATGGCATTGTGCACCAATTCTTCTAATTCCTCAAATTGTGTTAAATCAACTTGGTAAGCAATATCTATATTCAATCCATTCAAGAACCTTACCATAGTAGACTCTTCACCTTCCTTAACATTAGCCCTAGACATGAGCAACTCCAACTCCTTGGAATATTCTTCAACACTTTTGCTACCTTGTATAAGACTATCCAACTTTTGCACAAGATTTTTATGATGTTTTCTTGGCACAAACCTCTTTCTCATATGATATTTAAGATCATGCCAAGTCTCAATGGGTGGTTCCAAGTAGCTCTTCCTATACAACACTAGATCTTTCCACCATGTCAGTGCATGATCAAAGAATTTAGTTGTTATAAGATGTATCCTCCTTGCATCATTACATGGATGACTTTTCAAGCTTAGATACACTTCTCTTCCCCATTGTAAGTACTCTTCCGGATCTAAACTCCCATAGAAATTCGGCAATTTGAACTTAGGACCTCTTCTTCTATTCTCCATCCTTGCATCAAAAACCTTTCTATTCTCCCATTTAGGATGCTCTATACCTTCATTTGAAATGGCTGAAAGTAACAATTTAGTAGTAGCAAAAGGACCTCACAATCACTCCCTAAGTGTTTACACTCTTGAAATGTTGGTTCACTCGTGTTTCACTCAAAAACAGTTTCTAGGTTGGTAATTCGTAGCCTTGATCTAGTACTATTTAGTAACAATGAAACTATGCTTGAAACTAATGCAATTTGTGAAAATGCAACAATAATGAAACAAGAAACAAGTGTTTTTTTTTTTTTTGGCTATTTAGAAAGCTAAGAAAAAGGTGTGGCAGATTTTTCTAAAAGAGGTAAGTGTGCAAATTAGGCAAGTACATAAAGTATGAAGGAAAGCAATTGGAAAACTTCCCTAAAGTAGAAGCAAGTCAAAAAGGGTAAACAAACCACTTTTTCTCAAACCCTAGGCATAAAACAGATTCAAGATGGCATTTTGATGAGTTTGATATGAATATTTCAAGAGCAACATGAACATCAAACACTTTCTTTTCAGATTTAGCAACTCAAGCAAAAACTCTCTTTCTTTCTTTTTTTTTTTTTTTTCAATTTCTGCAATATTGAGCCTCGGATTAGATTTTAATTTTTTTTGCTTTTCACTTGACTTTTTGACTATGACGTCTGAATAACAATTAAAGATGAGAGAAAAATAAGAACTTTTGTAGTTTTCTATTTTCCAGAATTCGGAATAAAACTAAGAGAAACAGAAAGAACAAAAACGGGTCAAATAAGCATTTTTTTGTGATTTTCTGGGTTTTATATAAACTAAGAACAAAGAACAACAAGAAATAAAGGAAAGCAAGTAAGATAAGAACCTTCTCTTGAGCCTAAGCTCTGATACCAAATGATATGAAAACCCTAGATTTGGATCAAGAACCCCTTGAAGAACCCTTGAGTCACCAAGATCTAAAACCCCCAAAGCAATTTAGCAAAACCCAAGGAATATGAGTTAAGAAGATTATTCCTAGATCTATGATCTTGAAATAAGAAGAACTTGTTTCTTATCTCAAGATTGAAACAATCCACAAACACTTTAGATCAAGAGTGTTTGATTGTTTCTAAACAAGTAATCTAAAGCAAGACTACTCAAGAACATGCAAGGTAATCAGCCAAGCAAGTCAATTGGAAGCAAAAAGCAACTTTCTATTTCATCAAATCTGAATATTAGGGTTACAAAAAGTCTTTAAATAGTCAAGAGAAAAAACCCTAAAACAAAAGCCCAAAGTAATCAGCCCATAGTAAAATATGGCATGTGAACAACATTTAAAGAAAGAATAAAGCAACTAAAGCTTGAAGCAAAAAGCAAAGTACCCATTTTAGGAAACTTTCCTAAAATGACTTTGACTTCATAATTCATTGCACATGTCTCTAATATTCCTCCTCCAAATGCACTTGCCAAAGATTAAAGTGCATTTCATCCTTTTTCATAGCCACCAATCTTGGATAATCAAAATCTGTCTTCACTTTTCCATGTAAGCTTTATAATGGATGCTTAAGGCTTGTTGAAGCTTCTTGGCATTTGAACTTGTAATTGGAGGTTAAAGCATCCTAAGATTGTCTTGTGTCCCTTGTGCTCCATGATTCATATCACTATGTCACGGTTCTTGGGGGGGAATGAACAAGGAGTTATCTCATAGGGTGGAAAATTGACCTTAAATCTGGATATCATCAAATAAGAATGCAAGTAGGTGATGAATGGAAAACAGCCTTTAAAACTAAATTTGGTTTATATGAATGGCTTGTTATGCCTTTTGGTTTGACTAATGCACCTAGTACTTTTATGAGATTGATGAATCATGTTTTAAGGGAGTTTTTGGGTAAGTTTGTAGTTGTTTATTTTGATGACATACTGATTTACTCAAAGAGCATGAATGAGCATGTAGAGCATGTTAGGTTAGTCTTAATTACACTTAGAAAAGAGAAGCTTTATGCTAATTTTAAAAAGTGTAGTTTCTGTTTGGATAGAGTTAACTTTCTAGGATTCATTGTTAGCAAAGATGGAGTTGAAGTAGATGAGGAGAAAGTTAAAGCTATAAGAGAGTGGCCACAACCTAAAAATGCTAGTGAAGTTAGAAGTTTTCATGGTCTTGCTAGTTTTTATAGAAGATTCATTAAGGACTTTAGCACAATAGCATCACCATTGAATGAACTTGTCAAAAAACATGTCACTTTTGTGTGGGGGGAAATGCAAGAAAAGGCCTTTCAAGAATTGAAAGACAAATTAACTAATGCACCATTGCTTGTCTTGCCAAATTTTGAGAAATCTTTTGAAATTGAATGTGATGCAAGTGGAATTGGCATAGGAGCAGTGTTAATGCAAGATGGTAAGCCTTTAATGTACTTTAGTGAAAAATTGAATGGAGCATCTTTGAATTATCCTACCTATGATAAGGAATTATATGCCTTGGTGAGAATTTTGCAGGTTTGGCAACACTACCTTTGGCCGAGGGAGTTTGTGATCCATACCGATCATGAGAGCTTGAAACACCTCAAGGGACAAAGCAAGTTGAATAGAAGGCATGCTAAATGGATAGAATTCATTGAGACCTTTCCATATGTCATTAAATACAAGCAAGGTAAAGATAATGTGGTGGCCGATGCATTATCAAGGAGGTACAACTTGTTTTCTACTCTTAGTGCTAAGATCTTATGAACGACGTGATTATGGAAATATTGGGGACCTTGGATGAAACAGGTCAGATTGTCAATGAACGACGTGATTATTGAAATATTGGGAACCTTGGATGAAACGGGTCGGGTTGTCAATGAACGAGGTTTGTTTCGTTCCGAGGTTCTTTCATTTGGATTTTTAGGTGGACCAAATCATGAGGAAAACTTTGACAAGATTTGTTTCGTTCCGAGGTTCTTTCATTTGGATCTTTAAGATGGACCAAATTATGGGGAAAACTTTGACAATATTGGTTTCGATCTAAAAGCTTCCTCTAATTGGATCTTTAGGATGGACCAAATCATGAGGATAACTTTGACAAGATTGGTTCTAATCCTCGTTGGACATTTTGGTTCTACTAGGATTCACAAAGAAGAGGTTCCTCCACTTGGATCTTTAGATTGGACCAAATCATGAGAACAACTTTGACAAGATTGGTTTTTTTGAAGGACTAAATCATGAGGACAACTTTGACAATATTGGTTCCAGTCCTCGTTCGACATTTTAGTCCAAATAGTATTCCAAAAGAAGAGGTTCCTCTATTTGGATCTTTATGATGGTACAAATCAAGAGGACAACTTTGACAATATTAGTTCTGATCCTCGTTCAATATTTTTGTCTAAGGAGGATTCCCAAAGAAGAGCTTCCTCCATTTGGATCTTTAAGATGAAACAAATCATGAGGAAAGCTTCGACAAGATTGGTTTTTTGATTGAGTAAATCATGAGGAAAACTTTGACATGATTGTTTTCGATCATCGTTCAAAAGTTTGGTCCAAAGAGGATTCCAAAAGAAAAGCTTCCCCCATTTGGATCTTTTGGATGGATCAAATCATTAGGACAACTTTGACAAGATTGTTTTACACCATCTTTCGGCATTTTGGTCCAAAGAGGATTCCCAAATAAGAGGTTCTTCCATTTGGATCTTTAGGATGGTCCAAATCATGAGGACAATTTAACAAGATTTATTCTGATCCTCATTCTAAAAGGTTCCTCCATTTGGATCTTTAGGACGGTTTGAATCATAAGGAAAACTTTGACAAGATTTTTTCTTATCCTCCTTCGATATTTTGGTAAAAAAGAAGAGGTTCCTCCGTTTAGATCTTTACGATGGACAAAATCATGAGTTCAACTGTAAAAAGATTAGTTCCGATCCTCGTTCGACATTTTAATCCAAAGCGGATCCCAAAGAAGAAGTTCCTCCATTTGAATATTTAGGATGCACAAAATCATTAGAAAAACTTTGACAAGATTTGTTTCGATCCGAGGGTCTTCCATGGGGATCTTTAAGATGGATGAAATCAAGAAGAAAACTTTGAGAGGATTTGTTCCGATCCACGTTCGACATTTTGGTCCAAAGAGGTTTCCCAAAGAAGAGGTTCCTCCATATGGATCTATAGGATAGACAAAATCATGAGGACAACAATGACAAGATTGGTTTGATCCTCGTTCGACATTTTGGTTTATAGAGGATTTCCAAAGAAGAGGTTCCTCCATTTGGCTATTTATGGTGGACCAAATCATGAGGACAACTTTGAAAAGATTGGTTCCGATCCTCGTTTGACATTTTGGTCCAAAGAGGATTCCCAAAGAAGAGGTTCCTCCATTTGGATCTCTAAAATGGACAAAATCATGAGGAAAACTTTGACAAGATTGGTTCCGATCCCAGTTCGACATTTTGGTCCAGAGAGGAATCCCAAAGAAGAGGTTCCTCCATTTGGATCTTTAGGATGGTCCAAATCATGAGGACAACTTTGAAGAGATTGGTTCCGATCCTCGTTCGACATTTTTGTCCAACGAGGATTCCCAAAGAAGATTTTCCTCCATTTGGATCTTTATTGTGGACAAAATCATGAGGAAAACTTTGACATGATTGGTTCCGATCCGAGGTTTCTTCATTTGGATCTTTAAGATGGACGAAATCACGAAGACAACTTTGACAAGATTGGTTTCGATCCTCATTCGACATTTGGGTCCAAAGAGGATTCCCAAAGAAAAGCTTCCTCCATTTGGATCTTTATTGGTATCAGAGCCTTATAAAGATATCTTTTATATCTTCAGTCTTTACTATCTTTATTTGCTTATCTTTTGATAATCACAAATTTTATTTGCAGAAGAGATACCATACTGTCTCTTCAATATAAGTCTTTACCTTTTAATAACGGTTCTCTTCGTCCGCTCGTTCATACGCAGCGTTGGTAAGCCTATTTGTGTTCTAGGCAGTTTGTAAGTCCATTGGCAAGCCAAGTGTTCCAGTTGCAAATGAGTAATTAGATCTGTTATTAACTTATAAAGAATTATCTTTAAGTTAAAGTATTTTATGTCCAAGCTTTTGAAAAGGTTGATTTCAAAAGGAAAGTCATATAAAGATGCCAAGGAGGATGACATCGAAGATATCAAAAGAGTTTCTGATCTCACAATCTCTCAAAGCAAGAAGAAAATGGAGATTGCAAAGGTAGAAGAAGAACTCCAAAATTGGAATATCCCAAAGGTAGATTCAACTTTAATCTACCACCAAAGTAGCTTCAATATGATGACGAGAGACGTCATCAAAACGATGGAATACAATGTTCCAGTCACCGCTGACACAGAAGCCATCCATATGTTTTCAAAGAAGTTGATTCTCAAGCACCGAGATGCACAGTTCAAATATATTCATCTCGGACTAGTCCAAGTCGCTGTTAAGCCACTCTTAAACTTGGACTGGATTCTCCAATTTTCTTAACTCTCAGAGATGAGAGGCACAAAGTATTCACAGATAGTCTACTGGGCATGATTGAATCCAATCTTGAAAATGGACCAGTATACTTCAATTGTTTTCCCAACCAAACACTTTCTCTTGAAGATCCTCACATCCTTTCTGCCTTGATGTTAAGGATCAACACAAAAGCGTTAAAAATGGAAGAAAATTCACTCTCAGCAGCAGTCATATTTAGGGTATGCTATAAACTTATGCATACCAATTTAGCTCCTAGAGCTATCAGGTCTTCTCCTAGAGGTGAGACAATATTGATTGAAGCCAACAAGGAGAAATCAACTGTAACTATCCCAAGGCAATTATCATGGGAAGAAATTACAAAAAGGTCAAATTGGATGCTTGAAGGAGCCACAAAGCCCCTACCAAAAAGCAAGACTTTAACTCAAATAATAGAGCACCCAGATGGACGTGCTGAGGTCAAACATTCAGATGACTCTATTACAACCCCAACAGTTAAAGATTTCATGAAATCAAGACCAAGCACTTCTGAATACAGATCAGAAGCTTCAGAAAGAATTACAAGATGTAATTCTATGAATGTCAAGTCTGTAGACTTTGATCAAGTTATTCCTGACATCAAATATAAAGAAGGTCAGGGATCAAGTTCTCCAAATCCAACTGACATGGAGACGCCATCAGTTTTCAATTCAATTATCGTGTTAACGTCACCTTTCTCTCCAAACATGGAGAAACTCAGAGTAGAATTCCTTTCCAAGGATAACAAATTATGCAGAAGATCTTTCTTCTGTGCTTATAATTCTAAAGAAAGAGAGCAATTCAAGTCTAGCTGGAAAGAAACCATGCAAGAGTTAGAGGAAGAAATTCCCTTCTTCTGTTGGTTCGCTGTAAGAGATAAATATGCAAAAAGGGTCAACCACATCAAAGAGTCTCATTGGAAGACCAATAAGGGAGTGGTGTCTTCTTACCATCCACCCCTCGAAGAAATTGAGTTTCAATCCACCTATGGTCATATGATCACAGGAAGTCCCTTCAAACAAATGGACAAGAAAGACGTTGTTGACCCAGTCTCAAAGGGAATACTCAATGTCTAAATCTAGAATAATTATTCTAACAAGCTGCTATCTACCATGACAAATTAGCTTGATAGAATAGAAGATTCAGTTTAGGGAAATACTTCAAAAACTCCAGAAGGCTTCAATAGCGGAACCTACCCTGAAATAGATCAAACGATACCTCTTTTTTGTTGAACTGAGGTAGATATAAAAATGATCCCAAAGGATCAAAAAATGTTGAGCAAAATTGAAGAAATGATGGGAAAGCTCAATATATACTTGACATCGAAGGCATCTTCATCTTCTCAAGTAAATGTTCTGAACGAGCAAGATGAATTGATAGATCAGATGATCCAAGGAATAAAAAATTTATCTTTTCTCTCTGAAGAAGTCCAAGGTCTTGAATAAGAAGCTGAAAAAGCAAATCAGATTCTGAGAATTTATCGATCAAAGAACCAATCGCAAGAAAATACCCGCAATTGGTATCGATGGCCAACTTTTCAAGATTTACAATATGAAGAAAAGCCGTTTGTCACAACAAACTCTTATGATGGTCAATCGATTATCGGATGGAATATTGACGGATTATCTGAGTATATGATCCTCAATGTTCGCCACGAAATGTGAATGGCCGCCTCTGCTTTCAAGGCAAAAGGGCATGGTGACCATATGATTGCAGGAATCCTATCTACAGGGTTTTCTGGACAACTCAAAGGCTGGTGGGAAAATTTTCTCTCGTTCAAAGAAAGAAACTGAGTCTTAACCCACACTACAATGTCAAGCAAGAGAAGAGAAATCAAAGTTGAAGGACAACCTTCAAGATGGGAAGTCTATGAAGAGCCAATCCTTAATGCTGTCAACACACTTCTATATTTGATCACAAAAAACTTTGTAGGAGATCCTACAAGCCGTCAACAAAGGGCAGGAAGCCATCTTCAGATCCTTCATTGTCCAACTCTTCAGGACTTCAGATGGTACAAAGATACTTTCCTTTCAAAAGTATTCATGAGGACTAACTGCAACTCTCCTTTCAAGAAAGTATGTTTCATTGCAGGATTACCTAAGCTGTTCGTAGAAAGACTTAGGATATTTCTCAATGACAAATTCCAAAGAAGTATTCCATGGGAAACCCTAACCTATGGTGAACTCATCAATTTCGTTGTCACCGAAGGTACAAAGCTGTACAACGAAGTAAAGATTCAAAATAAGATCTCTCATTCCAAGGGATCAGAGAGACGTGAATTATACGCCTTTATTGAGCAATATGACTGCCCTAAAGTTGAAGTACCTTCAAAAATCAAGAGAAGGAAGGCCAAGCAATTCTCATGAAAGAATTTTTCAAAGGGAACTAACTATCATAGTTCCAGATCAAACAAAAAGGACAAAGCTCTTACACCCAAACAAAAAGAAAAGAAAGGGACTGGCCAATATCACCAGAATAATCGCAAGAGAAAGAACCCATCTTCTCGCGATAAGAAGGAAGTTCAATGTTACAAGTGTAGTGGATATGGTCATTACGCTACAGCTTGTAAGATGAAAGCAAAAGTCAACCAACAAGAGATTGATGAAAATCTCAAGCAAGAATTACTTTAGATGTTTAAAAAAGAATCGGGATACTCTGAAGAAGAAGATAACCTGGCATTAGCCATGGAAAACCAATCTGATTCATAATCAGAAAAAAGCTCAGACAGTTATGGTTGCGAAAAAATCCTTTGTGACTGCAACAACAATAGTTCTATCAATGTTCTTACTCAAGATCAAGAGCTTTTATTTGAGGCTATGTCAAAACTCGACGATGAGGCACTCAAAGTTTCGATCCTCAATCGCCTCAAAGAATCAATCAATTCCAGCACAACCAAAAGGGACGAAGCTCTTACACCCTTTTCTATGAAAGATGTATATGACAAGTTCAAAGCTCCTAGAGAAGCAACAGTCGTTGATCATCAAAAGGAAATCAACGACCTTAAAAGAGAAGTGTCTCAAATCCATACAAACACTAACAAAGAACTAACTCATGTCCACTCTGAGTTAGCAATCCTCAAATACACCAAAGGAAAAAGGAAAGCAGAATCCTCTGATTCCTCTGATGATGAACCTGCAGAACCTTCTGGTACTCAAAAAGATGAATCTTCACTCAAAAAGAAAAAGGAAGAAGAAGATATCATTAATACAATAACTCAAATAAGAAGTCAGAAGTGGTATTCTGAAGTTACCCTTAGAGTTCACGATAAAAAATTTACTGTGATTGCTCTTATTGGTTCAGGAGCAGATCAGAACTGCATTCTAGGAGGAATTATTCCATCAAAGTACTTCGAAAAGACTATGGAAAATCTCACAGGTGCCAATGGACAGTCTTTGAATATCAGACATAAACTGTCGAAAATGCATAGCTGCAAAACAAACTTAATCAACCCGTGATTCTAGGAACTCCATTCATCACTCAACTATTCCCAATTCGTGGTATTAGTGAAAAAGGAATCATCTCGAGCATTGCAGGAAGAGAAATTTTATTTAAATTATAAGGCCTCCAAGATGTTATGAGGTTGATGCGTTCAATACCATCCAACGGAAGGAGAAGCAGATTGCTTTCCTCAAAGAATAAATTAGTTTCAAATGGATTGAGGAGAATCTCAAAAGCCCAATCCTTCAAAAGAAGATCAAAGATTTTCAGTCCAAGATCGAAAAGGAAGTCTGTTCAAATAACCCATATGCATTTTGGTCTAGGAAGCAACATGTTGTTGGGCTTCCCTATATCAAGAATTTCAAAGAGGCCCAAATCCCTATGAAAGCTAGGCCTATTCAAATGAACAGTGATCTCTTAGCCCACTATAAGAAGGAGATAGATGACCTTCTCAATAAAAAGTTGATCCGGCCAAGTAAAAGTCCATGGTCGTGTGCAGCTTTCTACGTCAACAACACCGCTGAGAAAGAAAGAGGCGTACCAAGGTTGGTAATCAACTACAAACCTCTCAATTATGTTTTAGAATGGATCAGATATCCAATCCCCAATAAAAAAGATCTCCTGAAAAGGATTTCAAATGCCAAGGTATTTTCAAAATTCGACATGAAATCTGGTTTTTGGCAGATTCAGATAGCCGAACAAGACAAATACAAAACAGCCTTGAACATCCCTTTTGGACAATATGAGTGGAATATTATGCCATTTGGGCAAAAGAACGCTCCATGTGAATTTCAAAAAATCATGAATGATATCCTAAACCCCATTCAAGATTTTTTGATAGTCTATATTGATGATGTCCTCATCTTCTCATCAAGTATAGATCAACATTTCAAACATCTTCAGAGATTCATTGAAATCATTAAACTTAATGGTTTAGTCATTTCTTTACCAAAGATTAAACTATTTCAAACAAACATTCGTTTTCTTGGTTTTGAAATCCATCTGGGATTAATCAAACCAATTCAAAGATCCATTGAGTTTACATCCAAATTTACATATAAGATTTTGGATAAGACTCAACTCCATAGATTTCTTGGGTGTCTCAATTATGTGTCTGAATTCATAAAAGACATCAGGCCTATTTGCAAACAACTTTTTCAGATATTGAAAAAGCAGCCAGCACCGTGGACGGATAAGCAAACCCAAGCCGTCAAAACAATCAAATCATTAGTCAGAAAGATTCCCTGCCTCAGTCTCATCGGTGAAAAAGCAGAGCTAATCATAGAGACAGACGCATCTGACATTGGATATGGAGGAATCTTGAAACAGTGTAGAGATAACAAAGAATCTGAAGTGTGATTCCACTCTTGCATATGTAATAGTGCTCAGTCGAATTACTCTACAGTGAAGAAAGAAATTTTGGCAATCGTTCTCTGTGTTCAAAAATTTCAAGGAGACTTAATCAACAAGTCTTTCACAATAAAGACAGATTCAAAAGCATCTACTTTCGTTCTTCAGAAAGATGTGAAGAATCTATTTTCAAAGAAAATCTTTGCCAGGTGGCAAGCTATCCTGTCTTGCTTCGACTACAAAATTTTGCCTATAAAAGGCACCAATAGCCGTCTTGCAGATTTTCTATCGAGGGAATACCTCTCAAAGGAACATCCCACCTAGTTTTCTCAAACATTCTCTCCCAATGTCTACCAGAAAGAAGAAACCCAACAATTCAGCCTCTTCTTCCAAAGAAAAGGCACCAATTACCCATTCGCCCTCTCCTATGAGAGTGGATCAATATGCCATCATCGACGATGAAGGTTTTACTCTAGTAACCCGAAGTCATCGTGCTATAGACATTGAAGTCAATGAGTCTTCAAATCTACCGATGCCTTCAGCATCGTTAGTTTCTTCAAAACATGGTTCTTCAAACCCTAAAACCTTTTCCAAGCGGTAATTTCATTACCCAGATTTATTCCTCAAGCGGAAATTCAAGGATATTTCAAAAAACCCAGTCCTTACTGTGACTGTCATCTCGAACCTAAGTTCTAAGGAAAGACAATCAAGGACATCACATAAGCGAGGAAGTTTTACCCTAAAGACTTCAATTTCCTTCCTTTCTCCCTCCAAAAGACAAGGAAGTTTTATGAGTTAATCTTAATCGATTCTAAATCAGCCGAGATTATTCACACCCCACATAAGCGAGATCCTTCTGTCATCGCTTATTCCAAATTAAAAATGTTCAGAATCATAACTCCCTCAAAAAGGAATCAGGAGTTATATACTGAAAAGAAATTTTCAATTTGATTTATCCAAGAATCTTACAACTACCAAGATTACACTCATGCCTGGACTAGAATCCTTTGGTTCAAAAATTCTGACTATTCTTGGTTTTTTCAATTTTGTGGAAATGCCCACAAAACCCCATTACCACTTTGGTTCACAACATGGTGAACTACATTTGGTTTACAAAAGGAGATTCTTCCTGTACCTGTTCAAGAATCTCTACATTATTTCACAAATTATATTTGGAAAAACTCCTTTACTCCTTCCCTCAGATTTTCCATAATTTTCCATAATTTTCCAAATACCTTGGATAATTTGTTAGAACAACAATCTCCAAACATTTGGCAAAATCAAACACCTCGTCAAAGATATATACATCAAGTTGTGGGAAAAGTATTACTTCAACCACGCCAAACTCCCAGCCATTAAAGAATGGTTTAAAAAAATTCCCATCGGCAAGACCTTTCGCTGATCCATCAGCAGGAGCTTTCCCAAGAAAAGTCAGTCTTGATGCAAGAATGGCTCAAGCCGCTGCTAGAGCAGATCTCAATCAGATCATTACAGATACCACAAACTCAGCATCTGTAAAGACTCCATCAATCGGGTCAGCAATCTCCCTCGGAGACGATGACGATGACCCATTTGGCCAAAATGACCATTATGATCCATTTTTAGATTATATTATCGAATAAAAAAAAGTATCTTGTACATTATAATCTTATAAATTATCATCTTCGACCCCAAAGAAAACAAAAAAGGCGCTCCAGTAGGACTATGTGACCGAAAGAGCTAAGATCATTATGTTTTTGAAGTCTGGAGTATTTTGAAAGCTTCCGTCATCCATTTGACAGTCAAGTGTTCCACGCAGCTTGCGGAGTAAGACGGTTGGTAAGCTTGACAAATGGTAGTTGCCGACAGAATTCTACAGCACAACAAAAACAAAAGACACATCAGATATGACATAAAGAATCTTTAATAAAGTTCCTTTATTAAAGCAACTTTAGAGGGGGAAGAAGACATGCACTCCACCACTATCTGATGCCTTATCTTCATTTTACTTTTTCCTTTTGTCATCTTATGTAATTAATTAGATTATTATTTTCTTTTGATAAAGGTGATTGACAAGGGTCCTGTCCTGTCTACCACCATCCTTTGTCTTTTACTTTTAATTTTTTGCTTTTCAAAAAGATGATTTAGACAAGGGTCCTGTCCTGCTGACTCATCCCTATCTTTTAATTAGGCAGATTTAATTTCTGTTTGAAGTCCGTGGTCTATATAAGGACACAGACTCGTACAAGTGGGATCATAGAGCAACATGCTCTCATACCTCTTTCTCTCTAAGATCACCCTTCCCAAAATCTCCAATTTTGATTGAATAAATCTTCAATACTCTTCTTCAAAATACATTTTCCATAGATAAAAATTCATCATGTACTCTTAAATAGCGTATCTAGAGGTAGAAAATCAACGTAGGTCAGGCCCAACATCAAAAGCCCAATCTTGGTAGGCCCTGCCCAAACAGAATCATGAGCCTATATCGACAAGCTCGGCCAACCTATGAACATCCTAGAACCCATGTGCGTGGATCAAATCTTGTCAAAAATTTCCTTATGATTCGGACCATCCTAAAGATCCAAATGGACGAACCTCTTCATTGGGAATCCTCTTTTGACCAAAATCTGGAACGAGAATTGGAACCAATATAGTCAAAGTTGTCCTAGTGATTTGGTCCATCTTAAAGATCTGAATGGAGGAACCTCAGATCGGAACAAATCTTGTCAAAGTTTTCCTCATGGTTTGGACCATTCGAAATATCAAAATGGAGGAAGCGTTTCTTTGGGAATCTTCCACTCCCTAGACCAAATAGAAACGACATATCCAAAATGTCGAATGAGGATCGGAACCAATCTTGTAAAAGTTGTCAAAGTTTTCCTCCTTATTTGGACCATCCTGAATATCCAAATGGAAGAAACTCTTCTTTGGGAATCCTTTTGGACCAAAATGTCGAACGAGGATCGGAACCAATCTTGTCAAAGTTGTTCTCATAATTTGGTCCATCCGAAAGATCCAAATAGAGGAACCTCTTCTTTCTTAATTATCTTTGGACCAAAATGTTGAACGAGGTTCGGAACCAATCTTCTCAAAGTTTTTCTCATGATTTGGACCATCTTAAAGATCCAAATATAGGAACCACTTCTTTGGGAATCCTCTTTGGACCAAAATAAATTTAAACCAAAGACATGTAAAAGTTTTCCTCATGATTTGGTCGATCCTAAAGATCCAAATGAAGAAACATCTTATTTGGGAATCCTTCTTGGACAAAAATGTCAAACGAGGATCGGAACCAATCTTGTCAAAGTTGTCCTCATGATTTGGACCCTCTTAAATATTCAAATGGAGGAACTGAAAGGGATGATTTACTAAATGAGCGGAATTTATTTAGTAACACAAATTAACACTTAATTTAGGATCTATTAATATCATGCAATTTGTGATAAAAACACGAAGAACATGCTTATATATTTTAAAAAATTAAAACCGGAACTTATATTGACTAATTAATAGAGAATCGGTTGGAAGTTTCTTTACAGCATCAAATCCTCACAAACACCGGATCTTCTACGCTATATTCCGATCGATCAAACGAAATCCGATTGTGGGATCGAACTTAAGAAGAAATTGGGAAGAAGAAAAAAATATTTTTCTTCCCAATGGCCTATGAAAATCGGCTATAGGGGAGGAGAGGAGGAAGAGAGAATTCTGAATTTCTAAGGAATTGAATTGTGTGATTTATGAATGACCCAACCCTCCTATTTATAGGAAAATAGGAATCCTAATCCCATTAGGATTAATCTATAAAGATAAATACAAAAAGAAAAAAGATTATCTCTTTCCTTTATCTTGCAATTTCGAAAATGCCATAGATAAATAGGAGATTATTTTATTTTCTTTATTTTTATTTATCTTGGGTAAATAAATCTATGTAATTATTTTAGGATATAATTCAAACAATTATCTCTTCCTAAAATACATGTCATGGCCGAAAATTGGCTTAATAATTAGTAAATAATTCTAATTTATTTAATTAATTATTTTGGGCCAATTTCAATTGGGTTCATTAATCCAATTGGGCTTGAAATTCCCTCTTAAATTAATAAGTCAAACTTAATTAATTTATTTATTAAATACCATTTAAATAAAATATTTTATTTAAACAATCAATAATATTAATATTTTCTCCCGACTAAATATTATCAAATTAAATTAAATTATTAATTTCCATTTAAATAATTTTCATTATTTAAATAATTAATAATAAATATTTTAATTATGAATTTCCATTAAATAAACTCATTATTTAATTAATAATTTTATTGTTAACATTTTATTATTAATTATTTAATTAATTAATTTTAATTATTAATTTCCGTTTAAATAAAATTAATTATTTAAACAATTAATAATTGTTAATTAATTTCAAATTATTAATTACCATTTAAATATACTCAATATTTAAATAATTAATAATATCTAATTAATAATATTTCATTATTAATTTCCTGTTTAAATAAACTCATTATTTAAACAATTAATAATGTTTATATTAATTACCATTTAAATATACTCAATATTTAAACAATTAATATTGCCTATTTTAAGTAATTCACTTTACATAAAATTTCCATTTCTTCTACTTGATTTCGCGACTACGATATTTGGGCTAGCATAGGGACCCGATGGACCTATAGATCATGGGCTTAATAAGTAGTCAATTAAGTGGTTAACACATAATTAGTCAATTACTTATTATCTAACTATGAATAATTCCACTATAGATTCATAGCTGAACTCCCCTCACTATAGATGAGTTATTGTCTATTTAGTTTATCATTATTTATATCTGAGATATTATCCTTCACGTGGAACCCTCATAATTACAGGCGGATAAATTTACCGTTTTGCCCCTGTAATTACCGCTTTATCCTTGTGTTCCCGCTGATTCTCCAATGAACTTTATCTTAAGGTGAACTAGAGATAAGATACTTCTGTGATCAATAGAAGTCGTGACATCACTTGTTCATGTGTCGAATGAGTACATCAAGGGAGTTTCCTAAAGTTCCTAAAATGTTTAGGTATCGCACTGATACCGTTAATTTATTGGAAAGTTATGAATTCCATCTCGTGAAAATGAGTTCCCAGCTACTTATCTAGTCATGTTCCCAAAACAGGAGTGTATTGAGCGTTCTTATAGATTGCTCTCAACTATGTGAATCAAAGAACATAACTCCACAAATAGGAGTCCGCATTTCACTAAGCATTGAGATCTATCACGGTTGATAAACTTAGTTTGATATTCGATTATTTCTCATAAACGGTACTAATGAGGATTTGATCATTTGTCTATAAAAAAAATACGATCAACATTGAATGATCAGGATTTGATCATTTGTCTATAAAAAAAAATACGAAGCTATCAACAGTGTTACCAGGATAAGGTTCTCAAACATTATCCGTTTACTGTAGACACGTTTAAGTTACTCATCTTAACTTTAATCCTCTTGTATGACTCACATACTAAGTCGTGATTTCATAAGAGTAACTTAGGGTTTACTATTTGAATGTTTGATATTTATATATTTCCATATATTCCTAATATCATTAATTGAATCAATCTAGATAATATAAAGAACTTATGTTTATTTATTTAATTTATTCTTAATAAATTATTATTATTAAATAATTACAAGTTCTAGGACACCATTCCTAACAGGAACCTCTTCTTTGGGAATCCTCTTTGGACCAAAATGTCGAATATGGATTGGAACAAATCATGTCAAATTTTTCCTAATTATTTTGACCATCCTAATGATCAAATGGAAGAACCTCTTCTTTGGGAATCCTCTTTGGACCAAAATTTCGAACGAGGATCAATACCAATCTTGTCAAAGTTTTCCTTATGATTTGGACCATTCTAAAGATCCAAATGGAGAAACCTCTTCTTTGGGAATCCTCTTTTGACCAAAATATCAAACGAGGATCGGAACCAATCTTTTTAAAGTTGTTCTCATGATTTGGTCAATCCTAAAGATCCAAATGGAGGAACTTTTTCTTCGGAATCCTTTTAGACCAAAATGTCGAACGATGATCGGAATCAATCTTGTCAAAGTTGTCCTAATGATTTTGTCCATCCTAAAGATCCAAATGGAGGAACCTTTTCTTTGGTAATCCTATTTGGACCAAAATGCCAAAAGAGGATCAGAACAAATCTTGTCAAAGTTATCCTCATCATTTGGTCCATCCTAAAGATCCAAATGGAGGAACCTCTTTTTTGGGAATCCTCTTTGGACCAAAATATTGAACGAGGATCAGAACCAATCTTGTCAAAGTTGTCCTCATGATTTGGTCTATCTTAAAATTCCAAATGGAGGGATTGCTTCTTTAGAAAGAAATCTCGAACGAGGATTGGAATCGGTCTTGTCAATGTGTTCCTTATGATTTGGTCCATCCATGAGATCCAAATAGAGAAAGCTCTTTTTTGGAAATCCTCTCTGGGTCGAAATGTAGACTTGACAAAGTTTTCCGCATGATTTGGTCCATCCTAAAGTTCCAAATGGAGGAACCTTAGATCGGAACAAATCTAGACAAAGTTTTTCTCATGAATTGGACCATCCTAAAGATCCAAATGGAGGAACCTTTTCTTCGGAATCCTTTTTTGGACCAAAATGTCGAAAAAAGATCGGAACCAATCTTGTCAAAGTTGTCCTCATGATAAGTCCATCTTAAAGATTTAAATGTAGGACCCTCGGATGGGAACAAATCTTGTCAAAGTTTTCCTCATGATTTGGACCATCCTAAAAATCCAAATGGAGGAACCTCTTCTTTAGGAAGCCTCTTTGGACCAAAATGTCGAAAGAGGATTGAAACAAATCAAGTCAAAGTTGTCCTCGTTATAAGTCATTCTTAAAGATCCATATGTAGGACCCTTGGATCGAAACCAATCTTATCAAAATTTTCCTCATTAATCGGTCAATCTTAAAAATCCAAATGGAGGAATCTCAGATCTGAACCAATCTTGTCAAAGTTGTCGTATGATATGGTCTATCTTAAAGTTCCAAATGGATGAACCTATTCTTTGGAAATCCTCTTTAGACAAAAATCTCGAACGAGGATTTGAATCAATCTTCTCAAAGTTTTCCTCATGATTTGGTCAATCCATGAGATCCAAATAGATATAAAAATCCAAATGGAGGAACCACTTCTTTGGGAATTCTGTTTGGACCAAAATTTTGAATGAGGATCGGCACTAATCTCGTCAAAATTTTCCTCATGATTTGGTTCATCTTAAAGAACCACATAGACGACCCTCAGATAGGAACCAATATTGTCAAAGTTGTCCTCAAAATTTAGTCCATCGTAAAGATCCAAGTGGAGGAACCTCTTCTTTCGGAATCCTCTTTGGATCAAAATGTCGAACGAGGATCACAACGAATTTTGTCAAAGTCTTCCTCATGATTTGGTCCATCTTAAAGATCCGAATGGAGGTACCTATGATCAGAACCAATCTTGTCAAAGTTTTCCTCATGATTTGGACCATGCTAAAGATCCAAATGGAGGAACCTCTTGTTTGGGTATCCTCTTTGGACCAAAATCTCGAAAGAGGATCGGAACCAATCTTGTCAAGGCTGTCTTCATGATTTGGACCATCCTAAAGATCCAAAGTGAGGAACCTCTTCTTTGGGAATCTTTTTCGACCTAAATGTCGTACGAGGATCAGAACCAATCTTGTCAGAGTTGACCTCATGATTTTGTCCATCTTAAAGATCTAAATGGAGGAACATATTCTTTGGTAATCCTCTTTGGACAAAAATGTCGAATGAGGATCGGAACCAATCTTGTCAATATGTCTTCATGATTTGGTCCATCTTAAAAATCCAAATGGAAGAACCTCGTATCAGAACAAATCTTGTCAAAGTTCTCCTCATGATTTGGACCATTATAAAGATCCAAATGAAGGAACCTCTTTTCTGGGAATCCTATTTGTACCAAAATGTCGAACAAGGATCGAAAGCCAATCTTGTCAAAGTTTTCCTCATGATTTGGTCCATCTTAAATATCCAAATGGAGAAACCTCGAATCAGAACCAATCTTGTCAAAGTTTTCCTCATGATTTGGTCCATCCTAAAGATCCAAAGGGAGGAACCTCGGATCGGAACCAATCTGATCAAAGTTTTCCTCATTATTTGGCCTATCCAAAAGATCCAAATGGAGGAACCACTTCTTTGGGAATCTTGTTTGGACCAAAATGTCGAACGAGGATCGGAACAAATCTTGTCAAAGTTTTCCTCATGATTTGGACCATCCTAAAGATCCAAATGGTGGAACCTTTTCCTTGGTAATCCTCCTTGGACCAAAATGTCGACCGAAATAGAGGAAGCTTTTCGTTGGGAATCCTCTCTGGACCAAAATATCTAACGAGGATCGAAACCAATCTTGTCAAAGTTTTCCTCATGATTTGGTCCATCATAAAGATCCAAATCGAGGAACATAGGATTAGAACCAATCTTGTCATAGTTTTCCTCATGATTAGGTCCATCATAAAGATCCACATGGAGCACCCTGGGATCAGAACCAATCTTCTCAAAGTTTTCCTCATGATTTATTCCATCTTAAAGATCCAAATGGAGGAAACTCTGATTGGAACCAATCTTGTCAAAGTTTTCCAAATGATTTTGACCATCTTAAAGATCTAAATGGAGGAACCTCTTCATTGGAAATCTTCTTTGGACCAAAAAGTCGAACGATAATCGAAACCAATTTTGTCAAAGTTTTCCTCGTTATTTGGTCCATCCAAAAGATCCAAATAGAGAAATCTCTTTTTTGGGAATCCTCTTTAGACCAGGGAAAGCTCTTTTTTGGGAATCCTCTTTAGACCAAAATGTATTGAAACCAAAGACTTGTCAAAGTTTTCCTTATGATTTGGTCCATCCTAAGGATCCAAATAGAGGAACCTCGGATTGGAACCAATCTTGTCAAAGTTGTACTCATTATTTGGTCCATCCTAAAGATTCAAATGGAGGAACCTCTTCTTTGGAAATTGATACGAAACCTCAAGAGTTGACGGATTCAAGAACCGGATGATGGACCCTTGAACGGAAACCTTGAAAACCCGTAACGATTTGAATCAACCTTTAGGAGATGTTGGGAAGATGATGACCTAATCGATCAATCCCCTAATTTAAAAATAGGTTTCTTGATTTAAGGTCGAGACACTACACAAGAACAATGATCAATTGGACTTGAATGACTCTAAACATGCAATTCAAGAATATGAATTACGAAGGGCTTTTTCAAAGCAAAAGCTTAAACGAAAACAAAGGGATTTTCATTCATTGATATTCTAATTGTAAAGCTTACAAAAGAGGCTTTAAATAGCCTAAGAAACCCTAGCTTGGTCAAAAATATGAAGGGAAATAAAGACCTAATAATAAAAAGGTAAAAACTATACTTTCCAATTCAAATGAGGAAAGTTTTCCTAATCTTCTAAACTTGGTGTCCAAGTTTAAAAAACTAAGGAAAAAAAGTCAAATCTTCCCTATTACATTAATAATAATAATAAATAAATAAAAATAAAGTAATAAAACATAAATAAAATACTAAAATTCAAAATTGGATGAAAATAGACAAAACTACAAGTGTCGGTCACCGTTTTTTATGTCATTTTCACTCGTTTTAATGTTTTCATGCGTGATATTCTTTGGAGCTCTTTAAAACAAATATCCCATGAGTTTAATAGTGTTTTAAACTCATTTTCTTCATTAGTCAAGTATGTAACCCAATATCCTTGCAAATGCCCAAGACAGTCAATCTTCACTCGTTTAGTCTTCAGATTCTTGATCGTTTCTTGATTGAAACCTTGGACTTCAATATCTTCAATTCTTTGACATTTGGCGCTGTAATTATTCATATAAGGAATCCTCTTTTGACCAAAATGTCGAATAAGGATTGGAACAAATCTTGCAAAACTTTTACTCATGATTTTGTCCATCATAATGATCCAAATGGAAGAACCTCAGATCAGAACCAATCTTGTCCAAGTTTTCCTCATGATTTTGACCATCCTAAAGATCCAAATGGAGGAACCTTTTCCTTGGTAATCCTCTTTAGACAAAAATGTCGATCCAAATGGAGGAAGCTTTTTGTCGGGAATCCTCTTTGGACCAAAATGTCGAACGAGGATTGGAACCAATCTTGTCAAAGTTTTCCTCATGATTTGGTCCATCTTAAAGATCCACATGGAGGCTCCTCAGATCGGAACAAATCATGTCAAAGTTTTTCTAATAATTTTGTCCATCATAAAGATCCAAATGGAGGAACCTCATATCGGAACCAATCTTGTCAAAGTTTTCCTCATTATTTGGACCATCCTAAAAATCCAAATGGAGGAACCTCTTCTTTGGGAATCCTCTTTGGACCAAAATGTCGAATGAGGATCAGAACCAATCTTGTCAATGTTGTCCTCATGATTTAGTCCCACCAAAAAACCAATCTTGTCAAAGTAATCCTCATTATTTGGTCCATCCTAAGGATTCAAATGGACGAACCTCTTCTTTAAGAATTCTATTGGGATCAAAATGTCGAATGAGGTTTAAGATTGGTTCCGATCCGAGGTTCCTCCGTTTGGATCAATAATATTGACCAAATCATAAGGAAAACATTGACAAATCTATGGTTTCAATACATTTTTGTCCGAAGAGGATTCCCAAAAAAGTGGTTCCTCCATTTGGAACTTTGGTCCATCTTAAAGATCCAAATGGAGAAACCTCGGATCAGAACAAATCTTGTCAAAGTTGTTCTCACGATATGGTTCATCCTAAAGACTCAAATGGAGGAAGCTTTTCTTGGAGAATTCTCTTTGGACCAAAATGTCGAAGGAGGATCGGAACCAATCTTGTTAAAGTTTTTCTCATGATTTGGACAACCCTAAAGATCAAAATGGAGGAACCTCTTCTTTGGGAATCCTCTATGGACCAAAATATCAAACAAGGATAGGAACCAATCTTGTCAAAGTTTTTCTCATGATTTTGACCATCCTAAAGATCCAAATGGAGGAACCTCATCTTTGTGAATCCTCTTTGACAAGATGGTTCCTATCCTCGTTCAACATTTTGGTCCAAAGAGAATTATCAAAGAAGAGGTTCCTCCATTTAGAACTTTAGGTTGGACAAAATCATGAGGACAACTTTGACAAGATTGGTTCCGATCCTTGTTTGACATTTTAATCCAAAGAGGATTCCCAATGAATAGGTTCCTCCTTTTGGATCTTTAGGATGGACAAAATCATGATGACAACTTTGACAAGATTGGTTTTTTGGATAGACTAAATCATGAAGACAACTTAGACAACATTAGTTCCTATCCTCGTTCAATATTTTTGTCCAAAGAGGATTCCCAAAGAAGAGGTTCCTCCATTTGGATCTTTATGATGGACCAAATCATTAGGACAACTTTGAGAAGATTGGTTCTGATCCTCGTTCGACATTTTGGTCTAAAGAGGATTCCCAAAGAAGATGATATGAATTACGTAGCCTTGCATTTATTGTGAAAATATTGCATTTAAGGAATTCAAGCTCAAAGAGTACATGCAATGATGTATTTATAACAAATCAAGCATCATTCAAGGGAACTTAAAACTTCATTCAAGGAAACATAAAGTAACATAAAGACAAGCTTTAATGGTCATATACAAGCTGCATTCAGACTTCAAAAAGTAGTTACAAATGTTTTACATTCCTTGTAGGTTACAAAGTAATAGTGGCTAATTGTAATTTAAGTTTTTGCTTTAAAATTGTGGGTTACAATGTAGGGACTTAATGGGACTGTTATGGGATGATTATGGACGAATTTATCATGTAATTTAAGCCTATAAATAGGCCTTGTATCATCCATTGTAAATCAGACTTGTAAGAGTTGAGAATGTAATGAAATGTTGCACTACAAAAAAAAAAGTCAATTTGCGTCAAGAAATTTGCGACCAAAAGGTCGTTTATATAGTAAAATGCGACCATAAAAGTGACCAACATGGTGGTGGCAAAAAAGCTGGTCGTTCCGGAATTTTGTGCGACCGGATAGTCACAAAAATGCGACCAGGCATGGTTGGTTGCAAAAAAGAAATCATTTTGAAAAAACGACCAGATGGTCGCTTAAAAAACTGACCATCTGGTCGTAATTTAAATTGAAGATAAGTGACCAGTTGGTCACATGAAACAGTGACCACGTGGTCGTTTTTATAAGCGATAAAATGGACACTTTTTTACTAAGACAAAATGCGACCAGATGGTCATTTTGTTTAGGGATAAAATACGACCAACTGGTCGTTTATTCTCTAGGGTAAGTGTGACCATCTGGTCGTATTTAATAATTTTTATTTATTTATTTAGATTACAATAATTAATTAATTAATAATTATTTATTTAATTAATATAAAAATTTAATTATAAAAAATTGGAATTAAAATAGAATATATATAAATAAAATATTAAAAAAATGTTCTATACAAAAGAAATCATCCTAGAACTACTGTGGACGGGCGGGGGGTGGCTGAGGCGGCGTCGATGATGAATGGACGCCGTCTTGGGATCTAAAGAATGCGGCAAAGCTACTGCGACCTAGGCCTCGACCCGTGCCTGCGTATCTGCCTCAATCGCAGCGACTCGAGAAACGAAGTCGTTGCGCATATCGTTCATGTCGGTGTGAAGATACTGAACCTCCTTGCGCAGCTGCTGCTCAACCGGAGAAGGGCCGGAGCTAGTGATCGCTCCGCTCCGCTGAGGCCGAGGCACATCCGCGTAAAGGCGTTTCCCGTACGAGTCGAGCCCAGCAACGGATCCATCTGGATGAACGCCTCCAGCAGCCTCCTAGAACGCTTGTCTACGGTCTTCCTGAGTCGGTTGCGAGTCGGGTGTGGGCAACCTCTGAGTCAAAGACTTATTGAAAGGGTCCTAAATATTTAAAATTCAGAAAATATGTAAAAGTTAGAAAATCATGAAAAAATTCTAATTAATAATTGAAAAAACATATTAAATACCTGAGTTTGTTGCGCATTTTTGTCGATGATCGTCCCATCCTTCTTCGTGTGAAGGACCAGGTGCAGCTCATCAGTCGGAACAGGACGACCGTACTTTTCTTCCTAAAGATATTATAAAAAGAGACAGAAATTAAATTATCAAATAAGTGAAAAAAAAAAACAAAATAATGACGTGTAAGAAAAAGGACAATTAATTACCAATATACGATGATGCTCGTCGTGAGGCTTCACGCCACCGGTGTGTTTCCTTGGGTTCTTGGCCCGGTTGACCATATTCTTCGCTGACACTTTTTTGCCCTCTTGAGACTGCAAGCTCGCGAGGAGCCGGGCATGCTCCTTCTCGCTCATCCCCACAGGCCGGTTTTTAGCTTGCTTTTGCCGCGCCCGGTACATGAGGTCCTTGAATCGATCATGCACGTGCCTGTCGCATAGGGGGAACATCTGACCATCCATGACATCGGGATCGATCATAGGAAACTTGCCATGAAAAATTTGAAATAAGAATACGTTAATGTAATAAATTGATTGTTAAAAATTTATTAATTAATTAATTATAAAAATAAGTGAAGTTATTTACCTTCAAATTGCCGTACATTCGACGTTTCTCCGTCGTCAGAATCTTCATCCAGCGAAGCTCGCTGGGTAGAGGCATGCTCTGGAGGACTTAGCGAAACCGCTTTGAATCGGTTTGATGCGGCTGTAATATGCAAAAAAAAATTAAAAAAATTAGTGATATTAGGTTATAAATAACATAAATATTTAATTAAAAAAATAATTGTCTACTTACGTATCCCCATCTATCCGAAGGGTCCGGTTGACGGGGGCCCGAGGACGCCCAGTGCCACAAGTGGATGCTCCCGCTGGATCGAGCCCAGTGCCAGAAGTGGATGCTCCCGCTACAGTCGTGGCTGGAGCCGGTGAGTCCTCCCCCAAACGCAGTGTCGCAATATGCGACTCAGGTACTACATAGGGATATGCAGGGTCGGGATTGTCGTCCAACCATAAGATCTCGTCCAGGTCAGCATGCGTCCAATCCTCCGGAGAACTGTGAAACTCCGGTGCGTCATCCTCTGGCGGCGGATCAGTGCGGTCCTACGCATCATCGCCGGACATCGGAGGACGACGTTGGCGTGTCATTTTCCTAATCAAACCAATCAAATTTAATTAATTAAAAATTTATTATTTAATGTAAATTTATTAATTAAGTATATTAAACTAAATTAAATTAAAATAATTAATTAATTAAACTAAACTAAACTAAAGTAAATTAAATTAATTAATTAATTAATTAAAGTAAGTAAACTACACTAATTATTTAACTTAATTAACTAAATTAATTAATTAAATTAAAGAAAAATAGTTAAGTAATTAAAGTAATCTAATCTATTTAATTTACTAAATTAAACTAAATTAAATTAATTAATGAAACTAATTAAATTAAATTAATTAAAAAAAAAGTAATCTAAACTAATATTGTGACTAAATTAAATTAATAATTTATTAAACTAAATTTAGTTAAGTTATTAAACTAAAATTAATTTACTAAATTAAATTAATTAACTAATTAACTAATTACTTAACTAAATTAAACTAATTAAATAAAACGAAAATAATTAAAGTAACTAACTAAACATAATTAATTAAGTAATTAATTACGCTAATTTAAAGCTAAACTAAATTATTCAATTAAATTTAACAAAATTTAACAAAACTAAAACAATTTATAATAACTTAATTCAAACGAAAATGAAAACTAACCTCGAATACGCTACCGGGTTTTGGAGGTTTTTTAAACGGGAATGGGTGAAAGAACGGGGAATGGGAAAGGTAAGAACGAACGGGGGACGGGAACGGGCAAAAAGCAACGGGGGAACGGGAACGGGGGAAAGAGAGAAAAGGAAACAAAAGAGAGAAAAGAATTCGGTGGGGGTGGGGGAAAGAATATGCTGGGGCGTTTAAATAAAAAATTGTGACCATCTTGTCGCAATTTCGTAATTATGACGATAAATGAAGAGTCGCTCGATTACGACCAGATAGTTGTATTTTCATAAAAATGCGACCAACTGATCGTAAGTGTGTTATAATGACCAACAGCTGTCACATCACAGTTCCCATAAAAAATTGCGACCAAATGGTCGCAATTTTCAAATTCACCCCCATCAATTGCGACCAAATGGTCGTAATATTATCAAATTAACCGCCAAAAATTTCATGAAAATTTAAATTTACCGATGAATAACGCGACCAGATAGTCACAAAATTACGACAAAATGGTCATAAATTAATACAACTTTTTAAAAATCTTAAGTCTACATTTTCAAAGTGCAGTTGAACAGAACAATGCGTTTTAGCGTCGGACTTGCGTATTGAATCTCAAGAATCTCATCGATTACTCCAAAGTAATCGTCTTCGGTGCCGAACACTTCACCTTTTATGCAAACACCACTGTTGTTTGTTGCCCTGTTAATACAATGCGCCTTAGTTTGAAATATGAATCCATTACCGACGTATCCAGTATATGACCTTGCAATCCGTGCAGGTCCCATTGTCAAAGAAATAATGCGAGGATCATCTACCGGTAACGTAGGGGAGTCCACCTGTCATTCAGCACACATAGAGTATAATTAGAAGGATATAGTATTTTTCAACAAATAACTTGACATTATATTTTTGACAATTTCAAATAACTCACGTATGCACTGAACAAGGAATGAAACTCCTTCTCGATTATTGACCCCTCCTCAGTGGCTGTAAGACCGACTCGTGTCATTCGAACGTATAAATTCAGAAAATATTTTAAACAGTTGTGATTGTTAAGTCAAAGGAATAATGTAACGTTACGAGAACTCATTCGATGTAAGGCTTGACTTCTGGGCAGTTGCACAACACGTAGCTCTGGATTACGTGATACTCAGAATCGGTCAATGGCCTACGCACTGATCTTCCAACTGTCATGCCAGGTTCAGTAAATATGGGCACGTTGTTTACATCAACACCTTCAAGTAAATTTTGGACAACATTTTGTGTCGCTAGACGAAAGTGCTCAGCAATGTGTTGATCAAAGTAGTATGAACAAAACGTGGTAGTCTCTTGCGTTAGGTACGCACTACAGATAGATCCTTTGACTCTTGCTTTATTTCAGACCATCTTTTTCAACCGACGTAAGTACCTGTGGGTACAAACAATTAAGTAAACCTCAGATAAGTTTAACATAAAAAACTTGAACTATATACAAAGTAAGTTTGCTAACCTTTCAAATGGGTACATCCTGCGATAATGGACCGGACCCCCTAAGAATGTCTCGTATGGAAGATGCACTGCAAGATGCTTCATTGAGTCAAAAAAGTAAGGTGGGAACATTCGCTCAATCTTACAGATAATAACAGTGATCTCCAAACTCATTGGAGTGACAGTAGCTTCAGTCAGCTCTGTACAAGTCAAGTCCCTGAAAAAACACTCAACTGGGCAAGCGGCTCCCAATGTTTGTTCTCTAGGAATGGTCTGAACGTGACGGGCATCAATCGTTGCATGATTACATTACAGTCATGGCTTTTCATCCCGAACATGACATGTTTTTGACTGTCTATACACCGACTCAGATTCAAAAGGTATCCGTAAGGGAATTTGATGGATTTGATCCACTCAAATAGTGTTTTCTTTTCATGCGTCGTCAACATGTACTTTGCTTTTGCGTAATTATCATTGTCGTCAGGCTCTAACTCAGTATTATTACATATCTACCGTATATCGTAACGTGCCTTCAGATTGTCCTTTGTTTTGCCAGGAACGTTCAAAACCGTATTGAAAATGTTGTTGAAAAAGTTCTTCTCGATATGCATTACATTCAGGTTGTGTCTGACAAGTAGATCTTCCCAATACGGTAGATCCTAAAAAATATTCCGTTTCTTCCAACCCGTGTTTTTTCCAACCGCATTGTTTGCAAGCTCTGCACCTTCCATTGTAATATTCCGCATCCCTATAGCATCTGCCTTCCACTGTACATTATCGAGTGGGTTTCCTTTCTTACTCGCTGACCCTTCTACCAGTCAGTACCGTTTGAACGGAACGCGTGATTCAATAGCAGAAATTGACGGTGGCAATCAAACCAATGGGTTTTCCGACCGTTTCTAAGGTAAAACGCATATATGTCTAGCATGCAATGTGGACATGCGTATTTACCGGCCGTACTCCATCCTTTAATACAGGATGGGGATCGATATTTACAATTATTAACTAATGAACTAAGCAAAACAATAACAAAACTCATACTCAAGAAATAATGAACGTGAATGCAACATACCTGACAACATTGAATACGCAGGGAAGTCACTGGTCGTCAAGATTAACGCTGCGCATAACAAGAAATTTTGTTTCTAAGAGATGTCATACGTCATGACACCATCTGTCCACAACCTCTTCAACTCTGCGATAAGTGGTTGCAAATCCACATCCAGTTTTGTGTTGGACTTTTCGGGCCAGGTACGATCACTATGAGAAAAATCACCGGGTCTCTCATACACATCGAGGGTGGCAAGTTGTACGGGGTTACCATCACCGGTCAAACTGAATATTGCGCCCCGGATGCTCTGAACGAGTTAAAGCCATCTGTGCATAAGCCCAATCTCACCTTTCTCGGATCTTGTGCAAAATTAGGATGACAATTATTTAAATACTTCCAAGCCGCAGCGTCTAAGGGATGTCGCATAACACCTTCATCCTGTGAATGCTCGTGATGCCATATCATGTGTGAATCTGTGACATCCGATGCATACAACCGTTGCAGACCTGGGGTCAACGGTAAATAGAACATGCGGGCGTACGGAATCATCCCGTGTTTCCCCTATTTATATCTTGGAAGAAAATAGAATTTGCAGTGATTCAGATTCGCATCCACATTCCAGTAGATCATGCATCCGTTTCGACACAAATCCATCTTCTCTACGGGTAACCTGAGTCCCTCCACTAGCTTTTTCGTGTCGTACAAATTATGCGGCATCAGGTTTTCTTGTGGAGCGCATGAACGAAACCACAATGCAACCGAATCATATCCTCTAGCAGGTAAGTTATACTGCGCTTTTATATTTAAAAGTTGTGTAGCAGCAGCAAGTTGACTAACCTGACAACCTTCGTACAACGGTCGACTCGCTATCTTCAGCAGATTGTGCATCTTCGTGTTTCCGGATTCATTTCTTCTTCCACAACCCCTTCTCTTTCGTCGTCTACGTTCAAACTTTCGCGATAACTTTCATTTCCGCCCCCATATCCCGCACCATCAAGTTTCATTTGCTGCATTTTACTATACTGTTGTATTTCATTGGGTTCTTTGACGACAACGTCCGCATTCGAGCAACCCTCGTACTGTCTTGCTTCCTGTACTGCAGCGTCGAACATTTCCCTCGTCTCCCCATGATACACCCAGTGATAATAATTCTCCACAAATCCCCGACTATAAAGATGAACCTTCAAATCTGGAACCGGTATGATTCTCCTATTGTCGCATTTTCTACACGGACATCGTAGCTTTTCACAATAATTTGCGTAATACACCGTTGTCTTGCAAAACTCAACAAACTGTTCAACCCCGGCCACGAACTCATTGTTCAAAAACCCGTCTATCAAACGAATATACATGAGGACAACTTTGATACGAATTGTTCCGATCCTCGTTATACATTTTGGTCCAAAGAGGATTCCCAAAGAAGAGGTTCCTCCATTTGGATATTTAGGGTGGACCAAATCATGTGGACAACTTTGCAAGATTTGTTCCCGTCCTCATTCGACATTTTGGTCCAAAGAGGATTTCCAAAGAAGAGGTTCCTCCCCTTAGATCTTTAGGGTGCACCAAATCAAAAGGACAACATAGACAAGATTGGTTCTGATCCTCGATGAACATTTTGGTTCAAAGAGGATTCCAAAAGAAGACGTTCCTCCATTTAAATCTTTCGGGTGGACCAAATCATGAGGACAACTTTGACAAGATTTGTTCCGATCCACGTTTGATATTTTACTCCAAAGAGGATTCCCAAAGAAGAGGTTCCTCCTTGTGGATCTTTAACATGGACTAAATCATGAGGAAAACATTGACAAGATTTGTTCTGATTCTCGTTCAACATTTTGGTCCAAACAGGACTCCCAAAGAAGAGATACCTCCATTAGGATCTTCATGGTGGACAAAATCATGAGGACGACTTTGACAAGATTAGTTCTTATCCAAGTTTGACATTTTATTTCAAAGAGGATTCCCAAAGAAGCGGTTCCTCCATATGGATCTTTAAAATTGACCAAATAATGAGGAAAACTTTGACAAGATTAGTTCTGATCCTCATTCGACATTTTGGTCCAAAGATTATTAATAAAAAAGAGATTCCTCCAGTTAGATCTTTAGGATGGTCCAAATCATGAGGACAACTTTGAGAACATTGGTTCCAGTCCTTGTTCGACATTTTGTTTCAAAGAGGATTCCTAATGAAGACGTTCCTCCATTTAGATGTTTAAGATGGACTAAATCATGTGGACAACTTTGTCCAGATTTGTTCCAATCCTCGTTTGACATTTTGGATATATGGTTTCTATTTGGTCTAGAGATCGGAGGATTCCCAAAGAAACGTTGTCACCATTTGGATATTTAAAATGGTTAAAATCATGGGGAAATCTTTGACAAGATTGGTTCCGATCCGAGGGTCCTCCATGTGGATCTATAAGATGGACTAAATAATGAGGAAAACTTTGACAAGATTTTTTCCGATCCTTGTTCCACATTTTGGTACAACAAGACTCCAAAAGAAGAGGTTCTTCCATTAGGATCTTTAGAGTGGACCAAATCATGAGGACAACTTTGACAAGATTAGTTCTGATCCAAGTTCGACATTTTATTCCAAAGAGGATTCCCAAAGACGAGGTTCCTCCATGTGGATCTTTAAGATAGACCAAATCATGAGAAAAACTTTGACAAGATTGGTTCTGATCCTCGTTCGACATTTTGGTCCAAAGAGGATTCCCAGAGAAGAGGTTCCTCTAGTTGGATCTTTCGGATGGTCCAAATCATGAGGACAACTTTGAGAACATTGGTTTCGAGTTTTGTTCGACAAATCATGTGGACAACTTTGTCAATATTTGTTCCAATCCTCATTCGACATTTTTGATCTGTGGTTTCTATTTTGTATAGGGAGTGGAAGATTCCAAAAGAAACGCTTCCACCATTTGGATATTTAAGACGGTCAAAATCATGAGGAAAACTTTGACAAGATTGGTTCCGATCCGAGGGTCCTTCATGTGGACCAATAAGATGGACCAAATCATGAGGACAACTTGTATAAGAATTGTTCCGATCCTCGTTCTATATTTTTGTCCAAAGAGGATTCCCAAAGAAGTGGATCCTTCATTTGTATCTTTACGGTGGACCAAATCATGAGGACAACTTTGACAAGATTAGTTCCCAATATTGTTCGACATTTTAGACCAAAGAGGTTTTCCAAAAATGGGGTTCCTCCACTTAGATCTCTAGGGTGGACCAAATCATAAGGACAACTTAGACAAGATTTGTTCCGATCCTCGATCGACATTTTGGTTCAAAGAGGATTAAAAATTAAGACATTCCTCCATTTGGATCTTTCGGGTGGACCAAATCATGAGGACAACTTTGACAAGATTTGTTCCTATCCACGTTTGACATTTTATTCCAAAGAGGATTCCCAAAGAAGAGGTTCCTCCATGTGGATCTTGAAAATGGACCAAATCATGAAGAAAACTTTAGCAAGACTTGTTCCTATCTTCGTTCGACATTTTGGTCCAAACAGGACTCCCAAAGAAGAGGTTCCTCAATTAGAATCTTCATAGTGGACCAAATCATAAGGACAACTTTGACAAGATTAGTTTTGATCCAAGTTCGACATTTTATTCCAAATGGGATTCCCAAAGAAGAGGTTCCTCCATGTCGATCTTTAAGATGGACCAAATCATGAGGAAAACTTTGACAAGATTTGTTCTGATCCTCGTTTGACATTTTCGTCCAAAGATTATTCAAAAAGAAGAGGTTTCTCCAGTTGGATCTTTATTATGGTCCAAATCATGAGGACAACTATAAGAACATTGGTTCCGATCCTTGTTCGACACTTTGTTTCAAAGAGGATTCCCAATAAAGAGGTTCCTCCATTTGGACCTTTAAGATGGACAAAATCATGTGGATAACTTTTTCAACATTTGTTCCAATCCTCGGTTGACATTTTGGATCTGTGGTTTCTCTTTGGTCTAGAGAGTGGAGGATTCCCAAAGAAACGCTTCCACCATTTGCATATTTAAGATGGTCAAAATAATGAGGAAAACTTTGACAAGATTGGTTCCGATCCGAGGGTCCTCCATGTGGATATATAAGATGGACCAAATCATGAGGACAACTTTGATAAGAATTGTTCCTATCCTCATTCTAAATTTTGGTCAAAAGAGGATTCCCAAAGAAGAGGTTCCTCCATTTGGATCTTTAGGGTGGACCAAATCATGAGGAAAACTTTGAAAAGATTTGTTCAGATCAACATTTGACATTTTATTCCGAAGAGGATTCCCAAAGAAGAGGTTCCTCCTTGTGGATCTTTAAAATTGAGCAAATCATGGGGAAAACTTTGACAAGATTTTTTCCGATCCTCATTCCACCACTCAAACAGGACTCCAAAAGAAGAGGTTCCTCTATTAGTATCTTCAGGGTGCACCCAATCTGGAGGAAGAGTTTGACAAGATTAGTTCTGATCCAAGTTTGACATTTTATTCCAAAAAGGATTCCCAGAGAAGAGGTTCCTCTATGTTGATCTTTAAGATGGACCAAATCATGAGGAAAACTTTGACAAGATTGGTTCTTATCCTCGTTCGACCTTTTGGTCCAAAGAGGATTCCAAAAGAATAGGTTCCTCGAGTTGGATCTTTTGGATGGTCCAAATCATGAGGACAACTTTGAGAACATTGGTTCCGATCCTTCTTCGACATTTTGTTCCAAAGAGGATTCCCAATGAAGAGGTTCCTCCATTTGGATCTTTAAGATGGACCAAAGCATGTGGACAACTTTGTCAAGATTTGTTCCAATCCTCGGTCGACATTTTGGATCTGTGGTTTCTATTTGGTCTAGAGAGTGGAGGATTCCCAAAGAAATGCTTCCATCATTTGGATATTTAAGATAGTCAAAATAATGAGGAAAACTTTAACTAGATTGGTTCCGATCCGAGGGTCTTCCATATGGATATATTAGATGGACCAAATCATGAAGACAACTTTGATAAGAATTGTTCCGATCCTCATTCTAAATTTTGGTCCAAAGAGGATTCCCAAAGAAGAGGTTCCTCCATATGGATCTTTAGGTTGGACCAAATCATGAAGAAAACTTTGAAAAGATTTGTTCCGAACAACATTTGACATTTAATTCCAAAGAGGATTCCCAAAGAAGAGGTTCCTCCTTGTGGATCTTTAAAATTGAGCAAATCATGGGGAAAATTTTGACAAGATTTTTTTGCAATTCTCATTCCACTCAAATAGGACTCCAAAAGAAGAGGTTCCTCTATTAGTTATCTTCAGGGTGGACAAAATCATGAGGACATGTTTGACAAGATTAGTTCTGATCCAAGTTCGACATTTTATTCCAAAAAGGATTCCCAAAGAAGAGGTTCCTCTATGTGGATCTTTAAGATGGACCAAATCATGAGGAAAAGTTTGACAAGATTGGTTCTTATCCTCGTTCGACCTTTTGGTCCAAAGAGGATTCCCAAAGAATAGGTTCCTCGAGTTGAATCTTTAGGATGGTCCAAATCATGAGGACAACTTTGAGAACATTGGTTCCGATCCTTGTTCGACATTTGGTTCCAAAGAGGATTCCCAATGAAGAGGTTCCTCCATTTGGATCTTTAAGATGGACCAAATCATGTGGACAACTTTGTCAAGATTTGTTCCAATCCTAGGTCGACATTTTGGATCTGTTGTTTCTATTTGGTCTAGAGAGTGGAGGATTGCCAAAGAAACGCTTCCACCATTTGGATATTTAAGATGGTCAAAATAATGATGAAAAATTTGACAAGATTGGTTCCGATCCGAGGGTCCTCCATGTGGATATAACAGATGGACCAAATCATGAGGACAACTTTTATAAGAATTGTTCCGATCCTCGTTCTAAATTTTTTGTCCAAAGAGAATTCCCAAAGAAGAGGTTCCTCCATTTGGATCTTTAGGGTGGACCAAATCATGAGGACAACTTTGAAAAGATTTGTTCCGATCAACGTTTGACATTTTATTCCAAAGAGGATTCCCAAAGAAAAGGTTCCTCCTTGTGGATCTTTAAAATTGAGCAAATCATGAGGAAAACTTTGACAAGATTTTTTCCGATCCTCGTTTAACATTTTGGTCCAAACAGGACTCTAAAAGAAGAGGTTCCTTTATTAGGATCTTCAGGGCGGACCAAATCATGAGGACAATTTTGACAAGATTAGTTCTGATCCAAGTTCGACATTTTATTCAAAAGAGGATTCTCAAAGAAGAGGTTTCTCTATGTGGATCTTTAAGATGGACCAAAACATGAGGAAAACATTGACAAGATTGGTTCTGATCCTCGATTAATATTTTGGTCGAAAGAGGATTGTCAAAGATGTTCTTCTAGTTGGATCTTTAGGATGGTCCAAATCATGAGGACAACTTTGAGAACATTGGTTTCGATCCTTGTTCGACATTTTGGTCCAAAGAGGATTCCCAAAAAAGAGGTTCCTCCATTTGAATCTATAAGATGAACAAAGTCATGTGGATAACTTTGTCAAGATTTGTTCCAATCCTCATTCGACATTTTGGATCTGTGGTTTCTATTTGATCTAGAGAGTGAAGGATTCACAAAGAAACGCTTCCACCATTTGGATATTTAAGATGGTCAAAATAATGAGGAAAACTTTGACAAGATTGGTTCCGATCCGAGGGTCCTCCATGTGGATATAGAAGATGGACCAAATCATGAGGACAACTTTGATAAGAATTGTTCCGATCCTCGTTCAAAATTTTGGTACAAAGAGGATTCCCAAAGAAAAGGTTCCACCATTTGGATCTTTAGGGTGGACCAAATCATGAGGAAAACTTTGAAAAGATTTGTTTTGATCAACATTTGACATTTTATTCCAACGAGGATTCCCAAAGAAGAGGTTCCTCCTTGTGGATCTTTAAAATTGAGCAAATCATATGGAAAACTTTGACAAGATTTTTTCCGATCCTCATTCCACATTTTTGTCCAAACAGGACTCCAAAAGAAAAGGTTCCACTTTTAGTATCTTCAGGGTGGACCAAATCATGAGTACAAGTTTGACAAGATTAGTTCTGATCCAAGTTCGACATTTTATTCCAAAGAGGATTCTTAAAGAAAAGGTTCCTCCATGTGGATCTTTATAATGGACCAATCCATGAGGAAAACTTTGACAAGATTAGTTCTTATCCTCGTTCGACATTTTGGTCCAAAGAGGATTCCCAAAGAAGAGATTCCTCCATTTGGATCTTTAAGTTGGACCAAATCATGTGGACAACTTTGTCAAAATTTGTACCAATCCTCGTTCGACATTTTGGATCTGTGGTTTCTATTTGGTCTCAAGAGTGAAGGATTCCCAATGAAATGCTTCCTCCATTTGGATATTTAAGATGGTCAAAATCATGAGGAAAACTTTGACATGATTGGTTCCGATCCGAGCATCCTGAATGTGGATCTATAAAATGGACCAAATCATGAGGACAACTATTATAAGAAGTGTTCCGATCCTCGTTCTACATTTTCATCCAAAGAGGATTCCTAAAGAAGAGGTTCCTCCATTTGGATCTTTACGGTGGACCAAATCATGAATACAACTTTGACATGATTGGTTCCCATCATCGTTCGACATTTTGGTCGAAAGAGGATTTCAAAAGAAGATGTTCCTCCATTTAGATCTTTAGGGTGGACCAAATCATGAGGACAACTTAGACAAGATTGGTTCCTATCCTCAATCGACATATTTGTTCTAAGAGGATTCCCAAATAAAACGTTCATACATTTGGATCTTTCGGGTGGACCAAATCATGAGGACAACGTTGACAAGATTTGTTCTGATCCACGTTTGACATTTTATTTCAAAGAAGATTTCCAAAGAAGAGGTTCCTCCATGTGGATATTTAAGATGGACCAAATCATGAGGAAAACTTTGACAAGATTTATTCCGATCCTCGTTTGATATTTTGGTCCATACAAGACTCACAAAGAAGAGGTTCCTCCATTTATATCTTTAGGCTGGACCAAATCATGAGGATAACTCAGACAAGATTAGTTCTGATCCTCGTTCGACATTTTTTTTCAAAGATTATTAAAAAAGAAGAGGTTACTCCAGTTGGATCTTTAGGATGGTCCAAATTATGAGGACAACTTTGAGAACATTGGTTCCGATCCTTGTTCAACATTTTGGTCCAAAGAGGATTCCCAAAGAAGAGGTTCCTCCATTTGGATCTTTAAGTTGGGCCAACTCATGTGGACAACTTTGTCAAGATTTGTTCCAATCCTCGTTTCACATTTTGGATATGTGGTTTCTACCATGTCTAGAGAGTAAAGATTCCCAATGAAACGCTTCCACCATTTGGATATTTAAGATGGTCAAAATCATGAGGAAAACTTTGACAAGATTGGTTCCGATCCGAGGATCCTCCATGTGGATCTATAAGATAGACCAAATCATGAGGACCACATTGACAAGAATTATTCCGATCCTCGTTCTACATTTTAGTACAAAGAGGATTCCCAATGAAGAGGTTCCTCCATTTGGATCTTTAGGGTGGACCAAATTATGAAGACAACTTTGACAAGATTGGTTCCCATCCTCGTTCGACATTTTGGTCCAAAGAGGATTTCAAAAGAAGAGGTTCCTCCGTTTATATCTTTAGGCTGGACCAAATCATGAGGAAAACTCACACAAGATTGGTTCCGATTATTCGATCGACATTTAGGTTCAAAGAGGATTCCAAAAGAAGATGTTCCTCCATTTGGATCTTTCGGGTGGACCAAATCATTAGGACAACTTTGACAAGATTTGTTCCGATTAACGTTTGACATTTTATTTCATAGAGGATTCCCAAAGAAGAGGTTCCTCTATATGGATCTTTAAAATTTACCAAATCTTGAGGAAAACGTTGACAAGATTTTTTCCGATCCTCGTTCTACATTTTGGTCCAAACAGGATTCCAAAAGAAGGGGTTCCTTCATTAGGATCTTCAGGGTGGACCAAATCATGAAGACAATTTTGAAAAGATTAGTTCAGATCCAAGTTCGACATTTTATTCAAAAGAGGATTCCCAAAGAAGAGGTTTCTCCATGTGGATCTTTAAGATGGAACAAATCATGAGGAAAACATTGACAAGATTTTTTTTATCCTCGTTCGATATTTTGGTCCAAAGAGGATTCCCAAAGAAGAGGTTCCTCTAGTTGGATCTTTAGGATGGTCCAAATCAAGAGGACAACATTGAGAACATTGGTTTCGATCCTTGTTCGATATTTTGATCCAAAGAGGATTCCCAAAGAAGAGGTTCCTCCATTTCGATCTTTAAGATAGACCCAATTATGAGGACAACTTTGTCAAGATTTGTTCCAATCCTCGTTCAACATATTGGATCTATGGTTTCTATTTGGTCTAGAGAGTGAAGGATTCCCAAAGAAATGCTTCCACCATTTGGATATTTAAGATAGTCAAAATCATGAGGAAAACTTTGATAAGAATTGTTCCGATCCTCGTTCTAAATTTTTGTCCAAAGAGGATTTCCAAAGAAGAGGTTCCTCCATTTAGATCTTTAGGGTGGACCAAATCATGAGGACAACTTAGACAAGATTGGTTCCAATACTCAATCGAAATTTTGGTTCAAAAAGGATTCCCAAAGAAGACGTTTCTCTATTTGGATATTTCTGGTGGACCAAATCATGAGGACAACTTTGACAAAATTTGTTCCGATCTACGTTTGACATTTTATTCCAAAGAGCATTCCCAAAGAAGAGGCTCCTCCATGTGGATCTTTAAAAATGACCAAATCGTGAGGAAAACTTTGACAAGATTTTTTTCGATCGTCATTCAACATTTTGGTCCAAACAGGACTCCAAAAGAAGAGGTTCCTCCATTAGGATCTTCAGGGCGGACCAAATCATGAGGACAATTTTGACAAGATTAGTTCTGATCCAAGTTCGACATTTTATTCAAAAGAGGATTCCCAAAGAAGAGGTTTCTCTATGTGGATCTTTAAGATGGACCAAATCATGAGGAAAACATTGACAAGATTAGTTCTGATCCTCGTTCGACATTTTGGTCGAAAGAGGATTGTCAAAGAAGATGTTCTTCCAGTTGGATCTTTAGGATGGTCCAAATCATGAGGACAACTTTGAGAACATTGGTTTCGATCCTTGTTCGACATTTTGGTCCAAAGAGGATTCCCAAAGAAGAGGTTCCTCCATTTGAATCTTTAAGATGGACCAAATCATGTGGACAATTTTGTCAAGATTTGTTCCAATCCTCATTCGACATTTTGGATCTGTGGTTTCTATTTGGTCTAGAGAGTGGAGGATTCTCAAAGAAATGCTTCCACCATTTAGATATTTAAGATGGTCAAAATCATAAGGAAAACTTTGATAAGATTGGTTCAGATCCGAGGATCCTCCATGTGGATCTATAAGATGGATAAAATCATGAGGACAACTTCGATAAGAATTGTTCCGATCCTCGTTCCATATTTTGGTCCAAATAGGATTCCCAAAGAAGAGGTTCCTCCATTTGGATCTTTAGCGTGGACCAAATCATGAAGACAACTTTGACCAAATTGGTTCCCATCCTCGTTGGACATTTTGGTCCAAAGAGGATTTCCGAAGAAGACGTTCCTCCATTTAGATCCTTAGGGTGGATCAAGTCATGAGGACAACTTAGACAATATTGTTTCCGATCCTCGATCGAAATTTTTGTTCAAAGAGGATTCCCAAAAAAGACGTTCTTCCATTTGGATCTTTCGGGTTGAGGAAATCATGAGGACAACTTTGATAAGATTTATTTCTATCCACGTTTGACATTTTATTCCTAAGAGGATTCCCAAAGAAGAGGTTCCTCGATGTGGATCTTTAAGATGGACCAAATCATGAGGAAAACTTTGACAAGATTTGTTCCGATCCTCGTTTGACATTTTGGTCCAAACAGGACTCGAAAGAAGAGGTTCATCCATTACGTTCTTCAGGGTGGACCAAATAATGAGGACTTGACAAGATTAGTTCTGATCCAAGTTCGACATTTTTTTCCAAAGAGGATTCCCAAAGAAGAGGTTCCTCCATGTGGATCTTTAAGATGGACCAAATCTTGAGGAAAGCTTTGACAAGATTGGTTCTGATCCTCGTTCGACATTTTGTTCCAAACAGGATTACAAAAGAAGAGGTTTCTCCAGTTGGATTTTAGGATGGTCCAAATAATGAGGACAACTTTGAGAACATTGGTTCTGATCCTTGTTAGACATTTTGGTCCAAAGATGATTTACAAAGAAGAGATTCCTCCATTTGGATCTTTAAGATGGACAAAATCATGTGGACAACTTTGTCAAGATTTTTCCAATTCTCATTCGACATTTTGGACATGTGGTTTCTATTTGGTTTAAAGAGTGAAAGATACCCAAAAAACGCTTCCCCCATTTGGATATTTAAGATGGTCAAAATCATGAGAAAAACTTTGACAAGATTGGTTCCGATCCGAGGGTCCTTTTTGTGGATCTATAAGATGGACCAAATCAGGAGGACAACTTTGATAATAATTGTTCCGATCGTCGTTCTATATTTTGGTCCAAGAAGATACCCAAATAAGAGGTTCATTCATTTGGATCTTTACGGTGGACCAAATCATGAGGACAACTTTGACAAGATTGGTTCCTATTCTCGTTCGACATTTTGGTCCAAAGAGGATTTCCAAAGAAGAGGTTCCTCAATTTAGATCTTTAGGGTGAACCAAATCCTGAGGACAACTTAGACAAGATTGGTTCCAATCTGCAGTCAACATTTTGGTTCAAAGAGGATTCCCAAAGAAGACGTTCATCCATTTGGATCTTTTCGGTGGATCAAATCATGAGCACAACTTTGAAAAGATTTGTTCCGATCCACATTTGACATTTTATTCCAAAGAGGATTCCCAAAGAAGAGGTTCCTCCATGTGGATCTTTAGGATGGACCAAATCATGAGGAAAACTTTGACAAGATTTATTCTGATCTCGTTCGATATTTTGGTCCAAAGAGGACTCCCAAAGAAGACGTTTGTCCATTAGAATCTTTAGGGTGGACCAAATCATGAAGACAACTTTGTCAAGATTAATTATGATCCATGTTCAACATTTTATTCCAAACAGCATTCCCAAAGTAGAGGTTCTGCCATGTGGATCCTTATGTTGGACCAAATTAAGATGAAAATGTTGACATGATTGGTTCAAATCCTCGTTCGAGATTTCGGTCAAAAGAAGATTACCCATAAGAGGTTCCTCCATTTGTATCTCTAGGATGGTCCAAATCATGAAGAAAACTTTAATAATATTGGTTTTTTGGATGGACTAAATCATGAGGACAACTTCTAAAGATTGGTTCCGATCCTCGTTTGACATTTTTTTTCAAAGCGGTTTCCAAAGAAGAGGTTCCTCCATTTGGATCATTAGGAAAGTCGAAATCATGAGGAAAACTTAGACAAGATTGGTTATGATCCTCGTTCAACATTTTTGTCCAAAGAGGATTACGAAAGAAAAGCTTCCTCCATTTGGATCTTTAGGATGGACCAAATCGTGAGGACAACTTTCACAAGATTGGTTCTGATCCTTGTTCAACAGTTTGGTCTAAAAAGGATTCTCAAAGATGACGCGCCTACATTTGGATCTTTAGGATGGACAAAATTATGAGGACAACTTTGCAAGATTGGTTCTGATCCACGTTCGACATTTTTGTCCAAAAGGATCACCAAAGAAGAGGTTCCTCCATTTGGATCTTTAGGGTTGACTTAATCATGAGGACAACTTTGAAAACATTGGTTCCGATTCTCGTTTGACATTTTGGTCCAAAGAGTATTCCCAAAGAAGAGATTCCTTTATTTGGTGCTTTAGGGTGGACCAAATCATGAGATCAAGTTTGACAAGATTGGTTCTAATCCTCGTTCGACCTTTTTGTCCAATGAGGATTCCAAGGAAGATGATTTTCAATTTGGATCTTTAGGGTGGACAAATCATGAGGGAAACTTTAACAAGACTTGTACCAATCCACGTTCGACATAATGGTCCAAAGAGGATTCCCAAAGATGAGTTTCCTCCATTTGGATCATTAAAATGGAACAAATCATGAGGAAAAATTTGACAAGATTGGTCCTGATCCTCGTTTGACATTTTAGTCCAAAGAGGATTTCCAAAGATGAGGTTCCTCCATTTGGATGTGTAGGGTTGACCAAGTTATGACGACAAATTTGACAAGATTGGTTCCAATCCTCGTTCGTTATTTGGTCCAAATAGGATTGCAAAAGAAGAGGTTCCTCCATTTGGAACGACATTTGGGTCCAAAGAGGATTACCAACGAAAAGGTTACTCCATTTTGTTCTTTAGGATTGTTCAAATCATGTGTAAAACTTTCACAAGATTTGTTCCGATCCTCGTTCAACATTTTGGTCCAAAGAGGATTCCCAAAGAAGAGATTCCTCCATTTGGATATTTAGTGTGGATCAAATCATGAGGACCGCTTTGACAAGATTGGTTCCCATCCTCGTTCGATATTTTTATTCAAAGAGGATTTCCAAAAAAAGAGGTTCCTCCATTTTGATCTTTAGGGTGGACCAAATCATGAGGACAACTTAGACAAGATTGGTTCCGATTCCTCGATCAACATGTTGGTTCAAAGTGTATTCCGAAAGAAAACGTTCATCCATTATGTTCTTTCAGGTGGAACAAATCATGAGGATAACTTTGAAAAGATTTGTTCCGATTCACATTTGACATTTTATTCCAAAGATGATTCCCAAAGAAGAGGTTCCTCCAGGTGGATCTTTAAGATGGACCAAATCATAAGGAAAACTTTCACAAGATTTGTTCTGATCCTCGTTCGACATTTTGGTCCAAAGAGGACTCCCAAAGAAGAGGTTCCTCCATTAGGAGCTTTAGGGTGGACCATATCTTGAGGACAACTTTGACAAGATTAGTTCTGATCCACGTTCGACATTTTAATCTAAAGAAGATTCCCAATGTAGAGGTTCTTCCATGTGGATCTTTAAGATGAACCAAATCAAGATTGGTTCCAATCCTCGTTCGACATTTTGGTCAAAAGAGGATTACCAAAGAAGAGGTTCTTCCATTTGGATCTATAGCATGGTCTAAATAATGATGAAAATTTAATAATATTTGTTTTTTGGATGGACTAATACATGAGGACAACTTGGACAAGATTGGTTCCGATCCTCATTCGACATTTTTTTCATAAGAGGTTTCCAAAGAAGAGATTCCTCCATTTGGATCTTTAGGATGGTCCAAATCATGAGGAAAACTTTGACAAGATTCGTTCTGATCCTCATTTGACATTTTGGTCCAAAAAGGATTCTCAAGGAAAAGCTTCCTCAATTTGGATCTTTAGGTTGGACCAAATCATAAGGACAACTTTCACAAGATTGGTTCTGATCCTTGTTCGACATTTTGGCCCAAAGAGGATTCCCAAAGAAGAGGTTTCTACATTTGGATCATTAGGATGAACAAAATCATGAGGACAACTTTGCAAGATTGGTATGATCCTCGTTCAACTTTTTGGTCCAAAAGGATTACCAAATAAGAGGTTCCTCCATTTCGATCTTTAGGGTGGACCAAATCAGGTCAACTTTAACAATATTGATTCCGATCCTCGTTCGACATTTTTGTACAAAGAGGTTTTCCAAAGAAGAGGTTCATCCATTTGGATCTTTTGGATGGACCAAATCATGAGGTTAACTTTGACAAGATTGGTTCCAATCCTCGTTCGATATTTTGATACAAAAAGGATTCCCAATCAAGAGGTTCCTACATTTGGTTCTTAAGGATGGACCAATTCAAGAGGACAACTTTAACAAGATTGGTTTTATGGATGGACTTAAATCATGAGGACAACTTTGAAAATATTGGTTCCGATCCTTGTTCGACATTTTGGTCCAAAGAGGATTTCCAAAGAAGAGATTCCTTTATTTGGTGCTTTAGGGTGGACCAAATCATGAGATCAAGTTTGACAAGATTGCTCTAATCCTCGTTCAACCTTTTTGTCCAATGAGGATTCCAAGGAAGAGGATCTTCCATTTGGATCTTTAGGGTGGACAAATCATGAAAAAAACTTTAACAAGATTTGTACCAATCCTCATTCCACATTGTGGTCCAAAGAGGATTCACTACAAAAAAAAAGTCAAAATGCGACCAGCCATTTGCGACAAAAAAAAATTGGTAGTTTTTTTGTAACCATTTGGTCACTTTTTTTGAAGGTTAACTCGAAGTGACCATCTGGTCACTTTTTTTGCGACCAAATTGCAACCAAAATAAGAAGTAGTCATAAAAAATGGCGCGAAATTATGGTGCGAAAGAAGCGACCATTTGGTCACCTAAAAAAATGACCAAGTGGTCGCATTTTTGTGACTAAAAATATAACTTGGTAGCAAAAACTGGCGCGAAATAAGTGACCATTTGGTCACCTTAAAAAACGACCAAGTGGTAGCATTTTTGTGACTAAAAATATTACTTGGTAGCAAAAAATGGCGCGAAATTATGGCGCGAAGAAAGCTACCAATTAGTCGCCTTTGGAAGTGACCAAGTGGTCGCATTTTTGTGACTAAAAATATACTTTGGTAGAAAAAAAGGCGCGTAATTTTGGCAGGAAGAAAGCTACCAAGCAGTCGCCTTTGGAAGTGACCATCTAGTCGCATTTATTGTGACCAAAGGTGACCACTTGGTAGTAAAAAAAGCCAGGAAATTTTGGCGGGAGAAATACGACCAGATGGTAGTAATTTTGCGACCATAGGGTCGCAATTAAGTAGAGGAATGCATTATAAAATCTCCTCCTCACATTGTTTGTAAAGATAAGAAAAAAGGAAAATGAGAGAGTGGATGTATATTCGTTTGATAGACAGGTATTTGAACGATGAGTTCGTGGCCGGGGTTGAATAGTTTGTTGAGTTTTGCAAGACAACTGTCTATTACGCGAATTATGGTGAAAAGCTACGATGTCCGTACAGAAAATGCGACAATAGGAGAATCATATCGTTTCCAGATTTGAAGGTTCATCTTTATAGTCGGTGATTTGTGGAGAATTATTATCACTGGGTGTATCATGGGGAGACGAGGGAAATGCTTGACACTGTAGTACAGGAAGGGAGACAATACGAGTGTAGTAGCCCGAATGCAGACGTTGTCATCGAAGAACCCAATGAAATACAGCAGTATAGTCAGATGCAGCAAATGATACTTGATGGTGTGGGATATGGGGGCGGAAATGAAAGTTATCGCGAAAGTTTGAACTTAGACGACGAAAGAGAAAGGGTTTTAGAAGAAGAAATGAATCCGGAAGCACGTCAGATGCACTATCTGCTGAAGACAGTGAGCCGACCGTTGTACGAAGGTTGTCAGGTTAGTCAACTTGCTGCTGCTACAGAACTTTTAAATATAAAAGCGCAGTATAACTTACCTGCGAGAGGATTTGATTCAGTTGCATCATGGTTGCGTCGATGCGCTCCACAAGAAAACATGATGTTGCATAGTTTGTACGACACGAAAAAGCTAGTGGAGGGACTCGGTTACCCGTAGAGAAGATAGATTCGTGTCAAAACGGATGCATGATCTACTGGGATGTGGATGCGGATCAGTATCACTGCAAATTCTATTTTCTTCCAAGATATAAATAGGGGAAACGCGGGATGATTCTGTACGCCCGCATGTTCTATTTACCGCTGACCCCACGTCTGCAACGGTTGTATGCATCGGATGTCACAACTTCACACATGAGATGACATCATGAGCATTCACAGGATGAAGGTGTTATGCGACATCCCTCAGACGCTGCGGCTTGGAAGCATTTTAATAATTGTCATCCAGATTTTGTACAAGATCCGAGAAACATGAGATTGGGCTTATGCACAGATGGCTTTAACCCGCTCGGGGCATCCGGGGCACAATATTCAGTTTGGCCGGTGATGGTAACCCCGTATAACTTGCCACCCTCGATGTGTATGAGAGACCCGGTGATTTTTCTCACAGTGATCGTACCTGGCCTGAAAAGTCCAAAACTGAAACTGGATGTGTATTTGCAACCACTTATTGCAGAGTTGAAGAGGTTATGGACAGATGGTGTCATGATGTACGACATCTCGAAGAAACAAAATTTCTTGTTGCACGTGGCGTTAATCTAGACGATCAGTGACTTCCCTGCGTATTCAATGTTTTCAGGTATGTTGCGTTCATGTTCATTATTTCTTGAGTATGAGTTTTTTTATTGTTTTGCTTAGTTCATTATTTAATAATTGTAAATATTGATCCCCATCCTCTATTAAAGGATGGAGTACGACCGGTAAAAATGAATGTCCACATTGCATACTAGACACAGATGCGTTTTACCTCAGAAACGGTCGGAAAACCTATTGGTTTGATTGCCACCATCGATTTCTGCAATTGAATCACGCGTTCTGTTCAAACGGTACTGACTGGAAGAAGGGTCGCCGAGTAAGAAAGGAAACCCCCCAAATAATGCACAACGGAAGGCAGATTCTGCACGGTAGGGATGCTATAGGGATGCAAAATATTACAGTGGGAGGTGCAGAGCTTACAAACAATGCGGCAGGAAAAAACACGGGTTAGAAGAAACGGAGTATTTTTTGGGATCTACAGTATTGGGAAGATCTACTTGTCAGAAACAAACTGGATGTAATGCATATCGAGAAGAACTTCTTCGACAACATTTTCAATGCGGTTTTCACTGTTCCTGGCAAAACAAAGGACAATCTGAAGGCACGTTACAATGTATGGAAGATATGTAACCGTCCAGAGTTAGAGCCTGACGACAATGATAATTACGCAAAAGCAAAGTACATGGTGACGACGGATGAAAAGAAAACACTATTTGAGTCGATAAAATCCATCAAATTCCCTGATGGATACGTTTCGAATCTGAGTCGGTGTATAGACAGTAAAAAACATGTCATGTTCGGGATGAAAAGCCACGACTGTCATGTATTCATGCAACGATTGATGTCTATCGCGTTCAAACCGTTCTTAGAGAACAGACATTGGGAGCCCTTGCCCAGTTGAGTGTTTTTTTCAGGGACTTGACTTGTACAGAGCTGACTGAAGCTACTATCGCTTCAATGAGTTCGGAGATCGCTGTTATTATCTGTAAGTTGGAGCGAATGTTCCCACCTGGCTTTTTTTGACTCAATGGAGCATCTTGTAGTGCATCTTCTATACGAGGCTTTCTTAGGGGGCCCGGTCCATTATCGCTGGATGTATCCATTTGAAAGGTTAGCAAACTTACTTTGTATATAGTTCAAGTTTTTTAATGTTAAACTTATCAGAGGTTTACTTAATTGTTTGTACCCACAGGTACTTACGTCGGTTCAAAAAGACGGTCAGAAATAAAGGAAGAGTTGAAGGATCTATCTGTAGTGCGTACATGATGCAAGAGACTACCATGTTTTGTTCATACTACTTTGATCAACACATTGCTGAGCAGTTTCGTCCAGTGACACGAAATCTTGTAGAAAATTTACTTGAAGGTGCTGACGTAAATGACCTGTCCATATTTACTGAATCTGGCATGACAGTTGGAAGATCAGTGCGTAAGCCGTTGACAGATTCTGAGTATCACGTAATGCAGAGCTACGTGTTATGCATCTGCCCAGAGTCAAGCCTTACATCGAGTAAGTTCTCGTAACATTACATTATTCCTTTGACTTAACAATCACAACTGTTTAAAATATTTTCTTACTATTTTCGTAATATACAGAGTATTTCTGAACGTATACGTTCGAATGACACAAGTCGGTCTTACAGCCACTGAGGAGGGAAAATAATCGAGAAGGAGTTTCGTTCCTGGTTCAGTTCATACGTGAGTTATTTGAAATTGTCAAAAATATCATGTCAAGTTATTTACTGAAAAATACTATATCCTTCTAATTATGTGTGCTGAATGACAGGTAGACTCCCCTACGTTACCGGTAGATGATCCTCGCATTATTTCTTTGGCAAAGGGACCTGCACGGATTGCCAGGTCATATACTGGATACGTCGATAACGGATTCAGATTTCAAATGAAGGCGCATTCTGTTAACAGGGCAACAAACAACAGTGGTGTTTACATAAAAGGTCAAGTGTTCGGCACCGAAGACGATTACTTTAGAGTAATCAATGAGATTCTTGAGATTCAATACGCAAGTCTGACGCTAAAACACATTGTTCTTTTCAACTGCACTTGGTTCAAGACAACCAGACTAGGCAGAGTCCGTAAGATTGATCATTTACAAATCATTGAGGTAAACAAGTACAAGCATATGCGCACCGCTGATAGGTTTGTCCTGGCTTCACAGGCGATTCAAGTTTATTACTTGAACTATCCGAGTAATATACGAGATCTGACAGATTGGTTAGTTGTTTGTAAAGTTAAACCACGCCAGGTAGAAGAAAACATGTCTGAGAAAGACGACCATGCAAACGAAGTTGGTGCTTTTCAAGAAGATCAGATAATATGTCGTGCAATAGACGATGGCCAGAATGCAGGTACAGCACGTCCTTTGAACGATAGAACGATAACATTGCATGATGACGATACAAATGCTTCCACTTCTCGCGAATGTGACATTGATGCTGAATTTATTCGAGATGATGAAGAAGAAGAAAAATAAGAAGAAGAAGAAGAAGCAATGACTGAAGAAATCGAGGATCAAGAATAATACAGTTTGTAAATTTATATGATTAACTGTATGTTTTATAATATCATCATTGTTGTCTTTCATTAAACAATATATATAAAAAAAAATTAATCTCCATTAATTTATATATATTAAAAATATATATATATATATATATAATTACGACCATATGGTCGTAAATTTAAACTAAAATGCGACCATATGGTCGTAACTTTGAAAATGTAGACTTAAGTTTTTTAAAAATTTGTATTAATTTACGACCATTTGGTCGTAATTTTGTGACTCTCTGGTCGCGTTATTTAGCAGTAAATTTAAATTTTCATGAAATTTTTGGCTGTGAATTTGATAATTACGACCATTTGGTCACAATCGATGGAGGTGAATTTGAAAATTACAACCATTTGGTCACAATTGTTGATGGGAAGTGTGATGTGACAGCTGTTGGTCATAATGACACACTTACGACCAGTTGGTCACATTTTTATGAAAATACGACCATCTGGTCGTATTTTTGAAGCAAAATGCGACCATCTTGTCGTAATCGAGCGACTCTTCGTTTTTCGTCATAATTACGAAATTGCGACCAGATGGTCGCAATTTTTTATTTAAACGTCCCAGCCTATGCTTTCCTTCCCCCACCCGATTTCTTTTCTCTCTTTTCTTTCCTTTTCTCTCTTTCCCCCGTTCCCGCTCCCCCGTTGCTTTTTGCCCGTTCCTGTCCCACGTTTGTTCTTACCTTTCCCGTTCCCCGTTCTTTCACCCATTCCCGTTTCAAAAACCTCCAAAACCCGGTAGCGTTTTCGAGGTTAGTTTTCGTTTTCGTTTTAATTAAGTTATTATAAATCGTTTTAGTTTCGTTAAATTTAGTTACATTTAATTGAATAGTTTAGTTTAGCTTTCAATTATTGTAATTAATTACTTAATTAATTATGTTTAGTTAGTTATTTTAATTTTTTTAGTTTTATTTAATTAGTTTAATTTAGTTAAGTAATTAGTTAATTAGTTAATTAATTTAATTTAGTTTAATTACTTAATTAAATTTAGTTTAATAAATTATTAATTTAATTTAGTCACATTATTAGTTTAGATTACTTTTTTTAAATTAATTTAATTTAATTAGTTTGATTAATTAGTGTAGTTTACTTACTTTAATTAATTTAATTTACTTTAGTTTCATTAATTAATTAATTTAATTTAGTTTAATTTAGTAAATTAAATATATTAGATTACTTTAATTACTTACTTAACTATTTTTCTTTAATTTAATTAATTAATTTAGTTAATTTATTTAAATAATTAGTGTAGTTTACTTACTTTAATTAATTAATTAATTTAATTTAATTTACTTTAGTTTACTTTAGTTTATTTAATTAATTATTTTAATTTAATTTAGTTTAATATACTTAAGTAATAAATTTACATTAAATAATAAATTATTAATTAATTAAATTTAATTAGTTTGATTAGGAAAATGGCACGCCAACGTCGTCCTCCGATGTCCGGCGATGATGGGCAGGTCCTCACTGATCCCCCGCCAGAGGATGACGCACCGAAGTTGCACTGTTCTCCGGAGGACTGGACGCATGCTTACCTGGACGAGATCTTACGGTTGGACAACAGTCCCAACTCGGCATATCCCTCTGTGGTACCCGAGTCGCAGATTGCGACACCACGTTTGGGGAAGGACTCACCGGCTCCAGCCACGACTGTAGCGGGAGCATCCACTTCTAGCACCGCGCCTGATCCAGCGAGAGCATCCACTTCTAGCACTGGCCATCCTCGGGCCCCTGTCAACCCGACCCTTCGGATAGAAGGGGATACGTAAGTAGACAAGTATTTTTTTTAATTAAATATTCATGTAATTTATAACCTAATAATACTAATATTTTTAACTTTTTTTTTGCATATTACAGCCGCATCAAACTGCTTTAAAGCGGTTTCGCCAGGTCCTCCAGAGCATGCCTCTACCCAGCTAGCTTCGCTGGACGAAGATTCCGACGATGGAGAAGCGTCGGATGTACTACAATTGGAAGGTAAATAACTTCACTTATTTTTATAATTAATTAATTTATAAATTTTTAACAATCAATTTATTACTTTAACGTTTTCTTATTCAAATTTTTTAGGGCAAGTTTCCTATGATCGATCCCGATGTCACAGGCGGTCGGATGTTCCCCCTATGGGACAGGCACGTGCCGGATCGATTCAAGGACCTCATGTACCGGGCGCGGCAGAAGCAAGCTGAAAATCGGCCTGTGTGGATGAGCGAGGAGGAGAATGTCCGGCTCCTCACGAGCTTACAATCTGAAGAGGGCAAAAAAGTGTCGATGTAGAATAAGGCCAACTGGGCCAAGAACCCGAGGAAACACACCGGTGGCGCGAAGCCTCACGACGAGCACCATCGTATATTGGTAAGTAATTGTCATTTTTCTTTCGCGTCATTATTTTGTTTTTTTTCAATTATTTATTAATTTAATTTCTGTCTCTTTTTATAATATGTTTAGGAAGAAAAGTACGGTCGTCCTGTTTCGCCTGATGAGGTGCACCTAGTCCTTCACACGAAGGACGGGACGATCGTCGACGAAAATGCAGGTATTTAATATGTTTTTTCAATTATTAATTAGAATTTGTTCATTCTTTTATAACTTTTACATATTTTCTGAATTTTAAATATTTAGGACCGTTTCAAGGAGTCTTTGAGTCCTAGGTTTCCCACACCCAACTCGCAACCGACTCAAGAAGACCGTCGACAAGTGTTCTTAGAGGCTGCTGAAGGCGTTCGTCCAGATGGATCCGTTGCTGGGCTCGGCTCGTACGGGAGACGCCTTTACGCGGATGTGCCTCGGCCTCAGTGGAGCGGAGCGAGCACTAGCTCCGGCGCTTCTCCGGTTGAGCAGCAGCTGCGCGAGGAGGTTCAGCAGCATCACACCGATGTGGACGCTATACGCAACAACTTCGTTTCTCAAGTCGCTACGATTGAGGCGGATATGCATGCATGGGTCGAGGCCCAGGTCGCAGCATCTTTGGTCGCGTACTTTAGATCCTGAGACAACGGCCATTCATCATCAACGCCGCCTCTGCCACCCCCCGCCCCTCCGCAGTATTTCTAGGATGATTTATTTTGTATAGAACATTTTTTGAATATTTGATTTGTATATATTTTATTTTAATTCTAATTTTTTATTATTAAATTTTAATATTAATTAAATAAATAAATAATAATTAATTAACTAATTATTGTAATTTAAATAAATAAATTTATTAAATACGACCAGATGGTTGCATTTACCCTAGAAGATAAACGACCAGATGGTCGTATTTTATCCCTAAACAAATGACCATCTGGTCGCATTTTGTCAAAGTCCAAAAGTGACAATTTGGTCACTTATCTTCAACTTAAATTACGACCAGATGGTCACTTTTTTAAGTGACCATCTGGTCGTTTTTTCAAAATTTTGACTTTTTTGCGACCAACCATGCTTGGTCGTATATTTGTGACTATCCGATCGCACAAAATTCCGGAACGACCAACTTTTTTCCCACCACCATGTTGGTCGCTTTTTTGGTCGCTTTCTACAGTAGAAACGACCTTTTGGTCGCAAATTGACTTTTTTTTGTAGTGATTCCCAAAGATGAGCTTCCTCCATTTGGATCATTAAAATGGAAAAAATCATGAGGAAAAATTTGACAAGATTGGTTACGATCCTCGTTTGACATTTTAGTCCAAAGAGCATTTATAAAGAAGAGGTTCCTCCATTTGGATGTTTAGGCTGGACCAAGTTATGAGGACAAATTTGACAAGATTGGTTCCAATCCTCGTTCGATATTTTGGTCCAAAGAAGATCCTCAAAGAAGAGGTTCCTCCATTTGGAACGACATTTTGATTCAAAGAGGATTACCAAAAAAAGGTTACTCCATTTGGATCTTTAGGATGGTCCAAATCATGTGGAAAACTGTGACAAGATTTGTTCTGATCCTCGTTCTACATTTTGGACCAATGAGGATTCCAAAAGAAGAGGTTCCTCCATTTGGATCTTTAGGGTGGACCAACTCATGAGGACAACTTTGACAAGATTGGTTCCTATTTTCGTTCGACATTTTGATCCAAAGAGGATTTCAAAAGAAGAGGTTCCACCATTTAGATAAGGGTGGACCAAATCATGATAACAACTAAGACAAGATTGGTTCCGATCCTCGATCGTAATTTTGGTTCAAAGAGCATTCCCTAAGAAAACGTTCATCCATTTGGTTCTTTCGGGTGGAACAAATCAAGAGGACAACTTCAAAAAGATTTGTTCCGAACCACATTTGACATTTTATTCCAAAGAAGATTCCCAAAGAAGAGGTTCTTCCATTTGGATCTTTAAGATGGACCAAAACATGTGGAAAACTTTCACAAGATTTGTTCTGATCCTCGTTCGACATTTTAGTCCAAAGAGGACTCCCAAAGAAAAGGTTTCTCCATTAGGATCTTTAGGGTGGACAAAATCATGTTGACAACTTTGACAAGATTAGTTCTTATCCACATTTGACATTTTAATCCAAAGAGCATTCCCAAAGTAGAGGTTCCTCCATGTGAATCTTTAAGATGGAACAAATCAAGATGAAAACTTTGACAAGATTGGGTCCAATCCTCGTTCAATATTTTGGTCCAAAGAGGATTACCAAAGAAAAGGTTACTCCATTTGGATCTCTAGGATGGTCCAAATAATGATGAAAACTTTAATAATATTGGTTTTTTGGATGGACAAATTCATGAGGACAACTTTGACAATATTTGTTCCTATCCCCGTTCTACATTTTTTTCAAAAAAGGATTTCGAAAGAAGAGATTCCTTCATTTGAATCTTTTGGATGGTCCAAATCATGAGGAAAACTTTGACAAGATTGGTTCTGATCCTCATTCGACATTTTGGTCCAAAGAGGATTCCCAAGGAATAGCTTCCTCCATTTAGATCTTTAGGTTGGACCAAATCACGAGGACAACTTTCACAAGATTGGTTCTTATCCTTGTTTGACATTTTGGCCCAAAGATGATTCCCAAAGAAGAGGTTCATACATTTGGATCATTAGGATGGACAAAATAATGAGGACAACTTTGCAAGACTAGTTCTGATCCTCGTTCGACATTTTGGTCCAAAAGGATTACCAAAGAAGAGGTTCCTCCATTTGGATCTTTAGGGTGGACCAAATCATGAGGTCAACTTTGACAGGATTGGTTCCGATCCTCGTTAAACATTTTTGTCCAAAGAGGTTTTCCAATGAAGAGGTTCCTCCATTTGGATCTTTTGGATGGACAAAAACATGAGGACAACTTTGACAAGATTGGTTCCGATCCTCGTTCGACATTTTGACACAAAAAGGATTCCCAATCAAGAGGTTCCTCCATTTGGTTCTTTAAGATGGACCAATTCATGAGGACACCTTTGACAAGATTGGTTTTATGGATGGACTAAATCATAAGGAAAACTTTGAAAACATTGGTTCCGATCCACGTTCAACATTTTGGTCCAAAGAGGATTCCCAAAGAAGAGTGTCCTTTATTTGGTGCTTTAGGGTGTGCCAAATCATGAGATCAAGTTTGATAAGATTGGTTCTATTCCTAATTCGACCTTTTTGTCCAATGAGGATTCCAAAGAAGAGGATCTTCCATTTGGATCTTTAGGGTGGACCAATCATGAGGAAAACTTTAACAAGATTTGTACCAATGCTCGTTCGACATTTTGGTCCAAAGAGGATTCCCAAAGATGAGCTTCCTCCATTTGGATCATTAATATGGAACAAATCATTATGAAAAGTTTTACAAGATTGGTTTCGATCATCTTTTTGCATTTTATTCCAAAGTGTTTCCTCCATTTGGATAATTAGGATGGACCAAATCAAGACGACAACTTTTTAGTTCAACATTTCGGTCCAAAGAGGATTACCAAAGAATAGGTTTCTCCATTTTGATCTTTAGGATGATCCAGATAATGACGACAAGTGGTTCCTCCATTTTTATTTTTGGATGGACAAAATCAAGAGGACAAGTTTGACAAGATCGGTTCCAATACGGGTTTGACATTTTGGTCCAAAGAGGATTCCCAAAAAAGACTTTCCTCCATTTGGATCTTTAGGATGGAACAAATTATGAGGAAGAGAGGTACGTCCATTTAGATTTTTAGGATGGACCAAATCATGAGGACAAGAGGTTCCTCCATTTGGATCTTTAGGATTTCCAAAGAAAAGTTTCCTTAATATGGATTATTAGTATGGACCAAATCATGAGGAAAATTTTGACAAGTGGAAAACCTTAGGTCTTTGGTTTCACATTGATCTAGGATGGACCAAATCATGAGGACAAGAGGTTACTCCATTTTCATCTTTAGAATGGATTAAATCATGAGGACAAGAGGTTCCTCCAATTGGATCTGTAGGATTGACCAAATCATGAGGACAAGATTTTCAACATTGGTTCCAATCCTCGTTTGACATTTTGGTTCAAAAAGGATTCCAAAAGAAGAGTTTCCTCCATTTGGATCTTTAGGATGGAACAAATTATGAGGACAAGAGGTACGTCCATTCGGATCTTTATAATGGACCAAATCATGAGGACAAGAAGTTCCTCCATTTGGATCTTCAGGATTCCCAAATAAAAGTTTCCTCCATATAGATCATTAGGATAGACAATTTTGACAAGTGGGAAACCTTAGGTCTTTGGTTTCACTTTGATCTAGGATTGACCAAATCATGAGGACAAGATGTTCCTCCATTTTGACCTTTAGGATGTACCAACTCAAGAGGACAAGAGGTTCCTCCAATTGGATCTATAGGATTCACCAAATCATGAGGACAAGATTGTGAAGATTGGTTCCTATCCTCGTTTGACATTTTGGTCTGAATATAATTCCAAAAGAAGAGTTTCCTCCATTTAGATCTTTAGGATGGACAAAATCATTTGAAAAAGTTTGACAAGATTGGTTTCGATCCTCGTTTGACATTTTCGTCCAAAGAGTTTCATCCAATTGGATATTTAGGATGGACCAAATCAAGATGACAACTTTTACGTTCGACATCTTTGTCCAAAGAGAATTCCCAAAGAATAGGTTTCTCCATTTTGACCTTTAGGATGAACCAATTCATGAGGACAAGAGGTTCCTTCATTTGGATCTTTAGGATGGACCAAATCATTAGGACATGTTTGACAAGATTAGTTCCATTCCTCGTTTGACATTTTGGTCCAAAGAGGATTCCAACAGAAGAGTTTCCTCAAATTGATCTTTAGGATGGAGAAAATCATTAGAACATGTTTGGCAAGATTGGTTCCGATACTCGTTTGACATTTTGATCCAAAGAGGATTCCCAAAGAATTGGTTCCTCCATTTGGATCTTTAGAATGGAAAAAATCATGAGGACAAGTTTGACTGGATTTGTTCCGAGACTCGTTAAGAGTATTCCCAAAGAAGAGTTTCCTCCATTTAGATCATTAGGATTGACCAAATCATGAGGACAAGAGGTTCCTCCATTTGGATATTTAGGATGAACTAAATAAAAAGAACATATTTGACAAGATTTGTTCCGATCCTCTATTGACATTTTATTCCAAAGAGGATTCCTAAAGAAGAGGTTCCTTAATTTGGATCTTTAGGATAGACCAAATCATAAGGAAAACTTTGGCATGATTGTTTCCAATCCTCGTTCAATATTTATCCTAAGAGGATTCCCAAAAAAGAGGTTCCTCTATTTTGATCTTTAGGATGGACCAAATCATGAGGACAAGAGGTTCCTCCATTCGGATCTTTAAGATGGACAAGATTTGTTTTGATCCTCGTTTGACATCTTGGTCCAAAGATGATTCAAAAAGAAGAGTTTCCTCCATTTGGATCTTTAGGAAGGACCAAATCAAGAGGACAACTTTGACGTTTGACATTTTGGTCCAAAGAGGATTTCCAAAGAATAGGTTTCTATATTTGGATCTTTAGGATGGCCTAAATCAGGAGGACAAGAGGTTTCTCCTCTTGGATCTTTAGGATGGACCAAATCAATAGGACAAGTTTGCAAGTGAGAAACCTTAGGTCATTGGTTTCAATTTGGTCTAGAGAGTGAAACAAGTACTTTCATACAAACTTTTCAATTACAAATAAGTTTATGTAATTTTTCCAATCCTTGTTCAACATGTGGTTCCGATACTCATTCAATATTTTGGTTTAAAGAGGATTCCCAAAGAAGAGTTTCCTCCATTTGGATCATTAAAATGGACTAAATCAGGAGGATAACTTTGACAAGATTGTTTCTGATCCTCGTTTGATATTTTTGTCCTGAAAGGATTCCTTAAGAAGATGTTCCTCCATTTGAATCTTTAGGATGGACCAAATCATGGTGACAAGAGGTTCCTCCATTTGGATCTTTAGGATGGACCAGATCATGAGGACAAGTTTTACAAGATTGGTTCTTCACATTTTGCTCCAAAGAGGATTCCTAAATACGAGGTTCCTCCATTTGGATCATTTGGATGTACCAAATCATGAGGACAGGAAGTTCCTCCATTCGAATCTTTAGAATGGACCAAATCATGAGGACATGTTTGATAAGATTGGCACCGATCCTGGTTTGACATTTTGGTCCACTGAGGATTCCCAAAAAAGAGTTTCCTCCATTTGGATCTTTAGGATGGTCCAAATCAAGATGACAACTTTGACGTTCGACATTTTTGTCTAAAGAGGATTCCCAAAGAAAAGGTTCTTCCATTTGGATATTTAGGATGGACCAAATCAAGAGGACAAGAGGTTTCTCCATTTCGATATTTAGGATGGACCAAATCATGAGGTAATGTTTAATAAGATTGGTTCTGATCCTTATTTGACATTTTAGTCCAAAGAGGATTCTTAAAGAAGAGTTTCCTCCATTTGGATCTTTAATATGGACCAAATCATGAGGACAACTTTGACAAGATTGGTTCTGATCCTCGTTTGACTTGGTTGTCCAAAAACGATTCCTAAAAAAGAGTTTCCTCCATTTGGATCTTTAGGATGGACCAAATCATGAGGACAACTTTAACAAGCGGGAAACTTTAGGTCTATCGTTTCATTTGGTCTAGAGAGTGAAACAAGTACTTTGAAACATTCTTTTAAATTACAAACAAGTTTTTGGATTGGTTCCGATCCTCGTTCGACATTTTGGTCCAAAGAGGATTCCCATAGAAGAGGTTCCTCTAATTGGATTTTTAGGATGGACCAAATCATGAGGACAACTTTAACAAGATTGGTTCCATCTTCACTCAATATTTTGGTCCAAGGAGGATTCCCAAAGAAGAGTTTCATCCATTTGGATCTTTAGGATGGACCTAATCATGAGCACAACTAAGACAAGCGGGAAAGCTTATGTTTTTTTTTTTCAATTTGTGCTAGAGAGTGAAAGAAGTACTTTGATACAAGTTTTTCATTTAAAAACAAGTTTTTGGATTTGTTATAATCCTCGTTCAACATTTTGGTCCAAAGAGGATCCCCAAGGAATTGGTTCCTCCATTCGGACCTTTATGATGGACTAAATCATGACGACAAGTTTGAAAAGATTGGTTCCGATCCTCAATCGATATTTTGGTTCAAAAAGGATTCCCAAAGAAGAGTTTCCTCCATTTTGATCTTAAGGATGGACCAAATGATAAGGAAAACTTTGACCAGATTGGTTTCGATCCTCGTTCGATATTTTGGTCCAAAGAGGATTTCCAAAGAAGAGGTTCATCTATTTGGATCTTTATGATGAAGATAACTCTTGTCCTCATAATTTGGTCCATCATAAAGATCCAAATGGAGGAACCCATTGTTTGAGAATCCTCTTTGGACCAACATGTCAAACGTCAAAGTTGTCATTATGATTTGGTCCAACCTAGATCCAAATGAAGGAAACTCTTCTTTGGGAATCCTCTTTGGACAAAAATGTCAAACAAGGATCAGAACCAATCTTTTCAAATTGTCCTCATGATTTTTTTCATCCTAAAGATCCAAATGGAGGAACCTCTTGTCCTCATGATTTTGTCCATCCTAAAGATCCAAATGGAGGAAACTCTTCTTTGGGAATCCTCTTTGGACTAAAATGTCGAACGTCAAAGTTGTGCTCTTGATTTGGTCCATCATAAAGATCCAAATGGAGGAAACTCTTCTTTCGGAATCCACTTTGGACCAAAATGACAAACGAGGAACATAAACAATCTTATCAAACTTGTCCTCATGATTTTGTCCATCCTAAAGATCCAAATGGAGGAACGCCTTGTCCTCATGATTTGGTCCATCCTAAAGATCCAAATGGAGGAACCTCTTCTTTGGGAATCCTCATTGTTCCAAAATATCGAACGAGGATAGGAACCAATCTTGTTAAACTGTTTCTCATGATTTGGTCTATCATAAAGATTCAAATGGAGGAACCTTTTGTCCTCATGATTTGGTTCGTCCTAAAGATTCAAATGGAGGAACCTCATCTTTGGGAATCCTCTTAGGACCAAAATATCGAATGAGGATCGGAAACAATCTTGTCAAAATTGTCCTCATGATTTAGTCCATCCTAAAGATTCAAAAGGAAGAACCTTTCCTTTGGGAATCCTCTTTGGACCAAAATGTCAAACGGAAAACTTGTCCTCAAGATTTGGTCCATCCTAAAGATCCAAATGGAGGATCCTATTCTTTGGGAATAATGTTTGGACCAAAATGTCGAACGTCAAAGTTGTCCTCTTGATTTTGTCCATACTAAAGATCAAAATTGAGGAAACTCTTCTTTGGGACCTCATGATTTGGTCCACGCTAAAGATCCAAATGGAAGAAACTCTTCTTTTGGAATCCTCTCTAGACCAAAATATCGAACGAGTATCAGAACCAATCTTATTAAATTTGTCCTCGTGATTTAGTTGATCCTAAAGATCTAAATGGATGAACCTCTTGTCCTCATAATTTTGTCCATCGTAAAGATCCAAATGGAGGAACCTTTTCTTTGAAAATAATCTTTAGACGAAAATATCAAACGAGGATCAGAACCAATCTTGTCAAAGTTATCCTCTTGATTTGGTCCATCCTAAAGATCCAAATGGAGGAACCTCTTCTTTGGGAATCCTCATGGGACCAAAATGTCTAATGTCAAAGTTGTCCTCTTGATTTGGTCGATCCTAAATATCCAAATAGAGGAAACTCTTCTTTGGGAATCCTCTTTAGACTAAAATATCAAAAGAAGAAAGAAACAATCTTGTCAAAGTTGTCCTCATGATTTTGGTCCATCCTATAGATTGAAATGGAGGAACCTCTTCTTTGAGAATTCACATTGGACTAAAATGTCAAACAAGTATTGGAACAAATCAAATAACTTGTTTGTAATTGAAAAACTTGTATCAAAGCACTTGTTTCACTCTCAAGACGAAAGTGAAACAAAAGACCTAAGGTTTCCCACTTGTCAAAACTTGTGCTCATGATTTGGTCCATCCTAAAGATCCTAATGGAGAAACCTATTCTTTGGGAATCATCTTTGGACAAAAGTGTCCATTCTAAAGATTCAAATGGATGAAGCTTTTGTCTTCATAATTTGGTCAAACCTAAAGATCCAAATAGAGGAACCTCTTCTTTGGGAATTCTCTTAGGACTAAAATATTGAACGAGGATCGGAAACAATCTTGTTAAAGTTGTCCTCATGATTTGGTCCATCCTAAAGATACAAATGGATGAACCTTTTGTTCTCATAATTTGGTCCATCTTAAAGATCCAAATGGAGGAACCTCTTCTTTGGGAATCCTCTTAGGACCAAAATGTCAAACGATGATCGGAACCAATCCAGAAACTTTTTTGTAATTGAAAAGCGTGTTTCAAAGTACTTGTTTCACTCTCTAGATCTGAGTGAAGCCAAAAACCTAAGGTTTCCTACTTGTAAATGTTGTCCTCAGGATTTGGTCCATCCTAAAGTTCCAATTGGAGGAAAATCTTCTTTTGTAATCCTCTTTGGACCAATATATCGAACAAGGATTGGAACCAATCCAAAAACTTGTTTGTAATTGAAAAGCTTGTTTTTAAGTTTTTGTTTCACTCTCTATACCAAATTGAAACCATATACCTAAGGTTTCCCACTTGTCCAAGTTGTCCTCATGATTTGGTCCGTCATAAAGATACAAATGGCGGAAACTCTTCTTTGGGAATCCTCTTTGTACCAAAATGTCAAACGAGGTGCAGAATCAATCTTGTCCTAAAGATCCAAATGGACGAACGTCTTGTCCTCATGATCTGGTCCATCCTAAATATTCAAATGGAAGAACCACATCTTTGGGAATCCTCTTAGGACCAAAATATCGAACGATGATTGGAAACAATCATGTCAAAGTTGTCCTCATGATTTCGTCAATCCTGAAATGGAGGAAACTCTTCTTTGGGAGTCCTCTTTGGACCGAAGTATCGAACGAGTATCGAAACCAATATTGTCAAACTTGTCCTCATGATTCAGTCCATCCTAACGATCCAAATGGAGGAAAAACTTCTTTGGGAATCCTCTTTGGACCAAAATATCGAACGAGGACGGAAAAAATATTGTCAAGGTTGTCCTCATGATTTGGTCCATCCTAAAGATCCGAACGGAGGAACCTCTTCTTTGGGAATCCTCTTTGGACCAAAATGTCGAACGAGAATCGGAACCAATACAAAAACTTGTTTGTAATTGAAAAGCATGTACAAAGTACTTTTTTCACTTTCTAGACCAAAGTGAAACCAAAAGACCTAAGGTTTCCCACTTGGAAGTTGTCCTTATGATTTGGTCCATTCTAAATATCCAAATGGAGGAAACTCTTCTTTAGGCATCCTCTTTGTACCAAAATGTCCAATGAGGACCGTAACAAATCTTCACTACAACAATATGTCTAATATTTTACACTTGATATTTACATATACTTGACACTTTAAATAAAAATGGTCAAGAAAATAGTTTATTAAGGTAAAATATGTCAAGAAAAATTAGGAAAAATGCACATGAAATAATGCATTATTTTAGTCATTTTTTGTCACACAGTCTTGACCATTTTAATGTGTCAAGATTAGTTTAATTAAAAAACTAAATACTTGACTCATTTTAAGAGTGAAAAATTATTAAGTAAAAAAATCTCATAATAGTTCTTGACAGTTCTAAAGAGTCAAAATATATTTAATAAGAAATTTCACACATTGACATGTTTTAATTGTCAAATATAACAGTTTTATTTTAAAATAAAATATACAAAAAATCCTGAATAAAAAGACAAATGCACGCGGTATAATTTTTTTTTTCTGAACTCAAACAACCCTTTCTTCTCTGCCTCAAGAACAAATTTCGTCAGGCTCGAAAAAATCTTTCACGTGATTTTCGCCTGCCTCGTGAACGATTTTCTTCTCTTTTTCACCCTTATTGATCTGAAGTACGATTCATCTGAAGAACGAATCAAGAACAATGGAGTTTTTTTAGCCCTAAAAGATTTTTTGCCAATAAGTCAAGCCCTATTTCTCAAGTAATTGAATCGGGTAATTGTCCTTTTCAATGTTGGTTTTTTTGTTTTACATTGGGGTTGAATTGATTCTTTTTCTATTGATGCCATACTTCTAGTCTTCTCGAAAAAACCAAATCCGACAGATCCTAAACCCATTCTTTCATCGTCTTCTACCAATAAATTACTTGTTGACAATCTTAATCAGACTCAGGTTTCCTTTCAAATTTCATTTTTTTATTCTAAAAAAGATTTTCAATTTTAGGCAACAATTCATTTTCTGTCAATGTTCTACCTTAAGGTTTTGTGTTCTTTTTGTTCGATATGTTGTCTGTTTTATACCATTAATGGATTAGCTTAACTGATGGATCCTAATTTGAAACAATTTAAAAATGGGTGATGCGTTACTCACATATAGCGGTGCAAATACCTCATCTATCAAATTGTTTTTAGCAAGTCTGTTACTCTTTTTTTTAAAGGAAAGGACTAAAAATATTGTTCATGTAAAACCCTCATAGTTTTCAATTCTCGAGGAAAAGGCTTAAAATATTGTTCATTGGGGGAAAATACCATTATGTATGTGTTTTATTTATCCATTTTATCTAGTTGTTGTGCTTCTAATTCAAGATATTACATTTCGAAGCTGATTGGTTTTTGCTCAAGTTGTGCAGATTTATCCTTGTAAATTTATTGTCTTTAGTTTTCTTTTAACCTTTTTATGCAACATAAATGATGAATGCTTACTTTTTTCATTCTTTATTCATTAAGTCCAAATTGAACCTCTTTAAATATATTTAGTTTCTCATTACCATGATTGAAGTGGCCAAATTTATTTCAGATTTGAGAAAATTACTCTTTTTAATTACTATATCATGCATCAGGACCTCTGAGTTGGGAACAAGAAGTACTGATCACAAATCTTTGACTTTCGCTTAACATAACGAATGATGAACATCTAATGCAGTTAAAACATTTAATATATGCGAGTATGAGTATTCCAGTTAAATGATATCACTTTATGATTTCTAATCTTATGGGTATACCATAGGCACTTCTGATATACATTGAATGTACAACACCTTAGCCAACATTTGAATATGTTTAAACTTAATAGTTCAATTGATTTTTATGATTTTTGGATTCACTTTTGCAAGTTTATCATTAAGATGATGTTAGTAGTTATGTTGATTGGGTTTTTTTATTTTGAGAAGACTGGGATATAAACATAATAAGAACATTATCATTATGTTATTTAGTATTGACAAATCTCTATTGAAACCTATTGTTAAGAGTCAAAAATTACTTTAAGTTAATGCTTATTATGCATTTGCTGGTAGGTTTACATAGATCATTCTCACAGTTTTTTCTCTATCAGGCTCATTAGAATCATCTTTTTTGATATGCATGAAAGGAAATTTGTGGGCTTGATACTTTTGGGCTTTTTCCTAGTTTTGAGAAAACCAATCCAAGCCATCTGATCTCTATGGTCAACTCCTCCACTAGAGCCGATTGCGCCTAACCTCATACGAATGCTTCATTCATTCATTCAAGAAACTCCCCTTACATTGAATTATCTCATCCATACAAGTCATGAATTCTAATCTCTCCATCAATTTTTTTGATTCATATGTGAGGGCATTTATTGATATCTTTTCACGATTCAGTCTATTTAAAGCAGATTTTGTTGCTTGATTTTTTCTTTTTATCAATTATATGTCATTTTTTTTATTTCTTGCTATGCGGTTCTAGTATACACATGATCTGGTAATTTTGAAATATAAACTTTTCCCAACATCGTAGATGGATTATGGCTGTAATATTTTTTTTAATTTGACAATACAAGTAGGTCATTGTTCCTTTGTGGGCTCAGATGGGGATGTTCCTCTAACTAAGAATTATATAACCTTAAATTTCTAGACATAGGTGAGGAAGTTGTTATCCAAAATCATAATAAGGAATCACTTGGTTTTTATGTCTTACATTCTAAATGCACTGTATCTAATTAATTTGTGAAACAACATTTATCTTGCTGTTTACCGTGCTTGTGTCTTACGAGAAGTTTGACAACCAAGTGGATTCATTTACAGAGAAAGTAATTACAGAGTCCAAAAGCAATATGTAGTATTTGATGTTAATGTTCTCTCTAAAATCACAAGAGGGCCACTGAAAGATGAGAAGATTGCGTAAAGATATGCTTAAAGATATGCTTGAATTGGTTTTTTTTCCTTTTTTTTTTACTTTGTATTATAAATAGGTTGGCAATGTGCAGGATTAATTTATGGATTACTGAAAATATACATGATGATTCTGGTACATTTTTAAGTTTCATATAAGTTTTTTATTTTATTGTCTTTAATTTCTAATATTTTTTCATTATTGTGTGTTTTGTCGAAATGAAAGCGAAAAAAAAAAGAATTCACTATCTTCAATTATTGTGTTTTAAACTTTTAATCGTAAACAATCCCATACACATGTTTGAGAGAGTTGATGTGTTTGGATTGATGTTAAACTCATTTTAATGTCTGATTATAATTGAAATAATGAGTATTTTTCTTTTTGTTATTCACCTTGGTAATTATGTCTTTTTGATGTGTTCTTTGACACTTTTGGGGGTTGTAGCACTGTTGCGAGTGCATACGGAGATAAATAGTAATTTATTTATTTTATAAGAAATATAGATTTGTTGACATTTAAAAATTGTCAAGTAAAAAATGGTAACCTTGACTCGTAAAAAAATTCAACTACATTTATCATTGTAACGTCCCGTTATTTTGTGATAAAATTTTATTTATTTATTTATTTATTTTATTTTAATTCAAGTAATTAAGTTCATTTATTTATTATAAAATTAGAAATTTGCAATTTATTTCATTTTAATTCATTTTAATGGCTTTATTTATTTAAATACGTTAAAATGGTGTTAATAATTATTAACGGGCCACTTAATAATTATTAATCACCATTGGGATAGTTTGAGATGTTCGGGATTCGTTTTAAGCCAAAAATCGCAAAAGGGCAAAGTTGTAATTTCCCAAAATTGCAAAATATCTAAAATTCACTATTGGCTTCTTCTTAAGTGAATTGTTGACTCCTTTGACTTCAAATTTCTGCAACTTTCTTCTTCTCCTTAAGCCAAGGCCGAGAGCTCCACTTTGGGGTTTTTCCAAATTTTGATTTTGTTCGTTTCTTGCCCGATCGACGTGATTCCGGGTCCATTGGAAAGGTATCGGTCGTACGAGTCTTTCCCACCTAGCCTTCGACCGTTTCTCTCGAGAACCGAGGAGATCTCGGTAAGTCAAATTTCAAACCCTAACTCCAAATAGTGTTTTAATGGAGTTTTGCTTGTTTTCTTTCGATTTCTTGCCGTGAAACTCGGTGTTTGTCAATTCGGGAGTAGTTTTAAATGTTTTTGGAAACTATTCCATAACCCTAAAACCGAGTTTCAGTCGAAACCCTTTCCGTTTGAAATTTACCCTTTTGGGATTGAAAATGGGTTAGAAATTAATGAATGAATGTTTATTTAAATTCATTTCGGGAAAGGGATAATTGTTCAAAAACACTATTCATCGATACCCATTGAAATCGGGATTATCGAATTTGATTAAAACCAACTCAAAACGTATTTGAATTGCCAAAAAGCCGAAAAACCAAACCCGAGACTTGTTTTTGATGGTAGGGCCGTAGGCCTCTTTGTGGAATTGTTGAGTTTTTCGTCACTTTGTATGTTTAGTAATTGTTTGATTGATAGTTGGTTTCGTTATTGATTGTTACGATGTAATTCGTTTGTAGGTGTTTTTGAACTTCGTGGTTGATCGCTCCTTCGAACTTAGGAGCTAAATCATCTTATTAATAAGGTGAGAATAGTTAGCATTTAAATTAAACATGGAAAGCAAACTAGTGTGATGGTTTGAGAGTTTGAAACTAAGATTAGAATCCGAACCTAAGATTAGAGGGTTGTGAGTTAGTGCCCTTAGGATTAAGAGTTAATCCTTTAAGTGAGAACTTAGAAATTTTCGAGAAAGACTTTGAATCTTAGAAGATTCTAACTTAGTTTCGTTATGAAACTAAGGTTGGATTATTTTGAAGTCAAAATGATCCAACTTGTAATTTAAAACGGTTAATAGAACCTCGGGTTATTTGGAAGTATAGAATCCGGAGGACATAGGTTAATCGTTTAAATTATGATTCTAATCTTATTACTAATATCGGAGTTCGATCGTCATATCGTTCATTCGAGTTTCTCAGTTATTTTACTTTTTGTCATTTACTTTATGTCTTTACTTATGCCCATTTACCTTATGTGTATCTTAATTACTTTATCATTTACTTTACTTTATTTAATTGTACAAGCATATGCAAGCATATGCATAACATTTTGCACCATTATTTATTATACTACAACATCTCGCATCATTGAAAAGAGAAAAAGAAAAGAATGAAAAGAATGAAAGGAACGGTGGATGAGTGGATTCCCACGTTACCTTCATGCATAAGGTGAATGATGGATGAGTGGATTCCCACATTACCTTCATCATGCATAAGGTTGAATGGTGGATGAGTGGATTCCCACATTACCTTCATGCATAAGGATAAGGGTGGATAGTTTGTAAAAATCCACATTACCTTCATTACATGCATAAATGGCAAATGCGTATCCTATGGATGTACTCATTACTTTATGCATATGATAGATGAGAAAGAGAGTCGAGATGTTATATTTTATACAAAGTCATTTACTTTTCTTACTTTATGTTATAACAAGTTAAAGGATGAACAATTAGCCTAAGTGTGCTAATTAGTTTCATCCTTTGGAAACTATGACTTAGAATGACCTAGACTTTAGAGAATTCTAGGAAGGATTGTGTCGGTTTAATTGGACACAAATCGGAATGCGAGTTTGAGGTCTATATTTACTTTTTATGCTTATTATTCTCACTGGGCTTAGTTTGTTAGCTCATGATATTACAACCAATTTCAGGTAATGCCTTGGCTAGAGGTCGAGGAGAAGGAGGTGGTGCTGCGTGATCGAGGAATGCTGGCCTCGAGATGGACTTGTCTTTGTAAAGTTTGTGTAACACTTTTATAAATTTTTGAACACTTTGATGTTGTATATAGCTCATAAGAGCTTTTGATGTGGTTTTTATGTGATGAAACATTTGAACTCCTGATTTGGACTTAAAGTCCATGAGATTTTGATTAGATTTGAAATTAGGTTGTAAACAGGTTTTCGGCATGCCAATTTTCAAACAAAACCACGCCAATTTTTCGTAAATTAAAAGACTTCCGCTGTTTTCTCTGATTTTAATTTATTTAAAAGTGACGGGTCGTCACAATCATTTGACACGAAAACCATGTCAATAGTTTTAATTTTGATGCTTCTAACAAATCAAGTGTATTGAAATTATACTTGACACTGACATATTTGACACTAGAAAAAATGTCAAGTTTATTGAATCTTGACACTTTTTAATGGTCAAGTATGAAAAATTTTGTTGTAGTGCTTGTCAAACTTGTCTACATGATTGAATCCATCCTAAAGATCCAAATGGAGGAACCTCTTGTCCTTATGATTTGGTTCATCCTAAAGATCCAAATGGAGGAACATATTCTTTGGCAATCCTCTTTGGACAAAAATGTCGAACAATAAAGTTGTCCTCTTGATTTGGTCCATCTTAAAGATCCAAATGAAGGAAACTCTTCTTTGGGAATCCTCTTTGGACAAAAATGTCAAACGAGGATCGGAACCAATCTTGTCAAACTTGTCCTAATGATTTGGCCAATCCTAAAGATCCAAAAGGAGGAAACTCTTCTTTAGTAATCCTCTTTTGACAAAAATGTCAAACGAGGATTAGAACCAATCTTGTCAAACTTATCCTCATGATTTGATCAATCCTAAAGATTCAAATGGAGAAAACTCTTTTCATAATGATTTGGTCCGTCCTAGAGATCCAAATGGAGGAACCTATTCTTTGGGAATCATCTTTGGACCAAAATATCGAACATCAAAGTTGTCCTCTTGATTCGGTCCATCCTTAAGATCCAAATGGAGGAAACTCTTCTTTAGGGATACTATTTGGACCAAAATGTCAAACGAGGATCGAAACTAATCTTGTAAAACTTGGCCTTATGATTTGTTTCATCCTAAAAATGAAAATGGAGGAACCTCTTGTCCCCATGATTTGGTCCATCTTAAAGATCCAAATCGAGGAACCTATTCTTTGGGAATCCTCATTGGACCAAAATATCGAACGGCAAAGTTGTCCTCTTGAGTTGGTCAATCCTAAAAATCCGAATGGAGGAAACTCTTCTTTGGGAATCCTCTTTGGACCAAAATATCTAACAAGTATCGGAACCAATCCAAAAACTTGTTTGTAATTGAAAAGCTGGTATCAAAGTATTTTTTCACTCTCTAGACCAAAGTGAAACCAAAGATCTAAGGTTTCCACATTGTCAAAATTGTCCTCAAGATCTGGTCCATCCTTAAGATTCGAAACTTTTTTTTGGGAATCCTCTTTAGACCAAAATGTCAAACAAGGATCGTAATCAATCTTGCAAACATGTCCTCATGATTTGGTCCATCCTAAAGATTTAAATGGATGAACTTCTTATCCTCATCTTTTGGTCCTTCCTAAAGATCCAAATGGAGAAACCTCTTCTTTTTTATTCCTCTTAGGATCAAAATATCGAACGAGGATAGGAAACAATCTTGTCAAAGTAGTCCTCATGATTTGGTCCATCCTAAAGATTCAATTGGAGGAACCTCTTCTTTGGGAATCCTCTTTGGAGCAAAATATCGATCAAGGATTGGAACTAATCAAAAAACTTTGATATGAACCAAGAAACCTTACAAGTTGGTGGAGTTAAATTCATTACACTCCAAGTTAATGTCAAGCTCAAACTACAAGCTACTTCAATAAATGCAATCAAAGTTAAAGCCTTGTTCAATAAGTGGAAGTAGAGTTCAAGCTTAGATAAATAAATGCACGTCAAGTTCAAGCCTAGTTTATTAAATGCAAGTCAAGTTCGAATTAAAGTTCATTTAATGCATCTGGAGATCATTTAATGCATTCAATGCAAGCTAGGCTTCTTGAAGACATCTAAACATGGGGAAACATTTTTACCAATTTAAAGACACTTTAATATCAGCTTTTATGTGCTTTAAACATGGAGGTTACAAGGATTTGAAGACTAGTAATTTGCATAAAGTTTACTGGCCGTTAGAATTAAAATTACTAGCTGTTTTTTCTTTAATTTTGTAACCATTAGATATTTATGTCTTTAAATGTTTTTGGCTTTTTTTTAGGCTATATAAAGCCATTCTAATATCATTTGTAATCAGATTAAAGATTAAGCTTGAAGTTAAAATTCAAAGTCTCATTGAGAGCTTTTTCTTTGTATTGTTGTGAGTCGTGCTTACCTTTTCATCTTGTCATTCCTTGTGTTTCAGGTGGCTGTAGAATCCAGCCATTAGGATTGATCATTCTAATTTGGTGGATGGATTAGAATCTAAGACAAGAAATCCAATTCTTGTCTTTAGATCTTTGATCATAAGGATAATATATTTCTAGCCTTTTTCCTTGGGTTGTGTCGAATGGCATATGTGGGTTCTTTGTTCTTGATCTTTCAGAGGTCCTTAGTCAAGTTTAATCTAAGAGCTTTTCGAAAGGGTTTTCATATCAAACTTGTTTGTAATTGAAAAGATTGAATCAAAGTACTTGTTTCACTCTCTAGACCAAAGTGAAACAAAAGACCTAAGGTTTCCCACTTTTCAAAATTGTCCTCATGATTTGGTCCATCCTAAAGATCCAAATGGAGGAACTTCTTGTCCTCTTGACTTGGTCCATCCTAAAGATCCAAATGGAGGAAACTATTCTTTGGGAATCCTCTTTTGTCCAAAATGTTGAGCGTCAAACTTGTCCACTAGATTTGGTCCATCCTAAAGATCCAAAATGATGAAACTCTTCTTTTGGAATCCTTTTTAGACCAAAATGTCAAACGGGGATCGGAACCATTCTTGTCAAACTTTTCCTCATAATTTGGTCCACCTAAATATCCAAATGGAGGAACCTCTTCTTTGGGAATGCTCTATGGACAAAAATATCGAACGATAATAAGAACCAATCTTGTCAAAGTTGCCCTCATAATTCGGTCCATCCAAAAGATCCGAATGGAGGAACCTATTCTCTAGGAATCCTCTTTGGACCAAAATGTCGAACGTCAAAGTTGTCCTCTTGATTTGGTCCATCCTAAAGACCCAAATGGAGGAAACTCTTCTTTGCGAATCCTCTATTGACAAAAATGTCAAACGAGGATCGGAACCAATCTTGTTAAACTTGTCCTCATGAATTGGTCCATCATATAGATCCAAATGTTTGAACCTCTTTTTTGGGAATCATCTTTGGACCAAAATTTCAAACATCAAAGTTGTCCATAATATTTGGTCCAACGTAAAGATCCAAGTGGAGGAAACTCTTCTTTGGGAATCCACTTTGGACCAAAATTTCAAACGAGGATCGGAACCAATCTTGTCAAAATTGTTCTCATGATCTGGTCCATCCTAAAGATCCAAATGGAGGAACCTCTTGTCCTCATGATTTGGTCCATCCTAAAGATCCAAATGGAGGAACCTCTTCATTGGGAATCCTTTAGGACCAAAATATCAAACGAGGATGAGAAACAATTTTATCAAAGTTGTCCTCATGATTCTGTCCATAACAAAGATTCAAATAGAGGAACCTCTTCTTTGGGAATTCACTTTGTACCAAAATGTCGAACGAGGATTGGAACCAATCCAAAAACTTGTTTGTAATTGAAAAGCTTGTATCAAAGTACTTATTTCACTCTCTAGACAAAAGTGAAACCAAAGATCTAAGGTTTGCCACTTGTCAAAGTTGTCCTCATGATTTGGTCCATCCTAAATATCCAAGTAGAGGAAACTATTTTATGGGAATCTTCTTTGGACCAATATGTCGAACAAGGAATGGAACCAATCCAAAAACTTTTTTGTAATTGAAAAACTTGTATCAAAGTACTTGTTTTACTCACTAGACCGAAGTGAAACCAAAGACCTAAGGTTTCCCACTTGTCAAAGTTGTCCTCATAATTTGGTCCATCCAAAAGATCCAAATAAAAGAACCTCTTGTTTTCATGATTTGGTCCATCCTAAAGATCCAAATGGATAAACCTCTTCTCTGGGAATCGTCTTTGGACCAAAATGTTGAACGTCAAAGTTGTCCTCTTGATTTGGTAATTCCTAAAGATCCAAATGGAGGAAACTCTTCTTTGGACCAAAATGTCAAACAAGGTTCGGAACCAATCTTGTCAAATTTTTCCTCATGATTTGGTCCATCCTAATGATTTAAATGGAGGTAACTTTTCTTTGGTAATCCTATATGGACCAAAATATCATACTAGTATCGGAACCAATCTTGTCAAACTTGTCCTCATGATTTGGTCCATGCTAAAGATTCAAATGGAGGAACCTCTTCTTATGGAGTTCACCTTGGACCAAAATGTCGAACGAGGAATGGTACAAATCCAAAAACTTGTTTGTAATTAAAAAGCTTGTATCAAAGTACCTTTTTCACTCTCTAGACCAAAGTGAAACCAAAGACCTAAGGTTTCCCACTTGTCATAGTTGTCCTCATGATTTCTTCCTTCCTATAGATCCAAATGGAGGAACCTCTTCTTTGGGAATCCTTTAGGACCAAAATATCAAACGAGGATAAGAAACAATCTTGTCAAAGTTGTCCTCATGATTCGGTCCATAATAAAGAATCAAATAAAGGAACCTCTTCTTTGGGAATTCACTTTGGACCAAAATATCGAACGAGGATTGGAACCAATCCAAAAACTTGTTTGTAATTGAAAAGCTTGTATCAAAGTACTTATTTCACTCTCTAGACCACAGTGAAACAAAAGATCTATGGTTTGCCACTTGTCAAAGTTGTCCTCATGCTTTGGTCCAACCAATATATCCAAGTAGAGGAAACTATTTCATGGGAATCTTCTTTGGACCAATATGTCGAACAAGGAATGGAACCAATTCAGAAACTTGATTGTAATTGAAAAGCTTGTATCAAAGTACTTGTTTTACTCACTAGACCGAAGTGAAACCAAAGACCTAAGGTTTCCCACTTATCAAAGTTGACCTCATGATTTGGTCCATTCTAAAGATCCAAATGGAGGAACCTCTTGTCCTCATGATTTGGTCCATCCTAAAGATCCAAATGGATAAACCTTTTCTCTGGGAATCCTCTTTGGACAAAAATGTTGAACGTCAAAGTTGTCCTCTTGCTTTGGTCCATCCTAAAGATCCAAATGGAGGAAACTCTTATCTAGGAATCCTCTTTGGACCAAAATGTCAAACAAGGTTCAGAACCAATCTTGTCAAATTTGTCCTCATGATTTGGTCCATCCTAATGATTTAAATGTAGGAAACTCTTCTTTGGGAATCCTGTTTAGACCAAAATATCAAACGAGTATCGGAACCAATCTTGTCAAACTTGTTCTCATGATTTGGTCCATCATAAAGATTCAAATGGAGGAACCTCTTCTTATTGAGTTCACCTTAGACAAAAATGTCGAACGAGGAATGAAACCAATCCAAAAACTTGTTTGTAATTAAAAAGCTTGTATCAAAGTACCTTTTTCACTCTCTAGACCAAAGTGAAACCAAAGACCTAAGGTTTCCCAATTATCATAGTTCTCCTCATGACTTCTTCCTTCCTAATGACTCAAATTGAAGAAACTCTTCTTTGGGAATCCTCTTTGGACCAAAATGTCTAACGAGGATTGGAACCAATCTTGTCAAATATGTCCTCAAGATTTGGACTATCCTAAATATCCAAATAGATGAACCACTTGTCCTCATAATTTGGTCCATCCTAAAGATCCAAATGGATGAACCTCCTGTCCTCATGATTTGGTCCATTCTAAAGATCCAGATGAAGGAAACTCTCCTTTGGACCAAAATCTCGAACGTCAAAGTTTTTATCTTGATTTGGTCCAACCTAAAGATCCAAATGGAGGAACCTCTTCTTTGGGAATCCTCTTTGTACAAAAATTTTGAACGTCAAAGTTGTCATCTTTATTTGGTCCATAATAAAGGTCCAAATGGTGGAAAATTTTCTTTGGGAATCCTCTTAGGACCAAAATGTAAAACGAGAATCAAAACCAATCTTGTCAAACTTGTCCTAATGATTTGGTCCATCCAAAAGATCAAAAAGTGCGAAACTTTAGGTCTTTGGTTTCACTTTGGACTAGAGATTGAAACAAGTACTTTGATACAAGCTTTCAAATTACAAAAAAGTTCTAAGATTGGTTCCAATCCTCATTCGACATTTTGGTCTAAATTGAATTCCCAAAGAAGAGGTTCCTCCATTTGAATCTTTGGGATTGACCAAATCATGAGGACAAGTGTGACAAGATTTGTTCAGATCCTCGTTTAAAATATTGGTCCATAGAGGATTCAAAAAGAAGAGTTTCCTCCATTTTGATCTTTAGGAAGGACAAAATCAACAGGAAAACTTTGATGTTCGACATTTTGGCCCAAAGAGGATTCCCAAAGAAGAGGTTTCTCCATTTGTATCTTTATAATACCTAATCTTGAGGACAAGTTTGACAAGATTTGTTCAGATCCTCTTTTGATATTTCAGTCGAAAGAGGATTCCCAAAGAAGAGTTTCCTTTATTTGGATCTTTAGAATGGACCAAATCATGAGGACAACTTTGACGTTCGACATTTTTGTCCAAAGAGGATTCCCGAAGAATAGGTTCCTCCATTTGGATCTTAATTTTTACCAAATCATGAGGACAAGAGGTTCCTCCATTTGGATCTTTAGAATGGAAAAAATCATGAGGACAAGTTGGAAAAAATTGGTCCTCGTTTAATATTTTTGTCCAAAGATGAATCCCGAAGAAGAGGTTCCACAATTTCGATCTTTATGAACGACCAAATCATGAGGACAAGAGGTTCCTCTATTTGGATCTTTAGGATGGACCAAATCATTAGAAAGAGTTTTACAAGATTGTTTCCAATCCTCCTTCGATATTTTTTCGTCCACAGTGGATTCCCATAGAAGAGGTTCCTCCATTTCGATCATTAGGATGGACCAAATCATGAGGACAACTTTGACGTTTGACATTTTGATTCAAAGACAATTCCAAAAGAATAGTTTCCTCCATTTGGTCATTTGGATGGACCAAATGAAGTGGACAACTTTGACGTTCGACATTTTGCTCCAAAAAGGATTCCGAAAGAAGAGGTTCCTCCATTTAAATCTTTAGGATGGACCAAATCAAGAGGACAAGTTTGGTTCCTATCCTCACTTGATATTTTGGTCCAATTAGGTTTGCTAAAGAAAGGTTTCGTCCATTTTGATCTTTAGGATGGACCAAATCTCGAGGACAACTTTCACAAGATTGGTTCCATTCTCAATCGATATCGTTTGACAAGTTGGTCTAGAGAGGATTCCCAAAGAAGGGTTTCCTCCATTTGGACCTTAAGGATGGACCAAATAAAGAGGACAACATTAAGGTTCGACATTTTGGTCCAAAGAGCATTCCCAAAGAATATGTTCCTCCGTTTTGATCTTTAGGATGGACCAAATCATGGGGATAAGAGTTTCAACCATTTGGATTTTTAGGATGGACCAAATGATTAGGAAAAGTTTGACAAGATTGGTTCCAATCCTCGTTTGACATTTTGGTCCAAAGAGGATTCCCAAAGAAGAGGTTCCTCCATTTGAATCTTTAGGACGGACCAAATCATGGAGACAAATTTGACAAGATTGGTTCCGATACGCGTTCGATATTTTAGTCCAAAGAGGATTCCCAAAGATTGGCCAAATCATGAGGAAACTTTGATGTTCGACATTTTAGTACAAAGACGATTCACAAAAAATAGTTTCTTCCATTTCAATCTTTAGGATTGACCAAATCATGAGGACATGTTTGACAAGATTGGTGACGATACTCGTGCGATATTTTGGTCCTAAGATGATTCCCAAAGAATAGTTTCTTCCATATGGATCTTTAGGATGAACCAAATCATGAGTATAAGAGGTTCCTCCATTTGGATCTTTAAAATGGACCAAATTATGACAAAAGATGCATCCATTTGGATCTTTACGATGGACTAAATCATGAGGACAAATTTGACAAGATTGGTTCTGATCCTCGTTTAATAATTTGGTCCAATGAGGATTCCAAGAGAAGAGTTTCCTCCATTTGGATCTTTAGTATGAACCAAATCATGAGGAAAATTTTGACAAGTGGGAAACCTTAGGTCTTTGGTTTCACTTTGGTCTAGAGAGTGAAACGAGTACTTTGATACAAGCTTTTCAATTACAAGCAAGTTTTTGGATTGGTTCCAATCCTCGTTTGACATTCTGGTCCAAAGTTAGTTCTCAAAGAAGAGGTTTCTTAATTTGAATCTTTAGGATCGAACAAATCCTGAGGACAACTTTGACAAGATTGGTTGCTATCCTCGTTTGACATTTTGGTCCAAAGAGGATTCCCAAAGAAGAGTTTCCTCCATTTGGATCTTCATGATGGACCAAATCATGAGGATAATTTTGACCAGTGGGAAACCTTATGTCTTTGGTTTTTGATTGGTCTAGACAGTTAAACAAGTACTTTGATACAAGCTTTTCAATTACAAACAAGTTTTTGGATTGGTTCCTCTGGTTTATTGACATATTAGTCCAAAGAGGATTCCCAAAGAGAGTTTCCTCCACTTGGATATTTAGGATGACCAAAACCTCAGGACAACTTTGAATAGTGGGAAACCATAAATCTTTGGTTTCACTTTGGTTTACAGAGTGAAACGAGTACTTTGATACAAGCTTTTCAATTATAAATAAGTTTTCCGATTGGTTCTAATCCTCGTTCGACATTATGGTCCAAAGTGAGTTTTCAAAGATGAGGCTCCTCAATTTGAATCTTTGGGATCGACCAAATCATGAGGACAACTTTGGCAAGATTGGTTCCTATCATCGTTTGACATGTTGGTCCAAAGAGGATTCCCAAAGAAGAGTTTCCTCCATTTTGATCTTCATGATGGACCAAATAAAGAGGATAACTTTGACGTTCGACATTTTGGTTCAAAGAAGATTCCCAAAGAAGAGTTTTCTCCATATGGATCTTTAGGATGGACCAAATCATGAGGAAAATCTTGACAAATGGGAAACATTAGGTCTTTTGTTTCACTTTGGTCTTGAGAGTGAAACAAGTTCTTTGATACAAGCTTTTCAATTACAAACAAGATTTTGGATTGGTTCCAATTGTGGTTCGACATATTGGTAGAAAGAGGATTCCCAAAGAGAGTTTCCTCTACTTGGATATTTAGGATGGACCAAATCATCAAGACAAGTTGGAATAGTGGGAAACCTTAGGTCTTTGGTTTCACTTTGATATAAAGATCATTAGGATGGACCAAATCATGAGGATCAGTTTGACAAGATTGGTTTCGATCCTCGTTTGACATTTTGGTCCAAGAATGATTCAAAAATAAGAGTTTCCTCCATTTAGATCTTTAGGAAGGACGAAATAAAGAGGACAAGTTTGAGGTTTTTCATTTTGGTCCAAAGAGGATTCCCAAAGAATAGGTTCCTCCATTTGGAACTTTAGGATGGACCAAATCAAGAGGACAACTTTGAAGTTCGACATTTTGGTCAAAAAAGAATTCCCCAAGAACAGGTTCTTCCATTTGAATCTTTAGGATGGACCAAATCAAAAAGACAAGAGGTTCCTCAATTTGGATCTTTAGAATGGACCAAATCATGAGAACAACTGTGACAAGATTGGTTCTGATCCTCGTTCGATATTTTTGTCCAAGGAGAATTCCCAGAGATGACCAAATAAAGAGGACAACTTTGACGTTCGAAATTTTGGTCCAGAGATGATTCCAAAATAATAGCTTCCTCCATTTGGATCTTTAGGATGAACCGAATCATTAGGAAAACTTTGACATGACTGGTTCTGACCCTCGTTCAATATTTTGATCCTAAGCATATTCCCAAAGAAGAGGTTCCTCCATTTGGATCTTTAGGATTGACCAAATTATGAGGGCAAGATGTTCTTCCATTTGGATCTTTAGGATGGACTAAATCATTAGGACAAATTTGACAAGATTGGTTTTGATCATCGTTTGACATTTTGGTCCAAAGATGATTCCCAAAGAAGAGTTTCATCCATTTTGATCTTTAGGATGGACCAACTCAAGAAAGAAACTTTGACGTTCGACAATTTAGTTCAAAGAGGATTCCCAATAATAAGTTCCTCCATTTGGATCTTTAGGCTGGAATTAATCCTGATGACAAGAGTTTCCTCCATATGGTTCTTTAGGATGGACAAAATCATGAGGACAAGTTTTACAAGATTGGTTCTTATCCTCGTTTAACATTTTGGTCGAAAGAGGATTTCCAAATAAGATTTTCCTCCATTTGGATCTTCAGGATGGACCAAATCAAGAGGACAAACTTTGACGTTCGACATATTGGTCCAAAGAGGATTCCCAAATAAGAGTTTCCACAATTTGGATCTTTAGAGTTGACCAAATCATGAGGAAAAGATTGTTTTCGATCCTCGTTCGATATTTTTGTCTTGAGAGGATTCCAAGAGAAGAGGTTCCTCCATGTGGATCTTTAGCATGGACCAAATCATGATGAAAACTTTAACGTTCGACATTTTGGTCCAAAGAGGATGCCCAAAGAATAGGTTACTCCATTTGGATCTTCAGGATGGAAAAAATCATGAGGACAACTTTTACAAGATTGTTTTCGATTCTCATTCGATATTTTTGTCCTAAAAGGATTCCCAAAGAAGAGGTTTCTCCATTTGGATCTTTCGGATGGACCGAATCATGAGGACAAGATTGGTTCTGATCCTCGTTCGATATTTTTATCCAAAGAGCATTCCCAAAGAAGAAGTTCCTCGATTTGGATCATTAGGATGGACCAAATTATAAGGACAAGAGATTCATCCATTTGGATCTTTAGGATGGACTAAATAATGATGACAAATTTTCCAAGATTGGTTCCGATCCTCATTTGACATTTTGGTCAAAAGAGTATTCCCAAAGAAGAGTTTCCTCCATTTGGATCTTTAGGATTGACCAAATCATGAGGACAATAGGTTCCTCCATTTGGATCTTTAGGATGGACCAAATCATGAGGACAACTTTTACATGATTGTTTCCGATCATAGTTCGATATTTTAGTCCGAAGACGATTCCCAAAGAAGAGGTTCCTCCATTTCGATCTTTAGGAAGCACCAAATCATGAGGACAAGAAGTTACTCCATTTGGGTCCTTAGGATGGACCAAACTATGAGGACAAGAGGTTCATCCAATTCGATTTTTAGGATGGACAAAATCATGAGGACAAATTTACCAAGATTGGTTCTGATCCTTATTTGACATTTTGGTCCAAAGAGTATTCCCAAAGAAGAGTTTCCTCCATTTGGATCTTGAGGATGGACCAAATCATGAGGACAAGAGGTTCCTCCAATTAGATCTTTTGGATGAACCGAAACATGAGTGAGGACAACATTGACAAGGTTGTTTCTGATCCTCGTACGAGATTTTGGTCCCAAAGAAGAGGTTCCTCCTTTTGGATCTTTAGAATGGACCAAATCATGACGACTAGTTTTACAAGATTGGTTCTGATCCTCGTTAGACATTTTGGTCCAAAGAGGATTCCCAGAGAAGATTTTCCTCCATTTGGATCTTTAGGATTGACCAAATCAAGAGGACAACTTTGACATTCGACATTTTGGTCCAAAAATAGGTTCCTCCATTTCGATCTTTATGATGGACCAAATCACGAGGATAAGAGGTTCTTCTATTTGGTTCTTTAGGATGGACCAAATCCTGAGGACAAGTTTGACAAAATTGTTCGGATCCTCGTATGACATTTTGGTCCAAAGAGGATTCCAAAAGTAGAGGTTCCTCCATTTGGATCTTTAGGACGGACCAAATCATAAGGACAAGTTTGACAAGATTGGTTCTGATCCTCGTATGACATTTTGGTCCAAAGAGGATTTGGAAAGTAGAGGTTCTTCCATTTGGATCTTTATGATGGACCAAATCATGAGGACAAGTGTGACGACCCGTCATTTTTAAATAAATTAAATTCAGAGAAAACAGCGGAAGTCTTTTAATTTACGAAAAATTGGCGTGGTTTTGTTTGAAAATTGGCATGCCGAAAACCTGTTTACAACCTAATTTCAAATCTAATCAAAATCTCATGGACTTTAAGTCCAAATCAGGAGTTCAAATGTTTCATCACATAAAAACCACATCAAAAGCTCTTATGAGCTATATACAACATCAAAGTGTTCAAAAATTTATAAAAGTGTTACACAAACTTTACAAAGACAAGTCCATCTCGAGGCCAGCATTCCTCGATCACGCAGCACCACCTCCTTCTCCTCGACCTCTAGCCAAGGCATTACCTGAAATTGGTTGTAATATCATGAGCTAACAAACTAAGCCCAGGTGAGAATAAATAGCATAAAAAGTAAAGATAGACCTCAAACTCGCATTTCGATTTGTGTCCAAATAATCGACACAATACACTCCTAAAGTCATCCAAACTCTAGGTGAAATCATTTTTACATTCTCTAAAGGATAATACTACTAACTCTCGTAGTCTTAATCTCATCCAAATTCTTGTTATGACATAAACAGGAAAAGTAAATAACCTTTCATAACGGTAAATTATCTCGATCCTCTATCCAAGTTATATATATATATTTTCATCAACCATATGCATGGAATGCATGAAGAAGGAAATGCGGACAATCCCCGAAGGGTCCAACATTCTGTACTTCTTTTCTTTCTCATTTTCATTCTTTTTCTCAGAAGGAAATGCGGATAATACCCGTAGGCTCCAACATTCTGTACTTCTTTTATGCGAGATGTCATGGTGCAATATGTCATGGTGCGAGATGCAATGATATGCTCGCACATACTTACAAAGTAAATAAAATAGAGTGCGAATAATAAAGTAACTGAAATAAACATAAAGTAGAATACATAAAGTAAATAACATTAAGTAAAAAGAAAGGAATAGATTGTAACCTCGGATGAACGATATGTCGATCGAACTCCAATATCAATAATAAAAGTATAATCATTACTTAAACGATTAACTATACCTTCCAGGATTCTAAACTTTCAATAAATCGAGGTTCTATTAATCGTTCTAATTACAAGTTGGATTCTTAACTTCCAATGATCCAACCTTAGTTTCGGATCGAATCTAACTTAGAATCTTCTAAGATTCAAGTCTTTCTCGAGAACTTCTAAGTTCTCACTTGAAGGATTAACTTCTAATCCTAAGGGCACTAACTCATAACCCTCTAATCTTAGATTCGGATTCTAATCTTAGTTTCAAACTCTTCAAACCAATACACTCATTTGCTTTCTATAATTACTTTACATACTAATCATTCTCACCTTAATAAAAGTGAAGACTTTGCTCCTAAACACCGAAAGAGCAATCAACCACGAAGTTCAAAAACACCTACAAACGAATTATATCGTAACAATCAATAACGAAACCAACTATCATTCAAACAACTACTAAACATACAAAGCAACGAAAACCCAATAAAACCCACAAAGAGGCCCACGGCCCTATCATCAAAAACGAGTCTTGGGTTTGGTTTTTCGCTTTTTGGCAATTCAAATACGTTTTGAGTTGGTTTTAATCAAATTCGATAATCCTGATTTCAATGGGTATCGATGAATAGTGTTTTTGAACATTACTCCCTTTCCCGAATTGAATTTAAATAAACATTCATTCATTAATTTCTAACCCATTTTCAATCCCAAAAGGGTAAATTTCAAACGGAAAGGGTTTCGACTGAAACTCGGTTTTAGGGTTATGGAATAGTTTCCAAAAACACTTAAAACTACTCCCGAATTGACAAACACCGAGTTTCACGGCAAGAAATCGAAAGAAAACAAGCAAAACTCCATTAAAACACTATTTGGAGCTTAGGGTTTGAAGAGATTCTTACCGAGAACTCCTCGGATCTCGAGAGGAACGGACGATGGCTAGGTGGGAAATGATCCTTGACCCGAGGGCTTTCCGATGGATCTAAGATCAAGCCGATCCGACAAGAAACGAACGAAATCGAAATTTGGAAAAACCAATGAGGAGGCTCACGGCCTTGGAGAGAAAAGAAGAAGAAAAAAGATGAAGCTTGGTCAATTTGTGGTCAAAGTTGTGTTTTTAAAGACAAATGAATAGTGTTTTTAGATATTTTGCAAATTGGGTAATTACAACTTTGCCCTTTTATGACTTTTGGCTTAAAACGAATCCCGAACATCTCAAACTACCCCAATGGTGATTAATAATTATTAATTGGCCCGTTAATAATTATTAACACCATTAAAACGTAATTAAATAAATAAAGCCATTAAAAGGAATTAAAATGAAATAAATTACTAATTTCTAATTTAATAATAAATAAATGAATTTTAATTACTCAAATTAAAATAAAATAAATAAAAGTTTTTTTTTTTATCACAAAATAACGGGACGTTACAACAAGTTTGACAAGATTGGTTCCAATCCTAGCTTGACATTTTGGTCCAAAGAGGATTCCCAAAGATGAGTTTCCTCCATTTGGATCTTTAGGATGGACGAAATCATGAAGAGAACCTTGACGTTCGACATTTTGGTCCAATGATGATTCCCAAAGTAGAGGTTCATCCATTTCAATCTTTTGGATGGACCAAATCATGATGACATTTTTCACAAACAGGAATACTTAGGTCTATTGTTTCAATTTGGTATAAAGAGTGAAACAAATACTTTGAAACATGCTTTTCAATAACAAACAAGTTTTTGGATTGTTTTGATCCTCGTTCGACATTTTGGACCAAAGAGGATTCTCAAAGAAGAGTTTCCTCCCTTTGGATATTTAGGATAGACCAAATCATGTGGACAACTTTGACATGATTGTTTCCAATCCTCGTTCGATATTTTTGTCCTAAGAGGATTCCCAAAGAAGAGGTTTCTACATTTGGATCTTTAGGATGGACCAAATTATGAGGACAAGTTCCACATGATTGGTTCTGCCCTCGTTTGACATTTTGGTCCATGAAAGATTCCCAAAGAAGAGGTTTCTCCATTTTCATTTTTCGGAAGGAACAAATAATGAGGACAACATTGACAATATTGGTTTCGTCCTCATTCGATATTTTTGTCCAAAGAGGATTCCCAAGGAAGAGTTTCCTCCATTTGGATCTTTAGGATAGAAAAAATCAAGAAGACAACTTAGACTTTCCACATTTTGGTCCAATGAGGATTCCCAATGAATATGTTCCTCCATTTGGATCATTAGGATGGACCAAATCATATGAACAACTTTCACAAGTGGGAAACCTTAGGACTTTGGTTTCACTTTGGTCTAGAGAATGAAACAAGTACGTTGATACAAGCTTTTCAATTACAAATATGTTTTTGGATTTGTTACAATCCTCGTTCGACATTTTGGTCCAAAGTAAATTCCCAAAGAAGAGGTTCCTCCATTTGATTCTTTAGGATGGACCAAATCATGAGGACAACTTTGAATAGATTGTTTTCGATGCTTCTTCAATATTTTAGTCCTAATAGATTCCTCCAATTGGATCTTTAGGTTTGACCAAATCATGAGGAAAAGCGGTTCCTCCATTTGGGTCTTTAGGATGGATCAAATCATGAAGACAAGTTTGACAAGATTGGTTCCGATCCTCGTTTGACATTTTGGCACAAATAGGATTCCCAAAGAAGAGTTTCCTCCATTTGGATCTTTAGGATGGACCAAATCAAAGGACAACTTTGACGTTCAACATTTTGGTCCAAAGAGAATTACCAAAGAATAGGTTCCTCCATTTGGATATTTATGATGGACCAAATAACGAGGACAAGAGGTTACTCCATTCAGATCTTTAGGATGGACCAAATCATGAGGACAAGTTTGACAAAATTGGTTCGGATCCTCGTATGACATTTTGGTCCAAAAAGGAATCCCAAAGTAAAGGTTCCTCCATTTGGATCTTTAGGACGAACAAAATCAGAAGGACAAGTTTGACAAGATTGGTTCTGATCCTCGTATGACATTTATCTACAAATAGGATTTCGAAAGTAGAGGTTCTTCCATTTGGATCTTTAGGATGGACCAAATTATGAGGACAAGTTTGACAGGAATTGTTCCAATCCTAGTTTGACATTTTTGTCCAGAGAGGATTCCCAAAGATGAGTTTCCTCCATTTGGATCTTTAGGAAGGACCAAAATCATGAGGACAACTCTGACGTTCGATATTTTGGTCCAAAGATGATTCCCAAAGTAAAGGTTCATTCATTTCGATCATTTGGATGGACCAAATCATGATGACAACTATGACAAGCGGGAAACCTTAGGTCTATGGTTTTAATTTGGTATAGATAGTGAAACAAATACTTTGAAACATGCTTTTCAATTACAAACAAGTTTTTGGATTGGTTCTTATCCTCGTTCGACATTTGGGACCAAAGAGGATTCCCAAATAAGAGTTTCTTCCCTTTGAAACTTTTGGATGGACCAAATTATGAGGACAACTTTGATATGATTGTTTTCGATCCTCGTTCGATATTTTGGTCCTAAGAGAATTCCCAAAGAAGAGGTTTCTGCATTTGGATCTTTAGGATGGACCAAATTATGAGGACAAGTTTCACATGATTGGTTTCGATCCTCGTTTGACATTTTGGTCCAAAGAGGATTCCCAAAGAAGAGGTTTTTTGATTTTTAGGATGGAACAAATCATGAGGACAAGTTTGACAATAATAGTTTCGTCCTCGTTCTATATTTTGGTCCAAAGAGGATACCCAAAGAAGAGTTTCCTCCATTTAGATCATGAGGATGGACCAAATCAAGAGGACAACTTTGACGTTCGACATTTTGGTCCATAGAGGATTCCCAAAGAATAGGTTCCTCCATTTGGATCATTAGGATGGACTAAATCATATGTACAACTTTCACAAGTGCGAAACCTTAGAACTTTGGTTTCACTTTTGTCTAGAGAATGAAACAAGTACTTCGATACAAGCTTTTCAATTACAAACATGTTTTTGGATTGGTTACAATCCCTGATCGACATTATGGTCCAAAGTAAATTCCCAAAGAAGATGTTCCTCCATTCGAATCTTTAGGATGGACCAAATCATGAGGACAACATTGAAAAGATTGTTTCCGATCCTTGTTCAATATTTTGGTCCTAATAGGTTCCTCCAATTGAATCTTTAGGTTGGATCAAATCATGAGGAAAAGTGGTTCCTCCATTTGGATCTTTAGGATTTACCAAATCATGAAGACAAGTTTTACAAGATTGGTTCCGATCCTCATTCAATATTTAGATCCAAAGAGGATTCCTATAGAAGAGTTTCCTTCATTTGGATCTTTAGGATGGACCAAATCATGAGGACAAGAGGTTCCTCCATTTGTATCTTTAGGATAAACCAAATCATGAGGACAACTTTGACAAGTGGGAAACCTTAGGTCTTTGGTTTCACTTTGTTCTAGAGAGTGAAAAAAGTAGTTTGAAACATGCTTTTCAATTAATAACAAGTTTTTGGATTGGTTTCCATCCTTGTTCGACATTTTAGTCCAAAAAGGATTCCCAAGAAAGAGTTTCCTCCATTTGGATCTTTAGAATGGACTAAATCTTGAGGACACCTTTGAAAAGATTGGTTCTGATCCTCGTTTGACATTTTGGTCCAAAGATGATTCCCAAAGAAGAGGTTCTTCCATTTGGATCTTTAGGATGTGCAAAATCATGAGGACAATTTTGCAAGTGGGGAACCTTAGGTCTTTAGTTTTACTTTTTCTAGAGAGTGAAACAAGTACTTTGATACAAGCTTTCAATTACAAACAAATTAAAATATGGATCGTCAATGTTGTCCTCTTGGTTTTGTCCATTCTAAATATCCAAATGGGGAAACAATTCTTTGGGAATCCTCTTTTGACAAAAATGTTGAACGTCAAAGTTGTCTTATGGATTTGGTCCATCTTAAAGATCCAAATGGAGGAAACTCTTCTTTGGGAATCCTCTTTGGACCAATATGTCAAACGAGGATCGAAAACAATCTTGTCAAATTTTCCCTCATGATTTAGTCCATACTAAAGATCCAAATGGAGGAACCTCTTGTCCTCATGATTTGGTCCGTCCTAAAGAAACAAATGGAGAAAACTCTTCTTTGGGAATCCTTTTTGGACCAATATTTCAAACGAGGATCAGAAACAATTTTGTCAAGTTTTCCTGCATGATTTAGTCTAGACAAAAGATCCAAATGGAGGAACCTCTTGTCCTCATGATTTGGTCCACCCTAAAGATCCAAATGGAGAAAAATCTTCTCTAGGAATCCTCTTTGGACCAAAATGTAGAATAAGGATCGTAAACAATCTTGTAAAACTTCTCCTCACAAATTTGTCTATCCTAAAGATCCAAATGGAGGAACCTGATACGAAAACCCTTTCAAAATGCTCTTACCTTAAACTTAACTAAGGAACCCAAAAGATCAAGACCAAAGAACCCACATATGCCATTTGACATAACCCAAGAAAAAGGCTAGAAAATGATTATTCTATGATCAAAGATCTAAAGACAAGAATTGGATTTCTTGTTCTAGATTCAAATCAATCCATCAAATTAGAATGATCAATCCTAATGGCTCGATTCTATAGCCAGCCTAAACACAAGGAATGAAAAATTCAAATAAAACAATTCAAAGAAAACCTCTCAATGAGACTTTGTATTTTAACTTCAATAATTCTGATTGTTACAATGAAGAGGAAGGCATTATATAGCCTTCAAATGACCAACAAATTCGAAATGTAAAAGCCATTAAAGTCCTAGAGTTGTAACTTACAAAACTAATGACAATTGATAGTGAAAATTAAAGTGTAACATACATTGAATTTTCCAAATCTATAACCTACCTTATTTTGTAACATATAATAACTCTAAATTGGGGAATAATGAATACATTAAAGTTGTCTTTAAATAAGTTCCTTGCAATCAGGATCAAAGTTGAGTTGCATTGAATAAGCTTGAGTTGCATTAAATGAGCTTCGGTTGCATTAAATGAACTTGAGTTTGAACTTGGCTTGTTTTTAATGAACTAGGCTTGAACTTGACTTGCATTTAATGAACTAGGCTTGAACTTGACTTGAATTTAATGAACTATGCTTGAACTTGACTTCCATTTACTTATGTAAGCTTGAACTTTGATGTTGCATTTTTTGAACTTAGCTTGTAGCTTGAGCTTATCATAAACTTGGAAAGTAATGAATGCAATTCCGGCAATGATCAACATTAAGGCTCCTTTATTCATATCAGAACCTCTTATCCTCATGATTTAGTCCAGCCTAAAGATCCAAATGGTGGAACCTATTCTTTGGTAATCCTCTTGGACCAAAATGTCGAACGTCAAAGTTTTCCTCTTGATTTGGTCTATCCTAAAGATCCAAATAGAGGAACCTCTTGTCCTCATGATTTGGTCCATCCTAAGGATCCAAATGGAGGAACCTTTGCTATGGGAATCCTGTTTGGACCAAAATGTCAAATGGAAATGGAACCAATCTTGTTGAACTTTTCCTCATGATTTGATCCATCCTAAAGATCCAAATGGAGGAAACACTTCTTTGGGAATCCTCTTTAGACAAAAATGTCGAACAAGGATTGGAACAAATCCATAAACTTGTTTGTAATCAAAGAGCTTGTATCAAAGTACTTGATTCACTATCTACCCCAAATTGAAACCAAGGACATAAGGTTTCCCACTTGTCAAAGTTGTCCACATGATTTGGTCCATCCTAATGATCCATATGGAGGAAACTCTTCTTTGGAAAAAATTATTGAACGAGGATCGAAACTTATCTTGTCCAAGTTATCTTCCTGATTTGGTCTATCCAAAAGATCCAATTGGAGGAACCTATTCTTTTAGAATGTCCTTATGGGTTGCGTCAAATGGAATATGTGGGTTCTTTTGTCTTGATCTCTCTAGGTCCTTAGTTAGGTTTAAGGGTTCTAAGAGCATTTCGGAAAGGGTTTTCATATCAAGAGTTTCCACCATTTTTATCTTTAGGATGGACCAAATCAAGAGGAAAACTTTGACATTCGGCATTTTTGTCCAAAGATGATTCAAAAAGAAGTGGTTCCTCCATTTAGATTTTTAGGATGGACCAAATCAAGAGGACTACTTTGACGTTCGACATTTTTGTCCAAAGATGATTCCCAAAGCAGAGCTTTCTCCATTTGGATCTTTAGAATGGACCAAATTAAGAAGAAAACATTGACGTTCGACATTTTGGTCCAAAGAGGATTTCCAAAGAAAAGCTTCCTCCATTTGGATTTTTAGGATGGACCAAATCATGAGGGCAATAGTTTCTTCCATTTGGATCTTTAGGATGGATCAAGTTATGAGGACAAGAGGTTCCTCCATTTGGATCTTTAGGATGGCCAACTCAAGAAGACAAGTTTGACAAGATTGGTTCCGATCCATATTGGACATTTTGTTCCAAAGATGATTCCCAAAGAAGAGTTTCCTCCATTTGGATCTTTAGGGTGGACCAAATCATAAGGACAACTATGACAAGATTATTTTCGATCCTCGTTCAATATTTTTGTCGTAAGAGGATTCCAAAGAAGACGTTCCTCCATTTGGATCTATAGGATGAACCAAATCAGGAGGACAAGAGGTTCATCCATTTGAATCTTTTGGATGGACCAAATCATGAGGACAAATTGACAAGTGGTAAACCTTAGGTCTTTGGTTTTACTTTGGTCTTGAGAGTGAAACAAGTACTTTAATACAAGCTTTTCAATTACAAACAAGTTTATTGATTGATTCAAATATTTGTTTGACATATTGTTCCTAAGAGAATTCCCAAAGAATAGGTTCCACCATTTGGATCTTTAGGATGGACAAAATAATGAGGACAAGAGGTTCCTCCATTTGAATCTTTAGGATGGACAAAATTAAGAGGATAAGTTTTTCAAGATTGGTTCCAATACTCGTTTGACATTTTGGTCCAAAGAAGATTCCCAAAGAAGAGTTTCCTCCATTTGTATCTTTAGGATGGGCCAAATCATGAGGACAACTTTACCAAGTTGTAAACCTTAGGTCTTTGGTTTCACTTTGGTCTAGAGAGTGAAACAAGTATTTTGATACAAGCATTTCAATTACAAACATTTTTTTGGATTGGTTCCAATCCTTGTTCGACATTTTTTACCAAAGAGGATTCCCAAAGAAGAGTTTCCTCTATTTGGATATTTAGGATGGACCAAATCATGAGGACAACTTTGACAAGTAGTAAACCTTAGGTCTTCGGTTTAACTTTGGTCTAGAGAGTTAAACAAGTACTTTGAAACAAGGTTTTGAATTACAAACAAGTTTTTGGATTGGTTATAATCCTCGTTCGACATTCTTGTCCAAAGTGAATTCCCAAAGAAAAGGTTCCTCCATATGAATCTTTAAGATGGACCACAAATCATGACGACAAGCTTGACAAGATTGGTTTTAATAGTTATTCGATATTTTGGTCAAAAGAGGATTCCAAAGGAAGAGGTTCCTCTCCATTTTGATCTTTAGGATGGACCAAATAAAGAGGACAACTTTGACGTTCGTCATTTTGGTCCAACGATGATTCCTAAGAAAGAGTTTCCTCGACTGTTATCTTTGGGATGGACCAAATCATGAGGACTAGAGGTTCATCCATTTGGATCTTTAGGATGGACCAAATTATAAGGACAAGAGGTTCCGCCATTTGGATCTTTACGATGGAGCAAATCATGAGGACACGTTTGACAAGATTGGTTCTGACCCTCATTTGACATTTTTGTCCAAAGAGGATTTCAAAAGAAGAGTTTCCTCCATTTGGATATTTAGGATGGACCAAATCATGAGGGCAACTTTGACAAGTGGGAAACCTTAGGTCTTTGGTTTCACTTTGGTCTAGAGAGTGAAACAAGTACTTTTATACAAGCTTTTCAATTCCAAACCATTTTTTTGATTGGTTCTAATCCTTGTTCGACATTTTGGTCCAAAGTGAATTCCCAAAGAAAAGGTTCCTCCATTTGAATCTTATAGATGGGTTGAATCATGAGGCCAACTATACAAGATTGTTTTCGATCCTCGTTTGATATTTTGGTCCTCATTGGATTCCCAAATAAGAGGTTCCTCCATTTGGATCTTTAGGATGGACCAAATCATGAGGACAAGAGGTTCCTCCATTTCGATCTTTTTGTTTGATATTTTGGTCTAAAGAGGATTCCCAAATATGAGTTTTCTCCATTTGAATCTTTAGGATAGACCAGATCATGAGGAGAACTTTGACATACGACATTTTTGTCCAAAGAGGATTCCCAAAGAAGAGATTCCTCCATTTGGATCTATAGGATGGGACAAATCATGGGGACAAGTTTGACAAGATTGGTTCCGGTCCTTGTTTGGCATTTTGGTCCAAAAAGGATTCCCAAAGAAGAGTTTCTTCCATTTAAATCTTTAGGATGGACTAGATCATGAGGACAACTTTGATGTTCGACATTTTTGTCCAAGGAGGATTCCCAAAGAAGAGATGCCTCCATTTAGATCTATAAGATGGGACAAATCATGAGGACAAGTTTGACAAGATTTTTTTCGATCCTCATTTGACATTGTGTTCCAAAGATGATTCCCAAAGAAGAGTTTCCTCCATTTCGATCTTCAAAATGAACCAAATCAAGAGGACAACTTTGATGTTCTACATTTTGGACCAATGAGGATTCCCAAAGAATAGGTTCCTCTATTTGGATCTGTAGGACGGATCTAATCAAGAGGACAAGAGGTTCCTCCATTTGGATATTTAGGATGGACCAAATCATGAGGACAATTTTCACTAGTGGGAAACCTTAGGTCTTTGGTTTCACTTTGGTCTAGAGAGTGAAACAATTACTTTGAAAAAGCTTTTCAATAACAAACAAGTTTTTCTATTTGTTCCGATCCTCAATTGACATTTTGGTCCCCCGGAGGATTCCAAAGGAAGTGGTTCCTCCAATTGGATCTTTAGGATAGACGAAATCATGACGACAACTTTGACAAGCTTCTTTCTGATCCTTGTTCGATATATTGATACTAAGAGGATTCCCAAAGAAGAGGTTCTCCATTTGGATCTTTAGGATGGACAAAATTATGAGGGCAGGAGGTTCAACCATTTCATTCTTTAGGATGGCGCAAATTATGAGGACAAGTTTGACTAGATTGATTCCGATCCTCGTTCGGCATTTTGGGCCAAAGAGGATTACCAAAGAAGAGTTTCCTCCTTTTGGATCTTTAAGATGGAGTAAATCATGAGTACAACTTTGACAAGTGGGAAACCTTAAGTCTTTTTGTTTCACTTTGGTCTAGAGAGTGAAACAAGTACTTTGAAACATGCTTTTCAATTACAAACAAGTTTTTGGATTGGTTCCGATCCTCGTTCGACCTTTTCGTCCAAAAATGATTCCTAAAGAAGAGGTTCCTCCATTCAGATCTTTTCGATGGACAAAATCATGAGGATAACTTTGATAAGATTTGTTCCGTCTTTTTTGGATATTTTGGTCCAAAGAGGATTCCCAAGGAAGAGTTTCCTCCATTTGGATCTTTAGGATGGACCAAATCATGATGACAAGTTTGTCTAGATTGGTTCCGATACTGGTTCGATATTATGGTCCAAAGAGGATTCCGAAAGAAGTGTTTTCTCCATTTGGATCTTTAGGATGGACGAATTCATGAGGACAACTTTGACAAGATTGTTTCCGATCCTCGTTCGATATTTTTGTTCTAAGAGGATTTCCAAAGAAGAGGTTCCTCCATTTGGATCTTTAGGATGGACCAAATCATGAGGAAAAGAGGTTCGTCCTTTTTGATCTTTAGGAATGACCAAATCATGAGGACAAGTTTTACAAGATTGGTTCCGATCGTAGTTCGATATGTATGTCCAAAGATGATTCCAGAAGAATAGGTTCCTCTGTTTGGATCTATAGGATTGGACCGAATCATGATGACTACTTTGACAAAGATTGTTTATGATCCTCGTTTGATATTTTCGTGCAATGAACATTCCCAAAGAAGTGGTTACTCCATTTGCATCCTTAGGATGGATCAAATTATGAGGACAAGAGGTTAATCCATTTGGATTTTTTGGATGGACTAAATCATGAGGATAAATTTTACAAGATTGGTTTTGATCCTCGTTTGACATTTTAGTCAAAAGAGGATACCCAAAGAAGCGGTTCCACCATTTGGATCTTTTTGATGGACCAAATTATAAGGACAAGAGGTTTATCCCTTTGGATCTTTAGGATGGACCAAATCATGACGACAACTTTAATAAGATTGTTTTTTACCTAGTTCGATATTTTGGTCATAAGAGGATTCCCAAAGAAGAGGTTCTTCCATTTGGATTTTTAGGATAGACAAAATTATGAAGAGAAGTGGTTCATCCACTTCAATCTTTAGGATGGACCAAATCATTAGGATAAGTTTGACAAGATTGGTTTCGATCCTCGTTTGACATTTTGGTTCACAGAGCATTCAAATAGAATAGGTTTCTCCAGTTGAATATTTAGGATGGACTGAATCATAAGGACAAGTTTGACAAGATTGGTTTGTATACCCTTTCGATATTTTTGTCCAAAGGGGATTCCGAAGAAGTGTTTCCTCCATTAGGATCTTTAGGATGGACAAAATCATTAGGACAACTTTGTCAAGATTTTTTCCCATCCTCGTTTGATATTTTGGTCCTAAGAGGATTCCCAAAGTAGAGGTTCCTCCATTTGGATCTTTAGGATGTACCAAATCATGAGGTCAAGTTTGACAAGATTGGTTCCGATCCTCGTTTGATATTTTGGTCCAAAAATGATTCCCAAAGAAGAGTTTCGTCCATTTGAATCTTTATGATGGACCAAATCATGAGAACAAGGTTGACAAGAATTGTTCCGATCCTCGTTTGACATTTTTGTCCACAGAGGATTCCCATAGAATAGGTTTCTCCATTTAAATCTTTAGGATGGACCAAATCATGAGGACAAGTTTGATAAGATTGGTTCCGATCCTCGTTTGACATTTTTGTCCAAAAAGGATTCCCAAAGAAGAGTATTGTCCATTTGGATCTTTAAGATGAACCAAATCATGAAGACAACTTTGACAAGCAAGAAACCTTAGGTCTATGGTTTCAATTTGGTCTAGAGAGTGAACGAAGTACTTTGATACAAGGTTTTTAGTTACAAACAAGTTTTTGGATTGGTTTCAATCCTTGTTCGACATATTAGTCCAAAGAGGATTTCCAAAGAAGAGGATCCTCCGATTGAATCTTTGGGATGAACAAAATCATATGGACAACTTTTGCAAATGGGAAAGCTTAGGTCTTTGGTTTCACTTTGGTCTATAGAGTGAAACAAGTACTTTGAAACATGCTTTTCAATTACGAACAAGTTTTTGGATTGGTTCTGATCCTTTTAGACATTTTTGCCCAATGAGGAATCCCAAAAAAGAGGTTCCTCCATTTGGATCTATAGGATGGGCCAAATCATGAGGACAAGTTTGACAAGATATGTTCCGATCCTCATTTGATATTTTTGTCCAAAAAGGATTCTCAAAGAAGTGTTTCCTCCATATGGATATTTAGGATGGACCAAATCAAGCGGACAACTAAGACGTTCGACATGTTGGTACAAAAACGATTCCCAAAGAATAGGTTCCTCCATTTGGATATTTAGTATGGACCGAATAATGAGGACAACATTGACAAGATTGGTTCTGATCCTGGTTCGATATTTTCGTGCAAAGAGCATTCCCAAAGACGAGGTTCCTCCATTTGGATCTTTTGGATGGATCAAATTATGAGAACAAGAGGTTCATCCATTTGGATCTTTACGATGGACCAAATCATGAGGACAACTTTGACTAGCGGGAAACCTTAGCTCCATTGTTTAAATTTGATTTATAAAGTGAAACATGCTTTTCAATTTTAAAAAAGTTTTTAGATGGGTTCCGGTCCTCGTTCGTCATTTTGGTCCAAAGATGATTCCCAAAGAAGAGGTTCCCCAATTTGGATCTTTAGGATGGACCAAATCATGAGGACAACTGTGACCTTATTTTTTCCGATCCTCGTTTAATATTTTTGCCCTAAGAGGATTCCTAAAGAAGAGTTTCCTCCATTTGGGTCTTTACGATGGACCAAATCACGAGGATATCTTTGACAAGATTGTTTCCGATACTCGTTCGATATTTTTGTCCTAAAATGATTCTCGAATAAACGGTTCCTCCAATTGGATCTTTAGGATGGACAAAATTATAAGGACAATAGGTTCATCCATTTAGATCTTTAAGCTGGACCAAATCATGATGACAATTTTGACAAGATTGTTTTTTATCCTCGTTTGACATTTTTGTCCAAAGAGGATTCCCCAAGAAGTGTTTCCTCCATTTGAATCTTTAGGTTGGACAAAATAATGAGGATAACTTTGACAAGATTGGTTCGGATCCTCGTTCGACATTTTGGTCCAATGAAAATTCCAAAAGAAGAGTTTCCTCCATTTGAATCTTTAGGATGGGCAAAATCATGAGGACAACTTCGACGTTCGATATTTTGGTCCAAAAATGATTCCGAGAGAAAAGGTTAACTAATTTGGATCTTTTCGATGGACCAAATCATGATGACAACTTTGACAAGCGGTAAACCTTAGGTCTATGGTTTCAATTTGGTATAAAGAGTGAAACAAGTATTATGAAAGATGCTTTTAAATTACAAATATGTTTTTGGATTGGTTCCGATCCTTGTTCGACATTTTGGACCAAAGAAGATTCCCAAAGAAGAGTTTCTTCCCTTTGGATCTTTAGGATGGGAAAAATCATGAGGACAAGTTTAACATGATTGTTTCCAATCCTCGTTCAATATTTTTGTCATAAGAGGATTCCCAAAAAAGTGGTTTCTGCATTTGGATCTTTAGGATGGACCAAATCATGAGGATGAGAGATTCCTCCATTTGGATTTTTATGATGAACCAAATCATGAGGACAAGTTTGACAATATTGCTTCGGTCCTTGTTCGATATTTTGATCCAAAGAGGATTCCCAAAGAAGAGTTTCCTCCATTTGGATCTTTAGGATGGACCATATCAAGAGGACAACTTTGACATTTTTGTCAAAAGAGGATTCCCAAATAATACGTTCCCCTTTTTGGATCATTAGGTTGTACCAAATCATGAGAACCACTTTACCAAGTGGGAAACCTTAGGTCTTTGGTTTCACTTTGGTCTAGAGAATGAAACAAGTACTTTGATACAAGTTTTTCAATTACAAACATGTTTTAAGATTGGTTCCATTCCTCGTTCGACATCAGGTTCATAGTAAATTCCCAAAGAAGAGGTTCCTCCATTTGAATATTTAGGATGAACCAAATCATGCGGACAACTTTGAAATGATTGTTTCGGATCCTTGTTCGATATTTTGGTCCTAAGAGTTTCATCCAATTGGATCTTTAGGTTGGACCAAATCATGAGGACAAGTGGTTCCTCTATTTGGAACTTTAGGATGGACCAAATCATGAGGACAAGTTTGACAAGGTTGGTTTTGATCCTCGTTTGACATTTTGGTCCAAAGAGGATTCCTAAAGAAGAGTTTCCTACATTTGTATCTTTAGGATGAAACAAATGATGAAGACAACTTTAACAAGATTGGTTCCGTCCTCGTTCGATATTTTGGTCCAATGAGGAATCCCATGGAAGAGTTTCTTCCATTTGTATTATTAGGATGGACCAAATCATGAGGACAAGAGGTTCCTCCATTTGTATCTTTAGGATGAACCAAATCATGATAACAACTTTGATAAGTGGGAAACCTTAGGTCTTTGGTTTCACTTTGTTCTAGAGAGTGAAACAAGTACTTTGAAACGTGCTTTTCAATTAATAACAAGTTTTTGGATTTGTTCCAATCCTCCTTCGATATTTTATTCCAAAGAGGATTCCTAAAGTAGAGTTTCCTCCATTTGAATCTTTAGGATATAGACCAAATTATGAGGACAAGTGGTTCATCCATTTGGATCTTTAGGATGGACTAAATCATGAGAACAAATTTGACAAGATTAGTTTCGATCCTCGTTTGACATTTTGGTCCAAAGAGGATTCCCAAAGAAGAGTTTCCTCCATTTGGATCTTTAGGATGTGCAAAATCATGAGGACAATTTTAACAAGTGGGAAACCTTAGGTCTTTAGTTACACTTTGGTCTAGAGAATGAAACAAATACTTTGATACAAGCTTTTCAATTACATACGAATGAAAATATTGATCATCAAAGTTGTCCTCTTGATTTAGTCAATCCTAAATATCCAAATGGATAAAACTATTATTTCAGAATCCTCTTTTGACAAAAATGTCGAATGTCAAAGTTGACCTCAGGATTTGGTCGATTTTAAAGATCCAAATTGAGGAAACGCTTATTTGGGAATCCTCTTTAGACCCATATGTCAAACGAGGATCATAAACAATCTTGTCAAATTTTCCCTCATGATTTAGTCCATCCTAAAGATCCAATTGGAGGAACCTCTTGTCCTTATGATTTGGTCCATCCTAAAGATCCAAATGGTGAAAAATATTCTTTGGGAATCCTCTTTGGGCCAAAATGTATAACGAGGATCGGAACCAATCTTGTAAAACTTGTCCTCATGATTTGGTCCATCCTAAATATCCAAATGGAGGAACCTTTTGTCCTCATGATTTGGTCCATCCTAAAGATCCAAATGGAGGAACCTATTCTTTGGGAATCCTCTTGGACCAAATGTCGAATGTCAAAGTTGTCCTCTTGATTTGGTCAATCCTAAAGATCCAAAATGAAGAACCTCTTGTCCTCATTATTTAGTCCATCCTAAAGATCCAAATGGAGGAACTTTTTCTTTGGGAATCCTCTTTGAACCAAAATGTCAAATGAGGATTGGAACCAATCTTGTCAAACTTGTCCTCATGATTTTATCTATCCTATAGATCCAAATGGAGGAACCTCTTGTTTTCATGATTTGGTCCATCTTAAAGATCTAAATGGAGGAAACTCTTTTTTTGGAATCCTCTTTTGGACCAAAATGTCAAACGAGGATTGGAACCAATAAAAAAACTTGTTTGTAATCGAAAGCTCAAATTGAAACCAAGGACATAGGTTTCCCGCTTGTCAAAGTTGTCCTCATGATTTGATCCATCCTAATGATCCATACGGAGGAAACTCTTCTTTGGACCAAAATATCAAATGAGGATCGGAACCAATATTGTCAAAGTTGTCCTGTTCATTAGGTCTATCGTAAAGATCCAATCGAAGTAACCTCTTCTTTGGGAATCCTCTCTGAACCCAAATGTCGATATAGGATCAGAACCAATCCAAAAACTTGTTTGTAATTGAAAGCTTGTATCAAAGTACTTGTTTCACTCTCTAGACCAAAGTGTAACCAATGACCTAAGGATTCCCACTTTTCAAAGTTGTCCTCATGATTTGGTCCATCCTAAAGATTCGAATGGAGGAAATTCTTCTTTGAGAATCCTCTTTAAACTAAAATGTCAAACGAGGATCGAAACCAATCTTTTCAAACTTGTCCTCATGATTTGGTCCATCCTAAAGATCCAAATTGAGAAACCTCTTGTTCTCATTATTTGGTCCATCCTTAAGATTCAAATGGAGGAACCTCTTCTTTGGGAATGCTCTTTGGACCAAAATGTCGAACGAGGATCGGAACCAATCTAAAAACTTGTTTGTAGTTGAAAAGCATGTTTCAAAGTACTTGTTTCACTCTCTACACCATATTGAAACCATAGACCTAAGGTTTCTCACTTGTCAAAGTTGTCCTCATGATTTGGTCCATCTAAAGATCCAAATTGAGAAAATTCTTCTTTAGTAATCCTCTTTGGACCAAAATGTCAAATGAGGATCAGAACCAATCTTGTAAAACTTGTCCTCATGATTTGGTCAATTATAAAGATCCAAATGGAGGAACCTCTTGTCCTCCTGATTTGGTCCATTGAAAAGATCCAAATGGAGGAAACTCTTTTATGGGAATGCTCTTTGGACCAAAATGTCGAACGAGGGATCGGAACCAATCTGGTCAAACTTGTCCTTATGATTTTGTACATCCTAAATAAATATTTTGGCCAAAAGAGATTCCCAAAGAAGAGTTTCCTGCATTTGGATCTTTAGAATGGAACAAATCAAAAGGACAACTTTGACGTTTGACATGTTGGTCAAAAAGGATTCTCAAACCAAATCATGAGGACAACTTTGACAAGGGTTGTGATCCTTAATTGATATTTTGGTCCAAAGAGGATTCCCAAAGAAGAGTTTCCTTTAATTGGATATTTAGAATGGACCAAATCATGAGGACAACTTTGACATTCAATATTTTCTTCCAAAGAGCATTAAAAAAGAACAGGTTCCTCTACTTAGATCTTTAGGAATGACCAAATCATGAGGACAAGTTTGACAAGATTGGTACCGATCCTCGTTTGACATTTTTGTCCAAAGAGGATTCCCGAAGAATAGTTTCCTCAATTTGGATCTTTAAGATGGACCAAATCAAGTGGACAACTTTGACATTCGACATTTTGGTCCAAAGAGGATTAAAAAAGAACAGGTTCCTCTATTTAGATCTTTCGGAATGACCAAATCATGAGGACATTTTGGTCAAAAGAGGATTCCCATTTAAGATATTCCACCATTTCAATATTTAGGATGGACAAAATAATGAGGACAAGTTTGAAAAGATTGGTTCCGATCCTCCTTTGAGATTTTGGTCCAAAGAGGATTCCCAAGGAAGAGTTTCCTTCGTTTGGATCTTTAGGATGGACCAAATCCTGAGGAAAACTTATACGTTCGACATTTTGGTCCAAAGTGAATTCCAAAAGAAGAGGTTCCTCCATTTGGATCTGTAGGATGGACCAAATTGGTCTAGAGAGTGATACAAGTACTTTGATACAACCTTTTGAATTACAAATAAGTTTTTGGATTGGTTTCGATCCTCGATCAACATTTTGGTCCAAAGAGGATTCCCAAAGAAGAGGTTCCTCCAATTGGATATTTAGGATAAACCAAATCATGAGGACAACTTTGAAAAGATTGGTTCCAATCCTTGTTCGATATTTTGGTCCTAAGAGGATTTCCAAAAAGATGTTCCTCAATTTAGATCTTTAGGATGGACCAAATCATGAGGACAACTTTGACAAGATTGGTTTCGATCCTCGTTTGACATTTTGGTCCAGAGAGGATTCACAAAGAAGAGTTTCATCCATTTGGATCTTTAGGATGGACCAAATCCAGCGGACAACTTTAAAGTTCAACATTCTTTTCGAAAATGAATTCCTAAAGAAGAGGTTCCTCCATTTTGATCTTTAGGATGGACAAAATAAAGAGGACAAGTCTGACAAAATTGGTTCCGATCCTCGTTTGACATTTTGGTCCAAAGGAGATTTCCAAAGAAGAGTTTCCATCATTTGGATCTTTAGGATGGACCTAATCATGAGAACAACATTGAAAAGCGGCAAACCTTATCTTTATGGTTTCAATTTGGTCTAGAGAGTGAAACAGGTAGTTTGAAACATGCTTTTCATTTACAAACAAGTTTTTAGATTGGTTCCGATCCTCGTTCAACATTTTGGTCCAAAGAGGATCCCAAAGAAGAGGTTCTTTCATTTGCATCTTTAGTCTGGACAAAATCATGAGGACAACTTTGACAAGAATGGTTCCATTCTCATTCGATATTTTTGTCGAAAGAGGATTCTCAAAGAAGAGTATCCTCCATTTAGATCTTTAGGATGGACCAAATCAAGAGGACAACTTTGACGTTCGACATTTTTGTCCAAATATGATTCCCAAAGAATAGGTTCCTCCATTTGGATCTTTAGGATGGACCAAATCATGAGGACAAGAGCTTCCTCCATTTGGATCTTTAGGATGGACCAAATCATGAGGACAACTTTGACAAGATTGGTTCCGTCCTCGTTCGATATTTTGGTCCAAAGAAGATTCCAAATGAAGGGTTTCCTCCATTTGGATCTTTAGGATGGACCAAATCAAGAGGACAACATTGATGTTCGACATTTTGGTTCAAAGAGGATTCTCAAAGAAGAGGTTCTTCCATTTGGATCTTTAGGATGGACCAAATGATGAGGACAACTTTTACAAGATTGGTTCTAATCCCCGTTCCATTTTTTTGTCCAGATAGCATTCCCAAAGAAGTGGTTCCTCCATTTGGATCTTTAGGATGGACCAATTTATGAGAACAGGAGAAATTTTATAAAATTGGTTCTGATACTCGTTCGATATTTTTGTCCATATAGGATTCCCAAAGAATAGTTTCCTCCATTTGGATCTTCGGGATGGACCAAGTCATGAGGTCACGAAGAAGAGTTTCCTCCATTTGGATCTTTAGAATCGACAAAATCAAGAGGACAACTTTGACGTTCGACATTTTTGTCCAAAGAGGTGATATGAATCATGGAATGTCACAAAAAGCCCAAGGACAAATCACAACATTAAAGTTCAAGAGAAGCATTGACATCCATTTACAAGCCTACATTAGCCAAGTCAAGACAAGCTTTGAAGATCCGATCATGGAGGCTATGGAAGAGGACGTGATGAACTTCAATCTATGATAAATAAATTTGGAGGAAGAGTATTGAAGACTTGTTCAATCGGAATTGAAGAGAAGAGCTAATTAGGAAAGTTGCATCACTTTTGCAAACTTTCCTTATTTGGACCACTTTCCATATTTGTTCCCGAACTTGCCATATATGATGTCCACGAATTTACAATGCATTTGGACATGTTTTAGGCCTTTATTTATCAGTTTTAATGCTTAGAATAGTTTAGGAATGATATAATATCTTTTAGGGCAAAACTTTCCTAAAATGCACCAAATGCACTTAAGGAAAGATTTGGCAGATTTTGTGCCTCCTTGTAATCCGAATTTCCTTGTTATTTTTAGGGTTTCTTTGCCTATTTAAAGGCCTCATTTGTAACCCTAAATATAAAGAATTAATATGATAGAAAATAGCTTTGTTTTACTTATTGCTTGGTTGATTTTACCTTGCATTTTGTAGCCTTGTTCTAGGTTGCATGTTTTAGAAACATTCAAGCATAACTTGATCTATTGTGTTTGTGGATTGTTTCAATCTTGAAATAAGAACAAGTTCTCTTATTTCAAGGTATTAGATCATTGGAATAATCTTCTTCTTCTTTGTTTCCAAGGGTTTTACCTTATTGTTCATTGGGGTTTTAGGATTTGCATCTAGGGGTTCTTTGTGTTTCAAAGGGTTTCTATTTCAATTTTCTAGGGTTTCATATCATTTGGTATCAGAGCTTAGGCTCAAGGGAAGATTTCTATCTTACTTGCTTTCTTGTTATTTCAATTTTTCTTACTTATTGTTCTTTGTTTATTGAAAAATTCCAGAAAAACAAAAAAAAATCATAGTTCCAGAATTTCCTTATTTAGCCTACTGTTTTTGTTCTTTTTCGTATAGTTACTCTCCGATTCTTAAAAAGTCGTCAACTACAAAAGTCTTTATCTTTGAGTCGTGATTATTTGTTATTCAGAAAAGTTTGTCAAACAAAAAGTAGAAGATTGAGAAAATATTAGATCTTCGCAGACTGTCGGATTGTCCAGAAAATTGAAAAAAAAAAAAGTGTTCTTGCTTGATTTGTTGAAGTTTCTGGAAATAAGTGGTTTGTGTTCGTATTGTTCTTGAAGAGTTCATATTCAACTCATCCTATCTTCATCTTGAATCTGAAAATTACAATGGATTTGTGCTAGAATTGTTTATTTCCTAAAAAGCTAGAACTTACCATAAATAGCCCAAACAGTTTTAGGAAAGTATCAATTCTGTCCCATATTCAAATATATGCATATCTTGCTCAATTAAAGTCATATTTTCTGATCCAAATTGCTTTAGGGAAGTCTAATTTCGAATTTTTCTCTTTTAGGAAAGTTTATTCTTGCTTGTTTTTCTTTCTTATTCTTTCCTTGTCACTAAAATAAACCATTTGCATAAATCTGTCTTATTTTCTTCTTAACCCACCAAATTGGTTGTTTCTTATTTCTTGATTGTTACTTTTTACAAATTTCATTAGTATTATAGTTGTTTGATAGTTGCTAAAGTGTGCTAATTAGTTCAAGGTTATATTTAGGCCCTAAAATCTGTTTTTGAGTGCAAACACGAGAGAACGAACAGCATCGAGTGTAAACACTTAGGGAGTGATTGAAAGGTCCTATTTTTATTACTAACCTTTTTATTTGCAGCAATGTATCATGAAAATATTGGTGAAAGGAGGATTAGTAAATTTTGGGAGGTAGAACATCCTAGGAGTGAACATAAAGACATTTATGATGAGAGGATGGAGGATCAAAGCTTAGGAGGACATAAGCTCAAGTTATATACTTTCAATGGGAGTTTGGATCAAGAGGAGTACTTGCAATGGGAGACAGAAACCGAGCACTTCTTTGATTACAACAATTATAGTGAGGAAAGAAAGGTAATGCTTGCTATTTCCAATTTCACTAATAATGCTCATGTTTGGTGGTCTCAATTGAAAGTGAAACTAAGGAGGGAGAGGAAACAACAAGTAGAAACTTGGTATGATCTTAAGTGCCATATGAGAAAGAGATTCGTGTCAAGGCAACATCAAGAGCATCTTGTGCAAATGTTGGATAAGCTAATTCAAGGATGTAAAAGTGTGGATGAATACTACATGGAGATGGAGTTTCTCAAGGCTAGGGCTAATGTTGAGGAAGATGAGAAGTGTACTATTGTTAGGTTTTTAAATGGATTGAATAGAGATATTGCTTACCAAATGGAGTTAACACAATTTGAGGAGTTAGGAGAGTTGGTGCACATTGCCAACAAGGTGGAAAGAAGACTCCAAAGAGGGGCTGCAAAAAGGTATGTCACTAAACAATATTCCAATCCAATTTCTTCTTATCAAATGGGTGAAAATGGTACATTAATGGATAAGAATGGGGCTGCCTATGGCTTGGTAGAGGAAAATGCAAATTTGATTTTAGAGAAAGTAAAGATGATTGAAAGAGAACTTTTAAAATCAAAGGAAGTTTTCAATGCTAGCATGGATGAGATAAAAGAGGATATTCGTGCTAATGTTTTTGTGGAGGAAACTTGTGAGCTACAAAAGAGTTCTATGTTTGAAAGTAATGAAAACTTTGACAAAAAGAGTGAGCCAAAAGAAAGAGAGATGAGTGCAAAAGAAATTAGTGAGTTAAAAGAAAGAGAGATGAGTGATAAAAAAGAAATGAGTGCTCAAAACAAAGAGAGTTGTGAGTTTGAAAAGAAAGAGTGTAATGAGATTGAAAAGAAAGAGTGCTTTGAGGTTACAAAGTGTGAGACAGTTGAGTTTAGTGAGCAAAAAGAGAGTGAGAGCTTGAAAGTTAGATCAAGTGAGGCTAGGAATGAAATCTACCAACCTACATTTGTACTTTTGTACAAAGAGGTTTGTTTTACACTTAACCCATCTTTGCCTAGTATGTTTGTTGAGTTTTTGCAGGAATTTAAAAGGTTGTTCCCTAATGAGATGCCTAGTAATTTGTCATCAATGAAAGGCATAAAACATCATGAAGACAACATTCAAGGGGCTGCCATACTCAATGGATCACTACCTCACATGACTCAATTCATGGAAAATACGGTAAAAATGACCATTGTAAAGTATCCTAACCCTATTCTTGATTTTATTCATAACACTTGTTTGGTTGCTAAATTTGATCTCAACTCTCAATTTCTACCACTTCAATTGCATTCTAATGATAAAAATTTGTTTTGTGCTACAAGAGTTAGATCATTTAATGAATTTATGGATAGTATGGATTTTACATCTTATATGCATTTTCTGAATACTTTAAAACTATTTGAGTTTGATTATGGTTCATATGCTTTGATTAATGTGTTACATTCACCATGTGATCATCTTGAGAGTATTGGGGAGTATGAGAAAATTTTTGAGATTGACTATGGTCCACATATTCTCTTCGGCTTCTTATCACTAAGTATTACCTTTTTTGTGAGTGTTGTGGTCTTTCATGAGATAGGTTATGATGTGGATATAATGGGAAGGACGTTCAAAGTTTTTGATCCGGGAGGAGTTAGACAATTCAAGGCAATAGGGAGAAGACATCAAGATGCTTATAAATCTGATTTCCAAGGTAAGTATGCTTTAGGTGCTTTTATTTATGTTTTTAACTTAAGTTTTTGCAATGTAGGTAAAGTTTTAGATTCGAGGACGAATCCTTTTCAAGAGGGAGGGGATGATATGAATCATGGAATGTCACAAAAAGCCCAAGGACAAATCACAACATTAAAGTTCAAGAGAAGCATTGACATCCATTTACAAGCCTACATTAGCCAAGTCAAGACAAGCTTTGAAGATCCGATCATGGAGGCTATGGAAGAGGACGTGATGAACTTCAATCTATGATAAATAAATTTGGAGGAAGAGTATTGAAGACTTGTTCAATCGGAATTGAAGAGAAGAGCTAATTAGGAAAGTTGCATCACTTTTGCAAACTTTCCTTATTTGGACCACTTTCCATATTTGTTCCCGAACTTGCCATATATGATGTCCACGAATTTACAATGCATTTGGACATGTTTTAGGCCTTTATTTATCAGTTTTAATGCTTAGAATAGTTTAGGAATGATATAATATCTTTTAGGGCAAAACTTTCCTAAAATGCACCAAATGCACTTAAGGAAAGATTTGGCAGATTTTGTGCCTCCTTGTAATCCGAATTTCCTTGTTATTTTTAGGGTTTCTTTGCCTATTTAAAGGCCTCATTTGTAACCCTAAATATAAAGAATTAATATGATAGAAAATAGCTTTGTTTTACTTATTGCTTGGTTGATTTTACCTTGCATTTTGTAGCCTTGTTCTAGGTTGCATGTTTTAGAAACATTCAAGCATAACTTGATCTATTGTGTTTGTGGATTGTTTCAATCTTGAAATAAGAACAAGTTCTCTTATTTCAAGGTATTAGATCATTGGAATAATCTTCTTCTTCTTTGTTTCCAAGGGTTTTACCTTATTGTTCATTGGGGTTTTAGGATTTGCATCTAGGGGTTCTTTGTGTTTCAAAGGGTTTCTATTTCAATTTTCTAGGGTTTCATATCAAGAGGATTCGCAAAGAATAGGTTCCTCCATTTGGATCTTTAGGATGGACAAAATGATGAGAAAAACTTTGACGTTTGACATTTTGGTCCAAACAGGATTCCTAAAGAATAGGTTCCTCAATTTCAATCTTTAGAATCGACCAAATCATATGGACAAGTTTGACAAGTGGAAAACCTTAGGTCTTTGGTTTCACTTTTGTCAAGAGCGTGAAACAAGTACTTTGATACAAGCTTTTCAATTACAAACAAGTTTTTGGATTGGTTCCGATCCTCGTTCGACATTTTTGTCCAAAGAGGATTCCCAAAGAAGAGTTTCCTCCATTTGGATTTTTAGGATGGACCAAGTTATGAGGACAACTGTGTGGAATATTTGTCGCACAGTTGAGCATGTGAGAGCACGTGCTTGATTCTGGTGGCTCCGTTTACCTTAGATAGAAAATGAACAGTCAAAGGGGGGCCGGTGGTGCCGGCCAAGGACACTCCAATGATCAAGTTAGTTGCCAATAAGGAGAGGCCCAAAATATTTAGATTTAGATAGTTGTGTACCTCTTTGGTTTGATGGGTTAGCAGCTCTTATATACTCCTTGAGTCGTAGGCTTGTTTAGCCTTGTTAGTTAGAACTAGGCTTTGTTCGGCCTCTTTTGGGCCCATTCTCAATTGGCTTATCCTTGTGTTGATACTACCAGGTCTGATCTCTTTCAAATTGATCCCGCTTGTACGACCCATGGGCGGACGATTTTTACCCTTTATAGTTTTCCATTATTTTCTGTGCTGAATGTTTCCGTGCGGGAAATCGACTGCAATTGTTAAGGGATCATGTTACTCCATGCGGTGGTTCATGACACCTTTATGCGGACAGGCGTGATTCTTCAGCCATCCAACCCTTCAGGCCTAATAAATTGTCTCCTTCTTCACCTCCTTTAGGAAATAAGCTCAATTGGACGAACCAAATACTGTGCCTCAAGATATGGCTTGATATATTTGGAGAGATCAAGGCTCGTGCCTTCGGAGAGGGCTTGATGAGCTTCGACGAAGCAAGACTCGTGCCTCTAGAGAAGGCTTTGTGGGCTTAGAAGGACCAAGCCTCATGGTGCCTCCGGAGAGGGCTTGAAATGCTTGGACGGACCAAGGCTAGTGGTGCCTCTAGAGAGGGCTTGAACTGCTTGGATGTACCAAGGCTGGTGCCTCCAGAGAGGGCTTGATGTGCTTGGATGAACCAAAGCTTCTGCCTTTGGAGAGGGCTTGAAGTGCTTGGACGGACCAAGGCAAGTGGTGCCTCCAAAGAGGGCTTGAGGTGCTTGGACGGTCCAAGGCTTGTGCCTCCGGAGAGGGCTTGAGGTGCTTGGACGGTCCAAGACTTGTGCCTCCGGAGAGGGCTTGAGGTTCTTGGATGGACCAAGGCTTGTGCCTCCATAGAGGGCTTGAGGTGCATGGATGGACCAAGGCTTGTGCCTCCATAGAGGGCTTGAAGTGCTTGGACGGACCAAGGCTGGTGCCTCCGAAGAGGTCTTGAGCTGCTTGGACGGACCAAGGCTTGTGGTGCGTCCGGAGAGGGCTTGAGGTGCTTGGACGGACCAAGGCTTGTGGTGCGTCCGGAGAGGGCTTGAGGTGCTTGGACGGACCAAGGCTTGTGGTGCGTCCGGAGAGGGCTTGAGGTGCTTGGACGGACCAAGGCTTGTGGTGCGTCCGGAGAGGGCTTGAGGTGCTTGGACGGACCAAGGCTTGTGGTGCGTCCGGAGAGGGCTTGAGGTGCTTGGACAGACCAAGGCTTGTGCTTCCAGAGAGGGCTTGAAATGCTAGGACGAACAAAGGCTGGTGCCTCCGGAAGGGGCTTGAGGTGCTTGGACGGACCAAGGTTTGTGCCTGCGGAAAGGGCTTGAAGTTCTTGGACGGACCAAGGCTTGTTCTTCCGGATAAGACTTGAAGTGCTTTAACGGACCAAGGCTTGTGGTGCCTCCGGAGAGGGCTTGAGGTGCTTGGGCGGACCAAGGTTGGTGCCTCCAGAGAGGGCTTGAATTGCTTTGACGGACCAAGGCTTGTGGTGCCTTCGAAGAGGGCTTGAGGTGCTTGGATGGACCAATGTTTGTGGTGCCTCCGGAGAGGGCTTGAGCTGCTTAGACGGACCAAGGCTTGTGTCTCTGGAGAGGGCTTGAGGTGCTTGGACGGACCAAGGCTTGTGCCTCCGGAGAGGGTTTGAAGTGCTTGGACGGACCAAGGCTTGTGGTGCCTCCGGAGAGGGCTTGTGGCACTTGGACGGATCAAGGCTTGTGCCTCCGGAGAGGGCTTTAAGTGCTTGGACAAACCAAGGCTGGTGCCTCCGGAGAGGGCTTGAAATGCTTGGACGGACCAAGGCTGGTGCCTCCGGAGAGGGCTTGAGGTGCTTGGACGGACCAGGGCTCTTGGTGCCTTCGGAGAGGGCTTGATCTGGGGGATTGCTTACATTAGTCTTCATTGTTGTCGACAATCACCATTGGAGTATTTTTTTTCTTTTGCATTTCGCCACCGCGAATTGTTTGTTTTTTTTTCCTCCATGTATTTGTCCAGGAGGATGTTAGCAATCGCTAAGCGATTCACCGCTATGTTGAAGCGCTCCCTGGGATCAGAAGTTTCCAGGTGCTTGAGGGTTTCTCACTCCTGTTTCAGAGTGTGTTCTTCTTTTGAAGGCGATCTAGCTCTTCATCAAGCACCCACTAGATGTTCTTGGTGCTTTCTAATTCAGCCTTCAGTGTTTCGACTTCATCGCAGAACCCACGCTACTGAGTTAAGGACTAATACATGTTGAGATTTTATCTTCAAATAGTAGAGATGGTTTCGATTTCGCTCAGGGCTCCTCTCTTTTTAGGGTTCATTGGAACCGTTCTTGTTGCTTTTCCTAGATATCTTGAACTTCAGTGGTGTTTTCTCATAGGAAAACCCTTTCGTTTCACGTTTGACATTTGTTTAACAGTTTTTCTATCCCTTTGTCTTGGTGTGATCTTCAATGCATGTATGGTTGGTTTGGGTCCATCTGGGTCGATTGGATGTGGTCCTCAATACCTGTGAGGATCCTCCAACCGCCCGAAGTCATCAAGATCAACCTCTCGCTTCTCCTCCTTTATCTGCTTCGGGCGCCCTCATGATATCTGGTAAGGAGGGCTTCCCCGTTCCAGTCAGGTTTGATGGTGTCCTAAGACAAATAACGTGGACTTGGACATCTGGATGACGGTTTGGCCCCGTTGGGGTCCCTTGAACCCAGTGTTTTAAATAAAGCGAGTCAATTGGGAGAGTTTTGGATTATTGGAGATTCTGACCTCTTTTTCGTTCTCATGTCTTCACCTAACAGTCGAGATGTCGACTTTTGACCTGGCTCGACTGGTTCCAGAATGGACCGGGTTTTTACAGTGTCTAAGATACGGTTCCTTAGGACATATGAGCTTTCCAATTTTCCCAGACATTTCAGATACGATTCGTTGAAGGACCTCATGTACAGATCTCCCTATATAAGTGAGCATATCCTGACTTTTCGGGCATCGAACTTCTCATTAGAGCTGAAATTGTTCTGCAAATAGTCGATGATAGGCGTTTGCCAATCCGACTCATCGATAGTCTAGTCATGTACTGGCATAGTTTTTAGATCTCATCTACTTCCCTCCACTTATCTGAGTCGGCATTGATGTTGGGCTCAAGCAAGTACTTGACTGGGATCATTCTCTTGAATTCTATTGTGACACATGACCCTAGATTAGCTAAAACATCTGCGTGGCTTTTTTCCACCCGGGGGATTTGCTCTATATTGAATTCCTCAAGATCCTCGAATAGGGGCAGGAACGTCTGAACCTTTTGTAGGTACCTCATCATTTCAGGATCTTTAGCCTCAAAGTTTCTTTTGATTTGGTTCAAGTCACTTCTTATCCTTAGTCGTCTTACCCCTAGTTCTTTCACTATATGTAGACTAGTTATCAACGCTTCGTATTCGGCTTCGTTATTTGATGCGGCAAACCCAAAGCGGGTTGACTGTTCAATGAAATCCGCCTTCTAGGGTAGAGAAGACGAGTCCGACCGCTGATCCTTTAGAGTTTGACTATCCGTCTACATACAAAGTTTTGGCCATGTCCTCCGGCTTTGCTCTCGATTGTTCTCCTTTTTCTGGGTGGATTCTGTTTTTCGGATTGATGCTAGACGTCCTCCCCTTGTCGTTAAGTCATCAACTTGGATCTTAAATCATTCCTTAACGGGGAGACCTTTTTCCCTTTCACGGCGGTGGTGGCCTTCCGGCGCAATCGCCTGGCGCATGACCTCTTTGGGGTCTCTCCGCTTGCTTTTGGCCTGGATGGGCCTCCCTCATCGCCAATTGGGTCTCGGGCCTTTTCTCAACTTATTAGGGATAAACTCATCTCCAGCTCCCAGATCGAATAGGGCTCGGTCCTTTTTCACCTCCTTTAGTAGAGTCTTATTGAGGTCAATCAGTTCTTTGTATTTCGGCAACGAATCGAACTCCTTCAGTCTCATGTTATGGAAAGCGAACATTGCGTTTCTCAGAGGATGGGTTACATAGCGAGACGTTTCCCTCCTTTCGTTGGGCTGTTAGCTTTTAGCGGGACTTTTTCCCTTTTTCAAAGATGGTGGCCTTCCGGCGCTGACGCCTTGCGCTTGACCTCTCTAGGGTCTCTCAGTCGACTTTTTGGCCTGGATGGGCCTCCCTCATCGCCATTTCGGTCTCGGGACTTTTCCCAATTTTCAGGGAATATTCTGTCTTTAGCTCCACCTCATTTTCGTTTTGATGTTTCTGAGAAGCTTCACCTTCTCAAGCTCGCTTGCTCGCTAGTCTAGTGACCTGTAGGCTGGTCATTGGGTTGTGTTTCTCAAAGGATGAGTCACATAGCGAGACATATTCCCCCTTCGTCGAGATGTTAGCTTTCAACGGAGCTTTTTCCCTTTCTCAGCGGTTGTGGCCTTCAGGCACTGTCGCTTGGGGTGAGACTTTTTTGGTATCTCTCCACCGGCGTTTAACCTGAATGGTCCTCCCTCATCACTGGTTGGGTCTCTGAACTTTTCCCAATTTTCAAGGAGTATACTGTCTTCAGCTCCACCTCCTCTTCGTTTTGAAGGTTCTGAGAAGCTTCACCTTTTCAAGCTCTCTTGCTCACTAGGCTGCTGGCAAGTAGGATGGTCATCGTCTAGATTTGTGGGTTTCCTCCTAGATATCAAGGGTTATTAGTAACACCTTGATGAACGGCCCCACGGTGGGCGCCAAACTGTGTGGAATATTTCTCTCACAGTTGAGCACGTGAGAGCATGTGCTGGATTATGGTGGCTCCGTTTACCTGACATAGAAAAAGAACAGTCAAAGGGGGGCCGGTGGTGCCAGTCAAGGACCCTCCGACGATCAAGTTAGTTGCCGATAAGGAGCCGCCCAGAATATTTAGGTTTAGATAGTTGTGTACCTCTTTGGTTTGATGGGCTAGCAGCTGTTATATACTCCTTGAGTCGTGGGCTTGTTTGGCCTTGCTAGTGAGAACTAGGCTTTATTGGGCCTCTTTTGGGCCCATTCTCAATTGGCTTATCCTTGTGTGGATACTACAAGGTCTGATCCCTTTCGAATTGATCCCGCTTGTACGACCCATGGGTAGACGATTTTTACCCTTTACAACAACTAAGACAAGCGGGAAACTTTATGTCTTTGGTTTACATTTCGCTAGAGAGTGAAACAAGTACTTTGATAAAAGCTTTTCAATTACAAACAAGTTTTTGGATTGGTTCCGATCCTCATTCGACATTTTGGTCAAAAGTTAATTCTCAAAGAAGAGGTTACTCTGTTTGAATCTTTAGAATGGACCAAATCATAAGGACAAGTTTGACAAGATTGTTTCCAATAGTCGTTCAATATTTTTGTCAAAAATGAATTCCAAAAGAAGTGTTTCCTCTATTTGAATCTTTATAGGATGGACCAAATCATGAGGACAACTTTGACAAGCGGGAAACCATAGGTCTATTGTTTCAACTTGGTCTAGTGAGTGAAACAAGTACTTGGAAACAAGCTTTTCAATTACAAACAACTTTTTAGATTAGTTTAGATCCTCGTTCGACATTTTGGTCAAAAGAGTATTCCGAAATACGAGGTTCCTCCTTTTGATCTTAAGGATGGACGAAATCATGAGGACAGGAGTTTCTCCATTTGGATATTTAGGATGGACAAAATCATGAGGACAAGTTTGACAAGATTGGTTCCGATCCTCGTTTGATATTTTGGTCCAAAGAGGATTCTTGGAACCAATCTTGTCAAAGTTGTTCTCAATATTTAGTCCATCCTAAAGATCCAAATAGAGGAAACTCTTCTTCGGGAATCCTCTTTGGACCAAAATGTCGAACGAGGGCGGAACCAATCTTGGCAAAATTGTCCTCATAATTTGGTCCATCCTAGAGATCAAAATGGAGGAACCTCTTCTTTGGACCAAAATTTCAAATTGGGTCTTCTGCTTGACAAGATTATGTTCCTACATTTGAATCTTAAGGATGGACCGAATCATTCGAGAAACTTTGACAAGATTGTTTCCGATCCTCGCACGATATTTTGGTCCTAAGAGGATTCCCAAAGAAGAGGTTCCTCCCTTTGGATCTTGAGGATGGACCAAATCATGAGGACAACTTTTAAAAGATAGTTTCCGATCCTCGTTTGACATTTTGGTTCGAAGAGGATTTCCAACGATGAATTTCCTCCATTTGGATCTTTAGGATGGACCAAATTAATGGGTCAAGAGGTTCCTCCATTTGGATCTTTATGATGGACCAAATAAAGAGGACAAGTTTGACAGGTTTGGTTCAAATCCTCGTTTGCCATTTTGGTCCAAAGTGAATTCCAAAAGAAGAGGTTCCCTCATTTGAATCTTTAGAAAGGTCCAAACCAAGAGCACAAGTTTGAAAAGTTGGAAACCTTAAGTCTTTGGTTTCACTTTGGTCTAGAGAGCAAAACTAGTACTTTTATACAAGCTTTTCAATTATAAACAAGTTTTCGGATTAATTCTGATCCGCGTTTGACATTTTGGTCCAAAGAGGATTTCCAAAAAAACGTTTCGTCTATTTGAATCTTTAGGATGGACTAAATCATGAGGGGAACTTTGACAAGATTGTTTTCAATCCTCGTTCGATATTTTTGTCCTTAAAGGATTCCCAAAGATAGAGATTCCCCCGTTTGGATCTTTAGGATGGACCAAATCATGAGGACATGTTTGAGAAGATTGGTTTCGATCCTCGTTTGACATTTTGGTCCTAGAAAGAGTTTCCTCCAATTGGATCCTTAGGATGGACGAAATAGAGATGACAACATTGACATTCGACATTTTGGTCCAAAGAGGATTCCTTAAAGAAGAGTTTTCTCCATTTGGATCACTAGGATTGACAAAATCGTGAGGAAAATTGGGTCATCCATTTGGATCTTCAGGATGGACCAAATCATGAGGACAAGTTTTACAAGATTGGTTCCGATCCTCGTTTCACATTTGTGCCCATAGAGGATTTACAAAGAAGAGTTTCCTCCATTTGGATCTTTAGGATGGACCAAATCATGAGGAAACCTTTGACAAGTGGGAAACCTTAAGTCTTTGGTTTCACTTTTGTCTAAAGATTTAAACAAGTACTTTGATATAAGTTTTTCAATTACAAACAAGTTTTTGGATTGGTTCCAATCCTCGTTCGACAGTTTGGTCCAAATTGAGTTCTCCAAAAAGCGGTTTCTCCATTTGAATCTTTAGGAACGACCAAATCATGAGGACAACTTTGACAAGATTTGTTCCTATCCTTGTTTGACATTTTAGTCAAAAGAGGATTACCAAAGAAGAATTTCCTCCATTTGGATCTTCAGGATGGACTAAATCAAGAGGAGAAGTTTGACGTTCGACATTTTGGTCCAAAGAAGATTCCCAAAAAAGAGTTTCCCCCATTTGGATATTTAGGATGGACGAAATCATGAGGACAGCTGTAACAAGTGGTAAACCTTAGGTCTTTGGTTTCACTTTGGTCTAGAGAGTGAAACAAGTACTTTGTTACAAGCTTTTCAATTACAAACAAGTTTTAGGATTGGTTCCTATTGTGGTTCGACATATTGGTCCAAAAAGGATTCCCAAAGAGTGTTTTCTCCACTTGGATATTTAGAATGGACAAAATCATTAGGACAACTTTGAATAGTGGGAAACCTTAGGTCTATGGTTTCACTTTGGTATAGAGATCTTAAGGATGGACCAAATCATGAGGATCAGTTAGACAAGATTGGTTCCGATCCTCGTTTGATATTTTGGTCCAAAAATGATTTTGAAAGAAGAGTTTCCTTCATTTGGACCTTTAGGAAGGACCAAATAAGGAGGACAACTTTGAGGTTTGAAACTTTGGTCCAAAAAGGATTCCCAAAGAATGGGTTTCTCCATTTGGATCTTTAGAATAGACCAAATTCTGATGACAAGAGGTTACTCCATTTGGATCTTTAGGATGGACCAAATCATGAGGACAAGTTTGGCAAGATTGGTTCCTATCATCATTTAACATTTTGGTCCAAACAGGATTCCCAAAGAAGAGTTTCCTTCATTTGGATCTTTAGGATGGACCAAAGCAAGATGACAACTTTGACGTTTGACATTTTGGTCCGAAGAGGATTTCCAAAGAAGAGTTTCCTCTGTTTTGATCTTTAGGATGTATCAAATCAAGAGGACAACTTTGACACTCGACATTTTGGTCCAAAGAGGATTCCCAAAGAATAGGTTCCTCCATTTAAATCTTTAGGATGGACCAAATAATGGTACAAGAGGTTCCTCTATATGGATCATTACGATGGACCAAATCATGAGGACAAGTTGGAAAAATTTGTTCCGATTGTTTGATATTTTTGTCCAAAGCGGATTCCCAAAGAAGAGTTTCCTCCATATGGATATTTAGGATTGACCAAATCATGAGGATAGGATGTTCATCCATTTGGATCTTATGATGGACCAAATCATGAAGACAAGAGGTTCCTCCATTTGGATCTTTAGGACGGACCAAATTATGAGGAAAACTTTGACAAGATTTGTTTTGATCCTCGTTCGATATTTTCATCCAAAGAACATTCCCAAAGAAAAAAGTTCCTCCATTTGGATCTTTAGGATGGACCAAATCAAGAGGACAACTTTGATGTTCGACATTTTGGTCCAAAGAGGATTCCCAAAGAATAGATTTCTCCATTTGGATCCTTAGGATGGACCAAATCATGAGGACAAGAGGTTCCTCCATTTGGATCTTCAGGATGGACCAAATCATCAGGACAAGTTTGACAAGATAGGTTCGGACCATTCTTTGACATTTTGGTCCAAAGAGGTTTCCCAAAGAAGAGTTTTCTCCATTTGGATCTTTACGATGGATCAAATAAAGAGGACAACTTTGACTTTCGACATTTTTGTCCAAAGAGGATTCCTAAAGAATAGGTTCCTCATCCTCGTTCGATATTTTCGTCGAAACAGCATTCCCAAAGAATAGGTTCCACTATTTGGATCTTCAAGATGGACCAAGTAAAGAGGACAACTTTGACGTTCGACATTTTGGTCCAAAAAGGATTCCCAAAAAGTAGTTTCCTCCATTTGAATCTTTAGGATGGACAAAATCATAAGCATAAGAGTTTCCTCCATTTGGATCTTTAGGATGGACCAAATCAAGAGGATAACTTTGATGTTCGACATTTAGGTCCAAAGAGGATTCCGAAAGAATAGGTTCCTCCATTTGGATCTTTAGGATGGACCGAATCATGAGGACAACATTGACAAGATTGGTTCTGATCCTCGTTCGATATTTTTGTCCAAAGAACATTCCCAAAGAAGATGTTTATCCATTTTGATCTTTAAGATAAAACAAATTAAGAGGACAACATTGATGTTCGACATTTTCGTCCAAAGAGGATTCCAAAATAATAGGTTCCTCCATATGGATCTTTAGGATGTACAAAATCATGAGGACAACGATGACCAAGATTGGTTCTAATCCTCGTTCGATATTTTTGTCCAAATAGGATTCCCAAATAAGAGGTTCCTTTATTTGGATCTTTAGGATGGACCAAACTATAAGGAGAATAGGTTCATCCATTTGGATCTTTAGTATGGACTAAATCATTAGGACAACTTTAAAAAGATTGTTTCTGATCCTCGTTCAATATTTTCGTACTAAGAGGATTCTAAAAGAAGAGGTTCCTCCATTTGGATCTTTAAGATGGACCAAATTATTAGGACAAGAGGTTCATCCGTTTAGATCTGCAGGATGGACTAAATCACGAGCACAAATTTGACAAGATTTGTTCTGATCCTCGTTTGACATTTTTGTCTGATGAGCATTCCGAAGAGTTTCCTCCTTTTGGATCTTTAGGATGGACCAAATTAAGAGGACAACTTTGACGTTTGATATTTTCGTCCAAAGAGGATTCCCAAAGAATAGGTTCCTCCCTTTGGATTTTTAGGATGGAGCGAATCATGAGGACAACTTTTACATGATTGGTTCTGATCCTCGTTTGATATTTTCGTCCAAAGAACATTCCCAAAGAAGAGGTTCCTCCAGTTGGATCTTTAGGATGGACCAAATTATGAGGGAAAGAGGTTCATCCATTTGGATCTTTAGGATGAACTAAATCTTGAGGACAAATTTTGCAAGATTGGTTCTGATCCTCGTTCGACATTTAGGTCAAACGAGGATTCCCAAAGAAGACTTTTTCCATTTGGATCTTTAGGATGGACCAAATCAAGAGGACAACTTTGACGTTTGACACTTTCGTCCAAAGAGGATTCCCAAAGAATAGATTCCTCCATTTCGATCTTTAGGATGGACCAAAACATGAGGACACGAGGTTCCTCCATTAGGATATTTAGGATGGACCAAATCATGAGGACAATTTTTACAAGACTGGTTCCGATCCTCATTTGACATTTTGGTCCTAAGAGGATTCCCAAAGAAGAGTTTCGTCCATTTGGATCTTTAGGATTGAACAAATCATCAGGACAAGAGGTTCATCAATTTGAATCTTTAGAATGGACCAAATCATGAGGACAAGTTTGACAAGTAGGAAACCTTAGGTCTTTGGTTTCATTTTTGTCTAGAGAGTGAAACAAGTACTTTGATACAAGCCTTTTAATTACAAACAAGTTTTTTTATTGCTTCAAATCCTAGTTCGACATATTGGTCCAAAGAGGATTCCTAAAGAAGAGTTTCCTCTACCTAGATCAAATCATGAGGACAACTTTGACAAGTAGGAAACCTTAGGTCTTTGGTTTCACTTTGTTCTAGAGATCTTCTGGATGTACCAAATCATGAGGACAAGTTTGACAAGATTGGTTTCGATCCTCATTTGATAATTTCTTCAGTAGAGGATTCCAAAAGGAGAGTTTCCTCCATTTGGATCTTTAGGAGGATGGACCAAAACAAGAGGACCACTTTGACGTTTTTGTCCCAAGAGAATTCCCAAAGAATTGGTTCCTCCATTTTGATCTTTTGGATGGACCGAATTATGAGGACAACTTTAACAATATTGGTTCTAATCCTCATTCGATATTTTCGCCCAAAGATCATTCCCAAAGAAGAGGTTCCTCCATTTGGATCTTTTGGATGGACCAAATTAAGAGGACAACTTTGACGTTCGACATTTTGGTCCAAAGAGGATTCCCAAAGAATAGGTTTCTCCGTTTCGATTTGTAGGATGGACTTTATTATTAGGACAAGAGGTTCCTCCATTTGGATCTTTAGGATGGACCAAAACATGAGGACAACTTTGACATGATTGGTTCAGATCCTCGTATGATATTTTTCATTCAAAGAGGTTCCTCCATTTGGATTTTTAGGATGGATCAAATCAAGAGGACAACTTTGACGTTCGACATATTGGTCCAAAGAGTATTCCAAAAGAAGAGTTTCCTCTACTTGGATATTTAAGATGGACCAAATCATGAGGACAACTTTGACAAGTGGGAAACCTTAGGTCATGGGTTTCACTTTGGTCTAGATATCTTTAGGATGGGCTAAATAATGAGGACAAGTTTGACAAGATTGATTCTGATCCTCGTTTGACATTTTTGTTCAAAGAGGATTCCCAAAGAAGAGTTTCTTCCATTTGGATCTTTTGGATGGAAAAAATCAAGAGGACCACTTTGACGTTCGACATTTTCATCCAAAAAGGATTCCCAAAGAATAGGTTCCACTATTTGGATCTTTAGGATGGACCGAATCATGAGGACATCTTTGACAAGATTGGTTCTGATCCTCGTTTGATATTTTGGTCCTAAGAGGATTCCCAAAGAAGAGTTTCCTCCATTTGGGTCATTAGGATGGACTAAATCATGAGGACAAATTTGACAAGATTTGTTCCGATCCTCGTTTCACATTTTGATCCAAAGAGTATTCCCAAAGAAGAGTTTCCTACATTTGAATCTTATGGATGGACCAATCAAGATTATAACTTTGAATTTTGACAAGATTGGTTCCAATCCGAGGTTCCTCCATTTGGATCTTTAAGATGGACCAAATCTTATGGACAACTTTGACAAGATTGGTTTCGATCCTCGTTCGATATTTTTGTCCAAAAGAATTACCAAAGAAGAAGTTCCTCCATTTGGATCTTTAGGATGATCCAAATCATGAGGATAACTTTGACGAGATTTGTTCAGATCCGAGGGTCCTACATTTGGATCTTTAGGATGGTCCAAATCATGAGGAAAATTTTGACAAGATTGGTTCCGATCCAAGGTTTCTCTATTTGGATCTCTTGGATGGACTAAATCATGAGGACAACTTTGACAAGATTGTTTTCGATCCTCGGTTGACATTTTGGTTCAAAGAGGATTCCCAAAAAAGTGGTTCCTCCATTTGGATCTTTAGGATGGTCCAAATCATGAGGAAAACTTTGACAAGATTGGTTCATATTCGAGGTTCCTCCATTTGGATCTTTATGATGTACCAAATCATAAGGAAAACTTTGACAAAATTGGTTACCAAAAGATCCAACTGGAAGAACCTCTTCTTTATTCCAAAGAAGATTCCCAACGAAGAGGTTGCTCTATTTGGATCTTTGTGATGGACAAAATTTGTTGCCAAAAGATCAAATTGGAGGAACCTTGGATCGGAACCAATCTTGTCAAAGTTTTTCTCATGATTTGGAACATTCTAAAGATCCAAACGGAGGAACCTCTTCTTTTGGAATCCTCTTTGGACCAAAATGTCGAACGAGGATCGGAACCAATCTTGTCAAAGTTGTCCTCATGATTTGGACCATCCTAAAGAGTTTTCCTCATGATTTTGTCCTAAAAGGATTGCTTTACTAAATTAGCGGAATTTCATTTAGTAAACTAATTAACTATTAATTAAGATCTATTAACATCATGAAATTTGTGATAAAATACATGTAGATTCATGCTATTTTTGAAAATTAAAGGCTTGTTACTTACATTGAGTAAAATATGGAGAATCAGTTGGAGGTTTCTTTACAGCATCAATCCTCATCAACACCAGATCTTCTACGCTATATCTCGATCGATCAAACGAAACCTTATTGTGGGATTGAACTTTAGAAGAAATTAGGAAGAAGAAAAATTATTTTTCTTCCTAAAATTATAGTAAAAAATCGGCAATGGCAATAGGAAGAAGATAAGAAGAGAACTTTCAATTTCTAGGGAATTGAATTGTTTGTTTTATGTATGACCCAAGCCTCCTATTTATAGACTAATGGAAAATCTAATCTTATTAAAATATTCCATAGAAATTAATAAGAGGATATTTTCTTTTCTTTTATTTGATTTATCTTGGGTAAACAAATCTATATAAATATTTTAGGATATAATTCAAATAATTATTTTCCTAATAAATATATATATGGCAGAAATTCAACAAATAAATAATTAATAAATCAAATTTATTTAAGTAATTATTTTGGGCCAATTTCAATTGGCGTCATTCATCCAATTGGGCTTGAAAATCTCTCTTAAATTAATAAGTCCAACTTAATTAATTTATTTATTAATTACCATTTAAATAAAAAATCTTATTTAAACAATTAAATATATTAATATTTTCTCCGACTAAATATTATCAAATGATATTTAATTATTAATTTACATTTAAATAATTTTCATTATTTAAACAATTAATAATAAATATTTTAATTATTAATTTCCATTTAATAAATTCATTATTTAATTAATTAATAAGTTTAATTGACAATATTTTATTATTAATTAATTAATTTTAATTATTAATTTTCATTCGAATAAAATTAATTATTTAAACAATTAATAATTATCAGTTAATTTCAAATTACGAATTACCATTTAAATATATTCAATATTTAAACAATTAATAATGTCAAATTAATAATATTTCATTATTAATTTTCTGTTTAAATAAACTCATTATTTAAACAATTAATAATGTTTATATTAATTACCATTTAAATATACGCAATATTTAAACAATTAATGTTGCCTATTTAAGTAATTCACTTTACTTAAAATTTTCATTTCTTCTACATGATGTCGCGACTATGATATTTGGGCTAGCATAGGGACCCGATGGATCTATAGATCATGGGCTTAATAATTAGTCAATTTAGTGATTAAATCATAATCAGTTAATTACTTATTATCTAACTATGAATAATTCCACTACAGATTCATAGCTGAACTCCCCTCACTATATATGAGTTATGTCCATATAGTTTATCTTTATTTATATCTGTGATATATCCTTCACGTGGAACCCTCATAATTATAGGTGGATTAAATTTACCGTTTTGCCTATGTAATTACTGCTTTATCCTTGTGTTCCCGCTGATTCTCCAATGAACATTATATTTAGTCGAATTAGAGATAATATACTTATGTGATCAATATAAATCATGGCGCCACTTGTTCATGTCTCGAATCAGTACATCAATGGAGTTTCCTAAAGTTCATAAAATGTTTAGGTATCACACTGATACCGTTAATTTATAGGAAAGTTATGAATTCCATCTCGTGAAAATGCGCTCCGAGCTACTTATCTAGTTATGTTCCCAAAGCAGGACTATATCAAGCGTTCTTTCTGATCACTTTCAACTATGTGAATCAAAGAACATAACTCCATGAATAGAAGTCTGTTAGGATTGAGGCCTCTAAAAGAGTTCTCAAATGGAAGTCCCACGGATCTTTCCTTGCAGTATAATATTAACGAAATTCTAAATGCATAAAAGGAATACTAACCCTTGTCGAGAAATGTCTGGCTCTTCCTCGTTCTTCGATGGTTAAGATCCTGGGACCACCAAAAAGATCTTCCTCGCTAAGTACAAAAGAGAAACGGTGCGTGGGCACTATCCTCTTTGGAAAAAGGAAGAGGGAAGAAAAATTTCTTCCCTATACCCTAAGGAGGGTGGCGGCGGCAAGGAGAGATGGAGAGGAATTTTTAGAGCCTTCTCTTGGTTAATTAACCGTGTGTGTTTTGGGGTCACCCCAAAGGTCCTATTTATAAGAAAACCAAGACCTCAGAAAATCTTTGAATATCCTTTTAATTATTAAATAATTAATAAAGATATTTTAAAACATATTTTGAATAATAAAGATATTTTATTTTATTCCATAGTAAAATATCTCATATCTTTTATTTAAATTAATCAATATTAATTTAAATATATTATTCCATATCTTCCATTTAAATTATTCACATTAATTTAAAATAAGATATTCATATATTTTAAATAAAATAAAATGCAAAACTTAGTCAACTCTTTGACCAAGGTGGCGTGTGTCCCCACCATGGGTCTTACATCCCTATCATCATCTCATGACAATATTGGGGATTTAATTTTCCTTTTTATTTAATGGAACAATTCCGTTAAATAAATAAATAAATAAAACTCCTTTTATTTGTTTGCTCTTTAATTTGACAATCTCAAATTAAATATTTAAATAGACTCCTCTATTTAAATCCCCATTAATTTTTGACAACTTCAAAATTAATTTAATTAAATAGACTCCTCTATTTAATCTTTCTATTTTATAATTAAATAGACTCCTCTATTTAATAAATAATTAAATAGACTTCTATTTAATTTCACCATTAATTAAATAATTAAATAGACTCTTCTATTTAATTTCTTTTAATTAATCAAATAGACTCCTCTATTTGTATTCGCCTTAATTGATTTGACAACTTCAACTCAAATGCTTGAAATCGTTTTTCCAGTGAAATTAATCATCACTGATTTATGTTCTCAATTACATGTGATAGCTTGGAGGACTTAATGGACCTATAGGACTAAGCTCCAATGATCCAAGATTACCTTTGATTAAAACTCCTTTTAATCAATTAATTGTCATTCATTAACTCCTAGATAACTCCACTAAATATCTAGAGTTGCACTCTTAGTACTATAGACATTGTTATGTCCATTGGCTGTAATCATTAACTACACTTTGATCCTTCACAAGTTAGTTCATATTCATGGCTAGGTATTTACACTATATTAACCTCTATGATACATCTTGTTCCTTAAGCCCAACTGATTCTCCAATGAAGAACCTTACATAATCTCCATTATTCGTCTTTAACCTTTTCATTGATCAGAAGAATATGGGGCCTCGCTGTTCAAGACCGAATCAGTCCATAAGGGAACTACTTATCTATTTTCCTATATGAAAAAGAGTGAATTCCAATTCTTGTGTAATTACGTTCCCAGCTATAAGCAAGATGCAATCCCCAAAATGGGAGGCATATTGAGCAAACTATTCGAGTCACTCTCACCTATGCAAATCAAAGGGTTGTCTCTTGCTAACAGGAGTTCGTAATCCGCTCAGGATTAAGATCAATTGTACATGATCAACCGGTTGATAAACGAAGCGTCTTTCTGTAACGGCTTTACCAGAAGACAGTAAGTTTATCTTAGTCCAGTCTACTACAATTTCTATTGCAGCAACACCCCCACTCACATGTCTCTACATGAGTGATCCAGATGAGATCACTTGTGCCAATTCACATGTGGGCCGTGCTAGTGGCGTTACCAGAAATAAGGGACCCAACCTTTATTCATGTACCACACACTATTTGAGTTTCAACTTGAGTGAATCTTCCCGCATCACATGCTCACTCTAAGTTATCATTAGTAACTCTGGATCTTATGATGGATTACCTTTATTAAACTAATAATAAATGATAATATAAATATTACTAATTAATAATTCCTTTATTTATTTATAGTTTACCGGATTACATAAGAGTTAGGGCAGAAACCCCAACAATCTCCCACTTGCACTAAAGCTTTTACAGAGATTTATCTAGTAATCCTAAACTACCCATATGACGCTCAAACACCTTAGCCAGGAGCGTCTTTGTAAATGGATCAGCAATAATATCCTTAGAGGCTATGATATGTAACCCTAGGAAATTGAAATAGAAACCCTTTGAAACACAAAGAACCCCTAGATGCAAATCCTAAAACCCCAATGAACAATAAGGTAAAACCCTTGGAACACAAGAAGAGAAAGATTATTCCAATGATCTATGATCTTGAAATAAGAGAACTTGTTCTTATTTCAAGATTGAAACAATCCACAAACACAATAGATCAATTCATGCTTGAATGTTTCTAAAACATGCAACCTAGAACAAGGCTACAAAACTAAGCAATTTAAGCAAAGCAAAAGGCAATATTATTATCATATCAATTCTTGGTGTTTAGGGTTACAAATGAGGCCTTTAAATAGACAAAGAAACCCTAAAAATAACATGCAAATTCGGATTACAAGGAGGCACAAAATCTGCCAAATCTTTCCTTAAGTGCATTTGGTGCATTTTAGGAAAGTTTTGCCCTAGAAGATATTATATCTTTCCTAAACTATTCTAAGCATTAAAACTGATAAATAAAGGCCTAAAACATGTCCAAATACATTGTAAATTCGTGGACATCATATATGGCATGTTCGGGAACAAATATGGAAAGTGGTCCAAATAAGGAAAGTTTGCAAAAGTGATGCAACTTTCCAATTTAGCTCTCGTCTTCATTTCTGGTTCAACAAGTCTTCAATAACCTTCCTCCAAATGCATTTACCATAGATTAAAGTTGATAAAGTCCTCTTTTTACGCCTCCATGCTCGGATCTTCAAAAGCTTGTCTTGACTTTTCTAATATAGGCATGTAAATGGATGTTAATGCTTGTCTTGAACTTTAATCTTGTAATTGATCCTTGAGCTATTTGTGACGTTCCATGATTCATATCATCCCCTCCCTCTTGAAAAGGATTCGTCCTCGAATCTAAAACATTACCTACATCACAATAACTTAAGTTAGTAACATAAATAATAGCAATTAAAGCATACCTACCTTGTGTATCGTCAATTGGCACAAAAAACAGCAACAATGGTATTCTTCCTTCTCCTTTCAAGTTAACACCTCCCGGGTCAAAAACCATTATCTTCCTTGATATCTTCTCTTTTCTTAGCAATTGTGTGTCCATTGTCTTATCTAGTTTTTGTAATTTCTTGAAATGACCTATCTTAGGACAAACATCATCCAAGCTCACCAGATTGTTAGTTACTTGAAATAGCAAGGAAGACTTAGAGATGCATGGACCATAGTCAATCTCATAAATCTTCTTATAATATGGTAACACTAACAAAGATCCAACACTACAATCATCCTTAGACTTATATGAAACAAACTGAACATTCTTTTCGAGTGAGTGATAATCATGCAAAATCATTTGATCAATCAAACAAGAATCATGTAAAACATTATGCACATCATCAAAATTAGTAAGCAAATCAACTTTTTCAATTTGGAAATTATCAAGAAAGTAAGTCTTAGAGTAAGAATATCCTCTTTTATCTCCTCCATGCTAGCATTGAAAACTTCCTTTGATTTTAAAAGTTCTCTTTCAATCATCTTGACCTTCTCTAAAATCAAATTTGCATTTTCCTCTACCAAGCCATAGGCAGCCTCATTCTTATCCATTAATGTACCATTTTCACCCATTTGATAAGAAGAAGTAGTATTGGAAATAGGTTTAGAAGCATACCGTGCATCTCTTCTTCTTTTGAGCCTCTTTTCTATCTTGATGGCATAGTGAACCATTTCATCCAACTCCACATATGTATACCCATTAACTTGGCCAACAATCTCATAGTTTAATCCATCTAAGAACCATGCCATAGTCATCTCTTCATCTTCCTCAATATTAGCTCTAGTCATGAGATATTTAAACTCATTGTAGTACTCACAAACACTCATGTTTCCTTGTGTAAGATCTTCGAACTTTTATACAAGGTCTCTTTGAAATCGGTCTGGTACAAATCGTTTCCTCATTATGTATTTGAGTTCACACCAAGTTTCAATTGGATCCTCCAAAGTTCTTCTTTGTCTATCATTCATCAATTGTTTCCACCATGTTAGTGCATAATCACAAAATTGAGTGGTTATAAGTTGTACCTTCTTTGAATCACTACATGGATGTTCTTCGAAACAAAGCTCCACATCTCTTTCCCATGTCAAGTAAACCTCTGGATTTGATCTTCCTTGAAAAGTAGGTAACTTGAGCTTATCACCTTTTATGCTTCTTTGCTCCATCCCTTCATGATAAACACCTCTATTTTCCCTCCGAGTATGTTCTCTCTCTCGACATTGATTACTCCTCCTTTGATCAATTTCATGATACATTGCTGCAAGTAAACAAGTTAGTAATAAAAATAGGACCTCTCAATCACTCCCTAAGTGTTTACACTCGATGATGTTCGTTCTCTCGTGTTTGCACTCAAAAACAGATTTTAGGGCCTAAACGTAACCTTGAACTATTAGCACACTTTAGTAACTATCAAACAACTAAGATACTAATGATATTTATAAAAAGTATCAATAAAGAAATAAGAAACAATCAGCTTGGGTGGCTAGAGAAATAAAAGGACAGATTTTTCAAATGGTGTATTTTTGTAACAAGGAAAGAATAAGAAAGAAAACAAGCAAGAATAAACTTTCCTAAAAGAGAAAAATTCGAAATTAGACTTCCCTAAAGCACTTTGGATCAGAAAAAATGACTTTAATTGAGCAAGATATGCATATATTTGAATATGGGACAGAATTGATACTTTCCTAAAACTGTTTTTGCTATTTATGGTAAGTTCTAGCTTTTTAGGAAACAAACAACTTTGGCTCATTCAACTTGATAATTTCGGATTCAAGATGCATAAATGATGAGTTTAAGATGAACTCTTCAAGAACAATAAGAACACTAAACACTTTTTTCCAGAAACTCAAGCAAATAGCAAGAACACTTTTTTTTATAACAATTTTCTGCACAATCCGACAGTCTGCGAAGATCTATTTTTTTCTCAATCTTCCACTTTTTTTTTGACAAACTTTTCTGAATAAAAAATAATCAAGACTCAAATATAAACACTTTTGAAGTTTATGACTTTCTAATATTCGGATTGAAACTATACGAAAAAGAACAAAAACAGTAGCTAAAGAAGGAAATTCTGGAACAGTTTTTTTTTTTGTGTTTTTTTTTTTTTTGGAATTTTTGATGAACGAAGAACAAGACAAGAAAAATTAAAATAACAAGAAAGAAAGTAAGATAGAAATATTCCCTTGAGCCTAAGCTCTGATACCAAATGATATGTAACCCTAGGAAATTGAAATAGAAACCCTTTGAAACACAAAGAACCCCTAGATGCAAATCCTAAAACCCCAATGAACAATAAGGTAAAACCCTTGGAACACAAGAAGAGAAAGATTATTCCAATGATCTATGATCTTGAAATAAGAGAACTTGTTCTTATTTCAAGATTGAAACAATCCACAAACACAATAGATCAATTCATGCTTGAATGTTTCTAAAACATGCAACCTAGAACAAGGCTACAAAACTAAGCAATTTAAGCAAAGCAAAAGGCAATATTATTATCATATCAATTCTTGGTGTTTAGGGTTACAAATGAGGCCTTTAAATAGGCAAAGAAACCCTAAAAATAACATGCAAATTCGGATTACAAGGAGGCACAAAATCTGCCAAATCTTTCCTTAAGTGCATTTGGTGCATTTTAGGAAAGTTTTGCCCTAGAAGATATTATATCTTTCCTAAACTATTCTAAGCATTAAAACTGATAAATAAAGGCCTAAAACATGTCCAAATACATTGTAAATTCGTGGACATCATATATGGCATGTTCGGGAACAAATATGGAAAGTGGTCCAAATAAGGAAAGTTTGCAAAAGTGATGCAACTTTCCAATTTAGCTCTCGTCTTCATTTCTGGTTCAACAAGTCTTCAATAACCTTCCTCCAAATGCATTTACCATAGATTAAAGTTGATAAAGTCCTCTTTGTACGCCTCCATGCTCGGATCTTCAAAAGCTTGTCTTGACTTTTCTAATATAGGCATGTAAATGGATGTTAATGCTTGTCTTGAACTTTAATCTTGTAATTGATCCTTGAGCTATTTGTGACGTTCCATGATTCATATCAGGCTATCTTTGTCACTACAACATCTCCTCTTTGGACTATCTTCCTTATCAGGTGATACTTTCTCTCTATGTGCTTTCTTTGTTTGTGGCTTCTAGGCTCTTTGGAGTTGGCTACAGCACCACTGTTATCACAGAACAGTGTTATGGGTTTGTCCATGTCTGGTACTACCTCCATATCGGTTAGAAACTTCCTAAGCCAGACACTCTCTTTAGCAGCTTCGCAAGTGGCTACGTACTTAGCCTCCATTGTGGAGTTAGCAATAGAACTTTAATTTGCTTTATACTCCTCCAAACAATGGCTCCACCACAAAGTGTGAAAACTGATCCAAACGTGGATTTCCTAGAATCCTTATCTGACTGGAAGTCAAAATCTATGTGCCCTTTGATAATCAAATCCTCTTTACCGTACACTAGCACATGTTCTCTCGTTCCCCAAAGATACTTGAGAATATTCTTGACTGCAACCCAATGTTCATAACCAGGGTTTGATTGGTAACGGCTTACTATCCCTACTGCATAACAGATGTCCGGTCTAGTACACAACATCGCATACATTAGACTTCCAACTGCTGATGCATAAGGATACTGTCTCATACTCTCAACTTCTTGAGGAGTTTTAGGACATTGGTCCTTAGTTAAATAAATCCCATGCATGAAAGGTAATGCTCCTTTCTTGGATTTATCCATCCCATACTTGGCAACTATTTTGTCAATGTAGGATGTCTGAGATAACGCTAACGTCTTGTTCTTTCGATTCCTTATAATTTGGATACCAAGAACATATTGAGCCTCTCCCAAATCCTTCATTTTGAATTCATTAGCTAGCCATGTCTTAACGTCCGATAATACCCTCACATTATTCCCAATAAGTAAGATATCGTCAACATATAGAATGAGAAAAACCACATCTTCGTTGAGTATCTTCTTGTAGACATAAGACTCATCAACATTCTGTTTAAAGCCATACGATTTGACCGTAGTGTCAAATCTCTTATTCCAAGACCGTGAAGCTTGCTTTAATCCATAAATAGATTTTAGCAACTTACAAACTTTTTGCCTTCACCTTGAACAACGAATCCTTCTGGTTGGAGCATATAAATACTCTCGTCAAGATACCCATTAAGAAATGCGATTTTGACATCCATCTGCCAAATTTCATAATCGAAATGTGCAGCAATGGATAGGAGAGTTCTAATAGACTTTAACATAGCAACAGGGGAGAAGGTTTCTTCATAGTCAACCCCTTCCTTTTGGAAATACCCCTTTGCTACAAGTCTAGCCTTGAAAGTCTCCACTTTCCCATCGGCTCCTCTTTTCCTCTTGTAGATCCACTTGTACCAAATGCTTTTACCCCAACTGGTTTATCTACAAGTTCCCAGACTGAGTTGGAGTACATGGATTCCATCTCAAGATCCATAGCTTTTAGCCATTTTTCTTTGTCAACATCCATCGTTGCTTCCTTATAAGACAATGGATCCTCCAGGTCAATACCGCCATCATTGACCTTAGTTAATCCCAAATATCGTTCGGGCAACTTAGGTACCCTCCCACTACGATGGGGACTTAACTGGATTTGACTAGAATTTATCTTCCTATTTAATGAGATAGGCAAGTCAACAACAATTGTTGGCTCATTAGCGGTTTTACTTGGAATCATCTCCTCTAGTACTAATTTACTAGGAGATTTGTGGTTTCCTATATAGTCCTCTTCCAAGAATGTAGCATTCGTTTACACAAATACCTTATTTTCTTCAGGACTATAAAACAATCCACCATGCGCCTCTTTAGGGTAGCCTACGAAGAAGCATACCTTAGACCGTGATTCTAATTTCTTTGGGTTCGTTTTCAGCACGTGTGCTGGACATCTCCATACTCGGAAGTGACGCAAGCTTACTTTACGTCCTGACCATAACTCAATAAGTGTTTCTAAAACACTTTTAGAAGGAACCCTATTTAGAATGTATAACGCAGTCTTCAATGCATAACCCCAGAAATATTCTGGTAATGATGAGTAGCTCATCATTGATCTTGTCATTTCGAGTAAAGTTCTTTTTCTTCTTTCAGCTACACCATTCTGCTGAGGTGTACATGGTGCTGAAAGTTGGGATGTAATCCCATTTTCTATCAAGTAGTCTTTGAACTCATAGTCCATATACTCCCCACCATAATCTGATCGAAGTGTCTTGACAGATTTACCAAGTTGCTTTTCAACCTCAGCTTTAAACTCCTTGAATTTCTCTAGAGTTTCAGACTTGAATTGCAACAGGTAAATGTACCCATACCTAGAATAGTCGTCTATAAAAGACACATAGTACTCATATCCACCTCTAGCTTTTATATTCATCAGACCACGAAGGTCTGAATGGATAAGCTCTAGTGGTTCTGTGGCTCTATTTCCTTTAGCTGAAAAAGGACGCTTGGTCATTTTACCCTCTATACAGGATTCACATACTGGGAGTGTACCAAGCTCTAAATTACTTAGAGGTCCACTTTTAACCAGTTTTTGAATTCTATTGGGGTTAATATGTCCAAGCCTTAGATGCCATAGAAGTGTCTCATCTTTAGAAATTCTACCTTTATTAGTTCGAGACTATGCAGTCTGGAACAACTCAGTATTATAATGTGTTGCACATACTAACGGTGTTAGTATATATAAATTGTTATCTTTTATTCCTGAACAAATAGAGTTTCCATCTTTAAAAATATCAACTTTATTAAGACTTAAATCCACGGTATAATGTTGTTTACGAATACAACCCAAAGAAACTATGTTCCGGTTTAAACCAGGAACATAATAAATTGTGTTCAGGAAAAAATAAACATTTTATCTAAAGATAATCAACAACTTTATAAATGAACCAATACTTATGTTATTCATAATAAAATAATCATGTGTTTCTCAAACATAAATAGAAAGTAACAACAAGTTACTAAAATAGTTTTTATGACATAGATCCTATCAATGATTCATTTCTGGCTATGTGATAGCTCTCGCAGGCTATGTGTAAGCTCCCACGGGCTTTGTGATATGATATGAATATCTTTTAATTGCAAATAAAATAAATAAAATCATTCATCACTAAATGAAAGGACATAAAGTAAAGGACATAAATTAAATGGTTCATAGATGTTCTTGTGCATAAAGTAAATAAATAGAAATTTCGGACTTACAATAACTAAACCGAACCAACGATAGTCTAAATAAAGTAGATCTTATCTTAAATAAGTAATCTATACTTCCAAGGATTCTAAACTTCCAAATAAAATGCAATGTTCTATTTTCGAGTTTCTTTAACCATTCTATCTAGAAGTTTGGCTCCTTTAACTTCCAATGATCCATTTTAATCTCCGAAACGATTCTAACTTAGAACTTCCTAAAGTTCAATGTTTCCCTCGAGAAAATCCAAAGTTTTCACTCAAAGAACTAGTTCCTAATCCTAAGGTCACTAGCTCACTTTCTTTTACTTTTATATTCGAATCCTATTCTTAACCTCCGATTCTACAAACCGTTCTACTTATTCGGTTTCTAAAGTTACTTTAAATCCTATTTATTCTCACCTTGGTAGATGTGGTTTCGCTCCAAACCTCCGGAAAAGTGGTCAAGCAAAGAATCAATAAACACCTACAAATAATTACATCTAACAATTAATAAATAACATACATCGATTGATTGAAAACTAAAAGCATAAAACGACGAAAAACCCCGAATATCCCCAAAGGGTGCTCTCGGCCAAGCAAGGAAAATGATATGAATTATGTAGCCATGCATTTAAGGAATTCAAGCTTAAAGAGTACATGCATTGATGACAACTCAAGTTGCATTAAATGCACTCAAGATGTATTTATGACAACTCAAGCTTCAAGTGTAGTAGCATTGATGACAACTCTAGATGCATTTATGACAACTCAAAGCTTCATTCAAGGGAACTCAAAGCAATATCAAGACAAGATTTAATGAAGATTTAAAAGCTTAATTTAGAGTTCAAATATCAGTTTCAATTGTAATAGTTGTATTTTAAGTTACAAATTAAATGGTGGTAGATGTAACTTAAGCTTTAACTTTAAATTCGTAGGTTACATGCTAGGGACTTAATTGGGCTGTTATGGGAGCATTATGAACGAAATTTACATGTAATTTAAGCCTATAAATAGGCCATGTATCAGACAATGTAAAGGAGACTTGTAAGATTTGAATGATGAATGAAATGTAGCATTTTTATGCACATTGAGAGCCTTGAGCCTCAACCCTTTGTAATCTTGCTTTAGATTACATGTTTAGAAACATTCAAGAGGGGAGTGATCAACCAACTTGTGGAGTGTTTCGAGTCATGAGATGATGGAACGTAATTGTTTGGGTCCATTTCATGATTTTTAGATCACACAAGGCAATCTGTTTTCTAGCCTTTCCTTGGGGTTGTTTCAAATGGCATATGTGGGTTCTTTGGTTGTGATCTTTTTGGGTCCTTAGTTAAGTTTAAGGGTTCTTAAAGCATTTCGAAAGGGTTTTCGTATCATTTGGTATCAGAGCATCGGTTACGATTTTGTGGCGATCTCTAGAACAGGTTTTATCCAATCTATCATTTTCTATTCTTGTTGTTTTCAATTCTGTCCTATCTTTTCGTTTTTGTCCAAGCATGAATTTGTCTTCATCTTTCGATTCTGATCTTGTTTCTATCTTAAAGATCACTTTCTGATCTAAAAAAAAAAACTTTGCATTCAAGACCACCGGTTTGTTCATCTTGCGTTCTTCTTGCAAATTCTTGAGGTTTTCTGAGTTTGATCTTTGTAATTCGTGTATTTCTGATTGTAATGTGTTATTATGTCAGTTATATATCATAATCCATCAGTTACACCTTCCTTTGCACGAATTTAAAGTCCCAAAAACGGCTAAATTAAAAGTGTTTCAAAAACTGCCCATTTTTGTAACTGCCGCATTTATTGCTTCTGTTTACTGTCCAAACCGTGTCATAAATTCCGAATTTGGTTATTTTTTCTGAATATAAAAGTTTCATCTGACGGTTATCTTTCAATGATCAGAAGGTCACATTGTCCAAATCATAAAGGAAGTCATTCAATTCGGGGATTTCTTTTCGGTGCGCAGGATTATCCAAAATTCCAGCACTTTGGTTTATGCACTTAAGAGTTATCAATTCTTATAAACTTTTTGAAATTGGTCTTTTGAAAGCTCTTCATTACTGTTATATTTACATATATATGAGCATGTTCTTAAAAAGTCTTAGCCAATCTTCAATAATTTTGAGTGCAAACACGAGTGGAACAAAGAGAGTTGTAAAAGGTGAGGGAGTGCTTGTAAGGTCCAATTTATTTTTTTCTCTCTAACATTCTTTTGTAGCAACAATTTTTGATTCGAGGACGAATCATTTTGAAGAATGGGGGAATGATATGAATTATGTAGCCATGCATTTAAGGAATTCAAGCTTAAAGAGTACATGCATTGATGACAACTCAAGTTGCATTAAATGCACTCAAGATGTATTTATGACAACTCAAGCTTCAAGTGTAGTAGCATTGATGACAACTCTAGATGCATTTATGACAACTCAAAGCTTCATTCAAGGGAACTCAAAGCAATATCAAGACAAGATTTAATGAAGATTTAAAAGCTTAATTTAGAGTTCAAATATCAGTTTCAATTGTAATAGTTGTATTTTAAGTTACAAATTAAATGGTGGTAGATGTAACTTAAGCTTTAACTTTAAATTCGTAGGTTACATGCTAGGGACTTAATTGGGCTGTTATGGGAGCATTATGAACGAAATTTACATGTAATTTAAGCCTATAAATAGGCCATGTATCAGACAATGTAAAGGAGACTTGTAAGATTTGAATGATGAATGAAATGTAGCATTTTTATGCACATTGAGAGCCTTGAGCCTCAACCCTTTGTAATCTTGCTTTAGATTACATGTTTAGAAACATTCAAGAGGGGAGTGATCAACCAACTTGTGGAGTGTTTCGAGTCATGAGATGATGGAACGTAATTGTTTGGGTCCATTTCATGATTTTTAGATCACACAAGGCAATCTGTTTTCTAGCCTTTCCTTGGGGTTGTTTCAAATGGCATATGTGGGTTCTTTGGTTGTGATCTTTTTGGGTCCTTAGTTAAGTTTAAGGGTTCTTAAAGCATTTCGAAAGGGTTTTCGTATCAGAAAAATAGGCCTCGAGTTTGGTTTTCTGGCTTTTAGGCAATTTAGAGGTGTTTTGGATTCATTTCAAGTACTTTGGAAGTTCTGATTTTTCAATGGGTCGTTTTTGGACAGTATGTAATTTCCCGAATTGAATTACAATAACAATATAATCAATAATAAATAACCCATATTCAAACCCCGAAAGGTAAATTTTAAACAGGAAGTGTTTCGACTGAAACTCGGTTTTAGGGTTGAGGGAAAGTTTCCAAAATCACTAAAAACAACTCCCGTAATTAAAATCATCGAGTTCCTTGGCAAGAAATCAAAGAATCAAAATGAAAACTCTGTTAAAATATTTAAAGTTAAATAATACCGAACGAAGTAAGGTCTACGCGTTTGTCCACCTTATAATTCTACAAGATGAACAAACGGGGGCAAACTGTAGACACCTATTTTCGTCCGGTGTTATTTAAAATTAATTCTAATATAAAAAAAAAAGAGAAAGATAACAGATTTTTGTTTGTTTAAATTTTAGTATTTAGATTTTTAGGATAAGATTAATAAAATTGAAATTTTTTTTTTTTACTATTTAGAACAAGAAAATAAAAAAATAATAATAATAATTTATTTTCAATAAGGAAAATTTAATTTCAGTGAAAAAAAAAAGATTAAGATTTGATTTTTAATGATAAAATGATTTAAAAATTCATTTTTATTAAAAAGAAAAAAAAGAGAAAATCAAAGAAGTTTGCTTATTTGAAATTGGTTTGATTTTAAAAAAAAAATTATAAAAGAAAATTAGGTTTGAAAGTAAATTGGGTAAAAAAAAAAAAAAGTTTGCCGATTTTCAAAATTGATTTGATTTTTGAATGAAAAAAAAAACAATTTTGGAAAAAAAGCTTAAATTTTGCCAATTAGTGATGGGGTGTTGAGTAAATTAGGGAGGGAATTATCAATTAATTAAAAAATTTCCTTATTTTGAAATCCCGTTTTTGGCTATAAAAAGGACTATTTGATCAACCCTAAAGGAGGGAGATATCCTTTCTAATCGCCTACGTCTCACAACAACAGAGGTAGTCAATCTTTGAAAACCTTTTTTTATCTCGCCTCCCTTCAGTTTTTTTCTCTTCCAAGAAATCCTCCAAAACCTTCATAGTCCGACGCGCTCCTTCATCACACGGGTATAGAACATTTAGAAAGAAAACGCAACAGTGTCGGGTGCCTATCTGCTAGGAACGTAAATCGAGGAGGAGAAAGACGCTTTTTTTGTTTGTGGTAACGAAATTTCTTTTTCTCTCTCTTTTTTTTTTAATGTTTGTTCCCTGTCATTGTTTTTGTTCCAAATTATAAAGTCTGATGCATATTATATCATTTGTTGTTTAGTCATTGGTGTTACACGTAGCCAATAATTCAATGACTTGGTCTGTTATAATGCCTTATTTTCAAATCCTAATATAAAAAAATGGATTTCTTTTTTGTGTTTAGTTCTTATCCCATGTCAAATTTGAGTATACAATTTGTTTTTAGCTAAATCGCATGGGCTGGTGCAAGTTTTTTTTATTTGCTTTATTTAATTTTTTTTTTCTTCCTCGCATAGAATATGATATTTTTTAGTCTGTTACTCTTCTAATTAAAAATATCTATTAATTCCATATTGTTGAATTTGATATAGTCCTGATAGTTTTAACTCATTCGATTAATAGGTTATATTATTTTCATTTTTATAAAGTTTAGGCCATTGTTATGTATTTCGTTATTTTAATGTCAAGATCTAAAATATTATTCCTTTGTTGTTTGATCTAATTTTTGCTATGATTCAGTTATTATATCTATTTGATTTGCTACATTATTGATTCTGTCATACCTTTTTTTTTCCATATTAAAACCTATACCATAATTTAAAATAAAGCCCCAAAATATTAGGCTAACATTTAAATAAAAAAAAATGAAAAAATAAAAAAATTGGAATTAATTAGGATACTAATTTTCCAAATCATAAAAATTAACAATTAAATTTAAACATAAAAAATTGGATTTAATTAGGATACTAATTTTCCAAAGCATAAAAAATTTAATAATTTGAACCTTAAATAAAAAATTGAATTCTTTTTCAAAAAAAGATTCTAATTCTCCAATCTACTGATTTTTAATAAAATATTCCTTTTAAAACAAATCATTAAAATTGTAAAGAAGAAAAGTAAAATCCCAAATTCAATTTACCAAATTTACTTTAAATAAAGATTCAAAATTTGAAGCAGACATTTAATAAAAAAATCAATATACGGTTATGTAAAACTCTTCATTCAAAAATATTCTTTTAAATAATAATTTTCTATAAGACATTAAATTCATAATATTAAAAAAAAATTGAAGAAGATAAGTTTGTAAAAATATAAAATATTTCTAAGTGTAATATAATTTCTAAACACAATTTTCTTAAAATTTCAAATTCAGAATAATCTCTCATTAAATGTCGAGATTTATCAATTAAAATATTTCAAAGATGATTTTAAAAAACTTTCCTATGATGAAGTAAGGTGTTTTCAGGATACTGATCTCCTATATTTCTTAAGGAATACAAATTTAATTAAGGGATACCGAGATTAAATTCTATTAAAACTTTTTCCTAATGGCTTTTATGCCACTCATCCAATTTGATTATGCCTTCTAATGTTTAGGGTACTAATCAATAACACATGAGACATTTAAAAATAAAAATTAAAAAACATATTGTGTGTTAAAAGATAAAAAGGCTTTAATATTAAATAACAAAGATAATAAACAGTAATCGTTTTTCAAACGAACACAATAGGGTGCTAATACCTTCCCTATGTGTGAATGAACTCCCGAACCTATCATCAAACGTTAGCAGACCATCCTTAACATAGAGACTAGGTGACTAATCACACCATACCTTAAAACCAATGATTAGTGGCGACTCCTCTTCTTTCCGCGTCGCTATCACGTAGCGACATCTTTCATACGGTGTATATCCTCACATGCGGCTTCAATAGTTTTAGAAACATGTTCGTTAGAACCCGTCTCCGGCACACTCTCAATATCCGAATCATTTAGTACATTGCACCTACTCCTCCAGTTAAGTTTCGATATGTCTTCTTCCACCTGCCAATCTTCATCCTCCTGGCAGCTATGAAAACCCACGTCTTCGCCAACAATAACGACAAAACATCTTACGCACGGAAGGTTCGTAAAGTTGAAGAGAAACTTGCAATCATCGGCATATTCATCAGAATATATTCGCAAATATTCCCTTCTGTGACTAGCTCAATAAACAACTTGAAATCATCGGGCACAAGCATAGACCTACTGATGGAATTCTTAAACTCTTGAAATACGTGCGTCACGGAAATGGGTATGATGGAAGATGAGAATGAGACATAGTTATTTGTGCCATCCCACAACCCATCCGTCTTCATTTCAATGTTCACTACATCCATTGCACCCACAAATGCAAGAAACAAAATGATTACCCCAGTCTTCAACAACGAGCTCGCCAAAAATGGAAACCTCAGGACACGGTGGCTGAAACTGGAATAAACAAAGACTGAAAAGTAACGGAATGGCTTGCTATATATACAAGTGTAATCGATGGAAGATATAAAAAAGAAGCTTACAAAGGAAGCTAATGCTAAATGCATGTACAGTCACACAAAAAAAGGAAGGAAAAATTTGAAAACCCTAAAAAATAATAAAATAATGAATTGTACTCCACAAGCTTCTAATGGAAGACTCCTTTCATAGCCACAAATAAGCTGAACGTACACCAATTCTTGGATTCCGTGAGATGACATAAGTAGATGGAATAATAAAGGGAAGATGCAATCATTGTCTAAAGGGTATTCCAGGTATATTGAAAAATCTCAACGTACACCAATTTTTTATCCTCGTTCGATATTTTGGCCGAAAGAGGATTCTCAAAGAAATGGTTCCTCAATCTAGATCTTTAGGACAGACAAATCATGAGGACAACTTTATAAAGATTGTTTTGATGATCCGAGGTTCCTCCATTTAGATCTTTAGGATGGTCCAAATCATGAGAACAACTTTGACAAGATTGGTTGGATGATCCGAGGTTCAAATCATGAGGTAAACATTAACAAGATTGGTTCTGATCAACGTTCGACATTTTTGTCCAAAGAGGATTCCCAAAGAAGAAGTTCCACCATTTGGATCTTTAGGGTGGTCCAAATCTTGAGGAAAACTTGGACAAGATTGGTTCCGATCCTTGTTCAACAATTTGGTTCAGATAGGATTCCCAAAGAAAAGCTTTCACCATTTGGATCTTTAAGATGGACCAAATCATTAGACAACTTTGACTAGATTGGTTACGATCCTCGTTCAAAATTTTGGTCCAAAAGGATTCCCAAAGAAGAGGTTCCTCCATTTAGATATTTACGATAGACCAAATCATGAGAAAAACTTTGACAAGATTGGTTGCGATCTTCATTCGACATTTTGGTCTAAAGAGGATTCCCAAAGAAGAGGTTCGTCCATTTGGATCTTTAGGTTGGACCAAATCATGAGGAAAACTTTGAAAAAATTGGTTCTGATCCTCGTTCAACATTTTGGTCCAAAGAGGATTCCCAAAGAAGAGGTTCCTCAATTTTGATATTTAGGGTGGACAAAATCATGAGGACAACTTTGACAAGATTGGTTATGATCCTCGTTCAACATTTTGGCCAAAGAGGATTCGCAAAGAAAAGCTTTCTATATTTGGATCTTTCAGATGGACCAAATCATGAGGACAACTTTGACAAGATTGGTTCCGATCCTCGTTCGACATTTTGGTCCAAAGAGGATTACCAATCCTAGGTTCCTCCATTTTGAAGTTTAGATTAACCAAATCATGAGGTCAACTTTGACAAAATTGGTTTCGATCCTCTTTTGACATTTTGGTCCAAAGAGGATTCCCAAAGTTAAAGATCCTCCATTGGGATCTTTAGAGTTGACAAAATCTTGAGGAAAAATTTCACAGGATTTGCTCCGATCCTCCTTCAACATATTTAAAAAAAGAGGATTCCTAAAGAAGAGGTTCCTCTATTTCGATCTTTAGGGTGGACCAAATCATGAGGAAAACTTTGACAAGATTGGTTCCGATCCTCGTTCGACATTTAGGTCCAAAGAGGATTCCCAAGGAAGTGGTTCCTCCATTTGGATCTTTAGGATGGTCAAAATCATAAGGACATCTTCTACAAGATTGGTTCTGATCCTAGTTAGACATTCTGGTCTAAAGAGGATTCCTCCAATTAGATCTTTAGGATGGACCAAATTATGAGAACAACTTTGACAAGATTGGTTCCAATCCGAGGTTCATCCATTTTGTTCTTTAAGATGGACAAAATCATGAGGGAAACTTTAACAAGATTTGTTCGATTCTCGTTCGACAATTTGGTCCAAAGAGGATTCCCAACGAAAAGATTTCTCTATTTGGATCTTTAAGATGGACCAAATCATGAGGACAACTTTGAAAAGATTTGTTTAGATCCTAGTTCGACGTTCTAGTCCAAATAGGATGTCGAACAAAATGCTTCCACCATTTGGATCGCCATTTTGGACCAAAGAGGATTCCCAAGGAAAAGCTTCCTCTATTTGGATCTTTTGGATGAACCAAATCATAAGGAAAACTTTGACATGATCCTCATTCGACATTTTGGTCCAAAGAGGATTCCCAAAGAAGAGGTTCCTCAATTTCGATCTTTAGAATGGAAAACATCATGAGGAAAGCTTTGACAAGATTGCTTCTATCCTCGTTCGACATTTTGGTCCATAGAGGATTCCCAAGAAAGTGATTCCTCCATTTGGATCTTTAAGATGGACCAAATCATGAGGATAACTTTGACAAGATTGGTTCCGATGCTCGTTCGACATTTTTTTCCAAAAGGATTTCGAAAGAAGAGGCTACTACATTTTGATATTTTGGATGGTCCAAATCATAAGGAGAATTTTGAGAAGATTTGTTCCGATCCTCGTTCCACATTTTTGTCTAAAGAGGATTTCGAAAGAAGAGGTATCTTCATTACGATCTTTAGGATGCTCCAAATCATTAGGAAAACTTTCAAAAGATTGGTTTTGATCTGAGGTTCCTCCATTTTGATCATTAAGATGGACCAAATAATGAGGAAAACTTTAACAAGATTGGTTCTGATCATAGTTTGACATTTTGTTCCAATGAGGACTTCAAAAGAAAAGCTTCCTCCATTTGGGTCATTAGGATGGACCAAATCATGAGAAAAACTTTTACAAGATTTGTTTCGATCCTCGTTCACCATTTTGGATCTGTGGTTTCTATTTGGTCTAGAGAGTGGAGGATTCCCAATGAAGCGCTTCTTCCATTTGGAACATTAGTGTGGACCAAATCATGAGGAAAACTTTGACAAGATTGGTATTGATCCTCGTTCGACATTGTGAATCTTTAGGGTGGACAAAATCATGAGGACAACTTTGACAAGATTGATTCCAATCCGAGTTTCCTCCATTTTGATCTTTATGATGGACCAAATCATGAGGAAGACTTTGACAAGATTTGTTCCGATCCTCGTTTAACATTTTGGTGCAAAGAGGATTCCCAAGGAAAAGTTTCCTCCATTTGGATCTTTAGGACGGTCCAAATCGTAAGGAAGACTTTAACGAGATCAGTTCTAATATTCGTTCAACATTTTGGATCTGTGGTTTCTATTTGGTTTAGAGAGTGGAGGATCCCCAAAGAAAGGCTTCCTCCATTTGTATCTTTAGGGTGGACAAAATCATAAGGTAAACTTTGAAAGATTCATTCCGATTCTGGTTATACATTTTGGTCCAATGAGGATTCTAAAAGAAAAGCTTCCTCCATTTGGATATTTAAGATGGATTGAATCATGAGGACAACTTTAACAAGATTGGTTCTGATATGAGGTTTCTCCATTTGGATCTTTAGGATTGTCCAAACATCATCCAACCAATATTGTCAATGTTGTCCTCATGATTTGGTCTGAAGAGTGGAGGTCTGAGGTTCCTCCATTTGGATCTGTACGTATGGTTTGTGATTGGTGACAATGTGGTCACGGTGACAATGAGGTCACGGTACGTTTGTGATTGGTGACAATGTGGTCACGGTGACAATGAGGTCACGGTACGTTTGTGATTGGTGACAATGTGGTCACGGTGACAATGAGGTCATGGTACGTTTGTGATTGGTGACAATGAGGTCACGGTACGTTTGTGATTGGTGATAATGTGGTCACGGTGACAATGAGGTCACGGTACGTTTGTGATTGGTGACAATGTGGTCACGGTGACAATGAGGTCACGGTACGTTTGTGATTGGTGACAATGTGGTCACGGTGACAATGAGGTCACGGTACGTTTGTGATTGGTGACAATGTGGTCACGGTGACAATGGGGTCACGGTACGTTTGTGATTGGTGACAATGTGGTCACGGTGACACTGAGGTCACCGTATGTTTGTGAATGGTGACAATGTGGTCACGGTGACAGTGAGGTCACGATATAGTTGTGATTGGTGATAAGTGGTCACGGATGAATTGTGAAATGTGACAATGTTTTCACAATGTGAAATAACGTGTGGAATGACGTAAATGATAGAAATTTACTTTGTTATTTACTTTGCTATTTACTTTGCTATTTACTTTGTTATGCCTTAGTACTATTTCGTTGTTTTAGTACTTTATTTACGACTTTGAATGTTTACTTTTCGAAATTACGATATAGTAGAATGGGATTGATTTTCTTATGTGATGTACTTGGGAATATTGAATGGGTAGTAAGAGCACGTTAGGATTATTTGGACACATTTTCCGATATGGGATTCGGTCCATATAAGTGCTTGCATCCATCTTATTCTCACTAGCATTTTATGTTAATGTTGCTACACTTAAACATTTCAGGTAATACTCGTGGGAGGGGACGAGGTCGTGGAGGTGGTGTTGCTTGATCTCGAGGGGATGGCTTTTGGGACATTGACTGGCATGTACATTTTGGAAGCATTCTATGAATGCTTGATAAAAATCATATGTCCTTACTTTTAAACTTGTATTTATGGCTCATGAGAATTTAATAACTGTTGTATATTATTTCGTATTATTTTCTCTGATTTTGGGTATAAAATGGAGTGAAATGTCGTTGTTTTAAATTCTCTGGATTGAGCTTATGTAAATAGGTTTTGGTAGTCCATATTTTAAACGGATCCACGCAAAATTTTTATAAAAATAAAGTCTTCCGCTGTTTTACTTATGATTTAAAGATTTGAGAAAATTCGAGTCTTTACAATTGGTATCAGAGCCTACGGGTTCTGTAGACCATATGCATCGCATATTTTTCATGTTTTGTTTTAAGTCCTTTTCCAAAGCATCACTCGATCAACGGCACCAAGTATCCTCTAAATTTGTACTTTATAGAATATTTTACCGAAAGGTTAAGTGTAGACTTGTAAGTTTCTGATTTATGTTTGTCTCACAAGGAACTTATCTAATTGTGATTTCAGTATGCCTCCCAAAGTAGCTACACTTAGGAGGAGTCAGCATAGTGTACCGGCTACGATACGAGGTCGAGGTAGAGGCCGAGGTCGTGCTAGGACAGTTACTCCGCCTCCGCCTGAGGATCATACTAATGCTAGAGGATCGGACCCGGGTATTGTGCACGAGGATGAGACTCCAGTTGACAGGCCAGCTATGCCTGTAGGTAGTGTCACTATTCCCATGGGGGATTATCTGGAGTTGTTACGGGGTGGTGGAGGACACCATGATCTTGTTATATCACATGCTAGAGTACTTGCTCCAGTTGACAGACCTGAGAGTAGCGATGCTACTAAGGTTCTGAAAGACTATCTGAGACATGCCCCTCCTGAGTTTGATGGGACATCTATTGATCCGGCGCTTGCCGAGAGATGGGTTATGAGGGTTGAGAAAGCCCTTGAGTCTATTCAGTGTCCTGACCGACTGAAGGTCCACTGTGGGACCTATTCTCTGGTGGATGATGCTTTATATTGGTGGCGTGGACTTTATCGTTCTTTGAGTCCTACTTTGGTAGTCACCTGGGAGATGTTTAGGGAGAAGTTCTTTGAAAAGTATTACCCGGAGGATATCAGAGATCAGTTGGAGGTACAGTTTCTGACCCTGAGACAGGGAGATCGATCTGTGATTGAGTATGAAAGGGAGTTTGACCGGTTGTCCAAGTTTGCTACTGGGCAAGTAGCCGATCCTGAAAGTAAGAAGAAGAGATTTGTTGTGGGCTTGAGAGCTGACATCCGAGGTCACATACGAGCTTTCCGACCTACCACTTATGCTGAGGCTTTAGATTTTGCCTTGGTTATAGATATTGGGCCTTCTGAGAAAAAGGCCGAGATAGCAGCTGCACAGACCTCCTCTCATAAAAGGAAGGTCGAGGATGACCATTCAGGTCGAGTGACCCACCCACCGAGACATGTACAGGGTAGGGGAGGAGGACCATCTGGATCTCAGATTCGTCCGACACCGTAGCATAGTGGTCAGAAGTGCCATCACTGTGGTCAGTATGGGCATATTCGACCGTATTGTCCGAGACTTCAGGCTCTACCGCAGTATACTGGTCAGGGCTAGGGACGAGGTCAGGGGCATGGTCGTGGTCAGACAGGAGGTAGGGGCCAGGTTAGGCCTACCCAGTATCAGAGAGCACCACCACCTGTTTATGCACCTCCTCAGCCACCTCAGCAGGCTCGTGTATTTACCACTACTAGAGAGGATGCCGAGGCGTCAGGTACTGTTGTTACAGGTAATGTGACAGTCTTGGGACATTCTGCTTTAGCTTTATTTGATTCAGGGGCTAGTCATTCCTTTATTTCTGCTGAGTTTGTTGAGTCAGCTGCTTGTGAGTCTGCACCGTTAGGGCATGAGTTGCATGTCTCTACTCCACTTGGGAAATCTATTGTTGTGGATAGAGTTGTTTATACCGATGATTTGTGTATGTTGGGTTGTTGTTTGCATGCTAGGTTGATTGTGATGCCTATGTGTGACTTTGATATTATATTGGGTATGGATTGGCTATCAGCCAACCACGCCAATATTGGCTATAGTGCCAAAGTTGTGGATTTTATTGGTCCATGTGGGACTAGTTTTTGATTCCGTGGGACTCGACGTAGAGTGACTCCTGCAATCATTTTTGCGATTCATGCTAGAGCTCTCTTGTGTGATGGTGCTATGGGTTATTTGGCTAGTGTAGTAGACATGTCTGTTAGTATGACTACACTTGAGTCAGTACTGATTGTGAGGGATTTCACTGATGTTTTCCCTGATGAGTTGCCGGGTTTACCACCGGTGAGAGAGATGGATTTTCAAATAGAGGTGTTACCTGGGACGGCTCCATTGTCCAAGGCACCTTATCGTATGGCACCAGCGAAGCTGAGTGAGCTCAAGAGTCAGTTACAAGGACTCTTGGATTTAGGGTTTATACGCCTTAGTGTGTCCCCGTGGGGAGCACCGGTGTTGTTTGTGAGAAAGAAAGATGGTTCAATGAGGTTGTGTATCGACTACCGAGAGTTGAACCGGGGTTCTTGTGAAAAATAAATATCCTTTGCCAAGGATTGATGATTTATTTGATCAGTTGAGAGGTGCTACTATCTTTTCGAAGATAGATTTGAGATCCGGTTATCACCAGTTGAGGATCTGGGAGGATGATATTCCCAAAATCGCATTTCGTACACGATATGGGCATTATGAGTTCGTTGTTATGTCATTTGGTTTGACTAATGCACCGGCGGTTTTTATGGATCTTATGCAAACGGTGTTTAGGAGGTTCATTGACTCCTTTGTTATTGTGTTTATCAATGACATTTTGATTTATTCTGAGACTGAGGAGTTGCATGCTATGCACTTAGAGAAAGTTTTGACTGTGTTACGGGAACAGAAATTGTATGCAAAGTTCTCTAAGTGTGAGTTTTGGCTCAGTGAAGTGGCATTCTTAGGCCATGTGGTCTCCAGTAAAGAAGTGATGGTGGATCCATCTAAAGTTGAGGCGGTTAGTAGTTGGCCTAGACCGACTAGTGTGATTGAAATTCGTAGTTTTCTTGGGCTTGCCAGTTATTATAGACTGTTTGTTCAAGACTTCTCTAAGATAGCATCGGCTTTGACACGTTTGACGAAGAAGGGAGTGGACTTTGTTTGGTCTGAGGAGTGTGAAAAGAGCTTTGAGGAGCTCAAGGAGAGACTTATAACTGCACCTGTTTTAGTGTCACCCGATAGTAGTGGTGGTTTGACGGTTTATACCGATGCTTCGATGAGAGGTTTGGGTTGCGTTTCGATACAACATGGGAAAGTCATAGCTTATGCTTCCCGTCAGTTGAAGGAGCATGAGAAGAAGTATCCGACTCACGATATGGAGTTAGCGGCGGTTGTACATGCTTTGAAAATTTGGAGGCATTACTTGTATGGTGAGAAGATCTTGATATTCACCGATCACAAGAGCCTCAAATATTTCTTCACTCAGAAGGAATTGAATATGAGACAACGGTGATGGTTGGAGCTTGTGAAAGATTATGATTGTGATATTCAGTACCATCCCGGGAAAGCCAATGTAGTGGCGGATGCACTTAGTAGAAAGTCTTCGCACTTGTCTGCTTTACCGATGAGATTGAGATGGGAGTTGGAGCGTGCTGAGATAGCCCTCCTTACTGCCGAGGTTACAGTGAGTTTGGCTAGTTTGACAGTAGGGCCTACTTTGAGACAGAGGATCATTGAGGCTCAGAGGAGCGAGAATCATTTACAGGCCGGTTTTATTAAGGCAGAGTTAGGTGTACCTAGCCACTTCACTTTTTCCTCTAATAGTGCTTTGATGTATCGTCAAAGGCTATGTGTACCATTGAGTTCGACTTTCCGGAAAGAATTGTTGGAGGAGGCTCACAATTCTATCTTTTCTGTTCATCCGGGTAGCACCAAGATGTATAGAGACTTGAGACAACATTATTGGTGGCCCGGGATGAAACTTGAGATTGCGAAGTTTGTAAGTAGATGTTTGACTTGTCAGCAAGTCAAGGCTTTGAGAACGAGACTAGCGGGTTATCTTAATCCTTTAAGTATACCCGAGTGGAAATGGGAAGAGATCTCTATGGATTTTGTTTGTGGGTTGCCTAGAACACCCAAGGGGTATGATACCATTTGGCTGATTGTGGATCATTTGACAAAGTCCGCACACTTTTTACCAAGGAGGATCACTTATCCGGTTGAGACTTGGGCGCATTTATACTTGAGAGAGATTGTTAGACTGCATGGTGTGCCTGTGAGAATTGTATCAGACCGGGAGGCTAGATTTGTGTCAAAGTTTTGGCAGAGTTTGCATTCCGCCATGGGTACCGGTTTGGATTTTAGCACGGCCTTTCATCCTCAGACTGATGGTCAGATAGAGAGAGTTAACCAGATTTTAGAGGATATGTTGAGGGCTTTTGTTCTTAACTTTGGTGGTAGTTGGGACTCGCATTTGTACTTGGTAGAGTGTGCGTATAATAATAGTTTCCAGGCTACCATCGAGATGGCACCTTTTGAGGCACTTTATGGTAGAAAGTGTCGTTCTCCCGCTCATTGGGATGAGGTTGGGGAGAGGAGACTGTTGGGACCCGAGTTATTACAGAGGACTAGTGAGTCCATTATGTTGATTAGAGAGAGGATGAGGGTTGCCCAAAGTCGACAGAAGAGCTATGCCGATAGGCGACGTAGTCCACTTGAGTTTGCAGTGGGGGACCACGTATTTCTGAAGGTGGCACCTATGAAGTGTTTGATGAGGTTTGGGAAGAAGGGCAAGTTGAGCCCTAGGTTTATCGATCCATTTGAGATTCTGGATCGGGTTGGGGCGGTGGCTTACCGTTTAGCCTTACCACCATCCTTATCGGCCGTGCATAGTGTTTTTCATGTTTTGATGCTTCGAAGATATTTGGCTGACCCTTCACATGTGATAGATCATGAGCCCGTTGTTCTTGATGCTAACCTGTCTTATGAGGAGACACCGATGAAGATTCTAGCATCGGAACAGAAAGTATTGAGGAACAAGACTATCGGCTTAGTGAAAGTTTTGTGGAGGAACCAAGTGTCAGAGGAGGCCACTTGGGAACGAGAGGAGGACATGCGGGATAAATACACTCATTTGTTTACTTAGAAGCTACTTTTCGGGACGAAAAGTCTTTTAAGGAGGGTGGACTGTAACGTCCCGTTATTTTTTAGGTGAATTTTTTATTTATTTATTTAGTATTTTAATTATTTATTTATTGAATTAAAGTGTTAAAGATAATTTTAGAATTTGTTATTTAGAAGTAAATAGTTAATTTTCGTTCGGAAACCTTTTTAACTGTTTAATTAGCTTAAATTAGTTTCGATGGTATTAATAATTATTAATAGGTCAATTAATAATTATTAATCACCATTAGGATAGTTTAAGTGGTTCGGGTTTCGTTTTAAAAGCTTAAAGCAAGAAAAGGACGTAGGCGTCATTTCCGGAATTCTTAAATATCCTAACACTATTCACTATCTTATTTATTAAGCCAATTTTAGACAAAAAATCATATTTTCTTCTCATCTTCTTCCCCAAACTCGAGCAACAAGAGGAGGAAAAGAGAAGAGAAAGAAAGGGTCGCCCCGGCTTCGTTTCTCGATCGTTTTACGTGATTTTGGATGCGTTGGAAAGCTCTCGCCGAGACCTTTCTACCCATTCCACTCTTGGGACGATTCCACCTCTCTAAGGTAAGCCCTAGATTTCGAATCTCAACACTTTTCTTCATGGAAATTGAGTCAAACTTGTGATTTCTTTAACAAAGCTCCACTTTCTTCTCAAATTTGTTACTAAGAGTTGTGGGGAAACCTTTGGGAACCATTTTCCTCAACTTTCCTTAGATTTTAAACCGAGCCAAATGAAGAATCTGAAATTCTCTCCTCTCCCTTGCCGTGGACTGTTTTGGTCATGGTGGAAAATACTTTATTTTCGTTTTCCTTTAAATTTGGGTGGTTAATTCTAGCCCCTAAACCCCTTATTAGCGTTAACCTTTATTTGAATCAACCTCCAAAGTGCCCAAAATAAACTCGAAACCCTTTTAAAGTGCTTAAAAATCCGGAAAACCAACTCCACCTTGAACTTCCCTAGGGCAGTGGGCCTCTTGGCATGAATCCCGGGCTGTTTTGTCTTTTATTTTAGTATCGTGTCGATCGTTGTTCATTTCGGTTAATTAATATACTTTAGGTGTATTTTAATTATAGGTTTTGTGCATCGTTCGTGAATTTCGGTCAACCGGTGGTTAGGAGTTGACTACTTTTATAAGGTGAGTTTAAAATGGTTGTGATTACTTTTATGTTTTCGAATTGCTTGACGTTTATGTTAAATCGAGGTTAAGAGGGTTAATAGACTTTAGAACTTTCCAAGGATGTATGTTATTTGGGAGTTAAGGAAAGTGCATAAGGAAAATTAGTTAAGATTGGTTATTGTTTAAAGTAAGATGTTATCGGTGGATTAAGTTATATTCTCGAGGAGAATTAGATTCCGGAATTTGGAGAAGAGTATTAGATACTCCTATTATTTTGAGTGGTTATAAGAGAGTTAAAAGAGACATTGGAGAGATTCTTCGTGTAGAATCGAGTTAGTAGGATACTATTAGCGATGTGACTCGCTATTTAGTGCTACCAAAGGGGAGTAGTATGTGTAGTGTTATGATACGTATGGTTTGTGATTGGTGACAATGTGGTCACGGTGACAATGAGGTCACGGTACATTTGTGATTGGTGATAATGTGGTCACGGTGACAATGAGGTCACGGTACGTTTGTGATTGGTGACAATGTGGTCACGGTGACAATGAGGTCACGGTACGTTTGTGATTGGTGACAATGTGGTCACGGTGACAATGTGGTCACGGTGACAATGAGGTCACGGTACGTTTGTGATTGGTGACAATGTGGTCACGGTGACAATGAGGTCACGGTATGTTTGTGATTGGTGACAATGTGGTCACGGTGACAATGAGGTCACCGTATGTTTGTGAATGGTGACAATGTGGTCACGGTGACAGTGAGGTCACGATATAGTTGTGATTGGTGATAAGTGGTCACGGATGAATTGTGAAATGTGACAATGTGGTCACAGTGTGAAATAACGTGTGGAATGACGTAAAAGATAGAAATTTACTTTGTTATTTACTTTGCTATTTACTTTGTTATGCCTTAGTACTCTTTCGTTGTTTTAGTACTTTATTTACGAGTTTGAATGTTTACTTTTCGAAATTACGATATAGTAGAATGGGATTGATTTTCTTATGTGATGTACTTGGGAATATTGAATGGGTAGTAAGAGAACGTTAGGATTATTTGGACACATTTTCTGATATGGGATTCGGTCCATATAAGTGCTTGCATCCATCTTATTCTCACTAGCATTTTATGCTAATGTTGCTACACTTAAACATTTCAGGTAATACTCGTGGGAGGGGACGAGGTCGTGGAGGTGGTGTTGCTTGATCTCGAGGGGATGGCTTTTGGGACATTGACTGGCATGTACATTTTGGGAGCATTCTATGAATGCTTGATAGAAATCATATGTCCTTACTTTTAAACTTGTATTTATGGCTCATGAGAATTTAATAACTGTTGTATATTATTTCGTATTATTTTCCCTGATTTTGGGTATAAAATTGAGTGAAATGTCATTGTTTTAAATTCTCTGGATTGAGCTTATGTAAACAAGTTTTGGTAGTCCATATTTTAAACGGATCCACGCAAAATTTTTATAAAAATAAAGTCTTCCGCTGTTTTACTCATGATTTAAAGATTTGAGAAAATTCGAGTCTTTACACCAGGACAAGAACAAAAGGTTTGTAAGTTGCAAAGGTCCATTTATGGACTTAAGAAAGCATCAAGGTCTTGGAATATTAGGTTTGACAATGCAGTCAAAACTTAAGGCTTTGAACAGAATGTAGATGAACCTTGTGTATACAAGCGTATCATAAAAGACAAAGTGGTACTCATAATTCTTTACGTTGACGATATTTTGTTAATTGAAAATAACAAAGGAACGTTAACAGAAGTTAAAGAATGGCTGGCAAATCAATTCCAAATGAAAGATTTGGGAGAGGCTAGTTATGTTCTTGGGATTCAGATCATTCGTGATTGAAGCAAGAAATCACTAGCACTGTCTCAAGCAATGTATATTGATAAAATTATCAAACGCTTTGCTATGCAAAATTCCAAGAAAGGTATTTTACCTTTTAGGCATGGAATTAGCTTGTCTAAGGAACAATCACCTAAGACACCTCAAGAAGTTGAGGAAATGGGACAGATACCATATGCTTCAGTAGTAGGAAGTCTAATGTATGCAATGTTGTGTACTAGACCGGATATCTGCTATGCAGTGGGAGTAGTCAGCAGGTTCCAATCCAATCCTGGAAAGGAACATTGGGTTGCAGTTAAAGCAATTCTCAAGTATCTTAGGAGAACGAGAAATTATATGTTAGTGTATGGAGATAAGGATTTGATCCTTACAGGATACACGGATTCGGATTTCCAAGGTGATAAAGATTCTAGGAAATCAACATCGGGTGCAGTATTTACACTTGGTGGAGCCGCCATAGTTTGGAGAAGTATTAAGCAAGGTTGTATTGCTGACTCCACTATGGAAGCAGAATATGTTGCTGCTTGTGAAGCTGCAAAGGAAGTTGTCTGGCTCAAAAAGTTCCTAGAAGATTTGGAAGTTGTTCCAAATAAGGAATTGCCCATAACTCTCTATTGCGATAATAGTGGTGCAGTGGCAAATTCAAGGGAACCAAGATCACACAAAAGATCAAAACATATAGAGAGGAAAAATCATCTTATAAGGGAGATAGTGCATCGTGGGGACGTGCTGGTCACGAAGATAGACACGAAGGACAACAGAGCTGATCCATTTACAAAGACTCTCACGGCTAATGTGTTTGAGGGTAACCTAGAAGGACTAGGATTACAAGATATGTCTCACTTACTCTAGGGCAAGTGGGAGATTGTTGGGATTTATGCCCTAGAATTAGTAATTTGTAATAGAATATTTTATGAATAAATAAAAGTATTATTTTAGTGAATTTTGTGCAATTTATTATATGTTGATATTCGTTAAATATTCAAACATTAATAGAAAATTCCAGAGTTACTGATTCTATAATCTTGACTACTATGAGATATAAAGCGGATCTAGTCAAAGATAGTAACTCAAATAGTCTACAGTAAACGAATATGGTTAGGAAACCTTATTGTGGTAACACTGTTGATGTTGTTCACTGATTTGATCCAAATCATTAGCATGATGTAGATGCAAGTGGAAACATCATATATGATGAGTTTATATAAGACTGGACCAGGATAATAAATCGATTCCTAAATAACACCGTTGATAGGAAATGATTTATAATATCAAATTTACGTTATTAAGATTGATACATCTCAATCCTGAGTATGTTTTGAACTCACATTAATGAAGTCTTTTCCTTTGATTCACATAGTTGAGGGTGATCTGTTGATACACTCGATAAACTCCCGTTTTGGGGAAATGACTAAGATAGTGCTTGGGAACATTTCTATACAAGATGGAATTCATAACTTTCCTAAAACAAATGAAAGTGTTAGTGCGACACTATTCTAACTTAGGAACTTTAGGTATCTCCCTTGTTTTAATGATTCGGTACTTGAACATGAGGCCTCACCTTCTCACTGGCCCAAGAAGGATTGTTCTATACTTGAAAACTATAGAAAAATGTTCATTAGAGAATCATCGGGTACACAAGGATAAAAGAGATAATTACAAGGGTAAAACGGTAATTTTGACCCAGTTGTAATTATGAGATTACCACGTGAAGGATATGTCAAAACAAACTTAATAACAAATGGACATAACCCATCTATAGTGAGGGGAGTTCAACTTAGGGTTTATAGTGGAATTACACTAAGTTAATAATTATGATTAATTAATTAATGAGTTTAATTAATAAATCAATAATTATTGGAGCCCATGATCTATAGGTCCATCAAGTCCCTGTGCTCGCCCAAACATCATTGTAACTAACCAAGTTATTAATTTAACTAGGAAGAAAGAATTATATTTAAGTAATTAAATTACTTAAATAAAGGGATATATTAATTGTTTAAATAAAATGTTTATTTAAATGGAAATTAATATTAACATTATTAATTATTTAAATAATGAGTTTATTTAAATAGAAATTAATAATGAATATTATTAATTAAATAATGAGTTTATTTAATTTAATATTAAAAGGAGAGAATTAAATATATTTGTTTTACGAAACAAATAAGTATTTTACCTAAAATAATTAATTAAATGAATTTGATTCAATATTAATTGACTAAGAGAATTTTAGGAAATGTGTATTTAAATTGAAAAGATTATTTGAATTTTTTCAAAATTTAAATATATATAAAAGATAAAGATTAAATTATAAAATAAATTAAAAAAAAAAGGAAAAGTCAAAGTAGCTCACGCTACTTTGACATTTAAAAAGTTTTTTTAAAAAAAAAAAGTGGACTGATGCCACTTTCCTTTTTTTATTTTTTTTATATTTTTTTTAATTTTATTTAAATAATTTGATTATTTAAATTGAAAGAAATAAGAATCCTAATTTGATTAGGAAACTAATTATTATTTTCTTATAAATATGACCATTGGGTGCTCATATTTACACACTTTGATATTTATCTAAAATTCTCTCTTTTAGTCTCCACAATTGCCAATTTTGGCATAGAAAAATAAGAAGAATTTTTCTTCTTATTATTTTGTTCTTCCAGTTCGATTCCCACAAGTCGGGTTGGTTTATGATCAGGATATAGCATAGAAGGCTTGGTGAAATGGATTGATGCTGTAAAGAAAACCCCAACCGATTCTCCATTAAATCTACAATGTAAGTTTTCGAAAAACCTTATAATTTTAGTTTTTCGATTTGATCACGATTGCATGTTATTAATGGATCCGTAATTAATCGTTAATTAATTTACTAAAGAAATTCCGCATATTTAGTAAATAGTTCCTTCATTCCTGAGTCGGTTGCGAGTCTTGTGTGGGCAATCGCTGACTCAATGACTCCGTGAAACGTTCCAAAACATTTAAAATTAAAATAATAAAATAGTTAATATATAAGTTAGGAAAAATTTTAAAAAAAAAATAATAATTCAAAAAATTATTAAATACCTGAACTTCTTTCGCCTTATCGTCGATGAACGTCCCGTCCTTCTTGGTGTGAAGAACACGGTGCAGCTCATCGGGCGGGACAGGGCGACCGTGCTTCGCTTCCTAAAAATATTAGAGATTGAAGAAGAAAAAATAATAAATTAATAACTAATTGAAAAAAGAAAACAAGAAAAAAGTACGTAAAAAAACAAAAAAAAACTTACCAATCGACGATGGTGCTCGAATGTAAATGTTTTCTACACATTCTACCTACCCACAAGTACTTACGTCTGTTGAAAAGATTGTCGGAAATAAAGCAAGAGTAGAAGGATCTATCTGTAGTGCGTACCTGACACAAGAGACTACCACATTTTGTTCATACTACTTTGACCAACACATTGCATAGCAGTTTCGACCAGCGAAACGAAACATTGTCGAAAATTTACTTGAAGGTGTTGACATAAACGACTTGCCGATTTTTAAGAAACCTGGCATGACAGTTGGAAGATCAGTGCGTAGGCCGTTGACTGATTCTGAGTATCACGTAATGCAGACATACATGTTATGCAACTGCACAGAGATTGAGCCTTACATAGAGTGAGTTCGTAACTTAACATTATTTTATCGCATAAACAATTACAAACTATTTGCTAACTATTTTCGTAACATACAGATTATTTCTAAACTTAGACGTTCGAATGACACAAGTTGGTCTTATAGCCGCTAAGGAGGGGTCAATAATCGACATAGACTTTCGTTCTTGGTTCAGTGCATACGTTAGTTATTTTAAATTGTCAAAAAAACCGTGGCAATTTGTTGAAAAAATTAATATCTTCCTAACATTACTGTATGTTAACAATGACAGGTTGACTCCCCTACATTACCTGTAGATGATCCTTGCATTAATTCTTTGGCAAAGGGACCTGGACGGATTACAAGGTCGTATACTTGATACGTCTATAACGGTTACATATTTCAAACGAAGGTGCATTCAGTTAACAGGGCAACAAACAGCAGTGGTGTTTGCATAAAAGGTCATGTGTTTGACACAAACGAAGACGATTACTTCAAAGTAATCGATGAGATTCTTGAGATTCAATATGCAAGTCCGATGCTAAAACACATTATTCTGTTCAACTGCACTTGGTTCGAGACAACCAGACGAGGCGGAGTCCATAAGATTGATCATTTACAAATCGTTGAGGTAAACAAGTCTAAGCTTATGCGCACCGCTGCTAGGTTTGTCCTGGCTTCACAGGCGATTCAAGTTTATTACCTGAACTATCTGATTTATAGAAGAGATCTTACAGATTGGTTAGTTATTTGTAAAGTTAAACCACGCCAGGTAGAAGAAAACATGTTCGAGAAAGACGACCATACAGAGGAAGCTGTTGCTTTTCAAGAAGATGAGATAAGATGTCGTGCAATCGACGATGGTCAGAATGGAAGTATTGTTCGTCCTTCGAACGTTGGAACTATAACATTGCATGATGATGATACAAATGCTTCCACTTCTCACGCATGGAACATTGATGCTTAATTTATTTGAGACGATGAATCCGATGAAGATACAGAAGAAGAAGTAGAAGAAGAAGAAGAAGAAGACTTTATGTGAGGGACTTCTTTGAGATGATGAATCCGACGAAGAAATAGAAGAAAAAGAAGAAGAAGCGACGACCAAAGAAACTGAGGATGATCAATGAGACATTTTGTAACTTTATGATTCACTATGTATGTTTTATTAAAACTATTTCTTTAATGAACGATAAAATATATATATATATATATATATTTTAATATTTGCGACCATATGGTCGCAATTTAACACAAAAGGTGACCACATTGTAGTAATTTAGAAGTGAAATGCGACCAGTTGGTCGCATTTGTGGAAAAACAGAATTATGTTTTTCCAAAAATATATGTTAAATTACGACCAGTTGGTCGTAAAACTCAAAGGGTATTCTAAAATGTCCATGAAATTTTTGGCGGTTAATTTCATAAGTGCGACCATCTGGTCACAAATCTGAGCGGTAAATTTAAATTTTCATGAAATTTATGGCGTTGAATTTAAAGATTACGACCAGGAGGTCGAAATTGTTGATGGGACACGTGTTATGACAGCTGTTGTGGATAATCGCAAATTGGTGACCAGATGGTCACTTTTTCAATAAATGCGATCAGGTGGTCGCAAATACGTGTAAAAATGCGGCCAGGTGGTCGTAATTTCCGCAGCATGCGTGACTTTTTGTTTCTGGTCATGATTACATATTTGCGACCAGTTGGTTATAAAATCTGATTTAAATTCAAAACAGTTTTTCTTTCCCCCGTTTCTACTTTTTTCCTTTCTCTTTTTCTTTCTCTCTTTTCTTTCTTTTCTCTCTTTCCCCCGTTCCGTTCCCCGTTATTTTTTCCCCGTTCCTACTCTAAACCTAAAAACCCTAAACCTCCAATCCCGGTATCTATTACGAGGTTAGTTTTCGTATAGATTTTAAGTTTTAAGTTAGTTTTTGTAAAGACTCGAATTTTCACAAATCTTTAAATCAGAAGTAAAACAGCGGAAGACTTATTTTTACAAAAATTTGGCCTGGATCCGTTTAAAATACGAACTCCCTAAACCTGTTTTTAAGAACACAACTCAGCAAAGTTTATTCACATATATTCCTACTCCAGAATATACTCAAATCAGAGAAAGTAAACTCAAATATACATACAACCGACTTTAGGCTCTCATGAGCCACAAAATACAAGTTTTAAGACTTTTTTTCAAGTTTATATGTATATAATGCATTCCTAAAATGCTCCAAACTTAGATTTACTAGTCCAAATATCCATAAGCATTCACTCGAGATCACGCAGCACCACCTCCACGACCTCGTCCTCTACCACGAGTATTATCTGAAAATAAAGTGGTGTAGCACCATTAGGAAACAATGCTAGTGAGAATAAGATGGATGCAAGCACTTTTATGAACCAAACTCCATATCGGAGAATGTATCCAAAATAAATCTAAGTACTCTTGCACTACCCATTCAATAATCCGAAGTACTTTACATAATAAGATCAATCCATTCTACTAACTCGTAAATTCGGAAAGTAAATATTCAAGCTCGTAAAATAAAGTAGGTACTAGTGCTTAACAAAGTAAATGACAAAGTAAATAACAAAGTAAATAACAAAGTAAATGACAAAGTAAATAACAAAGTAAATAACAAAGTAAATGACAAAGTAAATGACAAAGTAAATGACAAAGTAAATAACAAAGTAAATGACAAAGTAAATGACAAAGTAAATAACAAAGTAAATAACAAAGTAAATGACAAAGTAAATGACAAAGTAAATAACAAAGTAAATAACAAAGTAAATGACAAAGTAAATAACAAAGTAAATTTCTCATTTCATCCGTGACCACTTGTCACCAATCATAATCATTCCGTGACCTTCGTGCATAACGATAATATGCATGCATAACGATAATATGCAAGTCACCAATCACAATCATTCCGTGACCTCCGTGCATAACGATAATATGCATGTATAACGATAATATGCAAGTCACTGTGACATCTATGCATAACGATAATATGCAAGCATAACGATAATATGCAAGTCATTGTGATATCTATGCATAACGATAATATGCAAGCATAACGATAATATGCAAGTCAACGTGACATCTATGCATAACGATAATATGCAAGTCAACGTGAAATCTATGCATAACGATAATATGCAAGCATAACGATAATATGCAAGTCAACGTGATATCTATGCATAACGATAATATGCAAGCATAACGATAATATGCAAGTCAACGTGACATCTATGCATAACGATAATATGCAAGTCAACGTGACATCTATGCATAACGATAATATGCAAGTCAACAACCACAACCACTAAAATAACGTACTAACATGATTCTACACAAGAATCTCTCCCAAGTCCTTTTAACTATTCTAACACTAGTCAAGATAAAAGGAGTACATAATACTCTTCTCCAAGTTCCGGAATCTAATTCTCCTCGAGAATAATAACATAATCCACCAATAACATCTTACTTTAAACAACAACCAATCTTATTTCATTCTCTTTAATACCTTATACTATACATAAGGTTTACATCAAAAATTACAATCTCCAATTTCAAGATCTTCCAATTAAATGAGAATCTAGTTCTCTCATATATACAATTCAATCTCATTCTTCTTTCATATGGCTCTCGGTTATAAATCAATTGCATTTCTTTTCTCTATAGAAATATATGTTAGACATAATGTTTCAATTCTTTTCTCTATAGCATCTTAGGCTATCAAAAGTTTATATAACCTTTACCAAAGCTCCCGAACTCAAGAAACTAACTCCCAAATAACATACATTCTTGGAAAGTTCTCAAGTCTATTAACCCTCTTAACTTCGATCGAACATAATCGTCAAGTAATTTGAAAGCATAAAAGTAATCACAACCATTTTAAACTCACCTTAGCCAAATTAGTTTTGGTCCAAAACTCCGATTTCCCACAATTCAACAACCGAGCAATCGCACCTACAATTCATCAATTGCACAACATATTACAACTCATATCTAATATGAGAACAAGTTTGCATTTTCGGATGAATAGTGATTTCGGATGAATAGTGATTTCGGATGAATAGTGATTTCACGTGAATAGTGTTTTTCGAAAATCCGGGTTCAAAATCGTCAAATTCCATGATAACCATTCATGATTTCAACTTCAAAACTCATTTACAATCAAAAATGAACAAAACCATATAAAAAGTCTTGAAAACTTACTTTTTAGGGTTTCGTTTAGAGAACGGGAAACGGCACAAGGGTAGGTGGGATAGAAAGCCCTCATCCCGAGCAATCCAACGCAACTAAAAACAATCCGATCCATCGAGAAACGAATGAGAAACGAAGAAAAGAAAAAAATCAAAAGATGGGGTTTGGAGCTTTGTGACTCACGGCCTTGAGGGAGAAAGAGAAGAAGATGAAGATAGTTTGCTTAAGTGTTAAGATAAAGAAGATATTTACAAAAGAAATATCTAGATATTTTAGGGTTTGCGAAATTACGGTTTTGCCCTTTTCGACCTTTTGCTTAAAAAACGAAAACCGACGGTCTTAAATAAATCTAAAGGTGTCTAATAATTATTAATTGGCCCGTTAATAATTATTAGAGTCACCGAAACGAATTAAAACGATAAAAAGGATTTTCGGACGGAAATAACTAATAAAACTGAAATTACTAATTTTAACTAATTTTAAAAGCTTTAAATAAATAAAAATAATAAATTAATAAAATAAAATAAAATAAAATAAAATAAATTTTACCTCTAAAAGTAACGGGACGTTACAGACTACCCTCCTTAAAAGACTTTTCGTCCCGAAAAGTAGCTTCTAAGTAAACAAATGAGGGTACTTATCCTGCATCTCCTCCTAAGACTAGCTAGCATCCAAAACCACTTAATAGACTAGAAACGTTCATAAACACGATTTTACAACTATTACAAGTACCAAAACCATTCGACAACATTCCATTTCTTTCAAGTAGTCTAATCTTGTAACTTTCACCACATCGGTTATCAGGACTTTCACCATATCGGTTATCAGGAATTTCACCATATCGGTTATCAGGAATTTCACCATATTAAAAACATTCGCATCTTAATCAAAACAACAAGTGGAAAAGAAAGAATAAATAAATAAATAAATAAAGGAAGGGTTAACTAGAGAATCAAATAATACAAGAGCACAGTGCCTAAAACTGACAGGGTACCTGGTGCCGTCGATCCGAGTAATGCTTTGGACAAGGACTTAAAACAAAACATGAAAAATATGCAATGCATATAGTCTACAGAAGCCGTAGGCTCTGATACCAACTGTAAAGACTCGAATTTTCACAAATCTTTAAATCAGAAGTAAAACAGCGGAAGACTTATTTTTACAAAAATTTGGCCTGGATCCGTTTAAAATACGAACTCCCTAAACCTGTTTTTAAGAACACAACTCAAGAAAGTTTATTCACATATATTCCTACTCCAGAATATACTCAAATCGAGAAAGTAAACTCAAAATATACATACAATCGACTTTAGGCTCTCATGAGCCACAAAATACAAGTTTTAAGACTTTTTTTCAAGTTTATATGTATATAATGCATTCCTAAAATGCTCCAAACTTAGATTTACTAGTCCAAATATCCATAAGCATTCACTCGAGATCACGCGGACCACCTCCACGACCTCGTCCTCTACCACGAGTATTATCCGAAAATAAAGTGGTGTAGCACCATTAGCAAACAATGCTAGTGAGAATAAGATGGATGCAAGCACTTTTATGAACCAAACTCCATATCGGAGAATGTATCCAAAATAAATCTAAGTACTCTTGCACTACCCATTCAATAATCCGAAGTACTTTACATAATAAGATCAATCCATTCTACTAACTCGTAAATTCGGAAAGTAAATATTCAAGCTCGTAAAATAAAGTAGGTACTAGTGCTTAACAAAGTAAATGACAAAGTAAATAACAAAGTAAATAACAAAGTAAATAACAAAGTAAATGACAAAGTAAATAACAAAGTAAATAACAAAGTAAATAACAAAGTAAATGACAAAGTAAATGACAAAGTAAATGACAAAGTAAATGACAAAGTAAATGACAAAGTAAATGACAAAGTAAATGACAAAGTAAATAACAAAGTAAATGACAAAGTAAATGACAAAGTAAATAACAAAGTAAATAACAAAGTAAATGACAAAGTAAATGACAAAGTAAATAACAAAGTAAATGACAAAGTAAATGACAAAGTAAATGACAAAGTAAATTTCTCATTTCATCCGTGACCACTTGTCACCAATCATAATCATTCCGTGACCTCCGTGCATAACGATAATATGCATGCATAACGATAATATGCAAGTCACCAATCACAATCATTCCGTGACCTCCGTGCATAACGATAATATGCATGCATAACGATAATATGCAAGTCACTGTGACATCTATGCATAACGATAATATGCAAGCATAATGATAATATGCATGTCAACGTGATATCTATGCATAACGATAATATGCAAGCATAACGATAATATGCAAGTCAACGTGACATCTATGCATAACGATAATATGCAAGCATAACGATAATATGCAAGTCAACGTGACATCTATGCATAACGATAATATGCAAGCATAACGATAATATGCAAGTCAACGTGATATCTATGCATAACGATAATATGCAAGTCAACGTGACATCTATGCATAACGATAATATGCAAGTCAACGTGACATCTATGCATAACGATAATATGCAAGTCAACAACCACAACCACTAAAATAACGTACTAACATGATTCTACACAAGAATCTCTCCCAAGTCCTTTTAACTATTCTAACACTAGTCAAGATAAAAGGAGTACATAATACTCTTCTCCAAGTTCCGGAATCTAATTCTCCTCGAGAATAATAACATAATCCACCAATAACATCTTACTTTAAACAACAACCAATCTTATTTCATTCTCTTTAATACCTTATACTATACATAAGGTTTACATCAAAAATTACAATCTCCAATTTCAAGATCTTTCAATTAAATGAGAATCTAGTTCTCTCATATATACAATTCAATCTCATTCTTCTTTCATATGGCTCTCGGTTATAAATCAATTTCATTTCTTTTCTCTATAGAAATGTATGTTAGACATAATGTTTCAATTCTTTTCTCTATAGCATCTTAGGCTATCAAAAGTTTATATAACCTTTACCAAAGCTCCCGAACTCAAGAAACTAACTCCCAAATAACATACATTCTTGGAAAGTTCTCAAGTCTATTAACCCTCTTAACTTCGATCGAACATAATCGTCAAGTAATTTGAAAGCATAAAAGTAATCACAACCATTTTAAACTCACCTTAGCCAAATTAGTTTTGGTCCAAAACTCCGATTTCCCACAATTCAACAACCGAGCAATCGCACCTACAATTCATCAATTGCACAACATATTACAACTCATATCTAATATGAGAACAAGTTTGCATTTTCGGATGAATAGTGATTTCGGATGAATAGTGATTTCGGATGAATAGTGATTTCGGATGAATAGTGATTTCGGATGAATAGTGATTTCACGTGAATAGTGTTTTTCGAAAATCCGGGTTCAAAATCGTCAAATTCCATGATAACCATTCATGATTTCAACTTCAAAACTCATTTACAATCAAAAATGAACAAAACCATATAAAAAGTCTTGAAAACTTACTTTTTAGGGTTTCGTTTAGAGAACGGGAAACGGCACAAGGGTAGGTGGGATAGAAAGCCCTCATCCCGAGCAATCCAACGCAACTAAAAACAATCCGATCCATCGAGAAACGAATGAGAAACGAAGAAAAGAAAAAAAATCAAAAGTTGGGGTTTGGAGCTTTGTGACTCACGGCCTTGAGGGAGAAAGAGAAGAAGATGAAGATAGTTTGCTTAAGTGTTAAGATAAAGAAGATATTTACAAAAGAAATATCTAGATATTTTAGGGTTTGCGAAATTACGGTTTTGCCCTTTTCGACCTTTTGCTTAAAAAACGAAAACCGACGGTCTTAAATAAATCTAAAGGTGTCTAATAATTATTAATTGGCCCGTTAATAATTATTAGAGTCACCGAAACGAATTAAAACGATAAAAAGGATTTTCGGACGGAAATAACTAATAAAACTGAAATTACTAATTTTAACTAATTTTAAAAGCTTTAAATAAATAAAAATAATAAATTAATAAAATAAAATAAAATTAAAAAAAAAAATTTTACCTCTAAAAGTAACGGGACGTTACAGTTTTAGTTTTTAGTTTTTACTTAGTTTTAGTTTTAGTTTAAGTTTAAATTTAGTTTACTTAGTTTTAGTTCTTAGTTTTAATTAATTAGTTTAGTTTAATTTTGTTAAATTAATTTATTTTAGTTTAATGAATCTATTTTAGTGTAATTAATTACTTAGTTTACTTTAGTTTATTTCATCTTATTTTAGTCTACTTTAATTAATTAATTAGTTTAGTTTAATTTTGTTAATTTTATTAATTTTATTTTAATTAATGTAATTTAGTTTAATTAAGTACTTAGTTTACTTAAGGTTAATTAATTTAATTTCGTTTACTTTAATTAATTAATAAATTTTAGTTCAATTAATCTAATTTTAATTTAGTTTAATTTAATTAATTAGTTTAGTTTAGTTTTTATTAATTAATGTTAGTTAAATTTAATTAATTTTAGTTTAAATTAATCTAATAGTTTAAATCTTCATTACTTAGTTTACTTAAATTAATTACTTAGTTCACTTAATCTAATTTTAATTTACTTTAATTTAATTAATTAGTTTAGTTTATCTTAGTTTTAATTAATTAATTTTAGTTTAATTTAATTAACTTAGTTCAATTAATCTAATTTGGTTTAATTCTTCATTACTTAATTTACTTTAATTTTATTAATTCTAGTTTAATTAATCTAAAAGTTTAATTCTTCATTACTTAGTTTACTTTAATTAATTCATTTTAGTTCAATTAATCTAATTTTAATTTACTTTAATTGAATTGAATTAATTAGTTTAGTTTAAATTAGTTAATTAATTTATGTCAGTTTAATTTACATTATTTAATTAATTTAGATTATTTCATTAATTAATTTAATTTAGATTATTTCATTAATTAATTAATTAATGTAATTTATTTCATTATTTTAACTACTTAGTATTAAATTAGTTTAGTTTAGTTGTAGGATTATGGCGGGCAGACGACGTCCACCCCAGTCAGACGAGCCTGACGACGAGATTGATGAGGCGACTCCGCAGCCGCCTACTGCCGCTGCCTCTGATGCGGACCTGACTACAGAGGAGTTGGACAGCCTCCTCTTCGGTTACGAGCCGGGAGTTGCTGGCACTCTCGATGATGTAGTCTCTGAGACCCAGCCTGGGACACCACGCTTGGTGCAGGACTCCAAGACCACGACTTCCGCGGGAGCATCAGGGTCTGCATCACAGCCCGATCCAGCGGGACCCTCTACTTCAGGCACAAAGCCTCCTCGGGCCGCAGACTCTACCCTTCGGATTGAAGGGAATACGTAAGTAATTTTGTTTATTATTTTAATTACTTAATTTTTAAATCTTTAAACATTTTTAAAAGTGTTTTTTGTTTTGTTTTAACTAATAGTTTCTAATAGCACAATAATTTTTATGTTTTTGCAGAGTACAGCCGCATACAACCGTTTCAAAACAATTTCGTGAGGTCCTCAAGAGCATGCCTCTACCCAGTGAGCTTCGCTGGCAGAAGATTCCGACGACGGAGAAACGTCGGATGTATGACAATTGGAAGGGAAAAAACATCATTTATTTTTATAATTAATTAATTTTGAAATTTTTAAAAATAAATTTATTACTTTATTACTTTAACAATTTTTTATTTCAATTTTTTCCGAGCAAGTTTCCTGTTATCGATCCCGATATCACGGACTGTAGATTGTTCCCCCTATAGGACAATCACGTCCGGGCCGATTCAAGGACCTCATTTACCGGGTGCGCAAAAAGCAAGCAGCAAACCGCCCCGTGTGGATGAGGGAGGAGAACCACGCGCGGCTTATCGCGAGCTTGAACACTCCCGAGGGCAAGGAAGTATCAAGGAGGAATAAGGCCAACCGCAAAAAGAATCCCACTAAACACACAAGCGGGGCCCGGATCCACGACGACCACATCGTCGATTGGTAAGTTTGTTTTTTTTTTACGTACTTTTTTCTTGTTTTCTTGTTTTCTTTTTTCAATTAGTTATTAATTTATTATTTTTTCTTCTTCAATCTCTAATATTTTTAGGAAGCAAAGCACGGTCGCCCTGTCCCGCCCGATGAGCTGCACCTCGTTCTTCACACAAAGAAGGACGGGACAATCGTCGACGGGAAGGCGAAAGAAGTTCAGGTATTTAATAATTTTTTCAATTATTATTTTTTCTTTACAATTTTTTCTAACTTATATATTAACTATTTTATTTTCGGAATTTTAAATGTTTAGGAACGTTTCAAGGAGTCGTTGAGTCAGCGGTTGCCCACACCAGACTCGCAACCGACTCATGACAACCGTAGAGAGACGTTCTTGGAGGCTGCTGGAGGGGTTTGGCCTAATGGATCGGGGTTTGGGCTCGTCTCGTACGGGCGACGATTATACGCCGACGTGCCTCGGCCTCAGGGTAGTGGAACGAGCACGAGTTCGGGTCCTTCACCAACTGAGCAACAGCTGCGAGACGAGGTTTAGCAGCTGCACACTGAGTTGGACGATATGCGCAGCAACTTCGATGCTCGAGTCGCTGCGATTCAGTCGGATGTTCATGCTCAGGTGCAGGCCTAGGTTTAGGCCCAGGTTGAGGCACAGGTCGCAGCTGCATTGGCCGCGTTCTTCGGATCCCAAGATCCCGGTTCATCTTCTTCGGCGCCGCCTCCACCTCCCCCTGCTCCTCCGCAGTAGTTTAGAATTTTTTTTTTGTATAGTACATTTGGAAATTTATTTATATATATTTTAATTTAATTTAAATAAATAATTAAATAAATAACTAAATAAAAATACAAATAATATTTACAAATTTAATAATTTAATAATTTAATTTAAACAATTAAATAAAAATAATAATATTTACAAATTAAATAATTTAATTTAAATAATTTAATTATTAATTACATTTGCGACCACATGGTCGTATTTTTCAAAATATAAACGACCATCTGGTTGCAATTTATATGAGCAGATGGTCGCCTTGGGCTGATGCTCAAACTACCAAATGGTCACTTAAGAAGGTGACCATTTGGTCACCAATATAAACGACCATCTGGTTACAATTTTTATGGACCATTTGGTCACTTGTCTACAACTTAAATTGCGACCAGATGGTCACTATTTTATGCGACTGTCTGGTCGTTTTACGTACTTTTTTCTTGTTTTCTTTTTTCAATTAGATATTAATTTATTATTTTTTCTTCTTCAATCTCTAATATTTTTAGGAAGTGAATCACGGTCGCCCTGTCTCGCCCTATGAGCTACACCTCATTCTTCACACGAAGAAGGACGGGATGATTGTCGACGGGAAGTCGAAAGAAATTAAGGTATTTAATAATTTTTTCAATTATTATTTTTTGTTTACAATTTTTTCTAACTTATATATTAACTATTTTATTTTATGAATTTTAAATGTTTAGGAACGTTTCAAGGAGTCGTTGAGTCAGCGGTTGCCCACACCAAACTCCCAACTGAGTCAGGAAGACCGTAGAGAGGCGTTCTTAGAGGCTGCTGGAGGGGTTCGGCCTGATGGATCAGTTCCTGGGCTCGGCACGTACGGGCGACGCCTTTACTTGGATGTGCCTCGTCCTCAGCGGAGCGGAGCGAGCACTAGCTCCAGCCCTTCCCCGGTTGAGCAGCAGCTGTGCGAGGAGGTTCAGCAGCTTCACACCGACATGGACGCTATGCGCGACGATTTTGTTTCTCGAGTCGCTGCGATTGAGGCTCATATGCAGGCACGGGTCGAGGCACAAGTCGCAACATCTTTTGGCCGCGTACTTCAGATCCCTAGACGGTGGTCCTTCATCATTGACGCCGCCTCTGCCACCCCCCGCCCCTCCGCAGCAGTTCTAGGATGATTTCTTTTGTATAGAACATTTTTTGAATATTTGATTTATATATATTTTAGTTTGATTCCAATTCTTTATTATTAAATTTTAATATTAATTAAATAAATACTAATTTTAATATTAATTAAATAAATAAATAATTAATTAATTAAATAAAAAAAATTATTAAATACGACCAGATGGTCGCATTTACCCTAGAAGATAAACGACCAGATGGTCCTATTTTATCCCTAAAAAAAGGACCATCTGGTCGCATTTTGTCGGAGTCCAAAAGTGACCATTTAGTCGTTTATAAAAAGACCACATGGTCACTGTTTCATGTGACCAACTGGTCACTAATCTTCAACTTAACTTACGACCAGATGGTCACTTTTTTAAGCGACCATCTGGTCGTTGTTGTAAAATGTTGACTTTTTTGCGACCAACAACGCTTGGTCCTATTTTTGTGACTATACAGTCGCACAAAATGCTGGAACGATCAGCTTTTTTGCCACCACCATGTTGGTCGCTTTTTTGGTCACATTCTACTATAAAAACGACCTTTTGGTTGCAAATTGACTTTTTTTTGTAGTGATCCGAGGCTCCATATTGCAGAAATTTGAAAAAAAAAAAAAGTGATCGTTTTTGCTTGAGTTGTTAAGTCTGAAATAAAGTGTTTGATGTTCATGTTGCTCTTGATAAATTCATATCAAACTCATCAAAATGCCATATTGAATATGAAATATACCTAGGGTTTGCGTAAAAGTTGTTTGTTTACCCTTCTTGACTTGCATCTACTTTAGGGAAGTTTTCCAATTGCTTTCCTTCCTACTCTATGTACTTACATAATTTGCATACTTTCCTCTTTTGGAAAAATTTGCCACACCTTTTTCTTAAGCTTTCTAAATAGCCAAACACTTATTTTCTTGTTTCGTTATTGTTGCATTTTCACAATTTTTATAAGTTTCAAATGTAGTTTCATTGCTACTAAACAGATGAGGAAGAATACTTACACTGGGAAAGAGAAGTGGAGCTTAGCTTCGAAGGTGTGACATCCCGACTCGGACTAATAAATTGTAAACACTTAGATAAAATAAAATTAAAAAATTCGGCATGGTACTTGTATATTTCACAACCCACATACAAACAAACCTTGTTTTAACAGCATCGGCACGTCGGCCGGTTTAAACATCGTAAATAGTACATAGTAGTTACATAGTATTCACAAACTACCCAAAAAAAAACAAAACAAAAGAAAGGAAAACCCGCTCCTATCCCAAGGACCATGACTCGCGCGTCCGGGGCCTAATCACAAAAGCTCCATCCCGCCTCGTCAACGAGCACCACCAGCCGAGTCTCGTCCCCGTCCACGTCCGGGACCTGAAAGGTGATGTAGAACTCCTTTGAGCATAACACTCAGTGAAAACAAAAGGAATAAGAACAATGTGATGCACAATACGATGCGAGTGCGAGAAATTAAACACAATGCACAAATTTACGAATGATGCGTATACTAAAAGAAAGAGCAATTATGTAGGGTGAAACAAATCATGGATGAAACACTTTCAAAGTAGATCCGTATCAAGTATCTTTCAATTTACCAAACTTTTCCACATCTCACTAGTAACACATACATCCTCCTTTACATCTTACAATTCATGATTCATTAACTCTTCCAGGTTATTAACAATAACCACTCTAGCTTCCGGGCCATCCACCACACAGCGCCTCGGAGCCTCACCACCTCCGCCACGGTAGCCACGTGTAACGTCCAACAACCACTCACCATTACACGGGCTACGACCCCATGGCCAAATGTCAAACATTTAGGATGCATGAATGAAGTGTTATGGTATGAAATGCATAAGCAACAATCCGAATAACAGAGAATAAAAACATTCTTGAAGAACAAACCACCCATCATTTCACATAGTTCATCACATGACTTGACCTTTTTTTTTCTCGAAGCATGGGTAACATCAAAGGAACGTATATCACTATCTCACATGATGTGTAAATGGAACTAGCACTTAGGTGGTTATATACACTAGTAAACTTTGATGGTCTAGTAAGATTAATAAATAGAAAATCATATATACTAAGGAACTTATATGTATTTCAAAATATGGATGTATGAAAACAAATAACACATTCTAAAACAAACTCAAATTGTAACCAATGGCAAATGGGTTGTTGCAATTTTTTTAGCTCTTTTCGGCTCTTTCGATCGAACCAAGCTTGGACCTCGTTATTTAATACTTTCATCATTCCACTTCTCTTTTACAACACATCACAAAACACCTACCAATCAGCCATGACCATTTAAATCCCATCAAAATCCTTTACCAACTACAAACCTTCTACTGGCACCGTTTCTATTCCTTTTTGTTCTCACCTCTTATACTAGGTTCTAAACGTGCCCGCCCTTGTTCGTCTCCTACAATAAACCATTTCAAACAAGTTTAACTCAAAATAGAGTATATATATCAGCCCAAAAAGAATAAAACAACAAACAGCCCCGTTGAAGAAGAAAAACCCAAAACTAGCTATTTTAAAGTATAGGTTTTTTTGCAAAAAGGACAATTACTACAAATACATTGGTTTCCTTCCTAGAGTGACTTACATGAGTGAAATTACGTCCATAAACACCCAAAATTCCAGAATTTAAAATCTCTAAAGAAAAGTCAAGAAAACACAATTTTTCCAAAACTTAAAAGCTTAGAATCCACCATTAATGGAGTTTTCACAAAGCTTGAAGAACATCCATGGTTTTCAAAAGAAGAACAACTAACCAAAGCTTCCTAGAGTAAATAAACATGCTTGACTAACCCAAAATCAGATTTCAAAGTGAAGAGAAAATAGTAACTAAGGAGATTTAAAACATACAAGAACATCACCCCCAATTTTCGAAAAAACCTAGAATTGTCCCTCTTCCAAACTTACCGAGATCTTGCTTGGTTGCCCAAAACTCTTGCAATATCCTTCCTTGGATGGTTTTTCCAACATAAAGCAAGCAAATCCCAACTTAAACTCAACACAATTTGGAGAATTGAAGAAAGAAAATAAAAATGGAGATGAAAAGGGGGGGGGACGGGTTTGGTGAAGAAGAAAAGGAAAATTTGTTTTTTTTTTAATTTTCTCTCTTCCTTATGCCTTTAATGAAAACCAAAATCCTAATTAATAATTCAACTAACATATAGTTACCAATCCCCCCCTCCACCTCCTAAATTCACACCCAAAGTCATTATTTTCTTCCTTGCTAACATAACCTTGTTCTCCAACTACTTGCTAATTCACCCGTCCTTCCAACAAACCATAGTTAAAGTTTTTTTTTTCCAAATGAATTTTTATTAAATATTAACTAACCTTGGTTAATGGTCAATTAACCAAAATAATCTTTATAAATATATATAAATAACTAAATAAAATAAGAAAATACCAATTACCCGTCATTAAACCTCGGGTCCTTATAGTCTCCTCACCTTAAAATTTTGCGTCCCCGCAAAATTAAACTTCTGAAAACAGAAATGGATAATGCTCTCTCATTTTATCCTCTAGCTCCCACGTAGCTTCCTCCGTTAATTGATTTCGCCACAAAACTTTAACTAGTTTGATTACCTTGTTCCTTAACACCTTTTCCTCACTCGCTAGGATTTCCACCGGAACTTCTTCATATGTCAGGTTCTCATTGAACACTATCGGTTGGAAATCAATGATGTGAGATGGGTTGGCTACATACTTCCGGAGCATGGATACGTGAAATACGTTATGAACAGCAGAGAGAGCTGGTGGTAATGCCAATCTATAAGCAAGCTTCCCAACTCGGTCTAAAATCTCAAAAGGTCCGATGAACCGCGGACTGAGTTTCCCTCTTTTTCCGAATCTCATTACACCCTTCATAGGTGCAACATTAAGGAAAACATGATCCCCCACCGTGAACTCTAGTGTGCTTCGCCGGACATCGGCATAACTCTACTACCGTCTCTCAGCGACCCGCATTCGTTCGCGAATCAGGCTAATCTTTTCGCATGTGGTTTGCACTAATTCGGGCCCCAGCAACTTACGTTCTCCCACTTCATCCCAATGCACTGGTGAACGACACTTCCTACCATATAAGGCTTCGAAAGGAGCCATTTCGATCGAAGATTGGTAGCTGTTGTTATACGCAAACTCCATGAGATACAAATGAGTATCCCAGCTACCTCCAAAATCCATAATACATGCTCTCAACATGTCTTCCAAGATTTGGTTAACCCGTTCAGTTTGGCCATCAGTTTGAGGATGGAAAGCCGTACTAAACTCCAGTCGGGTTCCCATCGCTTCATGTAATGTTTGCCAAAATTTTGATACAAAATGTGTATCCCGATCTGAAACAATTCTAACACGAACTCCATGGAGCCGTACAATCTCCCGTAAATAGAGTTGGGCCCAGGCCTCCACCGAGTATGTGATCTTTCCTGGAATAAAGTGAGCGGTCTTAGTTAATCGATCTACGATTACCCAGACCGTATCGAAACCCTTGAGTGTCCTCGGTAATCCGGAAATGAAATCCATCTATATTTCCTCCCATTTCCACTCAGGGACACTCAAAGGTTGGAGTAACCCAAGCGGACATCGCTTAAGTGCCTTGACTTGCTGACAAACGAGACACTTACTAACATACTCTACTACCTCTCGCTTCATTCCCGACCACCAATAATGTTGCCGCAAATCCTGATACATTTTATTTCAGCGGAGATGTACTGAGAAAATAGAATTATGAGCCTCATCTAGTAATTCCTGTCGAAAAGTGGAACTCAGGGGCACACATAATCGCCTGCGATACAACAGGGCGTTATCTGAAGAGAAAGTAAAGTATCCGGGTAAACTGGACTCCGCCTCCGCAAAACCTGAAGTCAAAGTGGGTTCTCCACGTTGAGCCTCAATCATACGGTGTCTAATTGTAGGGCCCACCGTGAGACTAGCTAAACCCGCCGCAACTTCATTAGTGATATAAGAAATCTCTGCCCTATCCATCTCCCACCGAAGGTGTACCTGATACGATAAAAGTGCTGCGGTATGAGACGTCTTTCGGCTAAGAGCGTCAGCAACCACATTATCCCTACCCGGGTGGTACTGGATGTCACAATCATAGTCTTTCACCAATTCCAGCCACTTTCGTTGCCTTATGTTCAACTCCTTCTGAGTGAAGAAGTATTTCAAACTCTTATGGTCACTATAGATCGTCACCTTCTCCCCGTATAAGTAGTGGCGCCAAATTTTCAAAGAGTGCACCACCGCTGCTAGTTCAAGATCATGAGCGGGATACCTTTTCTCATGTTCCTTCAAATTTCGAGATGCATATGCTATCACCTTTCCATGCTGCATTAACACGCAACCAATCCCTCGTAAAGATGCATCACTGTATACTGTAAGACCACCTGAATGATAAGGCAAGGTCAAAACTGGAGCCGTAACGAGCCTACGCTTTAACTCTTCGAAGCTACACTCACACTCCTCTGACCATACATACTTCACACCCTTCCTGATCAACTGAGTTAACGGGGCTGCAATTCTAGAAAAGTCTTGCACGAATCTCCGGTAGTATCCTGCTAAACCCAGAAAACTCCGAATTTCAGGTACACTGGTTGGTCGTTACCAACTACTCACTGCTTCCACTTTTGAGGGGTCCACCGAAATGCCTTCACTTGATACCACATGCCCCAGAAAGGCAATCCTCCTCACCGAAAACTCACATTTTCAAAATTTTGCGTAAAGCCTTTCGGCCCTCAATGTCGATAATACCTTTCGAAGGTGAAAAGCGTGCATCTCCTCATCCTTAGAATAAACCAGGATGTCGTCAATAAAAACAATGACAAAAATATCTAAGAATTCACAGAACACTGTATGCATAAGATCCATGAACGCAGCAGGCGCATTTGTCAAACCAAATGACATGACCACGAACTCATAGTGGGCATATCGGGTACGGAAGGCCGTCTTCGAAATATCCCCTTCGGTAATCCTCAACTGATGGTACCCCGATCAAAGATCAATTTTAGAAAATATCATAGCCCCTCTCAGCTGGTCAAATAAGTCTTCTATGCGAGGTAAAGGGTATTTATTTTTCACTGTTACCCGATTCAACTCGCGATAGTCTATACATAACCTCAAAGTCCCATCTTTCTTTTTGACGAATAACACTGGTGCACCCTAGGGAGATACACTAGGTCGAATAAATCCCATATCAAGTAATCCCTGAAGTTGCACCTTGAGTTCTTTCAACTCTGCTGGTGCCATCCGATAAGGGGCTTTAGAAAGCGGCGCCGTTCCTGGAAGTAATTCAATTCGAAAATCCATTTCCCGTACCGGAGGAAGACCGGGTACTTCATCAGGAAATACATCAGTAAATACATCAGGAAAATCCCGCACAATGGGCACCATGTTCACTCCTAACTCCTCAACCGAGTTATCCACCACGCTTGCCAGATAGCCCCAAGCGCCTTCTTGCATTAAGGCATTCGCTTGCAAGGCCGATATCACCACTGGTGCCAACTTACCCTTGGATCCCCGAAAATGACCTCGGTCTCCACTTGGGCCCACAAAATCCACTTTCTTCTTTTCACAATCAATTGTAGTACGATGGACCGACAACCAATCCATACCTAAGATCACATCATAATCTGATAAGGGCATCACGATCAACATAGCCCGAGTATCAAAACCTGATATGGTGACCTCCTCGGTAAACACCACTCGATTTACAATTAGAGATTGACCGATTGGAGTTGACACGTTCAGGTCATACCCCAGGGGTTCTGTTTCTAAGGTAGCTTGCTTAACAAAATTTTCAGAAACGAAAGAGTGACTGGCGCCCGAGTCAAATAATACATAAATAGAATGCCCAAATACAAATAAAGTACCTGTAACCATAGTACCTGCAATCTCGGCATCCTCACGAGTCATAGCATAGACCCGTCCCTGCTGCTGCCGAACATGCTGTGGCTGAGGAGCGGGTGGAGGTCTCTGTTGTTGCTACTAAACAGGCCTGATCTGACCTAGTCCCCGATCTTGCCCCAGACTCTGAGCCTGCCTCCCCTGTGGTGGTGGAACTTGCGTAGCCTGACACCGATTTGCAATGTGTCCTGGCTGACCACACTTATAACATTTCATCAGCTTAAAACACTCTCCCGAATGATGTCCAGCACAGAGCTGACAGAAGGGTAAAGTGTTCACCGGACTCCTCTGTTGGAAAAATTGTCCCCCACCTCAGTTAGGAGCAGTACGGGCATACTGTGGGTAATCATGCCCATGAGCAACCTCGTCCACTTTCCTCTTCCCTGAAGAAGACTGCCCACTGATACTTGTTTCGCCTTCTTTTCGGTTGAGGCGATATCCAGGGTCAGGGCAAAATCTAAGGCATCTGCATACGTCGCTGGACGTAAAGTTTGAACTTGCCCCCGTAACTCTGCTCGCAAACCCACTATGAAACGTTTCTTCTTAATTTCGGGGGTGGCTATATGCCCAGTGGCGAACCGGGACAACCTATCAAATTCCCGCTCATACTCTATCACGGACCGATCTCCTTGTTTAAGCGAGAAAAACTCCACCTCCAGCTTGTCTCGAGTATCCTCAGGATAGTATTTTTCAAAGAACTTTTCCCGAAATTTCTCCCACGTGACTTGCCCAATTGGGGCCAAAGACTGTGAAGTGGCATCCCACCAACTCATAGCATCATCTGCCAATAAATAGGTCCCACAATGGACCTTCAGCTCTTCTGGACAAGCAATGTAACCAAATGCCTTCTCCACTTTGGCTATCCATCTCTCTGCCACCCCCGGGTCAGTCGAGGTGCCATCAAATTCTTTCGGTGCATGCTTTCTAAATTCTTTTAACATCTTGGCAGCACTAGTAATGCCACCTCCACCCTGCATCGCATGACTAGCGGAGGTATCACCCCTCATCCAGGTGGTATATTCCCTTGAGGGTTTACCGGTTCCCCAGCATTCATAAAGTTTGCCCCATAAGCACCCTCTGTCGGTGGTGGCGGCGATGGCTCCGGAACTCCGGTATAGTTCCACCCACGGCCTCTCCCACGTCCCCGCGGAGGGTTTACACCTCTGCCCCTACCTCGTGCCTCACCTCGGGGCATCCTAAATAAAAAAACCACCATTCGGCCCGTGAGTAATTAAAAGACTGCTATCATTAGTTAACACTTATACTTATCAAAATGGCATAAATAAAGCACGAAACAGTCTTAAATACGAGGGTTACTGGCATACCTGGTACCGTTGACTGTCGAGATGGCGTTTGGATTAGGCTTACCCAACTGACTCAAACTTGACACGACCTAGAGCCATTTGGCTCTGATACCAACTGTGACATCCCGACTCGGACTAATAAATTGTAAACACTTAGATAAAATAAAATTCAAAAATTCGGCATGAGGTACTTGTATATTTCACAACCCACATACAAACAAAACCTGTTTTAACAGCATCGGCGCATCGGCCGGTTTAAACATCGTAAATAGTACATAGTAGTTACATAGTATTCACAAACTACCAAAAATAAAAACAAAACAAAAGAAAGGAAAACCCGCTCCTATCCCAAGGACCATGACTCGCGCGTCCGGGGCCTAATCACAAAAGCTTCATCCCGCCTCGTCAACGAGCACCACCAGTCGTGCCTCGTCCCCTTCCACGTCCGGGACCTGAAAGGTGATGTAGAACACCTTTGAGCATAACACTCAGTGAAAACAAAAGGAATAAGAACAATGCGATGCACAATACGATGCGAGTACGAGAAATTAAACACAATGCACAAATTTACGAATGATGCGTATACTAAAAGAAAGAGCAATTATGTAGGGTGAAACAAATCATGGATGAAACACTTTCAAAGTAGATCCGTATCAAGTATCTTTCAATTAACCAAACTTTTCCACGTCTCACTAGTAACACATGCATCCTCCTTTACATCTTACAATTCATGATTCATTAACTCTTCCAGGTTATTAACAATAACCACTCTAGCTTCCACGCCATCCACCACACACCGCCTCGGAGCCTCACCACCTCCGCCACGGTAGCCACGTGTAACGTCCAACAACCACCTCCGCCACGGTAGCCATGGGGTCGTAGCCCATGGCTAAATGTCAAACATTTAGGATGCATGAATGAAGTGCTATGGTATGAAATGCATAAGCAACAATCCAAATAACAGAGAATAAAAACATTCTTGAAGAACAAACCACCCATCATTTCACATAGTTCATCACATGACTTGACCTTTTTTTTTCTTGAAGCATGGGTAACATCAAAGGAACGTATATCACTATCTCACATGATGTGTAAATGGAACTAGCACTTAGGTGGTTATATACACTAGTAAACTTTGATGGTCTAGTAAGATTAATAAATAGCAAATCATATATACTAAGGAACTTATATGTATTTCACAATATGGATGTATGAAAACAAATAACACATTCTAAAACAAACTCAAATTGTAACCAATGGCAAATGGGTTGTTGCAATTTTTTTAGCTCTTTTCGGCTCTTACGATCGAACCAAGCTTGGACCTCGTTATTTAATACTTTCACCATTCCACTTCTCTTTTACAACACATCACAAAACACCTACCAATCAGCCATGACCATTTAAATCCCATCAAAATCCTTTACCAACTACAAACCTTCTACCGGCACCGTTTCTATTCCTTTTTGTTCTCACCTCTTATAATAGGTTCTAAACGTGTCCGCCCTTGTTCGTCTCCTACAATAAACCATTTCAAACAAGTTTAACTCAAAATAGAGTATATATATCAGCCCAAAAAGAATTAAACAACAAACAGCCCCGTTGAAGAAGAAAAACCCAAAACTATCTATTTTAACGTATAGGTTTTTTGGCAACAAGGACAATTACTACAAATACATTGGTTTCCTTCCTAGAGTGATTTTCATGAGTGAAATTATGTCCATAAACACCCAAAATTCCAGAATTTAAAATCTCTAAAGAAAAGTCAAGAAAACCCAATTTTTCCAAAACATAAAAGCTTAGAATCCACCATTAATGGAGTTTTCACAAAGCTTGAAGAACATCCATGGTTTTCAAAAGAAGAACAACTAACCAAATCTTCCTAGAGTAAATAAACATGCTTGAATAACCCAAAATCAGATTTCAAAATGAAGAGAAAATAGTAACTAAGGAGATTTAAAACATACAAGAACATCACCCCCAATTTTCGAAAAAACCTAGAATTGTCCCTCTTCCAAACTTACCGAGATCTTGCTTGGTTGCCCAAAACTCTTGCAATATCCTTCCTTGGATGGTTTTTCCAACATAAAGCAAGCAAATCCCAACTTAAACTCAACACAATTTGGAGAATTGAAGAAAGAAAATAAAAATGGAGATGAAAAGGGGGGGCCGACGGGTTTGGTGAAGAAGAAAAGGAAAATTTGTTTTTTTTTTTAATTTTCTCTCTTCCTTATGCCTTTAATGAAAACCAAAATCCTAATTAATAATTCAACTAACATATAATTACCAATCACCCCCTCCACTCCTAAATTCACACCCAAAGTCCTTATTTTCTTCCTTGCTAACATACCCTTGTTCTCCAACTACTTGCTAATTCACCCCTCCTTCCAACTAACCATAGTTAAAGTTTTTTTTTTCCAAATGAATTTTTATTAAATATTAAATAATCTTGGTTAATGGTCAATTAACCAAAATAATCTTTATAAATATATATAAATAACTAAATAAAATAAGAAAATACCAATTACCCGTCATTAAACCTCGGGTCCTTACAGAAGGTCATCCATATCGTGAGAGAAGGAAGGTAAACCTTGTGACATCTCAATTCCTCGATTATGTTTTTTTTTTGGTGGACTCAATTGAATGTGAAACTAAGGAGAGGAAGACAACCACAAATTGAAGCTTGGATAATCTTATACAAAGTAGCAAAAGAGTTGATGTATATTACAAGGAAATGGAGTTGCTCATGGCTAGGGATAATGTAGAGGAAGATCAGTAGAGTATGACGGTAAGGTTCTTGAATGGAATGAATAGGGATATTGCTTACCAAGTTAATTTAAAACAATTTGTGGAATTAGAAGAATTAGTGCTAATTACCATCAAGGTGGAAAAGAGACTCCAAAGAAGGGCTGTTAAAAGGTATGCTTCCAAATATCACCTTACTTATTCTTATGAAAATGATGGAAATTGTGCATTAAAGGGTAGGATTGGGACTGCCTATTATAGTTAAGGAAAAGACAGAATTGACCTTGTTTGAGGAGATTAAGATGTTTAAAAATGCATTATTGGAATTGAAGGAAGTTTTCAATGCCTATTGCATGGAAATGCATAAAGAGACAAATGAGGAGATTACAGGATTGAAAGAAGACTTCAAATATGAGGAGAATATGAATGATCACCCTAATCTTGAGAATGCTAATGGAAAGGACTCATAATTGGTTAATATATTATCTTTTGATACTCAAGTAAAGGAATGTGTTATGCTTCCAAAGAAACAAAATTGTGAAAGTAAAAGTGAGCAAAAAGAAAAAAGAAATGAGTGAAAAGGAAATGGGTGAGTCAAAAGAAAGAGAGATGAGTTCAAAAGAAAGAGTGATTGAAAAGAATGAAAGTGAGAGTTGTGAAATTGAATACAAAGAGAGTAATGAGAGTGAAAAGAAAGAGGGTTGGAGCTTACAAAGTTTGAGACAATTGAGCTTAGTGAGAAAAAGGAGAGTGAGAGCTTGAAAACTAGATCAAGTGAGGCTAGGAAAAACATTCTATGTTAGTAATCTTGTACAAAGAGGTTTGTTTTACACTTCACTTATCTTTGCCTAAAATGTTTGTTGAGTTTTTGCAAGAATTCAAAAGAGTATTCCCTAATGAGGTACCTAGTGATTTATCATCAATTGAAGGCATAAAACCTCATGTATACCACATTCCAAGGGTTGCAATGCTCAATAGGCCAACAACTCACATGACTCAATGCATGGAAAATAGGGTAAAAAAAACCATTATAAAGTATTCTAACCCTATTATTGATGAAATACATAACACTTGTTTGTTTTCTAAAATTGGTCTTAAATCTAAAAATCCAAAACTTCAAATGGATTTCAATGATAAATACGCACGTGGATCTGAATCTTACTTGCTTTATAATTTCAACTTTAAGAGGGTTTTTTATTCTTTTACTACTTTTGATAATGTGTATAATGTTTTACATTATCCTTATTTGGTATGTATAATGAATTTTACATCTTCCATGATTTACCCAAACTTCTTAGAACTACTTGAGGGTCCACTTAGTTTAAATAACATGTTGCAATTTAATGATACATCTAGCTTTCTTGATGATTGTTATAAGGAAGATTTTGTGAGGAAGCTAGCAAGGAAACACCATATAAGAGGGGCCAAGGATATGCAATTGTATTTAAAGAAGAGAGATGCAAGGAAGTTCAAGATTTTTGACCAGGGAGGATTTGGAAAATTTTCTTGATGCTTGCTATAAGGAAGATTTTATGAGGAAGCTAGCAAGGAATCACCATATAAGAGGGGCCAAAAATATGCAATTGTATTTAAAGAAGAGAGATGCAAGGAAGTTTAAGATTTTTTACCCGGGAGGATTTGGAAAATTTAAAGCACTAGAAATGAAATATAAAGATGCTTCGACTGATTTGAGGGGTAAGTATCCTTTAAATGCTTTTATTTATATTACTAACTTAAATTCTTTTGATGTAGGCAATGATTTTGATTTCAGGACAAATCCTTTTCGAGAGGGAGGGGATGATATGAATCATGGAGCACAAGGGACACAAGACAATCTTAGGATGCTTCAACGTTCAATTACAACATCAAATGCCAAGAAGCTTCAACAAGCCTTGAATATCCATTGTCAGGCATACATGAACAAAGTGAAGATAGATTTTGATTATCCAAGCTTGGAGGCAATAGAAGAAGATGAAATGCACTTTAATTTATAGCAAGTGCATTTGGAGGAGCAATATTAGAGACATATGCAATGAATTATGAAGTCAAATTCATTTTAGGAAAGTTTCCTAAAATGGTACTTTTGCTTTAAGCTCTAGTTGCTTTATTCTTTCCTTAAATGTTGTTCACATGTAATGACTTGATTATGAGATGATTGCTTTTTGGCTATTGTCTTAGGGTTTCTCTTTTGAATTTTTAAAATCTTTTTCTAACCCTAATATTCAGATTTGATGAATTGAAAAGTTTGCCTCTTGGCTTGAAACCTCTTGCTTGGATGATTCTCCATTTCATAACTTAGTAGTCTTGCTTTATATTACATGTTTATAAACAATCAAACACTCTTGATCTAAAGTGTTTGTGGATTGTTTTAATCTTGAGATAAGAAACAAGTTCTTCTTATTTCAAGATCATATATCTAGGAAGATTCTTCTTGACTCATGTTCCTTGGTTTCTGCTAAGTTGCTTTAGGGGTGTAGATCTTTGTGACTTATGTTCCTTGGGTTCTGCTAAGTTGCTTTAGGGTTTTCATATCAAATCCTCTTCTTTGGGAATCTACTTTGGACCAAAATGTCGAACGAGGATAGACCCTAAACCCTAAACAAATCTTGTCAAAGTTTTTCTCAAGATTTAGTCCAACCAAAAGATCAATCTTGTCAAAGTTGTCCTCATGAATTGGTTCATCCTAAAGTTCCAAATCGAGGACCCTCAGATTAGAACCAATTTTGTCAAATTTTTCCTCATGATTTGTGCATCTTAAAGATCCAAATGGAGAAAACTTGGATCAAAACCAATCTTGTCAAAGTTTTCCCCATGATTTGGTCCATCTTAAAGATCCAAATGGAGGAACCTCGAATCGAAACAAGACTTGTCAAATTTTTCCTCATGATTTAGACCATGATAAGGCAAACCCAAATTGCAAGTCCAAAGACCCTATGCTATTATGCTTAGCATGAACCTTTAAAGCAAGAACTCAAACCCTCCCAAACAAATCGGTTTTAACTAAGAGATTAAGACGAGATATGATTACCCCTTAGATCAATGATCTAGAGACAAGAATGAGATTTCTTGTTCTAGATTGAATCACTCAACAACTAGGTTGATCAATCCCTAATTGAATGACTCGGCAGCAACCCTAAACACAAGAATTGCATGGAAATGAAATTTCTATTTGGTTTTCAAAAGAAACTCTCAAAGAGTAACTTAATTTTCATTCAACAACAATATTATTTGTTACATTGAATTTCATGGCTTGTATAGCCTTCAAATAACAAAAAGAAAAAAAAACATTAAAGGATATAAAGCCTTAAAGGCCCATGGCTACAAATTAGTAAAACATAAAAGGAAAGTAGTGTTTTAATTGCACACGACTACAAATAAGGGAACATGTTCTAAATTCAAACAAAAGAGCATCTGATTTGCTTAGTTGTCTTGGAAATGTTGCAATCTTCCACTTAATGGATAGTTGGCACGTTTAGTGATCCTTGTACATGGCCATCTTTATAGACATCCCCCTTATGGATTTGCATGTTGCACGTATTGATCTTAAAGGAAAGATTCATCAAGTCATCATCCAAATGGGGCTGTTTCTTTTCAAAGCTAGCTTGAGCCGAGCCTTGCCTTGCTTGCAAATGTGTAATAAAAGCTTGTTGGATCTTCTTTGCCTTGGATCTTGTAATTGGACCAGTTGGTACAGGTATTGAACTTTGAGTGCTTCCATGATCATTATCATCTTCTTCTTCTTCAAGAAGATTCGTCCTCGAATCAAGATCATCATCTCTTACATCAAACTGACTTAAATCAGCAACATTAAAAGTAGAAATAACGGAAACTAACCCGGAAGATCTATCTTGTAAGGATTGTTGTTAATTTGTTCAAGCACCTGAAAAGGACCATCTCCCTTTGGATGAAGTTAGGTTTTCCCTTGTGAAGAAAAACTCTCTTTTCTAAAGTGTACCCCGACCCAATCACCCAGTTAAAAAAAAAGTTCCTTTCTTCCTTTGTTGATCCTAGAAGCAACCTTGGAGTTTTGCTTCTCAATTTTGTCCCTAACTTCTTTGTGCAAATTCTTTATAAAATCAGCCCTAGAAGTAGCTTCTTCACAAACAAACACATTAGTAGGTAAAGGAAGTAAATCAAGTGGAGTAGTAGGATTAAAGCCATTAACAACGTCAAAAGGAGAACAATGTGAGTACTATGAATGGCTCCGTTATAAGCAAACTCCACGAAAGGGAGACATGTTTCCCATTACTTGATATTCTTTGAAATAATGGCTCTAAGCAGAGCCCCTAAAGTCGTATTAACAACCTCAGTTTGACCATCGGTTTGGGGATGACAAGTAGTTGAAAACAGAAGCTTGGTGCCAAGTTTACCCCACAAAACCTTCAAAAAGTGACTTAGAAACTTAACATCCCTATCACTAACAATAGTTGTAGGAATACCATGCAATCTAACCACTTCCGTAAAGAACAAATCCGCTACATGCATCATCTGTTTTGTGATATGCAATGAAATGTGCCATTTTGCTAAAACGATCAACCACAACAAAGATACTATCATGTCATCTCTTAGTCCTAGGTAAACTTAATACAAAATCCATAGATATGTTTGTCCAATGATCATTAATAACACTCAAAGGTGTATAAAGTCCACGTGGTTGTGATCTAGACATAGCCTCCTTACATTTAAAACAATTTTTACACACTTTATGCACATCAAGTCTCATTTTAGGCCAATAGAAATGCTCATTCAACATGTCAAAAGTCTTGTGGATACCGAAATGACCCATTAACCCTCCCCTATATGATTCTTTAACAAGCAATTCTCTCATTGAGCAATTGGGCACACACAATTTATCTTTCTTAAACAACATGCCTTCAAATACATTGTAGTCATCCACTGATTTTCAATTAACACAAAAAGCATAAATATTCCCAAAATCAAAATCAAGAGAATACAAGTCTTTCACATGTTTAAACCCTAAAATTTTAGTACTAAGAGTAGAGAACAAGTTGTACCTCCTTGATAATTCATCATCCACTACATTGTCCTTACCTTGTTTGTATTTAATGACATATGGGAAGGTCTCAATGAATTCTATTCATTTGGCATGTCTCTTATCCATCTTACTTTGTCCATTGAGATGTTTTAAGCTCTCATGATCGGTATGGATCACAAACGGCCTAGGCCAAAGTTAGTGTTACCAAACCTACAAAATTCTCACCAAAGCATATAATTCTTTATCATAGGTAGAGTAATTCAAAGATGCTCCATTAAATTTTTCACTAAAGTACATTAAAGGCTTATCATCTTGCATTAACACTTCCCCTATGCCAATCCCACTTGCATCTCATTCAATTTCAAAAGATTTCCCAAAATTATGCAAAACAAGCAAAGGTGCATTGGTTAATTTCTCTTTCAATCTGTGAAAGCATTTTCTTGCAATTCTCCCAACACAAAAGTTACATGCTTTTTCACAAGTTCATTCAATGGTGCTGCTATTGTGCTAAAATATTTAATGAATCTTCTATAAAAACTAGCAAGACCATGAAAACTCCTAACTTCACTAGAATTTCTAGGTTGTTGTCAATCCTTAATAGCTTTAACTTTCTCCTCATCTACCTCAACTTCATCCTTGCTCACAATGAATCCCAGAAAATTAACTCTATCCAAGAAATAACTACACTTTTTAAAATTAGCAAAAAGCTTCTATTTTCTAAGTTTAATCAGGACAAACTTAACATGCTCTACATGATCATTTAAACTTTTTGAATAAATCAGTATGTCATCAAAATAAACAACCACAAATTTACCCAAAAATTCCCTCAAAACATGGTTCATTCATCTCATGAAAGTGCTAGGTGCATTAGTCAAGCCAAATGGCATAACAAGCTATTCAAACAATCCAAATTTTGTTTTAAAGGTTGTTTTCCATTTATTACCTACTTGCATTCTTATTTGATGATATCCGGACTTAAGATCTATTTTAGTGAAAAGACAATACCCATACAACTCATCAAGCATATGATCTAGCCTAACAATAAGATGACGATACTTTATAGTGATTTTATTGATGGCTCGACAATCCACACACATTCTCCAAGATCCATCCTTTTTAGGCACCAAGATGACCAGAATCGAATAAGGGCTCAAACTCTCCCTTATATGGCCCTTGTCAAGAAGCTCCTCCACTTGTTTTTGAATCTCCATGGTTTCAGTTGGATTGGCCCTATAAGCTGGCCTATTAGGAATTCCTGCCCTGGGAATGAAGTCTATTTGATGCTCTATGCTTCGGATTGGTGGTAATCCCTTGGGAACCTCATCAAGAAACAAATCATTGAATTCCTGCAAAAGAGAAGAAAACACACATGGCAAAGACAAAGTTTCGTTAAAGTTAGTAGCCAAATACATTCCTTTGTACAAAAGCACAAAGAATGGTTTTTGAATAAGAAAAGCTCTCCTCACATCCCCAACTCTTGCTAATAGTCTCACTTGCTTGCTTTTCTTATGTTTTGCCTCTCTCTTCTCTTTTTCTCTCAATTTCTTCTCTAATTGTTCACTCACTTCTTTCTTTTCACTCAAATATTTTTTTTTCTCTCATATCCTTTTTTTTCTCATTTCTTTTTTTTTTCAAACTCAATTCTTTTTTTCTCAAGTTTCATTTGATCAATAGAAACTTATTTTGAAGATAAAGGTACAAGAATAATTTTTCTACCATCCTTAGTGAAGCTATACCTATTCAAGAATCCATCATGCATGACTTTCCTATCAAATTGCAAAGGTTGGCCAAGTAATATATCTCCAGCATGCATAGGTACAACATCACATAATATCTCATCATGATATTTGTCTAAGTTAAATAAAATCATAGCTTGAGATATTCACTTTATTTCTCCACAATCATTGAGCCATTGAAGCTTATTGTATGGTGAAGGATGTGCTTAAGTTAATAATTTCAACCTCTTGACCATAATGGAGCTTACAACATTTGTACAACTTCCACCATCAATCACTAGACTACAAGGTGTGCCATTCACTAAACATCTTGTACCGAACAAGTTGTCTTATTGGTCATCTACACAATTTTCCTTTGCTTGGGTACTCAAAACACTCCTAGTAACAAGAGCTAATTGGTTCCCATCCATCACTTCTTCAAAAAACTCCTCAGCCTCCTCTTCACTTTCCTCTTCATTGTCACTTTTCTCCCCATCCGTGACTACCTCCCTATTTCTAATGATCATAGCCCTCTTATTATTATAATCTCGACTTATGTGCCCTACTCCTTGACATTTCCAGCACCTTATGTCCCTATTTCTTTCAACCCTTGTTTCATCCAACTTTTCCTTCCCCTTCCCCTTAGAAGTCTCCCCCTTATCCTTTTTGGTAGCCTCAAAAGGATTTCTAGGATTAAAGTCTCCCTTGGAGCCATCAACTCCCTTTTTCCAAGTATTGGATGATGGAAAAGTGGTTTTAGTTGTATATCTCTTGGAGCTTTCTTTTTCCCAAATCATTTGTTTCTCAATCTTTTCGACTATATGTAAGAGCTCCTCCATGTCAAAATAAGGGTACATATCAACTCTATGTGTCAACCTCTCATTCATTCCACCCCGAAACCATGACATTGTATCATCCTCACTCTCTTCAATACTAACCCTAGTCATCAAAACATCCATCTCACTATAATACTCCTCTACACTTCTTGAGCCTTGTTTTAAGGAAAAAAGTTTGTTCCTTATTTCCCTATGATAATGCCTTTGTATGTACCATTTCCTCATCAACAACTTAAGCTCCTCCCAAGTTTCAATTGGTTGCTCATTGTTTCTCCTCCATTCAGCCCTAAGATGGCTCCACCAAATGCTAGCATAATCACAAAACTCAGCCACGACAAGCTTCATTTTCCTTTCCTCACTAAAATTGTTGCAAAATACATGCTCTATTTTGTCCTCATATTGCAAGTACTCCTCCAAATTAGACCTCCAATGGAATGGTGGAATTTTAAGTTTAACACCCCCTGAATTTCTCTCTTCTATCCTTTCATCTCGTAACTCCCTCATTTGTCTCCTAGGTGGTTCTAAATCCCTTCCTCTTCCTCTTCCTCTTCCACTACCCCTTCATCGGCCCCCTCCGTGCTCTCTCTTAGGGTTTTCTCCAACATTTGCATTTTCATCCTCTTCATTGTCAACTCCCTCACCTAGGTTCTCCCCCCTTGGCTGGTTGTTAGCCATCTCTATTCTACCCAAACACTCATTAAACTCTTCTAAAGTTTGCATAATTCTAGTAAAAGCCCCTGTTTGTGCCTCCCACCACCTAGCATCACTAATCTCCACCACAATCATTTCCCTCTTGAGCCATAGCGTTCCTCACAAGTTAACAAGTATTCTGGACCTCACAACACTCCCTCACTATGTGTCACACAAGGAACACTAGTATTTAGCACTCAAGGTAGGCCGAATTGTATTTGGGTGCTCTCGGGGATAACTCACTTTTTTAAGCAAAAATTGCGTTTTAGAAAGCTACAGAGTAATTCAATCAGAAAAGTACAAATAATTATGAAAATAATTCAATAATAGAATAAGAAAACAGAAAAGGAAACAAATAGGTTGGAAAACAAATTTTAAAGAAAGGAAAAAGCTAGGAAATTGCCAATTATGGAAAATAAGATTCGAAATTATTGGCTATGAGAATTACTGTGGAAATTCATATATAGGTAAATCAATCAGCTATTAAGAGTTTACAATTGGTAAAATTTGAAATATTAATGACAATTGAAAATGCCAATCAATCAAAAGACAAGATCCTCAAATTTAGGAGCATATTTCGCACTAATTTGAATTTCAGAATATGAGTTGTTTACAGATCGATTTTCCTTAAATGTCCTTATTGAAAAAGTAAGATAACTTATTAAGTTAAATTTCCACATCAGACTTTGAAAGCTAATTCAAATATTTCACGCATTTGAGACAACTATTCAGAGCACTAAATGTGGCAGATTCAATTAAGGAAAGTATGACCAGGATTTGAATGTCAAACAGATCTAATTTTAATTGATGCTTAAATTGTGGATGTAGATTGGTAACATTCAAAACTCAAACATATATGAAAAATTTGGATTAAACTCAGAATTTTCAAAGAACCGCAAATAAGAACACGAGATGGCAACTTTAGGTGCTCTCGGATGCAAATCTCTCTTTCTCACTTCTTTTTTTTTCAAGATCAAAAAGTGATCTACAATATGTGGATAAGATCAGAATGCAATGAAAACAAAAAATGGTTGTTAAGACATAAATGAATAGATAAGACAGATTTGAAGCAAAATAAGAAATGTTCAAGAAAAGTAAAGATAGAATCAAATCTAGAGTATGGCCAAGATTTGGACAAATGCTCTGACACCAACTGATAAAGCAAACCCAAATTGTAAGTCCAAAGACCCTATGCTATTATGCTTAGAATGAACCTTTGAAGCAAGAACTCAAACCCTCCCTAACTAATCGGTTTCAACCAAGAGATTAAGCCTACAAATGATTACCCCTTAGATCAATGATCTAGAGACAATAATGAGATTTCTTGAATCACTCCACAACTAGGTTGATCAATCGCTAATTGAATGACTCAGCAACAACCATAAACACAAGAATTGCAAGGAAATGAAAACACTATTTGGTTTTCAAAAGAAACTCTTAAAGAATATGTTGATTTGTTTTCATTCAACAATAATTTGATTTGTTACATTGAGTTCCATGGCTTTTATAGCCTTCAAATAACAAAAGAAAAATGAAACATAAAAGGAAATAAAGCCTGAAAGGCTCATGGCTACAAATTAGCAAAACATAAAAGGAAAGTAGTGTTTTAATTTCACGCGACTATAAATAAGGGAACATGTTATAAATTCAAACAATAGAGAATCTTATTTTCTTAGTTGTCTTGGAAATGTTGCAATCTTCCACTTAATGGATAGTTGGCACATTTAATGATCTTTGTATATGGCCATATTTATAGACATCCCTCATATGGATTTGTAAGTTGCACACATTGATCTTAAAGGACAGATTCATCAAGTCATCTTCCGAATGGGGCTGTTTCTTTTCAATGCTATCTTGAGCCGAGCCTAGCCATGCTTGCAAATTTGTAATTAAAGTTTGTTGGATCTTCTTTTCACTGGATCTTGTAATTGGACAAGTTGGTACAGGTATTGAACTTTGAGTGCTTCTGATAAGGATCATGGAAGCATTTCTAGCCCAATTCATATTCCAACCGGCCAAATCACAAGTTCCAAAGCAAGGAAGCTACAACAAGCTTACTAGGCACATTTGCAAGAATGGATCGGTTCTGCCCAAGCTATCATTGAAGATGTAAAACCCAATTTGTATGAAGATTTGACATCAAAAGTTCATATTTGCAATGTACAAGTGCAAAAAGGAGTTTGCATTGAAGATCCATGAGTTCTCCATGATTTATGTTAGTTGCATTTAATGTTGCTCATTTAGTATTAAATGCAAGTCAAAGGTTCTTAAAGACATCTAAAACTTTCTTTATGATCTTGAAGACAACACTTATGACAAGGAGAACAAGCTATTTCAGTTACAAGTCTTTTTAATAGTAATTTCAATTTTGTTTTTGTTTAAACTCAATTTTTCAGTTACTTTTTGAGTACTTAATGATGGTAGCTGATTGTGTTCATGACAATTAAGGTCAACTTCGAATTTGTTTTGCTTTGAAAAGGCTTATAAAGCCATGATCACATTGTAAATAATCGAAATATCATATTTTGAAAGAAAATACAAATTACTCTTTGAGAGTTTCCTTTGAAAACCTAGAGCATGTTCTTAGAGTTTTCACTTTGCATTTCTTATGTTTAGAGTTTCTACCGAGTCATTCAATTGAGCATTGATCATCCTAATTGTGGATTGATTCAATCTAGAACAAGAAAACCAATTCTTATCTCTAGATCTTTGATCTAAGAGGTAATCTATTCTAGCCTAAATCTCTTGGTTGATAACATCTAGATCTAGGAGGGTTTGAGTTCATGCTTCAAGGGTTCATGCTAAGTATAATAGCATAGGGTGTTTGAACTTGCAATTTAAGTTTTCCTCTTCATTTACTATCAGAGCCTTGGTAGAAATCCTTTGGTCATACTCTAGGATTGATTCTATGTTTAAATCTTGTTGAAATTGCATTTTGTTCTTCAAATCTGGAAATTTGCCATAGCTATTCAATTTTGTCCATCCATATACTTTTCTTCATCTTTTAATTTTTTTTCTTTTTCCATCTTGAAGATCATGTTTAGATCTTGAAAATAAAAAAAAATAAAAAATAAGAGAGCAATTGCATATGAGAGCACCAAATCTGTCCAACTAGTGTTCTTGTGAATGTTCTTGAAAAATCTGAGTTTAATCAATAAATTTCGTATAGATCTGACTCATAAGTGTTATCCCATCAGTTACATGTGTTTATCCATCAGTTATAACTCATAATACACGCTCTTTTAGAACTGAAACATTTTAAATTCAAATTTTTTTGTAACTGTCCAATTTTGAAACTGTCGCATTTAATGCATATGTTGATGTTTCAAAATCTATTCTAACTTATGAATTTGTTTGTTTTGTCTGAAGAGAAAAGTTTTATCTCACTGTTATCTTTTCATGTTGAGAAGGTCACTTAGTCCAAATCGTAAAGGAAACCATTCAAATATGGGAATCCATTTCTATGCGCAGGTTTAATCTAATTTCCAACATATTCATTTTTGTGAGTCAGTGTTTTCGTTTATGAAATAATTTTTAAATTTGGCCTTTTGTATGCTCTTTATTATCATATTAATAATCTACATATAGGCTTCCACTCTAAAATTCATTTTTGAACTCCACGAATTTAGAACTTTGTAAACTGCCACTTTTTGAGCCTTCTTTGCTTAATAATCCTTGTTTTGCTTATACATTCTTTTTTTCTTGTTCTGATTTGTATCTTTTCAAAAAATTAGTTGGTTTAATACTGATTTCTTGATATTTTTGGTACTTTAAACACATGTTTCTTCCATTTGATCACAAGATCCCTATTTGACATTTTGGCCTACCTTGAGTTCTTAAACACAAGTGTTTCCTTGAGTGACATATAGTGAGGGAGTGTTGTGAGGTCCAAAATACTTGTTACTTTGTGAGGAACATTATGACACAAGAGAGAAATCATTCTGGGGAGATTAAAGATGCTAGGTGGAGGGAGGCATAAACTGGGGCATTTGCTAGGCTTACTCAAACTTTAGAAGATCTTAATGAGAACATGGGTAGATTGGTGCTTGCTAAAAACCAGCAAGGGGATGAGAATCTAGATGTAGGGGTTGAAAATGAAGATGAAGAAAATTCTACTTTGTTGGCTGGAGTAAACCCTAGGAGAGAACAAGGAGGGGGCCGAGGAAGGGATAGAGGTAGCGGAATAGGTAGAGAATTAGGACCACCTAGGAGACATATGAGGGAGTTACAAGATGGAAGAGTAGAAGAGAGAAATTCAGGGGGTGCTAAGCTCAAAATTCCACCATTCCATGGGAGGTCTAATCCAGAGGAATATTTGCAATATGAGGACAAAATATAGCATGTCTTTGATTGCAACCACTTTAGTGAGGAGAGAAAAATGAAGCTTGCCATGGCTGAGTTTTGTGATTATGCTAGTATTTGGTGGACTCATCTTAGGAGTGAATGGAGGAGAAACTACGAGCAACAAATTGAAACTTGGGAGGAGCATAAGGTATTGATGAGGAAGATATATATACCAAAGCACTATCATAGGGAAATCAGAAACAAATTGTTTTCGTTGCACAATGATCAAAAAGTGTTGATGAATACTATATGGAGATGGATGTCTTAATGACAAGATCTAATGTTTCTGAGAGTGAGGATGACACTATGTCACGATTTTTGCAAGGCATGAATAAAGATTTGGCTCATAGAGTGATATGTATCACTTTTTTGACATGGAGGAACTCTTGCATATTGCTGAGAAGATTAAGAAACAAATGGCTTGGGAGAAACACAATTCCAAGAGGTTCACTTCTAAATCCACTTTTTCATCATCCACTACTTGGAAAAAGGGAGTTAGTAGTTCCAAAGGAGACTTCAAGCCTAGAACATCATTTGAGGCTTCCAAGAAGGATAAGGGGGAATCTTCTAAGGGTAAGGAGAAGGAGGGTGAAACAAAAGTTGTAAATGAGAGAAATAGAGACATAAAATGCTGGAAATGTCAAGGAATTGGTCACATAAGCCGAGATTGTCCTAATAAGAGAACCATGATTATTAGAAATTGGGAGGTAGTCACTGATGGGGTGGAAAGTCACAATGATGAGGAAAATGAGGAAGAGGTTGAGGAGTAAGAGGAAGAGGTGGAGGATGGGAACCAATTAGCTCTTATTGCTAGAAGAGTTTTAAGTGCACAAGTGAAAGAAGATTGTGTAGATGACCAAAGAGAAAATTTATTCCATATAAGGTGTTTAGTGAATGACACACCATGTAGTGTTGTGATTGATGGAGGAAGTTGTACAAATGTGGTGAGCTTATTTTTGGTCAAGAGGTTACAATTACCAACTCAAGCACATCGTTCACCATATAAGCTTCAATGGCTTAATGATTGTGGAGAAATTTCAAGCTCTTATTTCTTTTAATCTTGACAAATATAAAGATGAGATATTATTTGATGTTGTACCTATGCATGCTGGAGACATTTTACTTGGCCATCCTCGGTAATTTGATAGAAAAGTCATGCATAATGGGTTGTTGAATAGGTATACTTTCGCTAAGGATATTAGAAAAATTACTCTTTTACCTTTATCTTCAAAAGAAGTTTGTAATGATCAATTGAAACCTGAGAAAAAAAGAATTGTGTTTGAAGAAAAAGAAATGAGAGAAAAGAAAGAGTTGAGTGAAAAGAAAGTGGTGAGTGAACAATTAGAGAAGAAATTGAGAGAAAAAGAGAAAAGAGATGCAAAACAAAACAAAAGCAAGAAAGTGAGTCTATTTGCAAGAGTTGGGGAAGTGAGGAGAGCTTTTCTTATCCAAAAATCAATCTTTGTGCTTTTGTACAAAGGAAGGTATTTGGCCACTAACCCTGACCAAACTTTGTCTTTAACAAGTGTGTTTTCTTCTCTTTTGTAGGAATTCAAGGACAAGTTTCCGGAAGATGTACCAGAGGGATTTCCACCAATCAGAGACATTGAGCATCAAATTGACTTCATTCTCGGGGCTGGAATTTCAAATAGGCCAGCTTATAGAGCAAATCCAACCGAAACCAAGGAAATTCAAAAGTAAGTGGAAGAGCTTCTTGCAAAGGGCTATGTACGAGAGAGTTTGAGTCCTTGTTCAGTTCCGGTTATCTTGGTGCCTAAAAAGGATGGAACATGGAGAATGTGTGTGAATTGCCAAGCCATCAATAAAATCACTGTAAAGTATCATCACCCTATTCCTAGGTTATATGTGATGCTTGATAAGTTGTATGGATCTTGTCTTTTCACTAAAATATACCTCAAATCTGGATATCATCAAATAAGAATGCAAGTAGGTGATGAATGGAAAACAACCTTTAAAACTATTTTTGGTTTATATGAATGGCTCTTTAGGCCTTTTGGCTTGACTAATGCACCTAGTACTTTCATGAGATTGATGAATCATGTTTTAAGGGAGTTTTTGGTGGTTGTGTACTTTGATGACATACTGATTTACTCAAGGAGTTTGATTGATCATGTGGAGTATGTTAGGTTGGTTCTAATTACACTTAGAAAAGAAAAGCTATACGCTAATTTTAAAAAGTGTAGTTTTTGCATGGATAGAGTTAACTTTCTGGGAATCATTGTGAGTAAGGATGGAATTGAAGTAGATGAGGAGAAAGTTAAAGCTATTAGAGAATGGCCACAACTTAAATATGCTAGTGAAATTAGGAGTTTTCATGGTCTTGCTAGTTTTTATAGAAGATTCATTAAAGATTTTAGCAGAATAGCAGCACCATTGAATGAACTTGTTAAAAAGCATGTAACTTTTGTGTGGGGGAAATGCAAGAAAAGGTTTTCAATTAGTTAAAAGAAAATTTAACCAATGCACCATTGCTTGTCTTGCCTAACTTTGAAAAATCATTTGAAATTGAATGTGATGCAAGTAGAATAGGCATAGGGGCTGTTTTAATGCAAGATGGTAAGCTTTTGATGTACGTTAGTGAGAAATTAAATGGAGCATCTTTGAAGTATCACATCTGATATGAATCATGTAACATCACAAATAGCTCAAGGATCAATCTCAAGATCAAAGTTCAAGACAAACATTGAACATCCTTTTACAAGCGTATATTAGCAAAGTAATGACAAGCTTTGAAGATAACGAGCATGGAGTCTAAGGAAGAGAACTTGATGCACTTCAATCTATGAAAAATTCATTTTGAGGAAGAGTATTGAAGACTTATTCAATCAAAAATGAAGAGAAGAGGTAATTAGGAAAGTTGCATCACTTTTGCAAACTTTCCTTATTTGGACCACTTTCCATATTTGTTCTCGAACTTGCCTTATATGATGTCCACGAATTTCTGATGTATTTAGAGATGTTTTAGGCCTTTATTAGTTTTAATGCTTAGAATAGTTTAGGAATGATATAATATCTTCTAGGGAAAAACTTTCCTAAAATGCACAAATGAACTTAAGGAAAGATTTGGTAGATTTTGTGCCTCCTTGTAATCTGAATTCCCTTGTTATTTTTTAGCGTTTATTTGGCTATTTAAAGCCTAATTTGTAAGGTTTACAGTCATAATTAATATGATATAAATAGCTTTGTTTTTCTTATTGCTTGGTTGATTTTACCTTGCATTTTGTAGATTTAATCTATGTTGCATGTTTTAGAAACATTCAGCATAACTTGATCTATTGTGTTTGTGGATTGTTTTGATCTGGAAATAAGAACAAGTTCTCTTATTTCAAGTTATTAGATCATTGGAATAATCTTCTTCTTCTTGGTTTCCAAGGGTTTTACCTTATTGTTCAATGGGGTTTTAGGGTTCGTATCTAGGGGTTCTTTGTTTACCAAAGGGTTTTTATTTCAATTTTCTTGGGTTTCATATCATTTAGTATCAGAGCTTAGGCTCAAGTGAAGGTTTCTATCTTACTTTCTTTCTTGTTATTTGAATTTGTTTCTTGTTTTGTTCTTCGTTTATCGAAAATTCCAGAAAAAGAAAAAAATATTATAGTTCTAGAATTTCCTTATTTTTCCTACTGTTTTTATTCTTTTTCATATAGTTGCAATCCGATTCTATGAAAATTATCAACTATAAAAGTGTTTATATTTATGTCATGCATATTTTTTAATAAAAAAAGTTTGTCAAAAAAAAATTAGAAGATTGAAAAAAAAAATAGATCGTTGCATACTGTTTGATTGTGTAGAAAATTGAAAAAAAAAAAGTGTTCTTGCTCGATTTGTTTGAGTTTATGGAAAAAAGTGGTTTGTGATCTTATTGTTCTTAAATATTTCATCTTAAACTCATCATTTATGCATATTGAATCCAAAAGCTGCAAAGGATTTGTGCTAGAATTGTTTATTTCCTAAAAAGCTAGAACTTACCATAAATAGCCAAAACAGTTTTAGGAAAGTATCAATTATGTCCCATATTCGAATATATGCATATCTTGCTCAATTAAAGTCATATTTTCTGATTCAAACTACTTTACGAAGGTCATAATTCAAATTTTTCTCTTATAGGAAAATTTATTCTTGGTTATTTTCTTGTTTATTCTTTCCTTGTTACTAATATACACCATTTGCAAAATCTGTCCTATTTTTCTTTAGCCACCCAAGCTTATTGTTTCTTATTTCTTTATTTTTACATTATACAAACTTCATTAGAATCTTTATTGTTTGATAGTTGCTATAGTGTGCTAAAAGTTCAAGGCTACATTTAGGCCTTAAAATATGTTTTTGAGTGCAAACACGAGTGAACTAACATCATTGAGTGTAAACACTTAGGGAGTGATTGAAAGGTCCTATTTTGATTACTAACTTGTTTACTTGCAGCAATGTATCATGAAAGGTTTTGATCAAATCAGAAGTAATAGATGTTGAGAGGTAGAACATACCCGGAGGGAAAATAGAGAGGTTTATCATGGAGGGATGGAGCATAGATACTTAAGAGGTGGTAAGCTCAAGGTACCTATTTTTCAAGGAAGATCAAATCCAGAGGTTTACTTAATATGGGAAAGAGAGGTGGAGCTTTGTTTTGAAGAACATCCATGTAGTGATTCAAAGAAGGTACAACTTATAACCGCTAGATTTTGTGATTATGCACTAACATGGTGGAAACAATTGGTGAACGATAAGAAAAGAAGAACATTGGAGGATCCAATAGACACTTGGTATGAACTAAAATTTATCATGAGGAAACAATTTGTATCAAGGCTATTTCAAAGAGAGGTTGAGCGAAGATTTGAAGATCTTACACAAGGAATCAATAGTGTAGATCAGTACTATAATGAGTATAAATACCACATGGTTAGGGCTAACATTGAGGAGAATGAAGAGATTACTATGGCATGGTTCTTAGATGGTTTAAACTATGAGATTTCTAGCCAAGTAAATGAGTATACATACGTGGAGTTGGAAGAAATGGTTCACTATGCCGCCAAGGTAGAAAAGAGACTCAAAACAAGAGTGGATACACGGTATGCTTCTAAACCTATTTCCAATACTACTTCTTCTTATCAAATTGGTGCAAATAGTACATTAATGGATGAGAATGGGGCTGTCTATGGATTGATGGAAGAAAATACAAGATTGATCATTTTAGAGGAGCTTAAAATGATTATAATGGAATCTTTAAAAGCGGAGGAAGTTTAAAAGCTAGCATGAAAGAGATTAGAGAGGGAATTCTAAAGTCAATGTGTGCTTATAAAGAGGGCATTGAAGTGCCAAACGAAGTATTAGAGCCAAAATCACCTGTTGACAAAGTTCCAATAGTTGGTGCTAATACTCGTGTGGAGGAAACTTATGAGTTAAATAAGTGTTCTAATTTCAAAAATAATGAAAATTGTGAACAAGAGAGTGAGCTAAAAGAAAGAGAGATAAGTGCTAAAAAAGAAATGAGTGAGTCAAAAGAAAGAGAGATGAGAAAAAAAGAAAGAGATATTGATTCAAAAGAAAGAGAGTTTGAAAAGAAAGAGTGTAATGAGAGTGAAAAGAAAGAGTGCTTTGAGATTACAAAGTGTGAGACATTTGAGTTTAGTGAGCAAAAATAGAGTGAAATGGAGAGGGAGATCTTGAAAGTTAGATCAAGTGAGGCTAGGAATGAAATCTACCAACCTACATTTGTAATTTTTTACAAAAAGGTTTGTTTTACACTTAACCCATCTTTGCCAAGTATGTTTGTTGAGTTTTTCCAGGAATTCAAAAGATTGATCCTTAATGAGATGCCTAGTAATTTGTCATCAATGCAAGGCATAATACATCATTAAGACAACATTCAAGGGGCTTTAATACTCAATAAACCACCATCTCACATGATTTAATGCATAAAAAATGGGGTAAACATAGCCATGATAAAGTATCCTAAACCTATTCTTGATGAAATGCATGTTAATTGTTTGCTTGCTAAAATTGGTAAAAAATCTAAATTTTTACAACATCAAATGAATTTCATTGATAATTATTCATCTTGTGTTAAGACATACATTCTTGATAATTCCCAAATTGAAAGAGTTGATTTGTATACAACTTTTGATAATGTGCTTAATGTTTTACATTAATCTTGTTTGATTGATAAAATGATTTTTCAAGATTGTCACTTACTCGAAAAGAATGTTCAATTTGTTTCATATAAGTCTAAGGATGAATGTAGTTTTGCATTTTTTTTAGAGTTTCCATATTATCAGAAGATTTATGAGATTGACTATGGTCCATGCACCTCTAAGTCTTTCTTACTATTTCAAGTAACTAACAATATTGTGAGCTTTTATGATGTTTGTCCTAAGATAGGCCATTTCAAGAAATTACAAAATCTAGATAAGACAATGGACATTCAATTTCTGAGAAAAGAGATGATATCAAGAAAGATAATGGTTTTTGACCCGGGAGGTGTTAACTTGAAAGGAGAAGAAAATATACCATAGTTGCTGTTTTTGTTGCTAGTTGATAATACCGAAGGTAAGTATGCTTTACGTGCTTTAATTTATGTTACTAACTTGAATTGTTGTGATGTAGGTAATGTTTTAGATTCGAGGACGAATCCTTTTCAAGAGGGAGGGAATGATATGAATCATGTAACGTCACAAATGGCTTAAGGATCAATCTCAAGATCAAAGTTCAAAACAAACATTGAACATCCATTTACAAGTGTATATTAGCAAAGTAAAGACAAGCTTTGAAGATAACGAGCATGGAGGCTAAGGAAGAGAACTTGTTGCACTTCAATCTATGGAAAATGAATTTTGAGGAAGAGTATTGAACATTATTCAATCAGAAATGAAGAGAAGAGCTAATTAGGAAAGTTGCATCACTTTTGCAAACTTTCCTTGTTTAGGTAACTTTCCATATTTGTTCCCGAACTTGCCTTATATGATTTCCACGAATTTCTGTTGTATTTAGACATGTTTTAATCCTTTATTTATTAGTTTTAATTCTTAGAATAGTTAAGGAATGATATAATATCTTCTAGGGCAAAACTTTCCTAAAATGCACCAAATACACTTAAGGAAAGATTTGGCAGATTTTGTGCCTCCTTGTAATCCAACTTTCCTTGTTGTTTTTTAGGGTTTCTTTTTCTATTTAAAGACTCATTTGTAAGTTTTACACTTAGAATTAATATGATGTAAAATAGGTTTGTTTTTCTTATTGCTTGGTTGATTTTACCTTGTATTTTGTAGCCTTGTTCTAGGTTGCATGTTTTAGAAACATTAAAGCATAACTTGATCTATTGTGTTTGTGGATTGTTTTGATCTTGAAATAAGAACAAGTTCTCTTATTTCAAGGTATTAGATCATTGGAATAACCTTCTTCTTCTTGATTTCCAAGGGTTTTACCTTATTGTTCAATGGGGTTTTAGGATTTGTATCTAGGGGTTATATGTTGACCAAAGGTTTTCTATTTCAATTTTCTAGGGTTTCATATCAACATCTATGATAAGGAGTTATTTGCTTTAGTGAGAACTTTGTAGGTTTGGCAACATTATCTTTGGCCAATGGAGTTTGTGATCCATACTGACCATGAGAGCTTGAAACACCTGATCAAAGGGCAAAGTAAATTGAATAGGAGACATGCCAAATGGATTGAGTTCATAGAGACTTTTCCTTATATCATTAAGTATAAGCAAGGTATGGACAATGTGGTAGTTGATGCTTTGTCAATAAGGTATAACTTATTCTCTTCTCTTAGTGCTAAAATTTTGGGATTTAAGTATGTAAAGGAATTGTATCCTCTTGATTATGATTTTGGACATATATATGCTTCTTATGTTAATGGGAAATCAGTAGATGACTTTTATGTGTTTGAGGACATGTTATTTAAAAGGAATAAGTTGTGTGTGCCTAATTGTTCCATGAGAGAATTGCTTGTTAAGGAATCACATGGGGGTGGTTTAATGGGTCATTTTGGGATTCATAAAACTTATGACATGTTGAATGTGCATTTTTATTGGCCTAAAATGAGGCATGATGTGCATAAAGTGTGCAAAAATTGTTTTAAGTGCAAAGAGGCTAAATCTAGATCACAACCTAATGGATTGTATACACCTTTGAATGTTCCTACTGAACCTTGGACAAACATTTTAATGGATTTTGTGTTAGGTTTACCTAATTCCAAAAGAGATCATGATAGTATCTTTGTTGTGGTAGATCGTTTTAGTAAAATGGCACATTTTATTGCTTGTCACAAAACAGATGATGCTAAGTATATTGCATCCTTGTTCTTCAAAAAAGTGGTTAGATTGCATGATATTCCTCAAACTATTGTTAGTGATAGGGATGTTATGTTTCTAAGTTACTTTTGGAAAGTTTTGTGGGGTAAACTTGGAACTAAATTGTTGTTTTTAACTACATGTCATACACAAACAGATGGACAAACTGAGGTCGTTAATAGAACTTTAGGGACTTTGCTTATAGCCATCATTTCAAAGAACTTAAAATCATGGGAGGACTTTCTACCTTTTGTGGAGTTTGCTTATAATCGTGCTATTCATAGTACTACACATTGTTCTGCATTTGAGGTTGTTTATGGCTTTATGAAGGGATGATTTACTAAACTAGCGGAAATTTATTTAGTAAACTTATTAACATTTAATAACGGATCTATTAACATCATGCAATTTGTGATAAAACATGTAGATTCATGCTTAATTTCGAAAATTAAAACCGGTTTACTTACATTGAGTAATTAATGGAGAATCGGTTGGAGGTTTCTTTACAGCATCAAATCCTCAGCAACACCGGATCTTCTATGCTATATCCCGATCGAAAGTAAAACCTACTTGTAGGAATCGAACTGGAAGAACAAAAGAAGAAAAATTTTCTTCTAAATATTTCCCTATGGAAAATCGCCAATTGGGCAAAAACTTGAGAGAGAATTTTCACTTTTATAATTAAAGTGAGAAGTGTATAAAATATGAATCCCAATGGTCATATTTATAGGAAAATATGATATCTAATCTCTATAGATATGCTTATCTCCTAATTATTAAAAAAATAGAAAAAATAAATAAAACTTATATATATAAATTTATTTAGGGGCACGCTGGACGAAACAAAATCAATATATACATTATATAAAATTTCAATGTCAATTACACACATATATATATGCACAATGACGCCACCAATGACAAAAAGAAGGCCCACCAATATATTTATATATATTTATTTATTTATACTTTTCTTTATTTAATAATTATTTATTTTTTGTATTTAAAATTAGAAAAATTCAAATAATAATTTCTAATTAAATATATTAAGCCAAAAACTAATATATTAATTACTATTGATCTTATTCAATTAATTAATTATTTTGGGCCAAAACCAATTTGTTTCTTAAACCAATTGAATTTAATTCTCTCTAATATTTATTATTAAATTAAATAAACTCATTATTTAATTAATAATACAAATTATTAATTTCTATTTAAATAAACTCATTATTTAAATATTAATAATATTAACATTAATTCCCGTTTAAATAAGTTATTTATTTAAACAATTAATTTTGCCTTAAAATATTATAATTGATAATGTTATATTAATTTCCATTTCAATAAACTCTTTATTTAAACTATTAATATTGTATCAATATTAATATTAATTTTCATTTTAAATAATCTCATTATTCAAATAATTAATATTGCCTATTTTTAAGTAAATACAATTACTTAAATTATTTGTTCTTCCTAAGTTAAATTAATAACTTAGTTTTGCTACAACGATATTTGGGCTAGCATAGGGACCCGATGGACCTATAGATCATGGGCTTAATAATTAGTCAATTAAGAGATTAACTCATAATCAGTTAACTACTTATTATTTAACTATGAATAATTCCACTATATATTCATAGCTGAACTCCCCTCACTATAGATGAGTTATGTCCATTTAGTTTATCTTTTATTTATATCTGTGATATATCCTTCACGTGAAACCCTCATAATTACAGGCGGATAAATTTACTGTTTTGCCCCTGTAATTACCGCTTTATCCTTGTGTTCCCGCTAATTCCACTATAAAAAAACTGTCAATTTGCGACCATGAAATTGCGACCAAATGGTCGTTTTTTGTCTATAATGCGACCAAAAAAGCGACAAAATAAGTGGTGGCCAAAAAACTGGTCGGTCCAGAATTTGTGCGACTGGATAGTCACAAATATACGACCATAAATTTTTGGTCGCAAAAAAGTCAACCTTTTGAAAATACGACCAGATGGTCACCTTAAAAGTGACCATATGGTCGTAATTTATCTTCAAGATAAGTGACCAATTGGTCACATAAAAAAGTGACCAAATGGTCGTATTTTATGTGACAAAATGGTCACTTTTAGACTCAGTTAAAATACGACCAGATGGTCGCCTAAAAAGTAACCATCTGGTCGTAATTTATGTGCCAGATAAGTGACCAATTGGTCACATACAAAAGTGACCAAATGGTCGTATATTATGTGACCAAATGGTCACTTTTAGACTCAGTAAAAATACGACCAGATGGTCGCTTTAAAAGTGACCATATGGTCGCATTTAAGAATTTTTTTTTTTTAAATTAAAATTTCAATAATTAGTTAATTAATTATTAATTATTTATTTAATTAATATTAAAATTTATTAACAAAAAATTGGAATTAAAATAAAAAATATATATATCAAATATTCAAAAAACGTTTTATACAGACCAAAGAATCCTAGAACTACTACGGAGGGGCGGGGAGTGGGGGAGGAGGCGTCGATGATGAAGGGTCGCCGCCTAGAGATCTGAAGTACGCGGCCAAAGCGGATGCGACCTGGCCCTCGACTCCTGCCTGCATGTCGGCCTCAATCGCAGCGACTCGAGTAACAAAGTCCTCGCGCATAGCCTCCATGTCTGCGCGCAGCTGCTGCTCAACCGAAGAATGGCCGGAGCTAGTGCTCGCTCCGCTCCACTGAGGCCGGGGCACATCTGCATAAAGGCGTCGCCCGTATGAGCCGAGCCCAGGAACTGACCCATCAGGCCGAACCCCTCCGGGAGCCTCCAAGAACGCCCCTCTACGGTCCTCCAGAGTCGGTTGCGAGTCTGGTGTGGGCAACCGCTGAGTCAAGGACCCCGTGAAACATTCCTAAACATTTAAAATTCAGAAAATAAAATGGTTAATATATAAGTTAGGAAAAATTTTAAAGAAAAAATAATAATTGAAAAAATTAATCAATACCTGAACTGCTTTCGCCTTATCGTCGACGAACGTCCCGTCCTTCTTCGTGTGAAGAACGCGGTGCAGCTCATAGGGCGGGACGGGGCACCCGTGCTTCGCTTCCTAAAAAATTAAAGATTGAAGAATAAAACATAATAAATTAATAACTAATTGAAAAAAGAAAACGAGAAAAAAGTACGTAAGTAAGAAAACGACGAAAAAAAAACATATCAATCGACGATGGTGCTCGTCGTGTCTACGGGCCCCCGCTGTGTGTTTGGTGAGATTCTTCGCGCGGTTGGCCTTATTCCTGCTTGACACTGCCTTACCCTGAGGAGTGCTCAAGCTCGCGAGAAGCCGCGCGTGGTCCTCCGGGCTCATCCACACGGGGCGGTTTGCTGCTTGCTTTCTGTGCGCCCGGTACATGAGGTCCTTGAATCGATCCCGGACGTGACTGTCTCATAGGGGGAACAATCTACAGTCAGTGATATCGGGATCGATAACAGGAAACTTGCTCTGAAAAAATTGAAATAAAAAATTGTTAAAGTAATAAATTTATTTCTATAAATTTCAAAATTAATTAATTATGAAAATAAATGATGTTTTTTACCTTCCAATTGTCGTACATTCGACGTTTCTCCCTCGTCGGAATCTTCTACCAGCGAAGGTCGCTGGGTAGAAGCATGCTCTGGAGGACCTCGCGAAACCGTTTCGAAACCGTTGTATGCGGCTGTACTCTGCAAAATCATAAAAAATAATTGTGCTATTAGAAACTATTAGTTAACGGGAATAAAAAACACTTTGAAAAAAGTTTAAAGGTTTAAAAATGAAGTAATTAAAATAATAAACAAAATTACTTACGTATCCCCTTCAATCCGAAGGGTAGAGTCTGCGGCCCGAGACGGCTGCGTGCATGTAGTGGAGGGGCCAGTTGATCCGACCCGATGCGGACTGACGCATACGCCGATGCTAAGCCAGGAGTCGTGGCCAGGGAGTCATGCGGCGATCGTGGTGTCGCACTCGGTCTCAGGGGGATCGCATCATCGAGCGTGGCGGCAAGTCCCGTCTCGTAACTAAAGAGGATGTCCAACTCCTCCGTAGTCGTCCGCATCGTGGCGGCAGGCGAGGAGTCTCAGGAGACCCCCTGGTCACCCGCGTCGTCAGGCTCGTCTGACTGGGGAGGACATCGTCTACCCGTCATAATCCTACAAGCAAAATAAACTAATTTAATACTAATTACGTAAGTAAAATATTGAAATAAATTAAATTAATTAATTAATGAAATAATGTAAATTAAACTAACATAAATTAAGTAAATAATTTAAAATAAACTAATCAAATTAATTTGAATAAAAGTAAATTAAAATTAGATTAATTGAACTTACATTAATTAAATTAAACTTAAGATTAATTAAATAAAACTAAAATAAACTAATCAATTAATTTGAATCAAAGTAAATTAAAATTAGATTAATTGAAACTAAAATTAATTGAATTAAACTTAACATTAATTAATAAAAACTAAAATAAACTAATCATTTAATTTGAATTAAAGTAAATTAAAATTAGATTAATTGAACTAAAATTAATTCAATTAAACGTAAGATGAATTAATTAAAACTAAAATAAACTAATCAATTAATTTGAATCAAAGTAAATTAAAATTAGATTAAGTGAACTAAAATTAATTCAATTAAACTTAAGATTAATTAATTAAAACTAAATTAAACTAATCATTTAATTTGAATAAAAGTAAATTAAAATTAGATTAATTGAAACTAAAATTAATTGAATTAAACTTAAGATTAATTAATTAAAACTAAAATAAACTAATCAATTAATTTGAATCAAAGTAAATTAAAATTAGATTAATTGAACTAAAATTATTTCAATTAAACTTAAGATTAATTAATTAAAACTAAATTAAACTAATCATTTAATTTGAATTAAAGTAAATTAAAATTAGATTAATTGAAACTAAAATTAATTGAATTAAACTTAAGATTAATTAATTAAAACAAAAATAAACTAATCATTTAATTTGAATTAAAGTAAATTAAAATTAGATTAAGTGAACTAAAATTAATTCAATTAAACTTAAGATTAATTAATTTAAAACTAAAATAAGCTAATCAATTAATTTGAATCAAAGTAAATTAAAATTAGATTAATTGAAACTAAAATTAATTGAATTAAACTTAACATTAATTAATTAAAACTAAAATAAACTAATCATTTAATTTGAATTAAAGTAAATTAAAATTAGATTAATTGAAACTAAAATTAATTGAATTAAACTTAACATTAATTAATTGAAACTAAAATTAATTGAATTAAACTAAATTAAGTAATGAAGAATTAAAATAAATTAGATTAATTGAACTAAAATTAATTAAAGTAAACTAAGTAATGAAGATTTCAACTAATAGATTACCCTAAACTAAAATTAATTAAATTTAACTAACATTAATTAAATTTAATTACTAACATTAATTAATAAAAAATAAACTTAACTAAACGAAGTAATTAAATTAAACTAAATTAAAATTAGATTGATTTGAACTAAAATGTATCAATTAATTAAAGTAAAGTAAACGGAATTAGATTAATTAACCTTAAGTAATCTAAGTACTTAATTAAACTAAATTACATTAATTAAAATAAAATTAATGAAATTAACAACATTAAACTAAACTAATTAAATTTAAACTAAAACTTAAACTGAAACTAACTAAAAATAACTTAAAACGGATACGAAACTAACCTCGTTATAGAAACCGAGATTGGAGGTTTAGGGTGTTTAGGTTTAGACTAGGGTAGGAACGGGGAAAAAAGAACGGGGAACGGAACGGGGGAAAGTGAGAAAAGAAAGAAAAGGGAGAAAGAAAAAGAGAAAGGAAGAAAAGAAACGGGGGAAAGGAAAAGGGATCTGATTTTAAATCAGATTTTGCGACCAAATGGTCGCAAAAATGTAATAATGACAAGAAACGAAAGGTCGCGCGTGCTGGGGCAAATGCGACCATGTGGTCGTATTTCTTGAGATATTTGCGACCATATGGTAGCATTTCTTGGAAAAGCGACCATATGGTCGCCACTTTGCCATGATAAACAACAGCTGTCATATCACAAGTCCCATCAATAATTGCGACCATCTGGTCGCAATAATGAAATTCACCGCCCAAAATTGCGACCAGATGGTCGTAGTCTTTAAATTCACCGCCATAAATTTCATGGAAATTTAAATTTACCGCTGATATTTGCTACCATATGGTCGCCATGTCACTTATATTTTTTTTAAAAATATAATTATACTTTTCAAAAAATGCGACCATATGGTCGCCTTTCCCTTCTAAATTACTACCATGTGGTCACCTTTTGTGTGAAATTGCGACCACATGGTCGCAAATATTAATATATATTTATATTTTTTTTTAATCATTCCTTAAAAGAAATAGTTTTAATTAATTAAACACATACACACACATTTGAATAATCAAGTTAACGAAATATCTTATTCATCATCGTCTATAAGAAGTCCGTCACATACAGTCTTCTTCTTCTTCTTCTTCTGTTTCTTCATCCGATTCATCGTCTCGAATAAATTCATCATCAATGTCACGTGCGTGAGAAGTGGAAGCATTTGTATCATCATCATCATGCAATGTTATCGTTCCATCGTTCAAAGGACGAACAGTACTTGCATTATGACCATCGTCGATTGCACGAGATCTTATCTCATCTTCTTGAAAAGCAACAGCTTCCTCTGCATGGTCGTCTTTCTCGGACAAGTTTTCTTCTACCTGGCGTGATTTAACTTTACAAACAATTAACCAATCTATAAGATCTCGTCTATTAATCGGATAGTTCAGGTAATAAACTTGAATCGCCTGTGAAGCCAGGACGAACCTATCAGTGGTGCGCATATGCTTAGACTTGTTTACCTCAACGATTTGTAAATGATCAATCTTACGGACTCCGCCTCGTCTGGTTGTCTCGAACCAAGTGCAGTTGAACACAACAATGCATTATAGCGTCGAAATTGCGTATTGAATCTCAAGAATCTCATCGATTACTCTGAAGTAATCGTCTTTGTTTGTGCCGAACACGTGACCTTTTATACAAACACCACTGTTGTTTGTTGCCCTGTTCACTAAATGCGCCTTCGTTTGAAATCTGTAACCGTTACCGACGTATCCACATTATGACCTTGCTATCCGTCCAGGTCCCTTTGCCAAAGAAATGATGCGAGGATCATCCACCGGTAACGTAGGGGAGTCAACCTGTGTCATTGTCCACATACAGTAATGTTAGGAAGGTAGTAATTGTTTCAACATAATGCAACTGTTTTTTGACAATTTAAAATAACTCACGTATGCACTGAACCAAGAACGAAACTCTTTGTCGATTATTGACCCCTCCTCAGCGTCTGTAAGACCAACTCGTGTCATTCGAACATATACGTTTAGAAATAATCTGTATGTTACAAAAATAGTTAGCAAATAGTTTGTAATTGTTTATGCGATGAAATAATGTTAACTTACAAACTCACTCTATGTAAGGCTCGATCTCTGCGCAGTTGCATAACACATATGTCTGCATTACATACTCAGAATCGGTCAACGGCCTACGCACTGATCTTCCAACTGTCATGCCAGGTTCCGTAAAAATCGGCAAGTCATTCATGTCAACACCTTCAAGTAAATTTTCGACAATATTTCGTTTTGCCGGTCGAAACTGCTCTGCAATGTGTTGATCAAAGTAGTATGAACAAAATGTGGTAGTCTCTTGCGTCAGGTACGCACTACAGATAGATCCTTCTACTCGTGATATATTTCCAACCATCTTTTTCAACCGACATAAGTACTGTGGGTACAAAACATAATTAACATTCGATGATCACAAGATCGATTCATACGCGTACATTACAAAATAATTGTGCTTACCTTTCAAATGGGTACATCCAGTGGTAATGTACGGGACCCCCTAAGAATGCCTCGTATGGAAGATGCACTGGAAGATGCTCCATGGAGTCAAAAAAGCCAGGTGGGAACATTCGCTCCAACTTACAAATAATAATGGCGATCTCTGAACTCATTGAAGCGACAGTGGCTTCCGTCAGCTCTGTACATGTCAAGTCCCTGAAAAAAACACTCAACTGGGCAAGCGGCTCCCAATGTCTATTCTCTAGGAACGGTCTGAACGCGACGGGTATCAATCGTTGCATGAATATATGACAGTCGTAGCTTTTCATCCCGAATATGATATGTTTTTTACTGTCTATACACCGACTCAAATTCGAAACGTATCCGTCCGGGAATTTGATGGATTTGATCCACTCAAATAATGTTTTCTTTTCATCCGTCGTCAACATGTACTTTGCTTTTGCGTAATTATCATTGTCGTCAGGCTCCAACTCAGGACGGTGACATATCTCCCGTATATCGTAACGTGCCTTCAGATTGTCCTTCGTTTTTCCCGGAGCGTTCAAAATCGTATTAAAAATGTTGTCGAAGAAATTCTTCTCGATATGCATTACATCAAGATTGTGTCTAATCAAGTAGATCTTCCCAATACGGTAGATCCCAAAAAATACTCCGTTTCTTCCAACCCGTGTTTTTCCCAGCCGCAGTGTTTGCACTCTCTGCACCTTCCACTGTAATCTTCTGCATCCCTATAGCATCTATACCGTGAAGAATCTGTCTTCCACTATACATGGTCGGGGGGGTTTGTTTTCTTACTCGTCGACCCTTCTTCCAGTCACTACCGTTTGAACGGAAAGTGTGATTCAACGGCAAAAATCGACTGTGACAATCAAACCAACAAGTTCTCCGACCGTTTCTGAGATAAAATGCATATGTGTCTAGCATGCAATGTGGACATGCGTATGTCTTCGCCGTACTCCATCCTTTAAGAGGAGGAAATAAAGGTTCACACAATTAACTACACTGACTAAGGAAAGCAATAACAAAAGCTAAACACAGACTCAAAAATGTATATGAAAGCAATTAAAGATCAACATACCTGACAACATTGAATACGTAGGGAAGTCACTGATTGTCCAGATTAACGCGGCGCGCATCAAGAAATTTTGTTTCTTCGAAATGTTGTACGTCATAACACCGTCAGTCCACAACCTTTTCAACTCTGCAACAACTGGTTGCAAATAGACATCCAATTTTTGTTTTGGACTTTTCGGCCCAGGTATGATCACTGTTAGAAAAATCACCGGGTCTCGCATGCACATCGAGGGAGGCAAGTTATACGGGGTTACCATGACTGGCCAAACTGAATATTGTGCCCCAGATGCCCTTAACTGGTTGAAGCCATCCGTGCATAAGCCCAATCTGACGTTTCTCGAATCTTGTGCAAAATCCGGATGACAATTATTAAATGCTTCCATGCCACAGCATCTGAGGGATGTCTCATAACACCTTCATCCTGTGAATGCTCGTGATGCCATCTCATGTGCGAGGCTGTCACATCTGATGCATACAACCATTGCAGACGTGGGGTCAGCGGTAAATAGAACATGTGGGCGTTCGGAATCAGGCTGCGTTTCCCTTGTTTGTATCTTGGAAGAAAACAGAATTTGCAATGATGCAGGTCCTCATCCACATCCCAGTAAATCATGCATCTGTTTTGACACGAATCTATTTTCTCCACGGGTAATCCAAGTCCCTCCACTAGCTTTTTCTTGTCGTACAAACTGTGGGGCATATTATTTTCTTCTGGAGCGCATCGACGAAACCACGATACAACCGCATCAAATCCTCTACCGGGTATGTTGTATTGCGACTTTATATTTAAAAGTTCTGTAGCAGCAGCAAGTTGACTTACCTCACACCCATCGTACAATGGTCGGTTGGCTGTCTTTAGCATCTCGTGCATCTTTCGTGCATCCGGATTCATTTCCTCTTCTACAACCCGTTCATCTTCGTCTACGTTTAAACTTTCATGGAAATTTTCATTGCCCCCATACCCCGTACCATCAAGTATCATTTGCTGCATCTGACTATACTGTTGTTCATCATTCCGTTCTTCATCAACAGCCTCTACATTCGAGCTGCTATCTTCGTATCGTCTCGATTTCTATAATGCAGCGTCGAACATTTCCTGTGTTTCCCCCTGAAACACCCAGTGATAATAATTATGCACAAATCCCCGACTATAAAGATGCACCTTCACATCTGTAATCGGTATGATTCTCCTATTGTCGCATTTCCTGCACGGGCAACGTAGCTTTCCACCATACTTTTCATAATAGACAGTTGACATGCAAAACTCAACAAACTGTTCAACCCCGGCCACGAACTCATCGTTCAAATACCCGTCTATTAAACGAACATACATCCACTCTCTCATTTTCTTTTTTCTTAATGCTAACAAACAATAGGTGGAGGGATTTTATAATGGACTCCTCTGCTCATTTGCGACCAGATGGTAGTATTTTTGCTACCATATGGTTGCATTTTCCTGCAAAAATTTCCCGCCATTTTCCTCACTGCCCAGAGTCACATCAAGTCAGAATTTACGACCAGATGGTCACTTTTTTGGTGACCAGTTGGTAGCTTTTATCCCACCCAATTTTTTATAAATTATTGGTCACATAAAATCACATAATTTGCGACCATCCGGTCACTTCTTTATGTGACCACGTGGTAGCTTAATTCCCGCCAAAATTTTAAGCCACCACTGTTCAATAAAGGTCACAAAAATTGCGACCAGTTAGTCACTTTTAATTGTGACCACTTGGTAGCTTTTTTCCCTCCAATTTTAAGCTACCACTGGTCAATAAATGTCACAAAAATTGCGACCAGATAGTCACTTTAAATTGTGACCACTTGGTAGCTTTTTTCCCTCCAAAATTACGCGCCATTTTTTGCTACCAAGACATATTTTAGTCACAAAAGTGCGACCAGCTGGTCGTTTTTTTAGGTGGCCAATTGGTCACTTCTTTCGCGTCATTTTTTATGACTACTTCTGCTTTTGGTCGCAATCTGGTCGCAAAAAAAGTGACCAGATGGTCACTTAAAGTCAACCTTCAAAGAAAGTGACCAGGTGGTCACCAAAAAACCACCACTTTTGTTTGGTCGCAAATTTCTTGTCGCATTTTAACTTTTGATTGTCTTGAAAGCTGATAAATCAATACAAGGAGATTTATGAAGAGAAATATTAGCATGTTTTATTAAAGGTCCATTTTTGTTGTTTTGAAGTTGTCATCAAGGACTAAAGGATTTGACTTTCGAGTACTTATTTTATCTGGCTGTATCACAAGATTTGTAAAATGATTGATAAGTTTTGATAGGTTCTGGGAAGAAGAACATATCTACCTTGGGTTTTGTTACATATTTGTTGGATTCCTTAACAAAGTTAGCATTGTTCATATTGTGATTTTGATGTTGAGGTGTTAAATGTAGTCACTTGCAAAAAAAAAAGGAAGGTGAAAAGCAAAAAAAAAAAAAACAAAAAAAGAAAAAAAGAAGAAGAAAAAAAGAGAAAGGAAAGAAAGAAAGAAAGAAAGAAAGAAAGTCATAGAACAAATGAAAAAAAGAGATTGAGAAAGCAAGGACCAAGTCATATACTCTATGTTTCTTTCGACTGTCAGATATGACCAACACTCAAGCATTTTCAAGGCTTCAATTTGAAATAACTTGGACAATATGCTCAAAGGCTAAGAGAGCTCAGAATGATAAGCAACAACCCATATGAGAATGATTATATATCATATCAGTCATTGATTGTTAGACCCGTGGAGTCGAGTGCAATGCAGGAAAAGAATAATCATGGGAAGTCATGTGTCTTCGATCCTTACAAGATTTGTTTGAAGAATTGTCCACTTTGACTTTTTTTCATTAACACTTTTTGTATTACTTTCTTCATACATACCTTGAGATCTTTGAGATCCATTTCCCATGATTAATCATGTTTCTATTTGATTGAACATGAAATTTCAAAGTATCATCCAAATCTCATACTCATATGACTTATCATCCTTCTTGAATCCTTCCATTTTCATATTCACATACCTTTAATGCATTGAGTCATCTACTCATTTGCTTTCAACATCATTATTATGCTTGTTTGTTGCAAATTTGAGATAAAAAAATATTTGACTAAATGAAATAACACTTTGAGTTACTTTTACAAGCTGTTTCTAAACATATGAGTTATTTTTAAATGACCCACCAGATTACCTTCATGACTTGTTTCAGTTTTGATCAATTTTTGAGGCATTAAAATCAATTGTTGAATAAGAGAGTTATCCGTCATTATGGTGACATTCACTAAAAAAAAAGATAGAAAAAAAAAACAAAAAGAAAAAATTGAAAAAATGAATTTTTTCCCTCGGACAATGAAGAAACTTTGTTTATTATGCTTTCATCTCACCTAACAGTTCGTTGGTGAATTTAAGGTTGAATCGAATGGGTTATTTTGATAAAAAAATGATGAAAAAAATCATGCATATTTTTTTCTTAGTTAATGCATCGACATTACAATTGATAAAAATCTTATGTTTGAGCACATGCTTTCCATAAAAAATCGCACTTCATATTTAATATATGCAACATTTCACATGTTTGCATCATAATCATAGAACCTCATTTCTAGGAAAAGTTCATAGCATCTGCATTTCATTTATGAACATAGATACTCACATTTCATATTTGATATAAGCAACATTTCACATGTTTACATCATGCATCATAGGACTTTTCTCTAAGCAGTATCCATGCATCTACATTTCATTTATGAACATAGTTTAATCGTGTAAATTTTACTTGAATAATTTAAAAAAAAAGACAGAAAATTGGTTGTAGGCATTTACATGAAGCTTAGATAATAATTGCATCTGACGTCAATATGCATTTTACATATAAGTCATGATTTTTGTCCATTTATCGCATTTTCACATGCAAGCTAGTGCATTACCATTGTAACGTCGCGTTATTTTGTGATAAAAAAAAAACTTTTATTTATTTTATTTAATTTAAGTAATTAAAGTTCATTTATTTATTATTAAATTAGAATTTAGTGATTTATTTCATTTTAATTCATTTTAATGGCTTTATTTATTTAAATACGTTTTAATGGTATTAATAATTATTAACGGGCCAATTAATAATTATTAATCACCATTGGGGTAGTTTGAGATGTTCGGGATTCGTTTTTAAGCCAAAAGTCATAAAAGGGCAAAGTTGTAATTACCCAATTTGCAAAATATCTAAAATTACTATTTGAGCTTCTTCTTTAAATGAGATGTTGACTTCAAAAATTGACCAAATTGCTCATTCTTTCCTCCTCCTTTGCCGTGAGCATCAAAGAAGAAAAGAGAGTTTTTGGTTTTTGTTCGTTTCTTCCTGGGATCGACTTGATTCTCGTTCCATTGGAAAGGTATCGGTCCTACGATTCTTTTCCATCTACCCTTCGTACTTGCCGCTCGTGTTTCACGGAGTTCTCGGTAAGTAAAGCTTGAAACCCTAAGCTCCAAATAGTGTTTTAATGGAGTTTTACTTGTTTTCTTTCGATTTCTTACCGTGGAACTCGGTGTTTGTCAATTCGGGAGTAGTTTTAAGTGTTTTTGGAAACTATCCCATAACCCTAAAACCGAGTTTCAGTCGAAACCCTTTCCGTTTGAAATTTATCCTTTTGGGATTGAAAATGGGTTAGAAATTAATGAATGAATGTTTATTTAAATTCAATTCGGGAAAGGGCTTATTGTTCGAAAACCCTAATCATCGATACCCATTGAAATCGGGATTATCGAATTTGCTTAAAACCAACTCGAAATGTATTTAATTTGCCAAAAAGCCGGAAAACCAAACCCGAGACCCAATTTTTGATGAGAGGGCCGAGGGCCTCAAAGGGGAAGTTTGGTGGATTTTCGTCTTTTTACTTGTTTAGTCGTTGTTTAATCGATAGTTGGTAAAGTTATTGATTTTTGCGATATAACTTAATTGTAGGTGTTTTCGAACTGCGTGGTTGATTGCTCTTCCGGTGTTTAGGAGCAAGTCTTCACTTTTATAAGGTGAGAATAGTTAGTATTTAAAGTAGTTATAGAAAGCAAATGAGTGTGAAGGTTTGTAGAAACCGAAACTAAGATTAGAATCCGAATCTAAGATTAGAGGGTTGTGAGTTAGTGCCCTTAGGATTAGAAGTTAAAAGATCCAAGTTTGTTTTTAGAACGGTTGATAGAACCTCGGATCATCGGAAGTTTAGAATCCTTGAGACTATAGATTAATCGTTTAAATTATAATTGTACTTGTTTTATTGATATTGGAGTTCGATCGTCATATCGTTCGTCCGAGATTCTTATCTATTTTACTTTAAGTCATTTACTTATGTTCTTTACTTTATGCCATTTACTTTATGTTTGTGATGGTTATCTTAATTACGCACTTTATTTATTTACGCTATAAAACATCATATTGCATCATACCATATCGCATCATTGAAAATAAGTGTGAAAGTGAGAAAGAATGATTGGGGGAACGATGGGTCCTAATGGATATACCACGTTACCATCATTGAATGAAAAGATAAAGTGAGAAATAAATGATTGGGGGAACGATGGGTCCTACGGGATATACCACGTTACCATCATTGAAAGAAAAGAGAAAGTGAGAAAGAAAAGAAGGGTGAATGAACGATGGATCCTACGGGATAGACCACGTTACCTCCTCATGCATAAGGGCGTATGCGAATCCTATGGGATGCTCTCATGCATTCATACATATGATCGATGAAAGAGAGAATTGAGATGTTTGATATGATGCAAAGTTTATTTACTTCTATTACTTATGTCATAATATTGTTGATGGATGAGTATTGACTATGATTTTAGCAATATCATCCTTAGAAAGTATAAAATGAATTTACCTAGAGTTTTGAGAACTTTAGGAGTAGAATGTGTCAGTTTTTAATTGGACACAAATCGGAATGCGAGTTTGAGGTCTATCTTTACTTTTTATGCTTATTATTCTCACCGGGCTTAGTTTGTTAGCTCATGATATTACAACCAATTTCAGGTAATGCCTTGGCTAGAGGTCGAGGGAGAGGAGGTGGTGCTGCGTGATCGAGGGATGCTGACCTCGAGATGGACATTTTTGTTGTAAAGTCTATGTCTTGATTTTGATAAATTTTAAAACTTTGATGTTGTATTTAGCTCATAAGAGCTTTTATCGATGCTTTTATGATATATATATTTGAACTCCTGATTTGGGACTTAAAGTCCATGAGATTTGATTAGATTTGAAAATTAGGATGTAAACAGGTTTTCGGCATGCCAATTTTCAAACAAAACCACACAAATTTTTCTTAAAATAAAGACTTCCGCTGTTTTCTCTGATTTTAATTTATTTAAAAGTGACGGGTCGTCACAACCATTCATCACATTTTTTACAAGCATAAAAATATCCACGCATGGTGCACGCATCGTATAAAAATTCATTCTCATCAAGCATATTTGGAAATATTCAAACATTTTCACATGGTTAACACATGTTCATGAGACTTGTAAATCTCTAGATGCATTATTGCATACATCTATCATCTACTTCAGGTTTTCTATGACATTTATTTGTATCAATTAACTTGTCATGTCATCATCAAATATTTCCCATTATTATTTAAAATAAACACATTGGGGCGAAACCAAGTTTGTTTTCCCTTAGGCGATTTTAGGCTCTCTTGTTTTCAAAATTTACATTACTGGGGCAAATTTTGGGGCAAATTTTGTTTTGGTTTTGGGCCACGAAACATCATCACATACGAATATAAAATGGATACTGGGGCAAATTTTTGGTTCAAAATTTGTTTCGTTTTGAGCTGTGAGGCTCCATCACTTGAGAAGGTTTAATGATATTCGACACTGGGACAATTTGAGAGTATATGGACCATTCTATTTCAAGGTCATATTTAATGTGAAGTATTGATACACATCAAAGTTTTTGGTCGAGAACCGGACCACCTTGTTTTTATTTTGGTCGAGAACCGGACCACCTGTCTTTTATTTTGGTCGAGAACCGGACCACACTGCATTTATTTTGGTCGAGAACCAGACCACCCTGTTTTTAATTTGGTCGAGAACCGGACCACCCTGTCTTTTATTTTGGTCGAGAACCGGACCACCCTGCATTTATTTTGGTCGAGAACCGGACCACCCTGTTTTTAATTTGGTCGAGAACCGGACCACCCTGTTTTTAATTTGGTCGAGAACCGGACCACCATGTTTTTATTTTGGTCGAGAACCGGACCACCCTGCTTTTATTTTGGTCGAGAACCGGACCACCCTGTTTTTATTTTGGTCGAGAACCGGACCACTCTGTCTTTTAATTTGGTTGAGAAACGGACCACCCTGTCTTTATTTTGGTCGAGAACCGAACCACGCTATCTTTATTTTGATCGAGAACCGGACCACCCAGTCTTTTATTTTGGTCGAGAACCGGACCACCCTGTTTTTATTTTTGCCGAGAACCGGACCACCCTGTTTTTATTTTGGTCCAGAACCGGACCACCCTGCATTTTATTTTGGTCGAGAACTGGACCACCCTGTTTTTATTTTGGTCGAGAACCGGACCACCCTGCATTTATTTTGGTCTAGAACTGGACCACCCTGCATTTATTTTGGTCGAGAACCGAACAACCTTGCTTTTTAATTCGGTCAAGAACCGGACCACCTTTCTTTTTAATTCGGTCGAGAACCAGACCACCTTACTTTTTAATTCGTTCAAGAACCGGACAACTTGTCACTCATTTATTTAAAGTGAAATAATACCGAACGAAATAAGGTCTACGTGTTTGTCCACCTTCTAATTATACAAGATGAACAAACGGGGGCAACTGTAGACACCCATTTTTGTCCGGTAATATTTAAAATTAACAATTTTTACATATTTAAAAAAAAAAGACTTTAGTTTGAAATGTGGTGTTTTCTTTGACATGATTTGTTTAATTTGGATTTGAAAATAAAAATTTAAATTTAAATTAGCATGGTTAAAATTGATTTGAATTGAAATTTAGTTTAAAAAGATTTGGAAAATAATTTTTAAATGAGAATAAATTTAAACATGGAAAAGATGAGTAGGAAAATTATTTTTATGAGTTGTCAAATAAAATAAGAAATTTTTAATAATTATGGGAAAGAATAAAAGATTTTATTTTATTTTTATTTTCATTAATTAAATTTTCCTTGTTTGTTTTTCTATCTTGGCTATAAAAAGGACTCTCCTACAACCCTAAAACACACAATATTCACAAGAGCAAAAACCTTGAAGTTTTCTCTACATCTCTCCTTTTCACGGCCATAACCTTTCTTTTCTTGCTTTCTAAAAAACCAACCATTCATAAGAGGCTCCCTCCCTCTCATAGTAAACCTAAATCCCTACCACCAAACCTTTGAGTCTGTTCTTCATCTTCTTCATTCATCGTCGGAATTCGAAGCTACACATTTGTAAGGTTCTATCAAACCAAGGTAACATCCTTTTCCATTAAAAATGTAGTCATTCGTATGTTACTGTTTTATGTTATTTGATTTCGTGATTTTTGTACATTGATTTAGATTTTTTTGAAATTTTTATTTGAAAATAGACTTAAATATGAACCAATAGAAAAAAGAATTGACTCATTTGGATATGTGGTTATTAAGTTATGATTTTTTAAAGTTTAGTATTGAAACCGATTTACTGTTTTCGGGATTTTTTACACACCTTGTCATTACATGATTTTTCGGTTCTGATTCTTTGAAAATAATTATTTATTATTATTTTTCTATAAAACTAGACTCGTAAATAAATATTTAGGAACAAGAATCACCCCGTTTCGATGAGTATAAAAAAAGATATGATTTTTCAAAGTTAGTGTAAAATCTAGAGAAATTTGTGAATAAAACCGAGAATGAGGAATGTTTTTGACATAAAATCTAATTTTATACTTTTTTTATTTTAGTAATCAATCATAGATGAAATATAGAATATTTAGAAGAAAGAATCAAGTTAAAATATATTTTAGTTAAGAAGTTATGAATTTCCAAAGTTGATGTGTTTTGTTTGGAATAATTATGCTAATTTTATTGATTTGCCTTATTTGTAAAATTTGATTGCCATATTTTGTGTTTACTACATTCCTTTTTATTGTCTTCATATTAAGGTCATAATTTAATGAATTTGTATAAATATTATATTGATCATTATTGGATTTCAAAAAAAGAAAGGAGTTTGAATTTATTAGGATACTAATTTTCCAACTTCCTATAAGACATAATTTGATTAAATTACCAAATTTTTAAATATAAAATTGAAATTAATTAGGATACTAATTTTTCAAAGCATAAAAATTAACAATTAAATTTAAATATAGTAATTAGAATTAATTAGGATACTAATTTTCCAAAGCATAAAACTTAACAATTTAAATAAAAATATAAGATTTGGAATTAATTAGGATACTAATTAGGTAATTTTCCAAATCATAAAAATTAACAATGAAATTTTAAACATTAATTGGAATTTATTAGGGTATAAATCTGCCAACTTTCCAAAACACAAAAGATTAATAATATAAGCCTTAAATAAAAATTGAAATGTATTAGGATAATAATTGTCCATTTATACCATAAATAAAAGATTTGTCAAATAAAATTTTCCTATTTAAAACCTAGGGGCTAAAAGTGAAACTTACCCTAAACCTAATATTGAGCTAAATAATTTTAATAACAAATATAAAAATTCATAATTAATTAAAATATTCTTTTAAACTTAAACATAAAAAAAATAAACAAACAAATCGTTTTCGAAAACTCTGACGACAGAATATGGGGGCGATGGGATACCATGCTCCTAAACATTTTTTAGGTAAGGAATTTTTCTCGGGATACTGCGCTAAATTCCCGACAACATTTTTCCTAATGGCTTTATGCCACTCATACTTATTTAATCATGCCTTATTACTAAAGTATTGATTAATAAAACATGAGACATTTAAAAATAACCAAAAAATAATTTTTGTTTTATAGATAAAGGCTTTCATTAATAATACACCAAAATAAATAAATAAAACAACAATCGTTTTAAAACGAACATAATAGGGTGCTAATACCTTCCCTATGTGTGAATGAACTCCCGAACCCATTTTCAATAGTTAGTAGACCATCCTTAGTTATTGAATAGGTGACTAATCACACCTAATTTAGAAATCTAATGATTAGTGGCGGCTCCCTTTTTATTTTTCTGCGTCGCGTTTATGTAGCGACATTTCTCAACATCATATACATGATAATATTAATATAAAATCAATATTAATCATCAAATTAAAGCATCCCAATCAGTTTAACGATTAAATAACAAAAATGCCGAAAAACGGTAAAACTATCCAAAAGCTGAAATTCTATTTTAACACTTCCTAAATAAATTCTCATGGCTAAGGGTTACCTTAAACTGCAAAATATTCTAGAAATGAGATTAATAACATTCAGAATTGATTCGAAACTAAAAACCACAATTTCGCCGAAAAATTGCCTAAACTAGTTCTAACAGAAAATAAATTCTCCCAGGTAATTTTCGGATGTTCCAATGATCAAAACTCATCCATAACTTCCAGAATAACATAAATAAATATTTGGAAAAATTTAAGCTACGGTTTGAGCATTAGATTTCTCTAAAACCCCACCGTTAATCAAACCGTTAACTCACCTTGATTTTTGCTAAAATCCGATTTATCAAGATACTTTCCACTACAAACCAGACCTGAAACAAAGGTATGAACCAATTAAATTCTAAGCTAAAAGATTACCAAAAGAGGCTAAAAGGATTGGGGTTCAATGGCTCAAAGAACGGGACAACCAAACGACGTAAAACTCCCCGTTTGTAAAGGGACAGCAACCATGACACTTTTGCCCTTGCCGCGGCTGAACCGGGGATTTCAGGTCTTGATTTGGTCATGTTTCAAGGTTCAGGGTGATTGATTTTGATGGTTTTTAATTTTGGTGCAAGGTAGATCAAAATCGATTGGAAAAAAAAATCTTTAGATCGCGGATTGGAAAGTGGCGGAGTTTGGTTTCATGGATGAAGTTCTTGAAATTCATAATATAAATACCAATACCAAATTCCAGAATTTAAAGACTAATAATACGATCCAAAACACTTACCAAACGTTAGAAACTCAAGGAATCAACCTTCAATCTTTGCCTAACGACTCACTATGATCAAATCGAGCACCTAACAACGAAATTTGACGAAACGAACATCAAATTAAAAGTCCAAGGGGCAGCGGCTTCATGAGGAATTCAAGAGAAGAAGAAGATTTACCTTTGGATTAAATAAAGATCCTCTAAACACTTCCAATTTCAAGATCACACCTCGAATCGTTACCCAAATGACGAAGAATCGAACGAAATTCTCCGGGCCTTCTCCAATAAAGGTGGCGGCGGCATGAGAGGTAAAGAAGAGAGTCTAAATTCAGAAAATTGCAAATATAAAGTCATCTTTGGTTAAAATCCTGAGTTGCAATATTTATGAAACTGCCACTCACCTTAAAACGTCTATAATTTGATCACCGGGTCTCATAACGACAAACCGTCCATTGCGTTGAAACTTTAACATCAAGACGATCAATCTCATGTCAAAATATTAATCAAATCACAAGGTTTAAATTTTGAGGTTTTTTGGGAAAAATACCATAATACCCTTTTTGAAAGAACACGATATTTTTGTTCTAATTAATCGATCAAGCCTAATTAATATTATTTAACAAAAATAATTTTGATTTTTAACCTTCTTGTGTTGGGGCATTACAAGGTGAGTATTCGGTTAGTTCTACCTTTAATGTTGCTTATTTTAGCTCTTTTGATGTATGAGATGATGGCCTTGATTCGAGGACGAATCTTTTTGAAGAGGGGGGAGATGATAAGGATCATGGAAGCTTTTCTAGCCCAATTCATATTCCAACCGGCCCAATCATAAGATCCAAAGCAAGGAAACTACAACAAGCTTACTTGGCACATTTGCAAGAATGGATCGGTTCTGCCCAAGCTATCTTTGAAGATGTAAAACCCAATTTGGATGATGATTTGACATCAAAAGTTCATATTTATAATGTACAAGTGCAAAAAGGAGTTTGCATTGAAGATCCATGAGTTCTCCATGATATATTCTAGTTGCATTTAATGTTGCTCATTTAGTATTAAATGCAAGTCAAAGGTTCTTGAAGACATCTAAAGCTTTCTTTATCATCTTGAAGACAACACTTATGACAAGGAGAACAAGCTTTTTCAGTTACAAGTATTTTTTATAGTAATTTCACTTTTGTATTTGCTTAAACTCAAATTTTCAATTAATTTTTGAGTACTTAATGATGCTAGCTGATTGTGTTCATGACAATTACGGTCAATTTTGAATTTGCTTTGCTTTGTAAAGGCTTATAAAGCCATGACCAGATTGTCAACAATCGGAATATCATATTTTGAAAGAACATACAAATTACTCTAGTAGAGTTTCCTTTGAAAACCTAGAGCAAGTTCTTAGAGTTTTCACTTTGCAATTCTTGTGCTTAGAGTTGTTGTCGAGTCATTCAATTGGGAATTGATCATTCTAATTATGAATTGATTCAATCTAGAACAAGAAAACCAATTCTTTTCTCTAGATCTTTGATCCAAGATTGGTTAGGATCCTCGTTCGATATTTTTGTCCAAAGAGAACACCACCCAACGAAGAGGTTCCTCCATTAGTATCATTAAGGTGGACCAAATCATGAACACAACTTTGATAAGATTGGTTCTGATCCCTGTTCAATATTTTGGTCCAAAGAGAATTTCAAAAGAAGATGTTCCTCCATTTGGATCTTTAGGGTGGACCAAATCATGAGGAAAACTTTGACAAGATAGTTTCGATCCTCGTTCGACATTTTAGTCCAAAGAGGATTCATAAATAAGAGGTTCTTCAATTTGGATCTTTAGGGTGGACCAAATCATGAGGACAACTTTGACAAGATTGGTTCCAATCCTTGTTTGACATATTAGTCCAAAATAGATTCTAAAAGAAAAGCTTCCTCCATTTGGACGTTTAAGATGGACCAAATCAAGAGGATAACTTTAACGAGATTTTTTTCAATCCTCGTTTGACATTTTGGTCCAAAGAGGTTCCTCCATTTGGATCTTTAGGATGGACCAAATCATAAGGAAAACTTTTACAAGATTGGTTCATATCCTCGTTCAACATTTTGGTCCAAAGAGGATACCCAAATACGAGGTTCCTCTATTTGGATCTTTAGGATGGACCAAATCATGAAGAATACATAGACAATATTTTTTCTGATCCTCGTTCGACATTTTTTTTCCAAAGAAGCCACCCAATTAAGAGGTTCCTCCATTAGGATCTTTTGGGTGGACCAAATCATGAGGACAACTTTGACAAGATTGGTTCTGATCCTCGTTCGATATTTTGGTCCAAAAAGGATATCAAAAGAAGAGGTTCCTCCATTTGGATCTTTATGATGGACCAAATCATGAGGAAAACTTTGACAAGATTGGTTCCGATCCTCGTTCGACCTTCTGATCAAAAGAGGATTCCCAAAGAAGAGGTTCTTCTATTTGGATCTTTAGGGTGGACCAAATCATGAGGAAAACTTTGACAAGATTGGTTCTGATACTTGTTTCACATATTAGTCCAAAAAGGATTCCAAAATAAAAGCTTCCTCCATTTGGACCTTTAAGATTTGCTCCGATCCTTATTTCGATCCTCGTTGAACATTTTGGTCTAAAGAGGATTCCAAAAAAAGAGGTTCATCCATTTGGATCTTGAGGATGGACCAAATCATGAGGACAACTTTGACAAGATTGGTTCCGATCCTCGTTTGACATTTTGGTCCAAAGAGGATTCCCAAAGAAGAGGTTCCTCCATTTGGATCTTGAATATAGACCAAATCATGAGGACAACTTTTACAATATCTGTTCCTATCTGAGGTTCCTCCATTTGGATCCTTAAGATGGACCAAATCATGATGGCAACTTTGACAAGATTTGTTTCGATTTAAACCTTTTTAGATGGACTAAATCATGAGGACAACTTTAACAAGATTGGTTCCGATTATCGTTCGACATTTTGGTCCAAAGGGGATTCCCAAAGAAGGGGTTCCTCCAATTGGACCTTTAGGATGGTCCAAATCGTGAGGAAAACTTTGACAAGATTGGTTTTGATCCGTTTTCAACATTTGGTCCAAAGAGGATTTCTTAATTCCCAAAGAAGTGCTATCTCCATCAAGATCTTTAGGATGGTCCAAATCATGAGAAAAACTTTGACAAGATTGGTTCTTATCGTCGTTCGACTAGTCAAAATAATGATGAAAACATTGACAACATTGGTTCCGATCCTCGTTCGACATTTTGGTACAAAGAGGATTTCCAAAGAAGAGGTTCCCCCATTTGGATTTTTTTGATAGAACAAATCATGAGGAAAACTCTGGCAAGATTGGTTTCGATCCTCCTTCGACATTTTGGACCAAAGATGATTCCCAAAGAAGAGGTTCATCCATTTGGATCTTTAGGATGAACCAAATCATGAGGACAACTTAAACATTATTGGTTTTGATTCGAGATTCATCCATTTGGATCTTTGACTGGACCAAAACATGAAAATAACTTTTACAAGATTGGTTCCTATCCTCGTTTGACATTTTGCTCCAAAGAGGATTCCCAGAGAAGAGGTTTCTCCCTTTGTATCTTTAGGATGGTCCAAATCATGAAGAAAACTTTGACAAGATTGGTTCCGATCATTGTTCGACATTTTGGTCCAAAAGGCATTCCCAAAGTAGAGGTTCCTCCATTTGAATCTTTAGGATGGACCAAATCATGAGGACAACTTTGACAAGATTGGTTATATTCCTCGTTTGACATTTTTGTCCAAAGAGGATCCCCAGAGAAGAGGTTCCTCCATTTGGATCTATAGGAAGGTCAAAATCATGAAGAAAACTTTGACAAGATTGGTTCTGATCCTCGTTTGACATTTTGATCGAAAGAGGATTCCCAAAGAAGAGGTTCCTCCATTTGGATCTTTAAGATTGACCCATTCATGAGGAAAACTTTGACAAGATTTGTTACGATCCTCGTTCGACACTTTTGTCCAAAGAGGATTCCCAATGAAGACGTTCCTCCATTTGGATCTTTATAATGGACCAAATCATGACGACAACTTTGACAAGATTGGTTCCGATCCTCGTTCTACATCTTGGTCCGAAGAAGATTCCCCAATAAGAGGTTCTTCCATTTTGGATCTTTGTTATGGTAAAAATCATGAGGACAACTTTGACAAGATTGGTTCTGATCCTCGTTTGACATTTTAGTCCCAATGGATTCCCAAAGACGAGGTTTGATATGAATCATCCCAGCCTCAAATGTCAAAGAATTGACAATATTGAAGTCCAAGCATTCAATCAAGAAAAGATCAAGAATCCGAAGACTAAACGAGTGAAGATTGACTTTCTTGGGTATTTGCAAGGATATTGGGTTACGTACTTGACTAATGAAGAAAATGAGTTTAAAACACTATTAAAGTCATGGGATATTTGTTTCAAAGTGTTCCAAAGAAAATCGCGCATGAAAACATTCAAACGAGTGAAAATGACATAAAAAGCAGCGACTGACACTTGTAGTTTTGTCTATTTTAATCCAATTTCGAATTTTAGTATTTTATTTGAGTTTTATTTATTTATTATTATTATTGATGTAATAGGGAAGCTTTGACTTTCTTTCCTTATTTTTGCAAACTTGGAGACCAAGTTTAGAAAATTAGGCAAACTTTCCTAATTTGAATTAAGAAAGTCTAGTTTTTACCTTTTTATTATTAGGTCTTTATTTCCCTTTATATTTTCGACCAAGCTAGGGTTTCTTAGGTTATTTAAAGCCTCTTTTGTAAGCTTTACAATAAGAATATCAATGAATGAAAAAACCTTTGTTTGGGTTTAAGCTTTTGCTTTGAAAAAAACCTATTTGTAATTCATGTTCTTGAATTGCATGTTTAGAGTCATTCAAGTCCTATTGATCATTGTTCTTGTGGAGTGCCTCGACCTTAATTCAAGAAACATCATTTTGAATTAGGGTATTGGTCGATTAGGTCATCATCTACCCAACCTCACCTAAAGGTTGATTCAAATTGTTAAGGGTTTTCAATCTTTTCCGTTCAAGGGTCCATCATCCGGTTTTTGAATCCGTTAACGTTTGAGGGTTCGTATCATTTGGTATCAGAGCTTGTTCTGGAAGAGAGTTATCAAAGGTAAATTCATTTACTTCATCACCTACGTCTTCACTTTTTCTAATCCCCCATCAAAATCGCTTTCATTAAAATAAAAAAGATAAAAAAAAAATAGAAATTTCCAGATTTTTGTTCCAATTTGTACGTCACCTACTGACCTCGTCCCTTCTCCTTTTTCTACAAAAAAATTTTCCAATCTGTTTATATTTTGACCCTCTACAAAACTACAGAAGACACAAAATCCAAAATCGGAACTTAAATCACCTAAAAACTCGTTTCAAAGCTTGAATACCAAGAAGTTTTTTTCTTAATCTTTCGAAACCCTTTTTTTTTTTGCAACCACAAAATTCTTCCATTATGACAATACATACTAGAGATATCAAGTTTACTAAATGTCGTGGAAGAGGGAATATTCAGGAGGTGTGCCTTAACAAGATAGATTTGGCTCTAGAAGGAGATGAAACTAAAGAAGAAGAAAGAGAGAGATTAAAGAGGATGGAACAAGAAAAACAAAAAAGAAGAGAGAAAAGGGAGTAGGTGAATTGAGAGAGATTAGAGCGAGAAGAAAAGGAAGAAAAGGAGAAAATGAAGAAGCAAGAAGAGTTGAGAAAATTAGAACAAGAAAAGCAAGCTCTAGTTAGAAGACTGGAGAGGAAAAGGAAATTATTGGCCACACCACCCCTCTTTGCACTCGAGTATCATATGGGATGTTTCAACCTAAAACCTTTGCAAGATTTTGTTTATGACATTTTTGCAGGAAATCAATGACAATAATGGTGCCACAAATGCTTTAACAATTGGTGAACTTTTCAAAGGAGACTCCACCATGGTCAACCCTTTAGATTCGAGGACGAATCTTTTCGAAGTTGGAGAGAATGATATGAATCAGCCCAGCCCCAAATGTCAAAGAATTGACAATATTGAAGTCCAAGCGTTCAATCAAGAAAATATCAAGAATCCTAAAACTAAACGAGTAAGGATTGACTTTCTTGGGCATTTGAAAGGATATTGGATTACATACTTGACTAATGAAGAAAATGAGTTTAAAACACTATTAAACTCATAGGATACTTATTTCAAAGTGCTACAAAGAAAATCGCGCATGAAAACATTCGAACGAGTGAAAATGACATCAAAAACGGTGACTGACACTTGTAGTTTTGTCTATTTTCATCCAATTTCGAATTTTAGTATTTTATTTGAGTTTTATTACTTTAGTTTTATTTATTATTATTATTGATGTAATAGGGAAGATTTGACTTTCTTTCCTTAGTTTTGCAAACTTGGAGACCAAGTTTAGAAGATTAGGAAAGTCTAGTTTTTAAAGCCTCTTTTGCAAGCTTTACAATCAGAATATCAATGAATGAAAAACCCATTGTTTCGGTTTAAGCTTTTGCTTTGAAAAAAACCTAATGGGAATTCATGTTCTTGAATTGCATGTTTAGAGTCATTCAAGTCCAATTGATTATTGTTCTTGTGGAGTGCCTGGACCTTAATTCAAGAAACATCTTTTTGAATTAGGGTATTGATCGAACCTCGCCTAAAGGTTGATTCAAATTGTTAAGGGTTTTCAAGCTTTTCCGTTCAAGTGTCCATCATTCGGTTCTTGAATCCATCAACGTTTGATGGTTCGTATCAAGGTTCCTCCATTTTGATCTTTAGGATTGTCCAAATCATGATGAAAACAGTGACAAGACTGGTTCCTATCCAAGGTTCCTCCATTTGGATCTTTATGATGGACAAAATTATGAGGAAAACTTTGACAAGATTGGTTTTGATCGTCGTTCAACATTTTTGTCCAAAGAGGATTCCCAAAGAAGAGGTTCCTCCATTTGGATATTTAAGATGAACCAAATCATGAGGAAAACTTTGACAAGATTGGTTCCAATCTGAGGTTCCTCCGTTTGGATTCTAGGATGGTCGAAATAATCAGGAAGACTTTGACAAGTTTGGTTCCGATTCGAGGGTCCTCCATGTGGATCTTTAAGATGGACCAAATCGTGAGGACAACGCTTTGACAAGATTGGTTCCTTCATTTGGATCTTTAAGATGGACGAAATCATGAAGACAACTTTGACAAGATTGGTTGTGATCCTCCTTTGAAATTTTAGTCCAAAGAGGATTTCCAAAGAAAAGCTTCCTCCATTTGGACCTTTAAGATGGACCAAATCATGAGGAAAAATTTGACATGATTTGTTTCGATCCTCATTCGACATTTTGGTCCAAAGAGGATTCACAAAGAAGATGTTCCTTCATTTGGATCTTTATGGTGGACCAAATAATGAGGACAACTTTGACAATAATGGTTCCTATCCTCGTTCTACATTTTGGTCCATAAAGATTCTCAAATAAGTTGTTCCTCCATTTTGGTCTTCCGGATGGACTAAATCATGAGGACAACTTTAAAAAGATTGGTTCCTCCATATGGACCTTTAGGGCTGACAAAATCATGAGGACAACTTTGAGAAGATTGGTTATGATCCTCGTTCGACATTTTGGTCCAAAGAAGAGGTTCCTCCATTTTGATCTTTAGGATACTCCAAATCATAAGGACAACATTAACAAGATTGGTTCTGATCCTCGTTCAACATTTTGGTCCAAAGAAGATTCCCAAAGAAGAGGTTCCTCCATTTGGATCTTTAGGATGGAACAAATCATGAGGACAACTTTGACAAGATTTGTCCTTATCCTCATTTGACATTTTTGTCAAAAGAAGATTTCAAAAGAAGATGTTCCTTCATTTCGATCTTTAGGTTAGACCAAATAATGAGGACAACTTTGACATGATTGGTTTCTATCCTCATTATACATTTTGGTCCAAAGAGGATTCCCAAAGAAGCGGTTCCTCCATTTAGATCTCTGGGATGGACGAAATCAAGAGGACAAATTTGACAACATTTTTTCCTATCCTCGTTCGATTTTTTGGTCCAAAAGGATTCCCAAAGAAGAGGTTCCTCCATTAGGATCTTTAGGATGGTCCAAATAATGAGGAAAACTTTGGCAAGATTGGTTCCGATCCTCGTTCAACATTTAGGTCCAAAGATGATTACCAAAGAAGAGGTCCTTCCATTTGGATCTTTAGGATGGACAAAATCATAAGGAAAAATTTGACAAGATTGGTTCAGATCTGAGGTTCCTCCATTTTGATGTTTAAGATGGACCAAATCATGAGTATGTCCTTGACAAGATTGGTTCCAATCCTCGTTCGACATTTTTGTCCAAAGAGGATTCCCAAAGAAGAGGTTCCTCCAATTGAATCTATAGGATGGACCAAAACATGAGGACAAGTTTCACAAGATTGGTTCCGATCTTTGTTCGATATTTTGGTCCAAAAGCATTTCTAAAAAAGAGGTTTCTCGATTTGGATCTTTCAAATGGACCAAATCATGAGGACAACTTTGACAAGATTTGTTCTTATCCTCGTTTAACATTTTGGTCCAAAGAGGATTCCCAATGAAGAGGTTCCTCCATTTGGATCTTTAAGATTGATCCAATCATAATGAAAGCTTTGACAAGATTTGTTATGATCCTCGTTCGACATTTTGGTCTAAAGAAGATTCCCAAAGAAGTGGTTCCTCCATTTGGATCTTTAAGATTCAGACAATCATGAGGAAAACTTTGAAAAGATTTTATCCGATCCTCATTTGACATTTTGGTACAAAGAGGATTCCCAAAGAAGATGTTCCTCCATATGGGTCTTTAGGATGAACCAAATCACTAGGACAACTTTGACAAGATTGGTTCTGATCCTTGTTCGACATTTTGATTCAAAGAGGATTCCCAAAGAAGCGGTTCCTCCATTTGGATGTTTAGGATGGACCAAATCAAGAGGACAACATTGACAAGATTTTTTCCGATCCTCATTCGACATTTTGGTCCAAAAGGATTCCCAAAGAAGAGTTTCCTCCATTTGGATCTTTAGGATTATCCAAATAATGAGGAAAACTTTGACAAGATTGGTTCTGATCCTCGTTCGACATTTTGGTCCAAAGATGATTACCAAAGAAGACAACCCTCCATTTGGATCTTTAGCATGAACCAAATCATTAGGAAAACTTTGACAATATTGGTTCAGATCCGAGGTTCCACCATTTTGATGTTTAAGATAGACAAAATCATGAGAAAAACTTTGACAAGATTTGTTCCGATCCTCTTTCTACATTTTGGTCCAAAGAGAATTTCCAAAGAAGCGGTTCGTCCATTTGAATCTTTAGGATGGACCAAATCATGAGGACAACTTTGACAAGAGTGGTTCCGATTCTCATTCAACATTTTGGTCCAAAGAGGATTCCCAAAGAAGATGTTCCTCCATTTGGATCTTAAAGATGTACCAAATCATGCGGAAAACATGGACAAGATTTGTTCCGATCCTCGTTTGACATTTTGGTCCAAAGAGGATTACCAAAGAAGAGGTTCCTCCATTTGGATCTTTAGGATTGACCAAATCATGAGGACTTCTTTGACAAGATTGGTTTTGATTCTTTTTTGAGATTTTGGTCCAAATAGGATTCCCAAACAAGAGGTTCCTCCATTTGGATTTTTAGGAAGCTCCAAATCATGATGAAAACTTTGACAAGATCGGTTCCGATCCGAGGTTCCTCCATTTGGATATTTAAGATGGACCAAATCATGAGGACAACTTTGACAAGATTTTTTCTGATCCTCATTTGACTTTTTGGTCCAAAGAACAGGCTCCACCCTTTGGATGTTTTGGGTGGACCAAATAATGAGGTCAACTTGGACAAGATTTGTTCAGTTCCTCATTCGATATTTTGGTCCAATGAGGATTCCCAAAAAAGATATTCCTCCATTTGGATCTTTAGGATTTGATCAAATAAAGTGGAAAACTTTGAAAAATTTGGTTTCGATACTCGTTCGACATTTTGGTCCAACCGGATTTAGAAAGAAGAGGTTCCTCCATTTGGATCCTTAGGATATAACAAATCGTGAGGACTACTTTTACTAGATTTTTTGCGATCCTCGTTCGACATTTTTGTCCAAAGAGGATTTCAAAAGAAGAGGTTCCTCCATTTGGATCATTAAGATGGACGAAATCATGCGGAAAACTTTGACAAGATTTGTTCCAATCCTCGTTCGTCATTTTGGTCCAAAAAGGATTCCCAAAGAAGTGGTTCCTCCATTTGGATCTTTAAGATTCAGACAATCATGAGGAAAACTTTGAAAAGATTTTATCCGATCATCATTTGACATTTTTGTCCAAAGAGGATTTGTGACGACCCGACTTAATTAAACAATCAGGGCGTGAACGAGAGAGCACGTGAGTGGAAGTGGAAAAGAACTTAAACATTAATCAATTATTTTTTGTGAAATAAACGAAATTTTGGCATGAAGTATTTGTATAAATATAACCCACATACAAAATAAACCTGTTTAACAGCATCGGCTCGTCGGCCGGTTTAAAACATCATAATTACAAATCAAAATAAGTGGTGCACCAGAGAAAATGTTTCAAAACTACAATATGTACATAAAGTTACGTTTAATCTCAAAAGTGAAAGACATGACAAAAGAGGTAGGACCCCACTCATATCTCAAAGATCCGTGGCTCGCGTGTCCCGGGGCCTAATCCAAAAGTCATCCCAAAAGTCAACGGTACCAGGTATGCCGATAAACCTCGTATTTAAGATTGTTTTGTCCTTTATTTATGTTATTTTGTTAAGTCTAAGTATATAAGTTATATCTCATTGCATATATCTCTTTTAGCATACTCACGGATTGGGAGGTGGTTTTGTTATTCAGGATGCCTCGAGGTGTGGCAATAAGTAGGGGAAGAGGTGTAAACCCTCCGCGGGGTCATGGGAGAGGTCGTGGGAGGAACTATGCTGAAGTTCCGGAACCACTGCCGCCACCACCACCGGCAGAGGGAGCTTATGGGGCAAACTTCATGCATGTCGGAGAACCGGTAAATCCTCAAGTGAACGTACCCCTTGGAGGAGGGGGATACCTCCAGCTGGTCATGTAATGCAAGGTGGTATCACTAGTGCCGCCAACATGTTGAAAGAATTTAGGAAGCATGCACCAAAAGAATTTGATGGCACATCGACTGATCCGGGTGTGGCAGAGAGGTGGATAGAAAAAGTTGAGAAGGCATTTGGTTACATTGCTTGTCCGGAAGAACTGAAGGTCCAATGTGGGACCTATTTGTTGGCAGATGACGCTATGAATTGGTGGGATTCCATTTCACAGTCCTTGGCCCCGACCGGGCAAGTGACGTGGGAAAAGTTTTGAGAAAAGTTCTTCGAAAAATACTATCTTGAGGATACTCGAGACCAGCTGGAAGTGGAGTTTTTCTCGCTTACACAGGGAGATCTGACCGTGGTAGAATACGAGCGGGAATTTGATAGGTTGTCCCAGTTTGCTACTGGACACATCGCCACCCCCGAAAGCAAGAAGAAACGTTTCATAGTGGGTTTGAGAGCAGAGATACGGGGGCAAGTTCGAACTTTACGTCCAGCGACGTATGCAGATGCCTTAGATTATGCCTTGACCCTAGACATCGCCTCGGTTGACAAGAAGGCGAAACAAGTATCAGTGGGGCAGTCTTCTTCAGGGAAGAGGAAAGTGGACGAGTTTGCTCAGGGACGTGATTACCCACAGCATGCTCGTACCACTCCTAACCAAGGTGGGGGCCAAACTTTCCAACAGAGGAATCCGGTGATCACTTTACCCTTCTGTCAGCTCTGTGCTGGACATCATTCGGGAGAGTGTTTTAAGCTGATGAAATGTTATAAGTGTGGTCAGCCGGGACACATTGCAAATCGGTGTCAGGCTACGTAAGTTCCACCACCACAGGGGAGGTCAGATCAGGCCTGTCCAGCAGCAACAACAAAGACCTCCACCCGCTCTTCAGCCACAACATGTTCGGCAGCAGCAGGGACGGGTCTATGCTACGACTCGTGAAGATGCTGAGATTGCAGGTACTATGGTTACGGGTACTTTATTTGTATTTGGGCATTCTATTTATGTATTATTTGACTCGGGGGCCAGTCACTCTTTCGTTTCTGAGAATTTTGTTAAGCAAGCTACCTTAAAAACATAACCCCTGGGATATGACCTGAACGTGTCAACTCCCATCGGTCAATCTCTAATTGTTAATCGAGTGGTGTTTACCGAGGAGCTCAGTATATCAGGTTTTGATACTCGGGCTATGTTGATCGTCATGCCCTTATCAGATTATGATGTGATCTTGGGTATGGATTGGTTGGCGGTCCATCGTGCTACAATTGATTGTGAAAAGAAGAAAGTGGATTTTGTGGGCCCAAGTGGAGAACGAGGTCATTTTCGGGGCTCCAAGGGTAAATTGGCACCAGTGGTGATATCGGCCTTGCAAGCGAATGCCTTAATGCAAGAAGGCGCTTGGGGCTATTTGGCAAGCGTGGTGGATAACTCGGTTGAGGAGTTAGGAGTGAACATGGTGCCCATTGTGCGGGATTTTTCGGATGTATTTCCTGATGAATTACCTGGTCTTCCTCCAGTACGGGAGATGGATTTTCGCATTGAATTACTTCCGGGAACGGCGCCGTTATCTAAGGCACCTTACCGAATGGCACCAGTAGAGTTAAAAGAACTCAAGGTGCAACTTCAAGGATTACTTGATCTGGGATTTATTCGACCTAGTGTATCTCCCTGGGGTGCACCAGTGTTATTCGTCAAAAAGAAAGATGGGACCTTGAGGTTATGTATAGACTATCGCGAGTTGAATCGGGTAACAGTAAAAAATAAATACCCTTTACCTCGAATAGAAGATTTATTTGACCAGCTGAGAGGGGCTACGGTATTTTCTAAAATTGATCTTCGATCGAGGTACCATCAATTGAGGATCGCCGAAGGGGATATTTCGAAGACGACTTTCCGTACCCGATATGGCCACTATGAGTTCGTGGTCATGTCATTTGGTTTGACGAATGCGCCTGCTGCATTCATGGATCTTATGCATACAGTGTTCCGTGAATTCTTAGATCTTTTTGTCATTGTTTTTATTGATGACATCTTGGTTTATTCTAAGGACGAGGAGATGCACGCGATTCACCTTCAAAAGGTATTATCGACACTGAGGGCCGAAAAGCTTTACGCAAAATTTTAAAAAAGTGAGTTTTGGGTAAAGCGGATTGCCTTTTCGGGGCATGTGGTATCAAGTGAAGGTATTTCGGTGGATCCCTCAAAAGTGGAAGCAGTGAGTAGGTGGTCACGACCGACCAGTGTACCCGAAATTCGGAGTTTTCTGGGACTAGCAGGATACTATCGGAGATTCGTGCAAGACTTTTCTATCAGAGATTCGTGCTATCGGAGATTCGTGCAAGACTTTTCTAAATTGAAAGAATACAAAGCATCAAACTAGTAAACACTGAAACTCAAGCACAATAAACAAAAAAATAGAGCAATCGAGAATGAAAACAAAAGTAAAAAAGCTAAGAAATTAACAGAAACAATGAAATGATGCCGAAAAATACAAGGAGAAGAGAAATTTTACCAGAGTATGGAAGGATATGCTGCATTTCGGCTTGTAAGTCATACAATTTGCTCAAAAGGATCACTTGTTTCTTCTATAGAAGGTGGTATGAGACAGGCACGTCGCATTCTATAAAGCAAGTCCTGTTAGAAAAATACAATTTCCTGTGTAAAACTTGAACCTACAATCATAAATGATAATTATATGAACAAATACTGTTAGGGAAACCAAGCTTCACAGACATAGTATACATGACATGTCAATTGAAAGGGATAAAACAGACATACAATTGAAAGGGAACTAACTCACCGGGCTGCTAGAGAACTAGTGTTAGCAGAAAATAATTGGATCGATATTTGACCACACCCTCTAAAATTATTTAGAAACTAATACTTTATAAGAGAAACAAGAACCTTGAATAAATTAAAATTGAACTGAAAAGAAAATAATTTTCAATGTGCCTCAAGTCGGGATCTTTAGGATCTGCACAATGTTAAAAATGAAGTCTAAAAATTATACATGAAGTACAAAATTAAGACTATCAAGAAAGCATGCCAAAGTTAGATAAATATGAGACCTCACCAGCGAAAAAAGTATGAGTTGCGACAGAAACACCAGTAGTATGAGCTATATAGAAAAAAGTGTACATATGTTGTAACAGGCGGTAGCACCTTTTCAATGCTAGGCGGCAAACCTTCACACTGATAAAGTCACAGTAATGTTAAAGCCAAACTTTAAGTAGATATCAGAAATAATCCAAAATATAAAAAATAAAATCTACAAGCAATTTAATTGATTAGCAACAACTAAATGCCAGTAGAAATGAACAGATGTACAGAATCCCATCGTTTAGAGAGATTTTGTTCATAAAAATGCGCAAACATTTCCAACTGCATTGTATATAATATGAGTTAATAAAACAGTAAACAACCTCCAAATTACATGGCATCACTTCGAGTCACGATAATTCTACTACCTCATACTGGCAGCAAAAACAACTTACCTGATTACCTCTATAGAGAATAATCATTATATGCATCTCAGATAAGTATATCAAGAAGAAATGGAGCATAAAAGACTTGCATTGGCGAAAAATTTATATGACAGGTTTCAACCAAATGTCAAGTCGGAAATGACCCAAAAATTCTTACTTTATTAAATGATCAGTAAAGTACAAAGGAAATATGAGCATAATCCATAAAAAGTTTTAAGGAAATTAATACTTCAAAAGTTACAAACATCAATTGCTAATAGAATTGTATAAAAGTAATATAAATTGATTAATTTCACTTCATCCTTTTCAAGCAGTATACTACATATGATTAAGCCATTAAAATAAACAAGCTTGTATTCAACCAAAAAAGAGCACAATAAGGGGTCAAGGACTAAGAAATCTCCCAATCCCAAGTAAACAGAGGATTACTTAATGCTTTATGAAGAAAGCTATGATTTGAGACTGTTAAGAGTTGGAAGGTTATAAATAGGGTGGGTAAAAAGATTTTAGAGGCAGGCAATTTTTTTAAAGAATTGTGTGTGCGCGCGTGAGAGAGAGAGGGGGTCCTTCCTTCCATCCTTGAATTTTTTCTTTTCTACAATAATTGTTTACAACAGGTTCAAATCAATAACATGATATGGACAGATCAATAAGTGATTATAGGCTGACCAGCCTACAAGAGGAATAATCACAGAAATTATTGAAGCAGAGAAACTTAATACTCACTTTAATCTTCCCATCTTGTGATACAGATGCAAGCATAAAAGTTTCCTGGTAAATCCACTTGAATGTTAAAATATGCAACAGAAACGGTTTATAAAGAAAATTCAATATGTAGGCATGGCAGGTAATGCTTACTATAATCTAAACAACTCATTGGCTTTACATATGGAAAGGATATGATGAAACGAAGGTAAAAAAGCAAGCATACTTACATTATTGCATTTGAGTTATAACCAATCACAAGAAACTAACTCTATCATTCTGAAGTAAGTTTTTTTTTAATTATTCATTCCGAAAATCAAAGTAAATGGGATTAAAAAATTCTAACTTCCAAAGTAAAGATCAAGATAAGTGAAAATAAAACAATCTTTGTCTTTCACTATAGCAAAAGAAGGATAAAAAAACATCAACTTAACTCAATGAACATAGATTAATGATTTAGAAAGTAGAAAGCAAAACAATATGAGAGTGAAAGTGTAACGACTCGTCTCTTTGATAATGATATTTAGGTAATTTTTTTAATGCTGGTTCAATGAAATTATTTTGAGTTTCTTTACTTAGTATTTTATTATTAATAATCTTTTATGAGTCGGTTCAATAAATCGATCCAATGTGGTTAATATTAACAAATTTTATTTCTTTAGTCATAGTTATCAAATTTAACTATAATTAAATATTGAATGACTTTTATTATTGATTTAATTAGTTAAACATATGTTACTAAATCTAAATTTACATTTAGTATTTACGATATTTAATTTATTTGAATATTTAATATTTTTAATTTGTTTAATCTATTAATTATGTTTCATATATCATTTTCTTTTGATAAATAATGATGTTAATTGTTGGTTTGGAATTATATATATAACAATTTATATTTTAATCTTTTATTATAAAAATAAGACCTTAATTGTAAATGGTTGGAGGTTAATATTAATATTTAAATTAAGGTAGGTCAAATTTTAGTTTACTTATATTATAATAATATTTCTTAGAAACACCCACGCTTCCCTATTCCAATTCATTTTATTTAAATTTATTTATTAATTGTTCCTAAACCCTAATGTCATACATTTTAAAATGGAGATATTTGGTTTATCTCTCGTCCTTGGCTATCATTCAGCGCCACTTCCACTAAATTTTTATGCCTTTTTATTTTCTTTTTCCTGTCAATTTTCTTGTCGGCCAAAACATCCCTCATTCTCCAAATCTCGGTTTCAAATCTTTTTAATTGATTTAATATATTCTCTCAAGTTTTCGTCTCACATTATTATTCACCCCTCGATTCACCTGATTGTCTTTTTGCCATGAGTTGACGCCAGGTTATAAGATCAGATGTGTTTTACGGAGTTCATAAGGAAAAAAAAAAGTTCTTTGAGAAATTGCTTTCAATGAGCAAATCGTTAATTCGGCTAATCGAGGTAGGTTAATTCCTACTTAGAAGTTAAATTGAATTCATTGTCTTGTTTGTGTATTGTGTGATACATAGGATATTTTTGGGTGATGAAATTATTTATTTTAAATAATATAGCGTGCTCGTTTGATTTGTAAATATTTTATTTATTTAATTTACAATCGTTAATTGGATTTATTTATAATTAGAGTTTATAGAGTATTTAACGACAATAAATCAATATTAAATTTGATATTTTTCTATAATTAGTTTAATGATTAATGTATTGTATTATTATTATTATTATTATTATTTGGTTACCCTTAGGTTATTAATGAAATTAAACTTATAAACATTAAATATTATGAAATTGGGGATCGAATGTTTATTAATAAAATTTGATGTTTTAATTAACTAAATACTAATGGTTAACAATCATTTAATAATTAGTTTTAAATAATCTATTAATGTTTAGGATAATTTTTAGAGGCGGTTATGAGGTGATGATGTAGTTGACTTATAAAATTAAATAATAACTTTATGACTTTCTTGTTGTGACTTGATTGTGTAATTTTCTTCCTTTTAGTTATTTGTAATTTGATTGTTGAGTGGTTATAAATATTTGCTCTTTGTTGCTAGGGCATTATTGTGTGTTAATGTGTGGTTTCTATATTATTCATTTATTATATACTTTATTTCGATAAGTGGTTTAGTTAGAGCCTTTAGGTTTTACAATTTGAGTTGAATCGAACTTCTATTAAATTTGTAGAGTTGCATGCTTGGCATGGCACGTAACATGAGTGGCCCTATACCCCACTATGATACATATATGCAAATTTAATAGTAAGTTGAACGCAGTAAGCATCTATTAAATTTGTAGAGCTGCATGCATAGCATGGCACGTATCATGAGTGGCCCTATACCCCACTATGATACATATATGCAAATTTAATAGTAACAAAGAGATATAATTTGATTGGTGGATAAATAGTGCCCCTAGAGATTATAACTCGAGTGAAGTTAATACCTATTAAATTTGTAGAGTCGATGCTTAGCATGGCACGTATCATGAGTGGCCCTATACCCCACTATGATACATATATGCAAATTTAATAGTGACAAAGAAATGACGTAGGCTAAGTACCTACTAATTAATGTTAAATAGTAAAGATGGACGAGTATCCATGCCCTGCAAGTTTAATAATAACAAAGAGACGATGTAGGCTAAGTACCTACACTGTGGAGGAGTTGAGCTATATTACTATTTGGAAAGAGGTTGTAGGCTAAGTACCTACTAATTATTATTTAATTGAGGTAATGGACTTGTATCCATAAATCATTACTGTGCGGTGTTTTGTATTTGATTTACTTATTTGAGTATGAATTTAATCTACTGAGCTAAAAACTCACGGTATTCGAATGCCCTGCAAACTTTTATTTTGCAGGTAACACTGTTAAGAATGGAAACCATGGCGATTGACGAGGATGGCGCTACACTGAGAGTCCTTAGGATTTGTTATTTATTTGTTTCGTTTTCTTTTTTAATACTTTATTTTAATGACCTTTTGTTAGTCTTTATTTTTATGGAATTTCATTTTTACTTATTTTATTTAAAATGGCGCCAAAACGAAGGTTTTGTTTTGAATATCTCTTTGGTTATTAATAAACGCTTCCGCGATTTAATTATTTTTTTTTTTTCAAATGAGTCACGTATTTACTTATTTACCTGGTTATTTTGGGTCGGGTCGTCACAGTTGGTATCAGAGCCTTAGGTTTAAGGGTTCTGTAGACTGTATGTTTCACATACATTAAAAGTTGTCTTTTGGACCAGTGTAGCACCTCGTCATCGTCAGGTACGCCGTTTTAAATTCTTTTGAATCAATAAGTTAAATTATTCATGTTGTGGTTATTTATTGTATTTATGAACAAAGGTACTAGTTAGGCACTTTTGTGATGTTTTCTTGTTGCTGTAACACATATCTCCTCGTGAGATTAAAATAAGACCATTGAGACTAATAAAGGTTGTCATGTTCTAGAGTTCAAGTTACAAAGGACCAATAAGGTCTTGTGTATTTATCAAGAAGCAGGGAGGTCGACCCTAATTCAAGTAGTGTCAAATTATATTGTGATTAGATCGTAATGCTACCTATAGATATAGATTATGTTGTTGATGATTAGATGAAGAAAAAAAGGGGGGATGCATTAGGTTAGATTTCATGAATGTTCAAAGCTATCTGTTGAAAGGATTTATGGTTTTGCCAATTATTTATGACGTGAAAAATTGTGAGATCATTAAAGTTAACTGGGAACTTCTTGAGTACAAGACACCAGTATCTACAATTACACTGAGCTTCTGAACTCCTCTTCAGCTAAAGCTTATTTCTACATAAAACCAGGTATTGTTCTAATATTTTAGATGCTTTATAAAAATATATATATATATATATATATATAATAATAATAATAATAATAAAATAATAAAAATAAATAAAAATAAAAATAAATTCAAACCTAAGATGTATATAATGGAAAGTATTACCCAATACCAATTATAGGAGTGAGTTCTTGATTTCGAGGACGAAAGTATGATTGTTATGTATGAGAATACAAGGTTAATATGGGAGTTTAGTATTCAAACACGTTATGGAATTAGCAATACTTTTCGAGGACGAAAAGTTTTTAAGGAGGGTAGTTTGTAACGACTCGTCTCTTTGATAATGATATTTAGGTAATTTTTTTAATGCTGGTTCAATGAAATTATTTTGAGTTTCTTTACTTAGTATTTTATTATTAATAATCTTTTATGAGTCGGTTCAATAAATCGATCCAATGTGGTTAATATTAACAAATTTTATTTCTTTAGTCATAGTTATCAAATTTAACTATAATTAAATATTGAATGACTTTTATTATTGATTTAATTAGTTAAACATATGTTACTAAATCTAAATTTACATTTAGTATTTACGATATTTAATTTATTTGAATATTTAATATTTTTAATTTGTTTAATCTATTAATTATGTTTCATATATCATTTTCTTTTGATAAATAATGATGTTAATTGTTGGTTTGGAATTATATATATAACAATTTATATTTTAATCTTTTATTATAAAAATAAGACCTTAATTGTAAATGGTTGGAGGTTAATATTAATATTTAAATTAAGGTAGGTCAAATTTTAGTTTACTTATATTATAATAATATTTCTTAGAAACACCCACGCTTCCCTATTCCAATTCATTTTATTTAAATTTATTTATTAATTGTTCCTAAACCCTAATGTCATACATTTTAAAATGGAGATATTTGGTTTATCTCTCGTCCTTGGCTATCATTCAGCGCCACTTCCACTAAATTTTTATGCCTTTTTATTTTCTTTTTCCTGTCAATTTTCTTGTCGGCCAAAACATCCCTCATTCTCCAAATCTCGGTTTCAAATCTTTTTAATTGATTTAATATATTCTCTCAAGTTTTCGTCTCACATTATTATTCACCCCTCGATTCACCTGATTGTCTTTTTGCCATGAGTTGACGCCTGGTTATAAGATCGATGTGTTTTACGGGAGTTCATAAGGAAAAAAAAAGTTCTTTGAGAAATTGCTTTCAATGAGCAAATCGTTAATTCGGCTAATCGAGGTAGGTTAATTCCTACTTAGAAGTTAAATTGAATTCATTGTCTTGTTTGTGTATTGTGTGATACATAGGATATTTTTGGGTGATGAAATTATTTATTTTAAATAATATAGCGTGCTCGTTTGATTTGTAAATATTTTATTTATTTAATTTACAATCGTTAATTGGATTTATTTATAATTAGAGTTTATAGAGTATTTAACGACAATAAATCAATATTAAATTTGATATTTTTCTATAATTAGTTTAATGATTAATGTATTGTATTATTATTATTATTATTATTATTTGGTTACCCTTAGGTTATTAATGAAATTAAACTTATAAACATTAAATATTATGAAATTGGGGATCGAATGTTTATTAATAAAATTTGATGTTTTAATTAACTAAATACTAATGGTTAACAATCATTTAATAATTAGTTTTAAATAATCTATTAATGTTTAGGATAATTTTTAGAGGCGGTTATGAGGTGATGATGTAGTTGACTTATAAAATTAAATAATAACTTTATGACTTTCTTGTTGTGACTTGATTGTGTAATTTTCTTCCTTTTAGTTATTTGTAATTTGATTGTTGAGTGGTTATAAATATTTGCTCTTTGTTGCTAGGGCATTATTGTGTGTTAATGTGTGGTTTCTATATTATTCATTTATTATATACTTTATTTCGATAAGTGGTTTAGTTAGAGCCTTTAGGTTTTACAATTTGAGTTGAATCTGAACTTCTATTAAATTTGTAGAGCTGCATGCTTGGCATGGCACGTAACATGAGTGGCCCTATACCCCACTATGATACATATATGCAAATTTAATAGTAAGTTGAACGCAGATAAGCATCTATTAAATTTGTAGAGCGCATGCATAGCATGGCACGTATCATGAGTGGCCCTATACCCCACTATGATACATATATGCAAATTTAATAGTAACAAAGAGATATAATTTGATTGGTGGATAAATAGTGCCCCTAGAGATTATAACTCGAGCTGAAGTTAATACCTATTAAATTTGTAGAGCTGCATGCTTAGCATGGCACGTATCATGAGTGGCCCTATACCCCACTATGATACATATATGCAAATTTAATAGTGACAAAGAAATGACGTAGGCTAAGTACCTACTAATTAATGTTAAATAGTAAAGATGGACGAGTATCCATGCCCTGCAAGTTTAATAATAACAAAGAGACGATGTAGGCTAAGTACCTACACTGTGGAGGAGTTGAGCTATATTACTATTTGGAAAGAGGTTGTAGGCTAAGTACCTACTAATTATTATTTAATTGAGGTAATGGACTTGTATCCATAAATCATTGCTGTGCGGTGTTTTTGTATTTGATTTACTTATTTGAGTATGAATTTAATCTCATGAGCTAAAAACTCACCAGGTATTCGAATGCCCTGCAAACTTTTATTTTGCAGGTAACACTGTTAAGAATGGAAACCATGGCGATTGACGAGGATGGCGCTACACTGAGAGTCCTTAGGATTTGTTATTTATTTGTTTCGTTTTCTTTTTTAATACTTTATTTTAATGACCTTTTGTTAGTCTTTATTTTTATGGAATTTCATTTTTACTTATTTTATTTAAAATGGCGCCAAAACGAAGGTTTTGTTTTGAATATCTCTTTGGTTATTAATAAACGCTTCCGCGATTTAATTATTTTTTTTTTTCAAATGAGTCACGTATTTACTTATTTACCTGGTTATTTTGGGTCGGGTCGTCACGGTTGGTATCGAGCCTTAGGTTTAAGGGTTCTGGTGTATGTTTCACATACATTAAAAGTTGTCTTTTGGACCAGTGTAGCACCTCGTCATCGTCAGTACGCCGTTTTAAATTCTTTTGAATCAATAAGTTAAATTATTCATGTTGTGGTTATTTATTGTATTTATGAACAAAGGTACTAGTTAGGCACTTTTGTGATGTTTTCTTGTTGTTTGTAACACATATCTCCTCGTGAGATTAAAATAAGACCATTGAGACTAATAAAGGTTGTCATGTTCTAGAGTTCAAGTTACAAAGGACCAATAAGGTCTTGTGTATTTATCAAGAAGCGGGAGGTCGACCCTAATTCAAGTAGTGTCAAATTATATTGTGATTAGATCGGTATACGGACCTATAGATATAGATTATGTTGTTGATGATTAGATGAAGAAAAAAAGGGGGGATGCATTAGGTTAGATTTCATGAATGTTCAAAGCTATCTGTTGAAAGGATTTATGGTTTTGCCAATTATTTATGACGTGAAAAATTGTGAGATCATTAAAGTTAATCGGGAACTTCTTGAGTACAAGACACCAGTATCTACAATTACACTGAGCTTCTGAACTCCTCTTCAGCTAAAGCTTATTTCTACATAAAACCAGGTATTGTTCTAATATTTTAGATGCTTTATAAAAAATATATATATATATATATATATATAATAATAATAATAATAATAAAATAATAAAAATAAATAAAAATAAAAATAAATTCAAACCTAAGATGTATATAATGGAAAGTATTACCCAATACCAATTATAGGAGTGAGTTCTTGATTTCGAGGACGAAAGTATGATTGTTATGTATGAGAATACAAGGTTAATATGGGAGTTTAGTATTCAAACACGTTATGGAATTAGCAATACTTTTCGAGGACGAAAAGTTTTTAAGGAGGGTAGTTTGTAACGACTCGTCTCTTTGATAATGATATTTAGGTAATTTTTTTAATGCTGGTTCAATGAAATTATTTTGAGTTTCTTTACTTAGTATTTTATTATTAATAATCTTTTATGAGTCGGTTCAATAAATCGATCCAATGTGGTTAATATTAACAAATTTTATTTCTTTAGTCATAGTTATCAAATTTAACTATAATTAAATATTGAATGACTTTTATTATTGATTTAATTAGTTAAACATATGTTACTAAATCTAAATTTACATTTAGTATTTACGATATTTAATTTATTTGAATATTTAATATTTTTAATTTGTTTAATCTATTAATTATGTTTCATATATCATTTTCTTTTGATAAATAATGATGTTAATTGTTGGTTTGGAATTATATATATAACAATTTATATTTTAATCTTTTATTATAAAAATAAGACCTTAATTGTAAATGGTTGGAGGTTAATATTAATATTTAAATTAAGGTAGGTCAAATTTTAGTTTACTTATATTATAATAATATTTCTTAGAAACACCCACGCTTCCCTATTCCAATTCATTTTATTTAAATTTATTTATTAATTGTTCCTAAACCCTAATGTCATACATTTTAAAATGGAGATATTTGGTTTATCTCTCGTCCTTGGCTATCATTCGGTACCACTTCCACTAAATTTTTATGCCTTTTTATTTTCTTTTTCCTGTCAATTTTCTTGTCGGCCAAAACATCCCTCATTCTCCAAATCTCGGTTTCAAATCTTTTTAATTGATTTAATATATTCTCTCAAGTTTTCGTCTCACATTATTATTCACCCCTCGATTCACCTGATTGTCTTTTTGCCATGAGTTGACGCCAGGTTATAAGATCGATGTGTTTTACGGGAGTTCATAAGGAAAAAAAAGCAGTTCTTTGAGAAATTGCTTTCAATGAGCAAATCGTTAATTCGGCTAATCGAGGTAGGTTAATTCCTACTTAGAAGTTAAATTGAATTCATTGTCTTGTTTGTGTATTGTGTGATACATAGGATATTTTTGGGTGATGAAATTATTTATTTTAAATAATATAGCGTGCTCGTTTGATTTGTAAATATTTTATTTATTTAATTTACAATCGTTAATTGGATTTATTTATAATTAGAGTTTATAGAGTATTTAACGACAATAAATCAATATTAAATTTGATATTTTTCTATAATTAGTTTAATGATTAATGTATTGTATTATTATTATTATTATTATTATTTGGTTACCCTTAGGTTATTAATGAAATTAAACTTATAAACATTAAATATTATGAAATTGGGGATCGAATGTTTATTAATAAAATTTGATGTTTTAATTAACTAAATACTAATGGTTAACAATCATTTAATAATTAGTTTTAAATAATCTATTAATGTTTAGGATAATTTTTAGAGGCGGTTATGAGGTGATGATGTAGTTGACTTATAAAATTAAATAATAACTTTATGACTTTCTTGTTGTGACTTGATTGTGTAATTTTCTTCCTTTTAGTTATTTGTAATTTGATTGTTGAGTGGTTATAAATATTTGCTCTTTGTTGCTAGGGCATTATTGTGTGTTAATGTGTGGTTTCTATATTATTCATTTATTATATACTTTATTTCGATAAGTGGTTTAGTTAGAGCCTTTAGGTTTTACAATTTGAGTTGAATCGAACTTCTATTAAATTTGTAGAGTGCATGCTTGGCATGGCACGTAACATGAGTGGCCCTATACCCCACTATGATACATATATGCAAATTTAATAGTAAGTTGAACGCAGTAAGCATCTATTAAATTTGTAGAGCTGCATGCATAGCATGGCACGTATCATGAGTGGCCCTATACCCCACTATGATACATATATGCAAATTTAATAGTAACAAAGAGATATAATTTGATTGGTGGATAAATAGTGCCCCTAGAGATTATAACTCGAGCTGAAGTTAATACCTATTAAATTTGTAGAGTCGATGCTTAGCATGGCACGTATCATGAGTGGCCCTATACCCCACTATGATACATATATGCAAATTTAATAGTGACAAAGAAATGACGTAGGCTAAGTACCTACTAATTAATGTTAAATAGTAAAGATGGACGAGTATCCATGCCCTGCAAGTTTAATAATAACAAAGAGACGATGTAGGCTAAGTACCTACACTCGTGGAGGAGTTGAGCTATATTACTATTTGGAAAGAGGTTGTAGGCTAAGTACCTACTAATTATTATTTAATTGAGGTAATGGACTTGTATCCATAAATCATTACGTGCGGTGTTTTGTATTTGATTTACTTATTTGAGTATGAATTTAATCTACTTGAGCTAAAAACTCACCAGGTATTCGAATGCCCTGCAAACTTTTATTTTGCGGGTAACACTGTTAAGAATGGAAACCATGGCGATTGACGAGGATGGCGCTACACCGAGAGTCCTTAGGATTTGTTATTTATTTGTTTCGTTTTCTTTTTTAAAACTTTATTTTAATGACCTTTTGTTAGTCTTTATTTTTATGGAATTTCATTTTTACTTATTTTATTTAAAATGGCGCCAAAACGAAGGTTTTGTTTTGAATATCTCTTTGGTTATTAATAAACGCTTCCGCGATTTAATTATTTTTTTTTTTCAAATGAGTCACGTATTTACTTATTTACCTGGTTATTTTGGGTCGGGTCGTCACAGTTGGTATCAGAGCCTTAGGTTTAAGGGTTCTGTAGACTGTATGTTTCACATACATTAAAAGTTGTCTTTTGGACCAGTGTAGCACCTCGTCATCGTCAGGTACGCCGTTTTAAATTCTTTTGAATCAATAAGTTAAATTATTCATGTTGTGGTTATTTATTGTATTTATGAACAAAGGTACTAGTTAGGCACTTTTGTGATGTTTTCTTGTTGCTGTAACACATATCTCCTCGTGAGATTAAAATAAGACCATTGAGACTAATAAAGGTTGTCATGTTCTAGAGTTCAAGTTACAAAGGACCAATAAGGTCTTGTGTATTTATCAAGAAGCAGGGAGGTCGACCCTAATTCAAGTAGTGTCAAATTATATTGTGATTAGATCGTGTACGGACCTATAGATATAGATTATGTTGTTGATGATTAGATGAAGAAAAAAAGGGGAGATGCATTAGGTTAGATTTCATGAATGTTCAAAGCTATCTGTTGAAAGGATTTATGGTTTTGCCAATTATTTATGACGTGAAAAATTGTGAGATCATTAAAGTTAACTGGGAACTTCTTGAGTACAAGACACCAGTATCTACAATTACACTGAGCTTCTGAACTCCTCTTCAGCTAAAGCTTATTTCTACATAAAACCAGGTATTGTTCTAATATTTTAGATGCTTTATAAAAAATATATATATATATATATATATATATATAATAATAATAATAATAATAAAATAATAAAAATAAATAAAAATAAAAATAAATTCAAACCTAAGATGTATATAATGGAAAGTATTACCCAATACCAATTATAGGAGTGAGTTCTTGATTTCGAGGACGAAAGTATGATTGTTATGTATGAGAATACAAGGTTAATATGGGAGTTTAGTATTCAAACACGTTATGGAATTAGCAATACTTTTCGAGGACGAAAAGTTTTTAAGGAGGGTAGTTTGTAACGACTCGTCTCTTTGATAATGATATTTAGGTAATTTTTTTAATGCTGGTTCAATGAAATTATTTTGAGTTTCTTTACTTAGTATTTTATTATTAATAATCTTTTATGAGTCGGTTCAATAAATCGATCCAATGTGGTTAATATTAACAAATTTTATTTCTTTAGTCATAGTTATCAAATTTAACTATAATTAAATATTGAATGACTTTTATTATTGATTTAATTAGTTAAACATATGTTACTAAATCTAAATTTACATTTAGTATTTACGATATTTAATTTATTTGAATATTTAATATTTTTAATTTGTTTAATCTATTAATTATGTTTCATATATCATTTTCTTTTGATAAATAATGATGTTAATTGTTGGTTTGGAATTATATATATAACAATTTATATTTTAATCTTTTATTATAAAAATAAGACCTTAATTGTAAATGGTTGGAGGTTAATATTAATATTTAAATTAAGGTAGGTCAAATTTTAGTTTACTTATATTATAATAATATTTCTTAGAAACACCCACGCTTCCCTATTCCAATTCATTTTATTTAAATTTATTTATTAATTGTTCCTAAACCCTAATGTCATACATTTTAAAATGGAGATATTTGGTTTATCTCTCGTCCTTGGCTATCATTCAGCGCCACTTCCACTAAATTTTTATGCCTTTTTATTTTCTTTTTCCTGTCAATTTTCTTGTCGGCCAAAACATCCCTCATTCTCCAAATCTCAGTTTCAAATCTTTTTAATTGATTTAATATATTCTCTCAAGTTTTCGTCTCACATTATTATTCACCCCTCGATTCACCTGATTGTCTTTTTGCCATGAGTTGACGCCGGTTATAAGATCAGATGTGTTTTACGGGAGTTCATAAGGAAAAAAAAACAGTTCTTTGAGAAATTGCTTTCAATGAGCAAATCGTTAATTCGGCTAATCGAGGTAGGTTAATTCCTACTTAGAAGTTAAATTGAATTCATTGTCTTGTTTGTGTATTGTGTGATACATAGGATATTTTTGGGTGATGAAATTATTTATTTTAAATAATATAGCGTGCTCGTTTGATTTGTAAATATTTTATTTATTTAATTTACAATCGTTAATTGGATTTATTTATAATTAGAGTTTATAGAGTATTTAACGACAATAAATCAATATTAAATTTGATATTTTTCTATAATTAGTTTAATGATTAATGTATTGTATTATTATTATTATTATTATTATTTGGTTACCCTTAGGTTATTAATGAAATTAAACTTATAAACATTAAATATTATGAAATTGGGGATCGAATGTTTATTAATAAAATTTGATGTTTTAATTAACTAAATACTAATGGTTAACAATCATTTAATAATTAGTTTTAAATAATCTATTAATGTTTAGGATAATTTTTAGAGGCGGTTATGAGGTGATGATGTAGTTGACTTATAAAATTAAATAATAACTTTATGACTTTCTTGTTGTGACTTGATTGTGTAATTTTCTTCCTTTTAGTTATTTGTAATTTGATTGTTGAGTGGTTATAAATATTTGCTCTTTGTTGCTAGGGCATTATTGTGTGTTAATGTGTGGTTTCTATATTATTCATTTATTATATACTTTATTTCGATAAGTGGTTTAGTTAGAGCCTTTAGGTTTTACAATTTGAGTTGAATCGAACTTCTATTAAATTTGTAGAGTCGCATGCTTGGCATGGCACGTAACATGAGTGGCCCTATACCCCACTATGATACATATATGCAAATTTAATAGTAAGTTGAACGCAGTAAGCATCTATTAAATTTGTAGAGCTGCATGCATAGCATGGCACGTATCATGAGTGGCCCTATACCCCACTATGATACATATATGCAAATTTAATAGTAACAAAGAGATATAATTTGATTGGTGGATAAATAGTGCCCCTAGAGATTATAACTCGAGCTGAAGTTAATACCTATTAAATTTGTAGAGCTGCATGCTTAGCATGGCACGTATCATGAGTGGCCCTATACCCCACTATGATACATATATGCAAATTTAATAGTGACAAAGAAATGACGTAGGCTAAGTACCTACTAATTAATGTTAAATAGTAAAGATGGACGAGTATCCATGCCCTGCAAGTTTAATAATAACAAAGAGACGATGTAGGCTAAGTACCTACACTGTGGAGGAGTTGAGCTATATTACTATTTGGAAAGAGGTTGTAGGCTAAGTACCTACTAATTATTATTTAATTGAGGTAATGGACTTGTATCCATAAATCATTACTGTGCGGTGTTTTGTATTTGATTTACTTATTTGAGTATGAATTTAATCTACTGAGCTAAAAACTCACGGTATTCGAATGCCCTGCAAACTTTTATTTTGCAGGTAACACTGTTAAGAATGGAAACCATGGCGATTGACGAGGATGGCGCTACACTGAGAGTCCTTAGGATTTGTTATTTATTTGTTTCGTTTTCTTTTTTAAAACTTTATTTTAATGACCTTTTGTTAGTCTTTATTTTTATGGAATTTCATTTTTACTTATTTTATTTAAAATGGCGCCAAAACGAAGGTTTTGTTTTGAATATCTCTTTGGTTATTAATAAACGCTTCCGCGATTTAATTATTTTTTTTTTTTCAAATGAGTCACGTATTTACTTATTTACCTGGTTATTTTGGGTCGGGTCGTCACAGTTGGTATCAGAGCCTTAGGTTTAAGGGTTACTAGGCCGTATGTTTCACATACATTAAAAGTTGTCTTTTGGACCAGTGTAGCACCTCGTCATCGTCAGGTACGCCGTTTTAAATTCTTTTGAATCAATAAGTTAAATTATTCATGTTGTGGTTATTTATTGTATTTATGAACAAAGGTACTAGTTAGGCACTTTTGTGATGTTTTCTTGTTGCTGTAACACATATCTCCTCGTGAGATTAAAATAAGACCATTGAGACTAATAAAGGTTGTCATGTTCTAGAGTTCAAGTTACAAAGGACCAATAAGGTCTTGTGTATTTATCAAGAAGCGGGAGGTCGACCCTAATTCAAGTAGTGTCAAATTATATTGTGATTAGATCGGTATGCGGACCTATAGATATAGATTATGTTGTTGATGATTAGATGAAGAAAAAAAGGGGGGATGCATTAGGTTAGATTTCATGAATGTTCAAAGCTATCTGTTGAAAGGATTTATGGTTTTGCCAATTATTTATGACGTGAAAAATTGTGAGATCATTAAAGTTAACTGGGAACTTCTTGAGTACAAGACACCAGTATCTACAATTACACTGAGCTTCTGAACTCCTCTTCAGCTAAAGCTTATTTCTACATAAAACCAGGTATTGTTCTAATATTTTAGATGCTTTATAAAAAATATATATATATATATATAATAATAATAATAATAATAAAATAATAAAAATAAATAAAAATAAAAATAAATTCAAACCTAAGATGTATATAATGGAAAGTATTACCCAATACCAATTATAGGAGTGAGTTCTTGATTTCGAGGACGAAAGTATGATTGTTATGTATGAGAATACAAGGTTAATATGGGAGTTTAGTATTCAAACACGTTATGGAATTAGCAATACTTTTCGAGGACGAAAAGTTTTTAAGGAGGGTAGTTTGTAACGACTCGTCTCTTTGATAATGATATTTAGGTAATTTTTTTAATGCTGGTTCAATGAAATTATTTTGAGTTTCTTTACTTAGTATTTTATTATTAATAATCTTTTATGAGTCGGTTCAATAAATCGATCCAATGTGGTTAATATTAACAAATTTTATTTCTTTAGTCATAGTTATCAAATTTAACTATAATTAAATATTGAATGACTTTTATTATTGATTTAATTAGTTAAACATATGTTACTAAATCTAAATTTACATTTAGTATTTACGATATTTAATTTATTTGAATATTTAATATTTTTAATTTGTTTAATCTATTAATTATGTTTCATATATCATTTTCTTTTGATAAATAATGATGTTAATTGTTGGTTTGGAATTATATATATAACAATTTATATTTTAATCTTTTATTATAAAAATAAGACCTTAATTGTAAATGGTTGGAGGTTAATATTAATATTTAAATTAAGGTAGGTCAAATTTTAGTTTACTTATATTATAATAATATTTCTTAGAAACACCCACGCTTCCCTATTCCAATTCATTTTATTTAAATTTATTTATTAATTGTTCCTAAACCCTAATGTCATACATTTTAAAATGGAGATATTTGGTTTATCTCTCGTCCTTGGCTATCATTCAGGGCCACTTCCACTAAATTTTTATGCCTTTTTATTTTCTTTTTCCTGTCAATTTTCTTGTCGGCCAAAACATCCCTCATTCTCCAAATCTCGGTTTCAAATCTTTTTAATTGATTTAATATATTCTCTCAAGTTTTCGTCTCACATTATTATTCACCCCTCGATTCACCTGATTGTCTTTTTGCCATGAGTTGACGCCTGGTTATAAGATCGATGTGTTTTACGAGGAGTTCATAAGGAAAAAAAACAGTTCTTTGAGAAATTGCTTTCAATGAGCAAATCGTTAATTCGGCTAATCGAGGTAGGTTAATTCCTACTTAGAAGTTAAATTGAATTCATTGTCTTGTTTGTGTATTGTGTGATACATAGGATATTTTTGGGTGATGAAATTATTTATTTTAAATAATATAGCGTGCTCGTTTGATTTGTAAATATTTTATTTATTTAATTTACAATCGTTAATTGGATTTATTTATAATTAGAGTTTATAGAGTATTTAACGACAATAAATCAATATTAAATTTGATATTTTTCTATAATTAGTTTAATGATTAATGTATTGTATTATTATTATTATTATTATTATTTGGTTACCCTTAGGTTATTAATGAAATTAAACTTATAAACATTAAATATTATGAAATTGGGGATCGAATGTTTATTAATAAAATTTGATGTTTTAATTAACTAAATACTAATGGTTAACAATCATTTAATAATTAGTTTTAAATAATCTATTAATGTTTAGGATAATTTTTAGAGGCGGTTATGAGGTGATGATGTAGTTGACTTATAAAATTAAATAATAACTTTATGACTTTCTTGTTGTGACTTGATTGTGTAATTTTCTTCCTTTTAGTTATTTGTAATTTGATTGTTGAGTGGTTATAAATATTTGCTCTTTGTTGCTAGGGCATTATTGTGTGTTAATGTGTGGTTTCTATATTATTCATTTATTATATACTTTATTTCGATAAGTGGTTTAGTTAGAGCCTTTAGGTTTTACAATTTGAGTTGAATCTGAACTTCTATTAAATTTGTAGAGCTGCATGCTTGGCATGGCACGTAACATGAGTGGCCCTATACCCCACTATGATACATATATGCAAATTTAATAGTAAGTTGAACGCAGTAAGCATCTATTAAATTTGTAGAGCTGCATGCATAGCATGGCACGTATCATGAGTGGCCCTATACCCCACTATGATACATATATGCAAATTTAATAGTAACAAAGAGATATAATTTGATTGGTGGATAAATAGTGCCCCTAGAGATTATAACTCGAGCTGAAGTTAATACCTATTAAATTTGTAGAGCTGCATGCTTAGCATGGCACGTATCATGAGTGGCCCTATACCCCACTATGATACATATATGCAAATTTAATAGTGACAAAGAAATGACGTAGGCTAAGTACCTACTAATTAATGTTAAATAGTAAAGATGGACGAGTATCCATGCCCTGCAAGTTTAATAATAACAAAGAGACGATGTAGGCTAAGTACCTACACTGTGGAGGAGTTGAGCTATATTACTATTTGGAAAGAGGTTGTAGGCTAAGTACCTACTAATTATTATTTAATTGAGGTAATGGACTTGTATCCATAAATCATTACTGTGCGGTGTTTTGTATTTGATTTACTTATTTGAGTATGAATTTAATCTACTGAGCTAAAAACTCACCAGGTATTCGAATGCCCTGCAAACTTTTATTTTGCCAGGTAACACTGTTAAGAATGGAAACCATGGCGATTGACGAGGATGGCGCTACACTGAGAGTCCTTAGGATTTGTTATTTATTTGTTTCGTTTTCTTTTTTTGAATACTTTATTTTAATGACCTTTTGTTAGTCTTTATTTTTATGGAATTTCATTTTTACTTATTTTATTTAAAATGGCGCCAAAACGAAGGTTTTGTTTTGAATATCTCTTTGGTTATTAATAAACGCTTCCGCGATTTAATTATTTTTTTTTTCAAATGAGTCACGTATTTACTTATTTACCTGGTTATTTTGGGTCGGGTCGTCACGGTTGGTATCGAGCCTTAGGTTTAAGGGTTACGTAGATCGTATGTTTCACATACATTAAAAGTTGTCTTTTGGACCAGTGTAGCACCTCGTCATCGTCAGGTACGCCGTTTTAAATTCTTTTGAATCAATAAGTTAAATTATTCATGTTGTGGTTATTTATTGTATTTATGAACAAAGGTACTAGTTAGGCACTTTTGTGATGTTTTCTTGTTGCTGTAACACATATCTCCTCGTGAGATTAAAATAAGACCATTGAGACTAATAAAGGTTGTCATGTTCTAGAGTTCAAGTTACAAAGGACCAATAAGGTCTTGTGTATTTATCAAGAAGCAGGGAGGTCGACCCTAATTCAAGTAGTGTCAAATTATATTGTGATTAGATCGTGTACGGACCTATAGATATAGATTATGTTGTTGATGATTAGATGAAGAAAAAAAGGGGGGATGCATTAGGTTAGATTTCATGAATGTTCAAAGCTATCTGTTGAAAGGATTTATGGTTTTGCCAATTATTTATGACGTGAAAAATTGTGAGATCATTAAAGTTAACTGGGAACTTCTTGAGTACAAGACACCAGTATCTACAATTACACCGAGCTTGAACTCCTCTTGACTAAAGCTTATTTCTACATAAAACCAGGTATTGTTCTAATATTTTAGATGCTTTATAAAAAAAATATATATATATATATATATATAATAATAATAATAATAATAAAATAATAAAAATAAATAAAAATAAAAATAAATTCAAACCTAAGATGTATATAATGGAAAGTATTACCCAATACCAATTATAGGAGTGAGTTCTTGATTTCGAGGACGAAAGTATGATTGTTATGTATGAGAATACAAGGTTAATATGGGAGTTTAGTATTCAAACACGTTATGGAATTAGCAATACTTTTCGAGGACGAAAAGTTTTTAAGGAGGGTAGTTTGTAACGACTCGTCTCTTTGATAATGATATTTAGGTAATTTTTTTAATGCTGGTTCAATGAAATTATTTTGAGTTTCTTTACTTAGTATTTTATTATTAATAATCTTTTATGAGTCGGTTCAATAAATCGATCCAATGTGGTTAATATTAACAAATTTTATTTCTTTAGTCATAGTTATCAAATTTAACTATAATTAAATATTGAATGACTTTTATTATTGATTTAATTAGTTAAACATATGTTACTAAATCTAAATTTACATTTAGTATTTACGATATTTAATTTATTTGAATATTTAATATTTTTAATTTGTTTAATCTATTAATTATGTTTCATATATCATTTTCTTTTGATAAATAATGATGTTAATTGTTGGTTTGGAATTATATATATAACAATTTATATTTTAATCTTTTATTATAAAAATAAGACCTTAATTGTAAATGGTTGGAGGTTAATATTAATATTTAAATTAAGGTAGGTCAAATTTTAGTTTACTTATATTATAATAATATTTCTTAGAAACACCCACGCTTCCCTATTCCAATTCATTTTATTTAAATTTATTTATTAATTGTTCCTAAACCCTAATGTCATACATTTTAAAATGGAGATATTTGGTTTATCTCTCGTCCTTGGCTATCATTCAGCGCCACTTCCACTAAATTTTTATGCCTTTTTATTTTCTTTTTCCTGTCAATTTTCTTGTCGGCCAAAACATCCCTCATTCTCCAAATCTCAGTTTCAAATCTTTTTAATTGATTTAATATATTCTCTCAAGTTTTCGTCTCACATTATTATTCACCCCTCGATTCACCTGATTGTCTTTTTGCCATGAGTTGACGCCGGTTATAAGATCAGATGTGTTTTACGGAGTTCATAAGGAAAAAAAACAGTTCTTTGAGAAATTGCTTTCAATGAGCAAATCGTTAATTGGCTAATCGAGGTAGGTTAATTCCTACTTAGAAGTTAAATTGAATTCATTGTCTTGTTTGTGTATTGTGTGATACATAGGATATTTTTGGGTGATGAAATTATTTATTTTAAATAATATAGCGTGCTCGTTTGATTTGTAAATATTTTATTTATTTAATTTACAATCGTTAATTGGATTTATTTATAATTAGAGTTTATAGAGTATTTAACGACAATAAATCAATATTAAATTTGATATTTTTCTATAATTAGTTTAATGATTAATGTATTGTATTATTATTATTATTATTATTATTTGGTTACCCTTAGGTTATTAATGAAATTAAACTTATAAACATTAAATATTATGAAATTGGGGATCGAATGTTTATTAATAAAATTTGATGTTTTAATTAACTAAATACTAATGGTTAACAATCATTTAATAATTAGTTTTAAATAATCTATTAATGTTTAGGATAATTTTTAGAGGCGGTTATGAGGTGATGATGTAGTTGACTTATAAAATTAAATAATAACTTTATGACTTTCTTGTTGTGACTTGATTGTGTAATTTTCTTCCTTTTAGTTATTTGTAATTTGATTGTTGAGTGGTTATAAATATTTGCTCTTTGTTGCTAGGGCATTATTGTGTGTTAATGTGTGGTTTCTATATTATTCATTTATTATATACTTTATTTCGATAAGTGGTTTAGTTAGAGCCTTTAGGTTTTACAATTTGAGTTGAATCTGAACTTCTATTAAATTTGTAGAGCTGCATGCTTGGCATGGCACGTAACATGAGTGGCCCTATACCCCACTATGATACATATATGCAAATTTAATAGTAAGTTGAACGCAGATAAGCATCTATTAAATTTGTAGAGTCGCATGCATAGCATGGCACGTATCATGAGTGGCCCTATACCCCACTATGATACATATATGCAAATTTAATAGTAACAAAGAGATATAATTTGATTGGTGGATAAATAGTGCCCCTAGAGATTATAACTCGAGCTGAAGTTAATACCTATTAAATTTGTAGAGCTGCATGCTTAGCATGGCACGTATCATGAGTGGCCCTATACCCCACTATGATACATATATGCAAATTTAATAGTGACAAAGAAATGACGTAGGCTAAGTACCTACTAATTAATGTTAAATAGTAAAGATGGACGAGTATCCATGCCCTGCAAGTTTAATAATAACAAAGAGACGATGTAGGCTAAGTACCTACACTGTGGAGGAGTTGAGCTATATTACTATTTGGAAAGAGGTTGTAGGCTAAGTACCTACTAATTATTATTTAATTGAGGTAATGGACTTGTATCCATAAATCATTACCGTGCGGTGTTTTGTATTTGATTTACTTATTTGAGTATGAATTTAATCTATCGAGCTAAAAACTCACCAGGTATTCGAATGCCCTGCAAACTTTTATTTTGCAGGAACAGTTAAGAATGGAAACCATGGCGATTGACGAGGATGGCGCTACACCGAGAGTCCTTAGGATTTGTTATTTATTTGTTTCGTTTTCTTTTTTAATACTTTATTTTAATGACCTTTTGTTAGTCTTTATTTTTATGGAATTTCATTTTTACTTATTTTATTTAAAATGGCGCCAAAACGAAGGTTTTGTTTTGAATATCTCTTTGGTTATTAATAAACGCTTCCGCGATTTAATTATTTTTTTTTTTTCAAATGAGTCACGTATTTACTTATTTACCTGGTTATTTTGGGTCGGGTCATCACAGAAAGAAAGGTAAATCGAAAGGTTAGAGAACGAGAACAACACAAGAAAAATGTAAAACCTAGGAACAAAACTTGGATGCAACTTCTTTGGATCTGAATAAAATTTTGGAATCAGACAGTGTTGTCAATCACCATTTGCAACCATAGAGCCATGAAGAACTTTGAAAATAAACGCAATAAGACATCAATCAATGTTTCATTAACTATAATATACCTTGACCCCTCTTCAAACTAGAAAATATGTATTGCTAATTTTTGGATCATTACATTCATAACAATAGACCGGTGTCCGGTTAGAACTTACACAAGGGGCGTGATTGCAGAATTACCTTTGAAATTTTGGTGCCCTTGAAAGAAATTCTTCCCATGATAGATCATGTTCTCGCAATTCAATTTCAATTGTTTCCAATTTCTTGAGCCAAAGACTAAGGACAAGATAGTTGTAGGTTCGCTAGTTTACCTGTACAAAGAATACTTCTTATCCGCTCTCAATATGAAATCCTGAATTAAAATCCGATATAAGGATTAAATCTAGAAGTAAAACAAAGAAAACAAAGTCACATGTAAAAACTAATAAAATTCGGCTTTTTTGTTCTTCACTTTGAAGAGATGCAAATTCAAAGATCTCGGTTTAGGTTCCTTATCCTTTATTTCCCTTCCATTAAATGAGCAAGTTGATTATATACCAGCAAGTTTCTCAACATAGGTAATTATACTCAGATATGAGTTATTTCAAAAATGAAATTACCCGAGTAACGATACTCTTTGCCTTTGATACACGCAAGCGAACTGCAATTTCATTCGCGGCAAAGCTGTCGGCAATGAACTGTAACTCCATAAATCTTCCCAAATTGGTCAGTTTAGATTGATCACTACAAGTACAAAACATTACAATAATCATTAGTGACAATATTATTATATATATTTTTATTTTATATATGTGAGTGTACGAGCCAGCTTGAATGTATCTCAACTAATTTGAAGGATTCAAAGTGAAATTAGGGCTGATAAGAAGAAAAAAAGTGAAATTACCTGCCTTCGATTCACCGTTGAAGCTGATAACAAGAAAATGAAATAGCGAAAGAGAGACGATGACTTCGTTACGCCCGTTGCCGCCTTCATTCACTCTTCGATTCGTTCTCCCTTTGGTTCACTCTTCACCTTTCGGTTCACTCTTCGATTTGTGGCGAGCGATTTGGAGACAGAGCCGATGAAAGATGGTAATACAATGATGAAAGGAATTATCAATACAGCAGTACTAGTTCAAGATGAGAGAAAGTGATAAATCTAAATCTAATAGAGAAAAGCTATGAGGATCGATCAATTTGATATATATTTGAAAAGTAAAATAACCATTTTTCACCAAATAGAGATTATTCAAAACCATCAGCTATCAAATTGAAAAGAAAAGAAAAAAGATATTGTGGTCGTCTTCATCATATAGTTCCATCTCATCGAGTTCAAGCTGTTCATCATCGTCATATCTGCTACTCGACATTTCTGCAGACGATTAATTACCAGATCTCTTCTCATTCGGTGTGTGGGTGTGTGGGTGTGAGAGAGAGAGAGAGAGATCGATTTCGAGAATGAAATCGTCTGTGAGTTTGAGAGCTTGTGATTTCGAAGGATTTCTGAAAACTCGAGGGATTTCAGAAAGCGTACTTTGAGAGCAAAAGCGATTTCGTCTGAAAGCGAAATGTAACGTTTGAGTGCGAGCGATTTCTGAGTGTTTGAGAGCGATTTCGAGTTTGAAAGCTTTTGAAGCAATTTCGTCTGAGTGAGGGATTTGACTGAGGATTTCGTATTAGCGAGGCATTTGGCTGAGGATTTCGACTTGAGCGAGGGATATGGATGAATTAGTGAGATTGAGAATGGAAATTAAACGAAAGAAAAAAAGATTTGACCAATATATTAAAGATTACTAAAAATATATATTTATAAATAAATAAAAAAAAAAGTACCTCTTTTTTTATTTTATTTCTTTCGTCCGAAAAGTCCTTTTCTTTCTATCTATTTTATGATTACTACTTGTATCATATTCTATTTATAAATGGCATTGATATAAAACCGTTAATCAATCCAGTAATATGATGAATACGTTGGTTGAATATTTGGTTAAAAGCCCGAAATAAATAAAAAAATGTTATTGATCCAATATATACAATAAAATGTGGATTTAAATAAATTGAATTATTGCTGAGACTTTTTCAAAAACTACCCATTCATAAGAGTATAGATTACTCTGGACCAACTAAACCAATGACTATACACGATTCCATAAATGAATCAATTACATACGAGTTCCAATAAATTAGAGGTTATGGTAAAACTTCGTTTAAAACGATGTGGTAGAAAGCAACGTGCGACTTGAAGGATCGGTTAACCAACATGTTAACTAATCGATTACGATAAATTGGATCGGATTTTGCAATTTTTTCTTCTGCAGTACCTCGACGTGACATGAGCGTGAAAGGGGTTCAAGAATCAGTTTTCTTTTTATAAGGGCTAAAATCATTAGAATCTTTGTTTCGTATTCTCTAAATTATATGCTGGTTGAATCGTAACAACTTACTGCAATTTTGACTCTATATGACCAGAATCCCTATCATGAGCGCGAGCATAATCAACTGGATCTACTGGGTTGGGTCTATTGTTCAGGATCATGGGATCCTTTTCTATCAGATAGGAAGGGCTGTTGCACAAAATGTACTTCTAAGTAATTGCTCCATAGATCCTATATCTATCTATATGAAGAAGAAATCATGTAACGAAGGGGGTTCTTATTTGTACAAATGGTACTTCGAACTTGGAACGAGCATGAAGAAATTAACGATACTTCTTTATCTTTTGAGTTGTTCTGCCGGATCGGTCGTTCAAGACCTTTGGTCTCTACCCGGACCCAATGAAAAAAATGGGATCACTTCTTATGGACTCGTTGAGAATGATTCTGATCTAGTTCATGGCCTATTAGAAGTAGAAGGCGCTCTGGTGGGATCCTCACAGACAGAAAAAGATTACAGTCGATTTGATAGTAGAATAGCAGACCCATATGAGTCCAATGATTTTCGCTGAACCGTCAAAGCCTCAGGCAGTGAGCTTCGTAAGAAGGAGCGAGAGAACTAGGGTTCGTATGAGCGAGCGAGTGAATTTTTCCTTTTTATTCTCTAAGTTTTCTACTGTGATGTCGGCTGGGATTTCGTATGAGCGAGTACGAGAAATAGGTGACGGGCTTTTTTATTAAAATTTACTGTTCATCCGTGTATTTGATAAAAGTGTCACCCTTTATATTATGTAGTGTCACCTAATCCCATATTTCTTATAGTGTTGCTTGCTAAAATTGGTATCAAATCTGAATTTTACAACATCAAATGAATTTCATTGATAATTATGCATCTTGTGCTAAGACTTGCTTTCTTCATAAATCCCAAATTGAAAGAGTTGGTTTGTTTACTAATGTTGATGATGTGCTTAATGTTTTACATAATTCTTTTATGAATGATTCAATAGTTACACATGCTTATCACTTGATTGAGAAGAATATAGAATTTCTTTATGGACACACATATGAGTGGATTGAATGTACTTTTGCATCATTGTTCATGTTGCCATGTTATGAGAAAATTTATGAAATTGACTTTGGACATTTTTGTTCTAAGATGTTGTTGCAATCTAATAGTGTAGCTAGATCTCTTGTTATTTGTTATGAGACAAACATTAAGAAGAAGCTACAAATACTTCAACACCTAAGTGGGACCAAGGGTATGCAATTCAATGTCAAAGAGGGAGATGCATGTAAGTTCAAGGTTTTTGATCCGGGAGGAGTTAGGCAATTCGAGACACTAGAAAGATATCAGGATGCTTACAAATCTGATTTGCAAGGTAAGTATGTATTCAGTGCTTTTATTTATGTTACTAATTTGAGTTTTTGCGATGTAGGTAAAGTTTTAGATTCGAGGACAAATCCTTTTTCAAGAGGTAGGGGATTAAATGAATCATGGAAAGTCACAAATAGCTTAAGGACCAACAACAAGATCAAAGTTCAAGACAAGCATATAACATCCATTACAAGCCTACATGAGCAAAGTCAAGACAAACTTTGAAGAACCGAGCATGGAGGCTGTGGAAGAGGACTTGATGAACTTTAATCTATGGAAAATCCATTGTGAAGAAGATTATTGAAGACTTGTTCAATCAGAAATGAAGAGAAGAGCTAATTAGGAAAGTTGCATCACCTTTGCAAACTTTCCTTATTTGGACCACTTTCCATATTTGTTTCGAAACTTTCAATACATGATGTCCACGAATTTTTAATGTATTTGGACATGCATTAGCACTTTATTTATCAGTTTTAATTCATAGATTAGTTAAGGAATGATATACTATCTTAGAGGGAAAAAGTTTCCAACAATGCACCAAATGCACTTAAGGAAAGTATATGGAAGATTTTGTGCTCCTTCGAATTTGCTTGCTTTCTCTAGGTTTTATTTGCCTACTTAAAGGCCTGATTTGTAACCCTAAATACTCATAATTAATATGATATAAAATACCTTTGTTTTTCTTATTGCTTGGTTGATTTTACCTTGCATTTTGTAGCCTTTTTCTAGGTTGCATGTTTTATAAACATTCAAGCATAACTTGATCAATTATGTTTGTGGATTATTTCAATCTTGAAATAAGAACAAGTTCTCTTATTTCAAAGTATTAGATCATTGGAATAATCTTCTTCTTCTTCGTTTCCAAGGGTTTTACTTTATTGGCCATTGGGGTTTTAGGATTTGCATATAAAGGTTCTTTGTCTTTCAAAGGTTTTCTATTTCAATTTTCTAGTGTTTCACATCAATTCCCATAGAAGAGGTTCCTTCATTTGGATATTTAAGATGGACCAAATAATGAAGAAAACTTTGACAAAATTTGTTCCGATCCTCGTTCGATATTTTCGTCCAAAATGATTCCCAAAGAAAAGGTTCCTCCATTTGGATATTTAGGATGGATCTAATGAAGAGGAAAACTTTTAAAAAATTGGTTCTGATCCTCATTCGACACTTTGGTCCAACGGAATTTCAAAAGAAGAGGTTCCTCAATTTTGGATCCTTAGTATGAACCAAATCATGCGGAAAACTTTGACAATATTTCTTTCGATCCCCGTTCGACATTTTGGTCAAAAGAGGATTCCCAAAAATGAGGTTCCTCCATTTCGATCTTTAGGATGGACCAAATCATGAGAACAACTTTGACAAGATTGGTTCTGATCCTTGTTTGACATTTCGGTCCAAGGAGGATTCTCAAAGAAGAGGTTCCTCCATTTGGATCTTTAGGATTGTCCAAATCATGAGGAAAACATTGACAAGATCGATTCTGATCCTCGTTCGACTTTTTTGTCCAAAGTGGTTTCCCAAAGAAGTGGATCCTTCATTTGGATCTTTAAGGTGGACTAAATCATGAGGTCAACTTTGACAAGATTGTTTCCGATCCTCATTCGACATTCGACATTTTTGTTGAAAGAGGATGTCAAAAGAAAAAGTTCCTCCATTTTGATCTTTAGGGTGGATCAAATCATGAGGTTAACTTTAATAAGATTGGTTCCGATCCTCATTCGAAATTTTGGTCCAAGGACGATACCCAAAGAAGAGATTCCTCCATTTGGATCTTTAGGATGGTCCAAATCATGAAGAAAACTTTTACAAGATTGGTTCCGATCTGAGGTTCCTCCATGTGGATCTTTAAGATGAACCAAATCATGAGGACAACTTTCACAAGATTGGTTCCATTCCTCTTTCGACATTTTGTTCCAAAGAGGATTACCAAAGAAGAGGTTCCACCATATGGATCTTTAGTATGGACCAAATCATGAGGAAAACTTGGACAAGATTGGTTCCTATCCTCGTTCGACTTTTTGGTCCAAAATGATCCCAATGAAGAGGTTCCTCCATTTGGATCCTTAGGATGATCTAAATCATGAGGACAACTTTGAAAAAATTTGTTCCGATCCCAGTTCATCCCTTTGGATCTTTAAGATGGACCAAATCATGATGAAAAGTTTAACAAAATTGGTTCTGATCCTCGTTCGACATTTTGGTACAAAGAGGATTCCCAAAGAAGAGTTTCCTCCGTTTGGATCTTTAGGATGGTCCAAATCATGAGGATAACTTTGACAAGATTGGTTCCCTTCCTCGTTCGTCACTTTGGTTCAAAGAGGATTCCCAAAGAAGAGGTTCCTCCATTTGGAAGAAACTTTGACAAGATTGGTTCCGATCCACGTTTGACTAGTCCAAATAATGAGGAAAACTTTAAAAAGATTGGTTCCGATCCTGCTTCGACATTTTGGTCCAAAGAAGATTCCCAAAGAAGTGGTTCCTTCATTTGGATCTTTAAGATGGACCAAATCATGAGGAAAACTTTGACAAGATTGGTTCTGAGCCGAGGTTCCTCCATTTGATTGTTTACGATGGACCAAATCATGAGGAAAACTTTGAAAAGTCTTTGTTTTCAATACATTTGTTCCAAAGAGGATTCGAAAAGAAGTGGTTCCTCCATTTGGATCTTTAGCATGGACAAAATCATGAGGTCAGCTTTGACAAGATTGGTTCGATCCTCGTTAGACAATTTGTTCCAAAGAGGATTCCCAAAGAAGAAGTTTATCCATTTGGATTTTTAGGATGGTCAGAATCATGATGAAAAATTTGACAAGAATGGATTTTTAGCCATCTCATTTGGATCGACATTTGCGTCAAAGTTACCCTCATGATCTGGACCATCCAAGGGATCCAAATGGAAGAACCTCTTCTGTGGGAATCCTCTTTGGACCAATATGTCGAACGAGGATCGGAACCAATCTTGTCAAAGTTGTCCTTATGATTTGGACCATTCTTAAGATCCAAATGGAGGAATCTCTTCTTTGGAAATCCACTTTGAACAAAAATGTTAAAGAGGACCGGAACCAAAGACTTGTCAAAAGTTTTCTTCATAATTTTGTGTTTCTTAAAGATCCAAATGGAGGAACCTCTGATCGAAACCAATCTTGTCAACGTTCTCCTCGTGATTTGGACCATCCTATTCTTTGGGAATCCTTTTGGACCAAAATGTCGAACGAGGATTGGAACCAATCTTGTCAAAGTTGTCCTTATGATTTGGTCCTTCCTAAAGATCCAAATGGAGGAACCTCTTCTTTGGGAATCCTCCACTCTCTAGACCAAATCAATACGACAACTTTGACAAGATTGGTTCCGATCCTCTTTGGACCATCCTAAAGATCCAAATGGAAGAACCTCTTTGCAATAAAATGTATTGGAACAAAAGACTTGTCAAAGTTTTCCTTATTATTTGGACCATCCTATACATCCAAAATGTCGAACGAGGAAAAATTTAAAGTTGTACTCATGATTTGGACCATTCTAAAGATCAAAAAGGAGGATCCTCTTCTTTCGAAATCCTCCGCTCTCTAGACCAAATCATGAGGACAACTTTGACAAGATTGGTGATATGAACCAAGTAACCTTACAAGTTGATATTTTGGCGGAGTTGCATTCATTACACTCTAAATTAATGTCAAGCTCGAACTATAGGCTACTTCAATAAATGCAATTAAAGTTCAAGCCTTGTTCAATAAATGCAAGTGAAGTTCAAGATTAGATCATGAAATGAAAGTCAAGTTCAAGCCTAGTTCATTAAATACAAGTCAAGTACAAATTCAAGTTCATTTAATGCAACCGAATATCAATTAAAGCATTCAATGCAACTCTAGGCTTCATTGAAGACATCCAAACATGCGGAAATGTTTTTGCGAAGATTAAAGACACTAAAATATCAGCTTTTATGTGCTTTAAACATGGAGGTTACAAGGATTTGACGACTAGTTATTTGCATTAAATTTACTAGCCGTTTTGGTTTTAATTGTGTAACCATTGGCTCTTTATGTCTTGAAACTATTTTGACTATGTTTGTAGGCTATATAAAGCATTCTAATATCATTTGTAATCAGATTATTTTGAATGAAAAACAAGTACTCTTTGAGAGTTTCTTTTTGAAAACCCAATTGAGTTTTCATTTTCTTTGTAATTCTTATGTTTAGGGTTGCTGCCGAGTCATTTAACTAGGGATTAATTAACTTAGTTGTGGAGTAATTTAATATAGAACAAGAAACCTCATTCTTGTCTCTAGATCATTGATGTAAGAGGTAATCTCATCTAGCCTTAATCTTTTTGTTGAAACCGATTAGTTAGGGAAGGTTCATGGTAAGCATGATAGCATAGGGTCTTCGGACTTGCAATTTGGGTTTGCCTTATCAATTGGTTCCGATCCTCTTCGGACCATCTTAAAGATCCAAATGGAGGAACCTCTTTTGAATAAAATATATTGAAATGAAAGACTTGTCAAAGTTTTCCTCATGATTTGGACCATCCTAAACATCCAAAATGTCGAACGAGGAAAACTTTAAAGTTGTACTCATTTATTTGAACCATTCTAAAATCAAAATGATGGAACCTCTTCTTTGGGAATCCTCTTTGGACCAAAATGTTGAACAAGGATCAGAACCAATCCTGTCAAAGTTTTCCTTATGATTTGGTCCATCTTAAAGATCCAAATGGAGGAACCTCGGATTGGAACCAATCTTGTCAAAGTTTTCCTCATAATTTGAACCATTCGAAAGATCCAATCGGAGGAACCTCTTCTTTAGGAATCCTCTTTGGACCAAAAAGTCGAACGAGGCTCGAAACCAATCTTGTTAAAGTTGTCCTGATGATTTTGTCCATCTTAAAGATCCAAATGGAGGAACCTATGATCGGAACCAATCTTGTCAAAGTTTTCCTCATGATTTGGGCCGTCCTAAAGATACAAATGGAGGAACCTCTTCTTTGGTAATCCTCTTTGTACAAAAAAATCAAACGAGGATCGGAAGCAAACTTGTTAAAGTTGTCCTCGTGATTTGGACCATCCTAAAGATCCAAATTGAGGAACCTCTTCTTTATCCTCTTTGGACAAAATGTTCAACGTAAATCGGAAAAATTCTCGTCAAAGTTGTCCTCATGATTTGGACAATCCTAGAGATCCAAATGGAAGAACCACTTTTTTGGAAATCCTCTTTGGACCAATATGTCGAACGAGAATCAGAACCAATCTTGTCAAAGATGTCCTCATGATTTGGACCATTCTATAGATCCAAATGGAGGAACCTCTTCTTTGGAAATCCGTTTTGAACCAAAATGTTGCACGAGGATCGGAACCAAAGTCTTGTCAAAGTTTTCCTCATGATTTGGTCTTTCTTAAAGATCCAAATGGAGGAACCTCCGATCGGAACCAATCTTGTCAACGTTTTCCTCATGATTAGGACCATCCTAAAAATCCAAATGGAGGAACCTCTTCTTTGGGAATCCTTTCGAAACAAAATGTCGAACGAGGATCGGAACCAATCTTGTCAAAGTTGTCCTCATGATTTGGTCCATCCTAAAAATCCAAATTGAGGAAACTCGGATTGGAACAAATCTTGTAAAAGTTATCCTCATGATTTGGTCCATTCTAAAGATCCAAATGGTGGAAGCTTTTCGGTGGTCATCCTCCTTGAACAAAAATGTTGAAGGAGGATCGGATCCAATCTTTTCAAAGTTTTCCTCATGATTTGAACATTTCTAAAGATCCAAATAGAGGCACCTCTTCATAGAGAATCCTTTTTGGACCAAAAATGGAGGAACCTCGGATCAGGACCAATCTTGTCAAAGTTTTCCAAATGTTTTGGACCGTTATAAAGATCCAAATGGAAGAACCTCTTCTATGGGAATGCTTTTTGACAAAAAGTCCAACGAGGATCGAAACCAATCTTGTTAAAGTTGTCCACGTCATTTGGACCATCCTAAAGATCCATATATAGGAACCTCTTCTTTGGGAATCCTTTTGGACCAAAATGTCGAACGAGGATCGGAAACAGTTTTATCAAAGTTGTCCTCATGATTTGGTCAATCTTAAATATCCAAATCAAGGAACCTCGTCTTTTGAAATTATCTTTGGACCAAAATGTCGAACGCGGATCGAAACCAAAGACTTGTCAAAGTTTACCTCATGATTTTGTCCATCTTAAAGATCCAAATGGAGGAACGGATCGAACCAATCTTGTCAAAGTTGTCCTTATGATTTGGACCATCCTAAAGATCCAATTGGATGAAACTGTTCTTTGGGAATTCTCTTTGGGCCAAAATGTAGAACGAGGATCGGAACCAATCTTGTCAAAGATGTCCTCATGATTTAGGCCATCCTAAAGATAAATGGTGGAACCAAACAAATCTTGTCAAAGTTTTCCTCATGATTGTGTCCATCCTAAAGATTCAAATGGAGGAAGCTTTTCTTTGGGAATCCTCTTTGGACCAAAATGTTGAACGAGTATCGAAACGAATCTTGTCAAAGTTATCCTCATGATTTGGTCCACCCTAAAGATCTAAATGGAGGAATATCTTCTTTGGGAATCCTCTTTGGTCCAAAATGTTGAACAAGGATAAAAAACAATCTTATCAAAGTTGCCTCATGATTTGGTCCATCTTTAAAATCCATATGCAAGAACCTCTTCGTTGACAATCCTCTTTTGAATAAAATGTTGAACGTGGATCTAAACAAATCTTGTCAAAGTTATCCTAATGGTCTGGTCCACCCTAAAGATTCAAATGAACGAACATCTTATTTGGGAATCCTCTTTGGACAAAAATGTGGAACGAGGATAAGAACCAATGTTGTCAAAGTTGTGCTCATGATTTTGTCCATACTAAAGATCCATAGGGTGGAACCTCTTCTTTGGAAATCTTTTTTGGAATAAAATGTCGAACGTGGATCTGAACCAATCTTGTAAAAGTTGTCCTTATGGTCTGGTCCACTCTAAAGATCCAAATGGAGGAACCTCTACTTTGTAAATCCTCTTTGAATCAAAATGTCAAACGATGATCGCAACCAAAGACTTGTCAAAGTTTTCCTCATGGTTTGATCCATCTTAAACATCCAAATGGAGGAACGTGAGATCGGAACCAATCTTGTAAAAGTTGTCCTCATGATTTGGACCATCCAAAATATCCAAATGGAGGAACCTCTTCTTTGGGAATTCTTTTGAACCAAAATGTTGAACGAGGATCGGAACCAATCTTGTCAAAGTTGTTCTCATGATTTGGTTCATCTTAAAAATCCAAATGGAGTTAGCTTTTCTTTAGGAATCCTCTTGGACCAAAATCTCGAATGAGGATCAGAACCAATCTTTCCAAAGTTGTCCTCATGATTTGGTCCACCCTAAACATCCGAATGGAGGAATCACTATTTTGGGAATTCTCTTTGGACCAAAATGTCGAACAAGAATCGGAATGAATCTTGTCAAAGTTATCCTCATTATTTGGACCATCATAAAGATCCAAATGGAGGAACGAAACAAATCTTGTTAAAATTTTCCTCATGATTTGGTCCATCTTAACGTGGAGGAACCTCTTCTTTGGACTAAAATGTCGAATGAGGATCGGAACCAATCTTGTCAAAGTTGTCATCATTTTGGTCCAAAGAAGATTCCTAAAAAAGTGGTTCTTCCATTTGGATCTTTAGGATGGTCAAAATCATGAGGACAACTTTAACAAGATTGGTTCCAATCCTCGTTCTTCATTTAGGTCCAAAGAGGATTCCCAATAAAGATTGGTTTTTTGGATGGACTAAATCAAGAGGACAACTTTGACAAGATTGGTTCCGATCCTCGTTCCACATTTTGGTCCAAAACGAATTCCCAAAAAAGACCTCCATTCGGATCTTTATGATGGACAAAATCATGAGGACAATTTGAAAAGATTGTTTCCGATCCTCGTTCAACATTTTGGCACAAAGAGGTTTCCCAAAGATGAGGTTCTTCCATTTGGATCTTTAAGATGGACCAAATCATGAGGAAAACATAGACAAGATTTGTTCCCATCCTCGTTCGAAATTTTGGTCTTAAGAGGATTCCCAAAGAAGAGTTTCCACCATTTGGATCTTTACGGTGGGCCAAGTCATGAGGACAACTTTAAAAATATTTGTTCTGATCCTCGCTCGATATTTTGGTCGAAAGAGGATTCCCAAAGGAGAGGTTCATCCATTTGAATATTTAGGCTGGACCAAATCATGAGGAAAATTTTGACAAGATTGGTTCCGATCCTCGTTCGATATTTTTGTCCAAAGAGGATTCCCAAAGAAGAGGTTCCTCCATTTGGATATTTTGGATGCTCATAAATCATGTGGAAAACTTTGACAAGATTGGTTCCGATCCGAGGTTCCTCCATTTGGATCTTTAAATTGGACCAAATCTTGAGGACAACTTTGACAAGATTGGTTCCGATCCTCGTTCAACATTTTCATGAAAAATAGGATTCCCAAAGAAAAGCTTCCTCCATTTGGATCTTTTGGTTGGACCAAATCATGAATAAAACATTGACAAGATTGGTTCTGATCCGAGGTTCCTCAATTTTGATCTTTAGGATGGTCCAAATCATGTGGAAAATTTTGACAAGATTGGTTTCGATCCTCGTTCAACATTTTGGTCCAAAAAGGATTCCCAAAGAAGAGGTTCCTCCATTTGGATCTTTAAGATGGTCCAAATCATGAGGAACACTTTAACAAGATTTGTTCCCATCCTCGTTTGACTTTTTGGTCCAAAGAGGATTCCGAACGGAGTGGTTCCACGATTTGGATGGTCCAAATCATGTGGACAACTTTGACAAGATTTATTCCGATCCTCGTTCGACATTTTTGTCCAAAGAATCTACAAAGAAGAGGCTCCTCCATTTGGAACCTTAGGATGGACCAAATCATGAGGAAAAATTTGACAAGATCGGTTCCGATCCTCATTCGACATTTTGATCCAAAGAGGATTCCGAACGGAGTGGTTCCTCGATTTGGATCTTTAGCATGGTCCAAATCATGAAGACAACCTTGACAAAATTGGTTCCTTTCCTCGTTCAATATTTTGGTCAAAAAAAGAATTCCAAAGCAGATTGGTTTTTTGGATGGACTAAATCATGAGCACCACTTGTCAAAATTGGTTCTCATCCTCGTTCGATATTTTGGTCCAAAGAAGATTCCCAAAGAAGACGCTCCTTCATTTGTATCTTTAGATGGTCCAAATCATGAGGACAACTTTGACAAGATTGGTTCAGATCCTCATTCGACATTTTGGTCTAAAGAGGATTCCCAAAGAAGAGGTTCCTCCATTTGGATCTTTAAGGTGGACCAAAAAATGAGGACAACTTAGACAACATTGGATCCGATCCTCGTTCGACATTTTGGTTAAAGAGGAATCCCAAACAAGAGGTTCCTCCATTTAGATCTTTGGGATGGGCCAAATCATGAGGTCGACTTTGACAAGATTGGATTTTTGGATGGAATAAATCATGGGGACAACTTTTACAAGATTGGTTCTGAACCTCATTCGACATTTAGATCTAAAGAGGATTCCCGAAGATGAGGTTCCTTCATATTGATCTTTAGGGTGGACCAAATCATGAGGACAACTTTGAAAAGATTGGTTCCGATCTTCGTTTGACATTTTGGTCCAAAGAGGAATCCCAAAGAAGATTGGTTTTTTGCATGGACTAAACCATGAGCACCACTTGACAAGATTGTTTCTGATCCTTGCTCGATATTTTGTCCAAAGAGGATTCTTAAAGAAGAGGTTCCTCCATTTGGATCTTTGGGTTGGTCAAAATCATGATGAGAACTTTAACAAGACTGGTTCCTATTCTCGTTCGAGATTTTGATCCAAAAAGGATTCCCAAAGAAGATTGGTTTTATGGATGGGCTAAATCAAGAGGACAACTTTGACAAGATTGGTTCCGATCCTCGTTCGACATTTTGGTCCAAAGAGGATTCGAAAAAAAGGTTCCTCCACTTGGATCTTTAGCATGGTCCAAATCATGAGAACAACTTTGAAAAGATTGGTTCGGATCCTCGTTCGACATTTTGGTCCAAAGAGTAATCCCAAAGCAGATCAGTTTTTTGTATGGACTAAATCATTAGCACCACTTGACAAGATTGGTTTCGATCCTCGTTCGATATTTTGGTCCAAAGAAAATTTCCAAAGAAGACGCTACTCCATTTGTATCTTTAGAATGGTCCAAATCTTGAGGACAACTTTGAAAAGATTGGTTCCGAACCCCATTTGATATTTTGGTCCAAAGAGGATTCCCAAAGAAGCGGTTCCTCCATCTGGATCATTAGGGTGGACCAAATCATGAGGACAACTTTGACAACATTGGATCCGATCCGCGTTCGACATGTTAGTCTAAAGAGGAATCCATAACAAGAGGTTCCTCCATTTGGATGGGCCAAATCATGAGGACAACTTGGACAAGATTAGTTTTTTGGATCGAAAAAATTATGAGGACAACTTTGACAAGATTTGTTCCAATCCTCATTCGATATTTTGGTCCAAAGAGGATTCCCAAATATGAGGTTCCTCCATTTGGATCATTAGGATGGACCAAATCATGAGGAAAACTTCCTCGTTCGATATTTTAGTCTAAAGAGGAATCCCAAACAAGAGGTTCCTCCATTTGGATCTTTAGGATGGGCCAAATCATGAGGACAACTTCGACAAGATTGGTTTTTTGGATGGAAAAAATTATGACAACTTTGACAAGATTGGTTCAAATCCTCATTTGAGATTTTGGTTCAAAGAGGATTCCCAAAGATGAGGTTCTTCCATTTGGATCTTTAGGATGGACTAAATCATGAGGACAACTTTGACAAAATTGGTTCCGATCCTCGTTCGACATTTTGGTGAAAAAGAGGATTACCAAAGAAAAGCTTTTTCTATTTGGATCTTTAGGATGGACCAAATCTTGAGGAAGACTTTGTCAAGATTGGTTCTGATCCGAGATTCGTCCATTTGGATCTTTAGGATGGTCCAACTCATGTGGAAAACTTTGACAAGATTGGTTTCGTTCCTCGTTAGATATTTTGGTCCAAAGCTTATTCCAAAAGAAGAGGTTACTCCATTTGGATCTTTATCATGGTCGCAATCATAAGGACAACTTTAAAAAGATTTGTTTCGATCCCCGTTCGACATTTAGGTCCAAAGAGGATTCCCAGAAAAGACCTCCATTTGGATCTTTATGATGGACCAAATCATGAGGACAACTTTGACAAGATTGGTTCCTATCATTGTTCGACATTTTGGTCAAAAGAGGTTTCCCAAAGACGATATTCCTCCATTTGGATCTATAAGTTGGACCGAATCATGAGGACAACTTTGAAAAGATTGGTTCGGATCCTCGTTCAACAATTTGGTCCGAAAAAGATTCCCAAAGAAGTGGTTCCTCCATTTGGACCTTCAGGATGGTTAAAATAATGAGGAAAACTTTGACAAGATTGGTTTCAATCCTCGTTCGACATTTTGGCCAAAAAGCATTCCCAATGAAGACGTTCCTAAATTTTGATTTTTTGGACGGTCCAAATCATGTGGACAACTTTGACAAGATTGGTTCCGATCCTCGTTCCACATTTTCGTCCAAAGAAGATTCCTAAAGAAAAGGTTCCTCATTTTGAACTTTAGGATGGTCCAAATCATGAGGAAAACTTTGACAAGATTGGTTTTGATCCTCATTCGACATTTGTATCCAAAGAGGATTCCCAAAGTAGAGGTTCCTCCATTTGGATCAAATCATTTGGACAACTTTGTTAAGATTGGTTCTGTTCCTCGTTCGACATTTTTTTTCCAAAAAGGAATCCTAAACGAGAGGTTACTCCATTTGGATATTTAGGATGGACCAAATCATGAAGCAACTTTGACAAGATTGGTTTTTTGAATGGACTAAATCATGAGGACAACTTTCACATGATTGGTTCCGAACCTCGTTCGACATTTTGGTCCAAAGTGGATTCCAAATGAAGAGGTTCCTCCATTTGAATCTTTAGGATGGTCCAAATCATAAAGAAAACTTTAACAAGATTTTTTCCTATCCACGTTCGACATTTTGGTCCAAAGAGGATTCCAAAAGAACATTGGTTTTTTAGATAAACTAAATCATGAGGACAACTTTGATAAGATTGGTTCCGATCCTTGTTCGACTTTTTTTTCCAAAGAGGATTACCAAAAAATAGGTTCCTCTGTTTGGATCTTTAGGATGGTCAAAATCATGTGGACAACTTTGACAAGATTGGTTCCGATCCTCATTCGACATTTTGGCCCAAAGAGGTTTCCCAAAGATGAGGTTCCTTCATATTGATCTTTAGGGTGGACCAAATCATGAGGACAACTTCGAAAAGATTGGTTCCAATCTTCGTTTGACATTTTGGTCCAAAGTGGAATCCCAAAGAAGATTGGTTTTTTGCATGGACTAAATCATGAGCACCACTTGACAAGATTGGTTCAGATCCTTGCTCGATATTTTGTCAAAAGAGGATTCTTAAAGAAGAGGTTCCTCCATTTGGATCTTTGGGTTGGTCCAAATCATGAGGAGAACTTTAACAAGACTGGTTCCTATTGTCGTTCGACATTTTGATCCAAAAAGGATTCCCAAAGAAGATTGGTTTTATGGATGGGCTAAATCAAGAGGACAACTTTGACAAGATTGGTTACGATCCTCGTTCGACATTTTGGTCCAAAGAGGATTCGAAAAAAAGGTTCCTCCACTTGGATATTTAGCATGGTCCAAATCATGAGAACAACTTTGAAAAGATTGGTTCTGATCCTCGTTCGACATTTTTGTCCAAAGAGGAATCCCAAAGCAGATCAGTTTTTTGTATGGACTAAATCATGAGAACCACTTGACAAGATTGGTTCCGATCCTCGTTCGATATTTTGGTCCAAAGAAAATTTCCAAAGAAGACGCTACTCCATTTGTATCTTTAGAATGGTCCAAATCTTGAGGGCAACTTTGAAAAGATTGGTTCCGAACCTCATTTGATATTTTGGTCCAAAGAGGATTCCCAAAGAAGAGGTTCCTCCATTTGGATCATTAGAGTGGACCAAATCATGAGGACAACTTTGACAACATTGGATCCAATCCGCATTCGACATTTTAGTTTAAAGAGGAATCCATAACAAGTGGTTCCTCCATTTGGATCTTTTGGATGGGCCAAATCATGAGGACAACTTGGACAAGATTAGTTTTTTTGATCGAAAAAATTATGAGGACAACTTTGACATGAGGACAACTTGGACAAGATTAGTTTTTTTGATCGAAAAAATTATGAGGACAACTTTGACAAGATTGGTGCCAATCCTCATTTGATATTTTGGTCCAAAGAGGATTTCAAAATATGAGGTTCCTCCATTTGGATCATTAGGATGGACCAAATCATGAGGAAAACTTTGACAATATTGGATCCGATCCTCGTTCGATATTTTAGTCTAAAGAGGAATCCCAAACAAGAGGTTCCTCCATTTGGATCTTTAGGATGGGCCAAGTTATGAGGACAACTTCGACAAGATTGGTTTTTTGGATGGAAAAAATTATGACAACTTTGACAATATTGGTTCAAATCCTCATTTGACATTTTGGTTCAAAGAGGATTCCCAAAGATGAGGTTCTTCAATTTGGATCTTTAGGATGGACTAAATCATGAGGACAACTTTGACAAGATTGGTTCCGATCCTCGTTCGACATTTTGGTGAAAAAGAGGATTCCCAAAGAAAAGCTTTTTCTATTTGGATCTTTAGGATGGACCAAATCTTGAGGAAGACTTTGACAAGATTGGTTCTGATCCGAGATTCCTCCATTTGGATCTTTAGGATGGTCCAACTCATGTGGAAAACTTTGACAAGATTGGTTCAGTTCCTCGTTAGATATTTTGGTCCAAAGCTTATTCCAAAAGAAGAGGTTCCTCCATTTGGATCTTTATCATGGTCGCAATGATATTGACAACTTTGACAAGATTTGTTTCGATCCCCGTTTGACATTTAGGTCCAAAGAGGATTCCCAAAAAAGACCTCCATTTGGATCTTTATGATCGACCAAATCATGAGGACAACTTTGACAAGATTGGTTCCTATCATTGTTCGACATTTTGGTCAAAAGAGGTTTCCCAAAGACAATATTCCTCGATTTGGATCTTTAAGTTGGACCGAATCATGAGGACAACTTTGAAAAGATTGGTTCGGATCCTCGTTCAACAATTTGGTCCGCAGTAGATTCCCAAAGAAGTGGTTCCTCCATTTGGATCTTCAGGATGGTTAAAATAATGAGGAAAATTTTGACAAGATTGGTTTCAATCCTCGTTCGACATTTTGGTCAAAAAGCATTCCCAATGAAGACGTTCCTAAATTTTGATTTTTTGGACGGTCCAAGTCATGTGGACAACTTTGACAAGATTGGTTCCGATCCTCGTTCCACATTTTCGTCCAAAGAAGATTCCCAAAGAAAAGGTTCCTCATTTTGAACTTTAGGATGGTCCAAATCATGAGGAAAACTTTGACAAGATTGGTTCCGATCCTCATTCGACATTTGTATCCAAAGAGGATTCCCAAAGTAGAGGTTCCTCCATTTGGATCAAATCATTTGGACAACTTTGTTAAGATTGGTTCCGTTCCTCGTTCGACATTTTTTTTCCAAAGAGGAATCCCAAACGAGAGGTTACTCCATTTGGATATTTAGGATGGACCAAATCATTAAGCAACTTTGACAAGATTGGTTTTTTGGATGGACTAAATCATGAGGACAACTTTCACATGATTGGTCCGAACCTCGTTCGACATTTTGGTCCAAAGTGGATTCCAAACGAAGAGGTTCCTCCATTTGAATCTTTAGGATGGTCCAAATCATAAAGACAACTTTAACAAGATTTTTTCCTATCCACGTTCGACATTTTGGTCCAAAGAGGATTCCAAAAGAACATTGGTTTTTTAGATAGACTAAATCATGAGGACAACTTTGATAAGATTGGTCTGATCCTCGTTCGACTTTTTTTTCCAAAGAGGATTACCAAAAAATAGGTTCCTCTGTTTGGATCTTTAGGATGGTCAAAATCATGTGGACAACTTTGACAAGATTGGTTCCGATCCTCGTTCAATATTTTGGCCCAAAGAGGTTTCCCAAAGATGAGGTTCTTCCATTTGGATCTTTAGGATGGACCAAATCATGAGGAACACATTGACAAGATTTTTTTCCATCCTCGTTCGACATTTTGGTCTAAAGAGGGTTCCCAAAGAAGAGTTTCCTCCATTTTGATCTTTAGGGTGGGCCATGTCATGAGGACAACTTTAAAAATATTCATTTTCATCCTCGCTCGATATTTTGGTCGAAAGAGGATTCCCTAAGGAGAGGTTCATCCATTTGGATCTTTCGAGTGGACCAAATCATGAGGAAAACTTTGACAAGATTGGTTCCGATCCTCGTTTGATATTTTGGTCCAAAGAGGATTCCCAAAGAAGAGGTTCCTTCATTTGGATCTTTTGGATGCCCCAAAATCACGTAGAAAACTTTTACAAGATTGGTTCCGATTCGAGTTTCCTCCATTTGGATCTTTAAATTGGACCAAATCATGAGGACAACTTTGACAAGATTGGTTCCGATCCTCGTTCGACATTTTCCTCCATTTGGATGTTTTGGTTGGACCAAATCATGAATAAAACTTTGACACGATTGGTTCCGATCCGAGGTTCCTCAATTTGGATCTTTAGGATGGTCCAAATAATGTGAAATTTTTTGACAAGATTGGTTTCGATTCTCGTTCAACATTTTGGTCCAAAAAGGATTCCCAAAGAAGAGGTTCCTCCATTTTGATTTTTAGGATGGTCCAAATCATGAGGACAACTTTAACAAGATTATATTTTTGGATGGACTAAATCATGGGGGACAACTTTTACAAGATTGGTTCCGATCCACATTCGACATTTTAATCTAAAGAGGATTGCCAAAAATGAGGTTCCTTCATATTGATCTTTAGGGTGGACAAAATCATCAGGACAAGTTTGAAAAGATTGGTTCCAATCCGCGTTCAAAATTTTGGTCCAAAGAGGAATACCAAAGAAGATTGGTTTTTTGCATGAACTAAATCATGAGCACCACTTGACAAGATTGGTTCCGATCCTTGTTTGATATTTTGTCCAAAGAGGACTCATAAAGAAGAGGTTCCTCCATTCGGATCTTTGGGTTGGTCCAAATCATGAGGTGAACTTTAACAAGACTGGTTCCTATTCTTGTTCGACATTTGGATCCAAAAAGGATTCCCAAAGAAGATTGGTTTTATGGATGGGCTAAATCATGAGGACAACTTTGACCAGATTGGTTCTGATCCTCGTTCGACATTTTGGTCCAAAGAGGATTCGAAAAAAGAGGTTCCTCCACTTAGATCTTTAGCATGGTCCAAATCATGAGGACAACTTTTAAAAGATTGGTTCTAATCCTCATTCGACATTTTGGTCCAAAGAGGAATCCCAAAGAAGATTGGTTTTTTGTATGGACTAAAACATGAGCACCACTTGACAAGATTGGTTCCGATCCTCGTTCGATATTTTGGTCCGATGAAAATTTCCAAAGAAGACGCTACTCCATTTTATCTTTAGAATGGTCCAAATCATGAGAACAACTTTGACAAGATTGGTTCCAAACCTAATTCGATATTTTGGTCAAAAAAAGATTCCCAAAGAAGAGGTTCCTCCATTTGGATCTTTAGGGTGGACCAAATCATGAGGACAACTTTGACAACATTGGATCCGATCCTCGTTCGACATTTTTGTCTAAAGAGGAATCCCAAACAGGGGTTCTTTCATTTGGATCTTTAGGATGGGCAAAATCATCAGGACAACTTCGATAAGATTGGTTTTTTGGATGAAAAAAATTAGGAGGACCACTTTGACAATATATGTTCCAATCCTCGTTTGACATTTTGGTTCAAACAGGATTCCCAAAGATGAGGTTCTTCCATTTGGATCTTTAGGATGGACTAAATCATGAGGACAACTTTGACAAGATTGGTTCCGATCCTCGTTCGACATTTTTGTGAAAAAGAAGATTCCCAAAGAACAGCTTTCTCTATTTGGATCTTTAGGATGGACCAAATCTTGAGGAAGACTTTGACAAGATTGGTTCTGATCCAAGGTTCCTTCATTTGGATCTTTTGGGTGGTCCAACTCATGTGGAATCTTTTACAAGATTCGTTCCGTTCCTCGTACGATATTTTGGTCCAAAGCTTATTCCCAAAGAAGAGGTTCCTCCATTTGGATCTTTATCCTGGTCGCAATCATAAGGACAACTTTGACAAGATTTGTTCTGATCCCCATTCGACATTTAGGAACAAAGAGGATTCCCAAAATAGACCTCCATTTGGATCTTTATGATGGACGAAATCATGAGGACAACTTTGACAAGATTGGTTCTGATCATTGTTCGATATTTTGGTCCAAAGAGGTTTCCCAAAACGATGTTCCTCCATTTGGATCTTTAAGCTTGACCGAATCATGAGGACAACTTTGAAAAGATTGGTTCGGATCCTCGTTCAACATTTTGGTCTGAAGAAGATTCCCAACGAAGTGGTTCCTCCATTTGGATCTTCAGGATGGTTAGAATCATGAGGAAAACTTTGACAAGATTGGTTTCAATCCTCGTTCGACATTTTTGTCCAAAAGCATTCCCAATGAAGAGGTTCCTACATTTTGATTTTTTGGACGGTCCAAATCATGTGGACAACTTTGAGAAGATTTGTTCCGATCCTCGTTCGACATTTTCGTCCAAAGAGGATTCCCAAAGAAGAGGTTCCTCATTTTGAACTTTAGGATGGTTCAAATCATGAGGAAAACTTTGACAAGATTGGTTCTGATCCTCATTCGACATTTTGATCTAAAGAGGATTCCCAAAGTAGAAGTTCCTCCATTTGGATCAAATCATTTGGACAACTTAGACATGATTGGTTCCGTTTCTCGTTCTACATTTTTTTCCAAAGAGGAATCCCAAACGAGAGGTTACTCCATTTGGATATTTAGGATGGAACAAATCATGAAGCAACTTTGACAAGATTGGTTTTTTGGATGGACTAAATCATGAGGACAACTTTCACATGATTGGTTCCGATCCTCGTTCGACATTTTGGTCCAAAGTGGATTCCAAATGAAGAGGTTCCTCCATTTGAATCTTTATGATGGTCCAAATCATGAAGACAACTTTAATAAGATTTGTTCCTATCCACGTTCGACATTTTGGTCCAAATAGGATTCCCAAAGAAGATTGGTTTTTTAGATAGACTAAATCATGAGGACAACTTTAACAAGATAGGTTCCGATCCTCGTTCGACTTTTTTGTCCAATGAGGATTAGCAAAGTTTATTTTCTTCCATTTGGATCTTTAGGATGGTCCAAATCATGTAGACAACACTGAGAAGATTGGTTCCTATCCTCGTTCGACATTTTCGTCCAAAGAGGATTCCCAAATAAGAGGTTCCTCCATTTGAATCTTTAGGATGGTCCAAATCATGAAGACAACTTTAACAAGATTTGTTCCTATCCACGTTCGACATTTTGGTCCAAAGAGGATTCCCAAAGAAGATTGGTTTTTTAGATAGATTAAATCACGAGGACAAGTTTAACAAGATTGGTTCCGATCCTCGTTCGACTTTTTTGTCCAAAAAGGTTTACCAAAGAATAGGTTCCTCGGATTGGATCTTTAGGATGGTCCCAATCATGTGGACAACTTTGACAAGATTGGTTCTGATCCTCGTTCGACATTTTATCGAAAGAGGATTCCCAAAGAAGAGGCTCCTCCATTTGGATCTTTTGGATGGTCCAAATCTTGAGGTCAACTTTGAAGAGATTGGTTACTATCATCATTCAATATTTTGTTCCAAAGAGCATTCCCAAAGAAAAGGTTACTCATTTGGATCTTTAGGGAGGACCAAATAATGAGGACAACTTTGACAACATTGGTTCTGATCCTCGTTCTATATTTAGGTCTAAAGTGGCATCCCAAACAAAAGGTTCCACCATTTGGATCTTTAGGACGGACCAAATCATGAGGGCAACTTTGACTAAATTGGTTTTTCTGATCGACTAAATCATGAGAACAACTTCGACAATATTTGTTCCGATCCTTCTTCCAAATTTTTTCCGAAAGAGGATTCCCAATGAAGTGGTTCATCCATTTGGATCTTTAGGATGGACCAAATCAAGAGGACAACTTTGACAAGATAGGTTCCGATCCTCGTTCGGCATTTTGGTGAAAAAGAGGATTCCCAAAGATAAGGTTCCTCTGTTTGGAACTTTAGGATTGACGAAATCATGGGGAAAACTTTGACAATATTCATTCTGATTCGAGGTTCCTCCATTTGGATCTTTAGGATGGTCAAAATCATGTTGAGAGCTTTTAAAAGATTTGGTCCGATCCTCGTTCTAAATTCCGATCCGAGGTTCCTCCATTTGGATCTTTGGTTCTGATCCTTGTTCAACATTTTGGTCCAAAGAGGATTCCCAAAGATGAGGTTCCTTCATTTGGATCTTTAAGATCGACCAAATCATGAGGATAACTTTGACAAGATTAGTTCTGATACTCGTTCGACATTTTGGTGAAAAAGAGGATTCCCAAAGAACAACTTCCTCCATTTGGATCTTTACGATGGACCAAAGCATGAGGTAAATTTTGACAAGATTGGTTCCGATCCAAGATTCCAGCATTTGGATTTTTAGGATGGACGAAATCATGTGGAAAACTTTGACAAGATTTTTTCTGATCCTCGTTCGACATTTTGGTCCAAAGTGGATTCCCAAAGAACTGGTTCCTCCATTTGGATCTTTAGGATGGTCAAAATCATGAGAACAACTTTAACAAGATTGGATCAGATCCTAATTCGACATTTTTATCCATAGAGGATTCCCAAAGCAGATTGGTATTTTGGATGGACTAAATCATGAGGACAACTTTGACTCGATTGGTTACGATCCACATTCGACATTTTCATCCAAAGAGGATTCCCAAAGAAGAGGTTCCTCCATTTGGATCTTTAGAATGGTCCAAATAATGAGGACAACTTTAACAAGATTGGTTACGATCCTCATTCAACGTTTTGGTCATGAGAGGATTCCCAAAGAAGATTGGTTTTTTGGATGGACTAAATCATGAGGACAATTTTGACAAGATTGGTGCTTATCCTCGTTTGACATTTTGGTCCAAAGAGGATTCCAAAAGAAGAGGTTTCTCCATTTGGATCTTTAGCATTGTCCAAATCATGAGGCAAATTTGACAAGATTGGTTTCGATCATCATTCGATATTTTAGTCAAAAGAGGAATCCCAAAAAAGAGTTTCCTCTATTTTGATCTTTAGGATGGACCAAATCATGAGGACAAGTTTCACAAGATTGGTTTTTTGGATGAAATAAATCATGAGGACAACTTTCACAAGATGGGTTCCAATCCTCGTTCGACTTTTTGGTCCGAAGAGGATTCCCAAAAAAGATGTTCCTCCAATTGGATCATTAGGATGGACCAAATCATGTGGACAACTTTGACAAGATTGGTTCCGATCCTCGTTCGACGTTTTCGTAAGAAAAAGGATTCCCAAACAACAGCTTCCTCCATTTGAATCTTTAGGATGGACCAAATCATGAGGAAAACTTTGACAAAATTTGTTCCGATTTGAGATTCCTCCAATTCGATCTTTAGGATGGTACAAATCATGTGCAAAACTTTGACAAGAATTGTTTCGATCCTCATTCAACATTTTTGTTTAAAGTGGATTCCCAAAGATGAGGTTCCTCCATTTGGATCTTTAGTATGGTCCATATCATGAGGACAACTTCAACAAGATTTGTTCCTATTCGCTTTCGACATTTTGGTTCCAAGAGGATTCCTAAAGAAGATTGGTTTTTTGGATGGACTAAATAATGATAACAACCTTGACAAGATTGGTTTGAATCCTCGTTTGACATTTTGGTCCAAAGAGGATTCCCGAAGAAGAGGTTCCTCCATTTGGATCTTTAGGATGGTCCAAGTCATGAGGACAACTTTTACAAGATTGGTTCCGATCCTCGTTCGATATTTTGGTCCAAATAAGATTCCCTAAGAAGACCTCCATTTGTATCTTTATGATGGACCAAATCATGAGAAGAACTTTGAGAAGATTGGTTCCGATCCTCAATCGACATTTCGGTCCAAGAAGGATTCCCAAAGACGAGGTTGGTCCATTTGGATCTTTAAGATGGACCAAACCATACAAGCTTCAATGGCTTACCAATTGTGGAGAAATGAAGGAGTTTCCCAAGCTTTAATTTCTTTTACTCTTGGTAAGTATAAGGATATGATTTTATGTGATGTTGTACTTATGCATGTGGGAGATATATTACTTGGTCGTCCTTGGCAATATGACAGGAGGGTTATGTATGATGGTTTCCTAAATAGGTATAGTTTCATTAAGGATTGTAGAAAAAATATTCTTGTACCTTTATCTTCAAAAGAAGTTTGTATTGATCAAATGAAACTTGCGAAAAAAAGAATTAAGTTTGAAGAAAAAGAAATGAGAGGGAAAAAAGAATTGAGTGAAGAAATGAGTGATAGAGAAAAAAAAGGTTTGAGATGTAAAAATGAAAGTGTGAAGAAAGAGGAGTTTCGAGAAAAAGAAACTAATGAGAGAAAATAGAAGAGTGAAAAAGAAAAGCGTGAACAATTAGAGCAAAAAGAGAGAAGAGGCAAATTAGTGAGTTATCTTGCAAAAATGAGTGAGGTGTGGACCGTTTTGCTTAGTAAAAAGCCTAATTTTGTGCTTATGTGCAAAGTAGACTTTTTGGCAACTAACCTTAACCAATATTTTCCTAGTGTGTTTGAATATCCTTTTCAGGTTTGGAAGCATTACTTATGGCCGAATAAGAGCTTGAGGTGTTCGGAAGGGCAATACATCCAAGCAAGAAAGTATATTGAAACTACTGAGGTAATCGAAACATTTCTCTATGGAACGCACTATCATCAAGGTAAAGAGAATGTTGTAAGTACTCTACTTTCTAGTTTTAAGTATATGAAAGTTCTTGTTAATGAGCCTCTTGAAAATGAAAATTTTGAGTATGTGGAAAAGTTGAACCATTTAGGAATGCATATTCATCTTATGTTGTTAATTTTTCTTTGAGAAGTTACAATGTATACCATGTTGTTTTACATGAAGGGAAACTCAAGAGGAGATAAATGAAACTTTTGGAGCAATGCTTAGGGAAACTAACATTAAAGCAGAAAGTTCAGAGAATTATTTTTATTATGTGGAGAATACATTTAATAGGACCATTCATCATAAAAAAAATTTATTTTTCAAATAAAATACTTTATGGTCTTTATGCTATTACTCCATTTGAGTTGCTGCCTTTGACATGTAATACTTTTATGAGTGATTTAGCCCATTTTAAATATGTTTTCAACAAATTAATGCTCGTGGACTTGAAGAAAAAGATTTCAAAGCAAGTTTTCACAATTACCTCAAAAATGATCAAGAGAAGGAAACCATTTAAGTTTCATCAAAGAGCATGGATTTGGATGCATTTTCGGAAGAAAAGATTACAAAAAAGGACTAAGTTGCATCCAAGTGGTGATGGACCATATCAAGTCCTTGGAAAAATCTATGCAAAAGTCAACACCATTGTGTTAAAAGGTGAGTATTTTTGGAATTATATTTTTAATGTTGCTGATTTGAGTCCTTTTGATGTAAGGGATGATGACCTTTATTCGAGGACGAATCTTCTTGAAGAAGGGGAAGATGATAAGGATCATGGAAGCACTCCAATTCAAATACATGTCCCAAGCAACCCAATCACAAGATCTGAAGCAAAGAAGATCCAACAAGCTTTTATTACACACGTGCAATAATGGCTAGGCTCGGATCAAGCTTTATTTCCAAGTGAGCAGCCCAATTTGGATGAAGACTTGACATATCCAACTTTGAAGATCAATGTATGCAACTTACAAATCCATAAGGAAATTATCTACTAAGATAAGCTTGTGAAAGTCTCACATATGCTTTAAGTGGAAGAGTGCAACAACTAAGCAAATCAGATTTACTTTTGTTTGAATTTTAGACAAAGTTCCTTATTTATAGCCGTGTGCCATAATTGCTCTACTTTCCTTTTCTGTTTTTACTATTTTGTAACTGAATACTTTAATGCTTTGTTTCCTTTTATGTTTTGTTTTCCTTTTGTTATTTGAAGGCTATAAAAGCCATGGAACTGAATGTAAAAAATAAGATTATTGTTGAATGAAAATTAAGTTACTCTTTGAGCGTTTCTTTTAAAAACCAAATAGAGTTTTCATTTCCTTGCAATTTTTGTGTTTAGGGTTGCTTCCGAGTCATTCAATTAGGGATTAATCAACCTAGTTGTGGAGTGATTCAATCTGAAAACAAGAAACCTCATTCTTGTCTCTAGCCTTAATCTCTTGGTTGAAACCGATTAGTTAGGGAGGGTTTGAGTTCTTGCTTCAAAGGTTCATGCTAAGCATAATAGCAAGGGTCTTTGGACTTGCAATTTGGGTTTTCCTTCTCAGACAAGATTGGTTCCGATCCGAGGTTCCTCCATTTGGATCTTTAGGATGGTCGAAATCATGAGGAAAACTTTGATAAGATTGGTTCTGACCCGAGGGCTTCCATATGGATCTTTAAGATGGACCAAATCATGAGGACAACTTTGAAAAGACTAGTTAGAATCCTCGTTCGATATTTTTGTTTAAAGAGGATTCCCAAATAAGAGGTTTCTCCATTTGGATCTTTAAGATGGACCAAATCATGTGGAAATCTTTTACATGTTTTTGGTTTCAATACATTTTGGTCCTAAGAGGATTCCCAAAGAAAAGGTTCCTCAATTTGGAACTGTAGGATGGTCCAAATAATGAGGACAACTTTGACAAGATTGGTTCCGATCCGAAGTTCATCCTTTTGGATCTTTAATATGGTCCAAATCAAGAAGAAAACTTTGACAAGTCTTCGATTTCAATACATTTTGGTCCAAGGAGTATTCCCAAAGAAGTGGTTCCTCCATTTGGATCTTTAGCTTGGACCAAATCATGAGGACAACTTTGACAAGATTGGTTCTGATCCTCATTCGATATTTTGGCCCAAAACGATTCCCAAAAAAGTGGTTTCTCCTTTTGGATATTTAGGATGGCTCAAATCATGAGGACGGCTTTGACAAGATTGGTTGGATGATTTGAGGATCCTTTTTTTAGATCTTTAGGATGGACCAAATAATGAGGACAACTTTGACAAGATTGGTTCCGATCCTCGTTCGACATTTTGGTCCAAACGGAATTCCAAAAGAAGAGGTTCCTGAATTTCTTATCTTTAGGGTGGACCTAATCATGAGGTAAACATTGACAAGATTAGTTTCGATCCTCGTTCTAAATTTCGATCCAAAGAGGATTCTCAAAGAAGAGGTTCCTCCATTTCGATCTTTAGGATTGTTCAAATCATGAAGACAACATTGACAAGATTTGTTGCAATATGAGGTTCGCCCATGTGTATCTTCAAGATGGACCAAATCACGAGGAAAAATTTGAAAAGATTCGTTTCGAACCTCATTCGACATTTTGGTCCAAAGAGGATTCTAAAAGAAGATGTTCCTACATATGGATCTTTAGGATAGTCCAAATCATGAGGAAAACTTTGACAATATTGGTTCCGATTATCGTTCAACATTTTGGTCCAAAGAGGATTCCCATAGAAAAGCTTCCTCAATTTGGATCTTTAAGATGGACAAAATCATGGGGAAAACTTTTACAAGATTGGTTTAGATCCTTGTTCGACATTTTGGTCCAAAGAGGATTCCCAAAGAAGAGGTTTCTCCATTTGGATCTTTAAGATGGACCAAATCATGAGGAAAACTTTGACAAGATTGTTTCTGATCCTCGTTCGACAGATTGGTCCAAAAAGGATTTTCAAAGAAGAGGTTCCTCCACTTGGATCATTAGGGTGTACCAAATCATGAAGACAACTTTGACAAGATTGGTTTCGATCCTCGTTCGGCATTTTTGTCAAAAGAGGAATCCCAAAGAAGAGGTTCCTCCATTTGCATCTTTTGGATGGTCAAAATCGTGAGGACAACTTTGACAAGGTGGGATCCAATCTGAGGGTCCTCCATGTGGATCTTTAAGATGGACCAAATCATGAGGAACACTTTCACAAGATTGGTTCTGATCCTCGCTCGACATTTTGGTGCAAAGAGGATTCCCAAGGAAGAGGTTCCTCCATTTCGATCTTTAGGATGGTCCAAATCATGAGGACAACTTTGACAAGATTGGTTCCGATCCAAGTTTCCTTAATTTGGATCTTTAAGATTGACAAAATTATGAGGAAAATTTTTACAAGTCTTTGGTTTCAATATATTTTGTTCCACAAGGGATTCCAAAAGAAGAGGTTCCTCCATTTGGAACTGTAGGATGGTCCAAATCATGAAGAAAACTTTGACAAGATTGATTCCGATCCGAGGATCCTTAATTTGGATCTTTAGGATGGACCAAATCATGAAGAAAACTTTGACAAATCTTTGGAATCAATACATTATGGTCCAAGTAAGATTCCAAAAGAAGAGGTTACTTCATTTGGATCTTTAGCATGGACCAAATGATGAGAACAACTTTCACAAGATTGGTTCCGATCCCCGTTGGATATTTTGATACAAAATTTTTCCCAAAAACAAGGTTCCTCCATTTGATAATTAGGATGGTCCAAATCATGAGGACAACGTTGACAACAATGGTTGGATGATCTGAGGTTCTTCCTTTTGCATCTTTAGGATGGACCAATTCATGAGGACAACTCTTACAAGATTGATTTCGATCCTCTTTCGATATTTTGGTCCAAAGAAGATTTCCAAAGAAGTGGTTCCTCCATGTGGATCTATAGGGTGGACCAGATCATTAGTCAACTTTGGCAAGATTTGATCCGATCCTCGTTCGACACTTTGGTCGATTGGGGATTCCCAAAGAAGAGTTTCCTTCATTTGGATCATTAGGATGGTCCATATCATGACAAAAACTTTGACAAGATTTATTCCGATCCGAGGGTCCTCCATGTGGATCTTTAAGATAGCCCAAATCATTTGGAACACTTTGACAAGATTGGTTCCGATCCTCGTTGACATTTTGGTCCAAAGAGAATTCCCAGAGAAGAGGTTCTTCCATTTGTATCTTTAGGATGGAGCAAATCATGAGGAAAACTTGGACAAGATTGGTTTTTTGGTTGGACTAAATCATGAGGAAAACTTTTACAAGATTTGTTATGATCCTCGTTCGACATTTTGGTCGAAAGAGAATTCCAAAAGGAAAGCTTCCTCCATTTGGATCTTTAAGATGGACCAAATCATGTGGAAAACTTTGATAAGATTGGATCCGATCCTTGTTCGACATTTTGGTTCAAACAGGATTCCCAATGAAAGGGTTTCTCCATTTGGCTCTTTAAGATGGACCAAATCATGAAAACACCTTTTAAAAGATTGGTTCCGATCCTCGTTCAATACTTTGTTCCAAAGATGATTCCAAAAGAAATGTTTCCTCCATTTGGATCTTTAGGATGGATTAAATCATGAGGACAACTTTGACAAGATTTGTTCCGATCTTCATTCGACATTTTGGTCCAATGAGGATTCCCAAAAAGAGGTTTCACCATTTTGATCTTTAGGATGGAACAAATCATGAGGACAACTTTTACAAGATTGGTTCCGATTCTCGTTTGACATTTTGGTCGAAAGAGGACTCCCAAAGAAAAGTTTCCTCCATTTGGATCTTTAAGATGGACCAAATCCTGAGGACAACTTTTACAAGATTAGTTCCGATCCTCGTTTGACATTTTGGTCCAACGATGATACCCAATTTAAATTTGCCTCCATTTGGATCTTTAGGACAAATTAAGTCATTAGGAGAACTTTGAAAAAATTTGTTCAGATCCTCATTCGACATTTTGGTCCAAGGTGGATTCCCAAAGAAAAGCTACCTCCATTTGTATATTTAGGATGGACCAAATCATGAGGACATTTTTGAATTGATTGGTTCCGATTCGAGATTCCTCCATTTGGATCTTTAAGATGGACCAAATCATTAGGACAACATTGACAAGATTCCTTCCGATCCTCGTTAGACATTTTGATACAAAGAGGATTCCCAAAGAAGATGTTCCTCCATTTTGATCATTAAAAAGATTGGTTCCGATCCTCATTCGAAATTTTTGTCCATAATGGATTCCCAAAAAGCTTCTTCCTTTTGGATCTTAGTGATGGACCGAATCATGAGGACAACTATGATAAGATTGGTTGGTTCTTCCATTTGGATCTTTAGGAGGGACTAAATCATTAGGACAAATTTGACAAGATTGGTTCCGATCCTCGTTCGATATTTTGGTACAAAGAGCATTTCCAAAGAAGAAGTTCCTCCATTTGGATCTTTAGGATCATAAGTTAAAATATGAGAAGATTGGTTCCGATCCCCATTTGACATTTTGGTCCGAAGAGGATTCCCAAAGACAAGCTTCATCCATTTGGATCTTTAAGATGGACCAAATCATGAGGAAAACTTTGACAGGATTGGTTATGATCCTCGGTTGACATTTTGTTATAAAGAGGATTCCAAGAGAAAATGACATGAAACCCTAGAATTGAAATAGAAACCCTTTGAAAGAACAAAGAACCCCTAGATGCACATCCTAAAACCCCATGAACAAAAAGGTAAAACCTTTGGAAAAACAAGAAAAGAAGATTATTCCAATGATCAAAGACCTTGAAATAAGAGAACTTGTTCTTATTTCAAGATTGAAACAATTCACAAACAAACTAGATCAAGGTTTGCTTGAATGTTCCTAAAACATGCAACCTAAGAACAAGGCTATAAAACTAAGCAATTTTAGCAAAGAAAAAAGCAATATTATTATCATATGAATTCTTGGTCTTTAGGGTTACAAATGAGGGTTTAAATAGCCAAAGAAACCCTAAAAACAACAAGGAAATTCGGATTACAAGGAGGCACAAAATCTGCCAAATCTTTCCTTAAGTGCATTTGGTGCATTTTAGGAAAGTTTTGCCCTAGAAGATATTATATCATTCCTAAACTATTCTAAGCATTAAAACTGATAAATAAAGGCCTAAAACATGTCCAAATACATTGTAAATTCGTGGACATCATATATGGCAAGTTCGGGAACAAATATGGAAAGTGGTCCAAATAAGGAAAGTTTGCAAAAGTGATGCAACTTTCCTAATTTGCTCTTCTCTTCATTTCTGATTGAACAAGTCTTCAATTCTCTTCTTCCAAATGCATTTTCCATTGATTAATGTGCATCAAGTCTTCTTTGTTAGCCTCCATGCTCGGATCTTCGAAGCTTGTCTTGACTTTGCTAATGTAGGCTTGTAAATGGATGTTCAATGCTTCTCTTGATCTTTGAACTTGTGATTGGTGCTTGAGCTTTTTGTGAGGTTCCATGATTCATATCAGAAAAGCTTCGTCCGTTTCGACATTTAGGATGGACAAAATTATGAGGACAACTTTGACTAGATTTGTTGTGATCCTCGTTCAACAATTTGGTCAAAAAGGATTCCCAAAGAAGAGGTTCCACCATTTGGATGTTTACGATGGTCCAAATCATGAGGAAAAGTTTTACAAGATTGGTTCTGATCTGTGGGTCCTCCATGTGTATCTTTTAGATGGACCAAATCATGAGGATAACTTTATCAAGATTAGTTTCGATCCTCGTTCAATAGTTTGGTCCAAAGAGGATTACCAAAGAAGAGGTTCCTCCATTTTGATCTTTTGGATGGACCAAATCATGACGACAACTTTGATAAGATTGGGTTACGATTCGAGGTTCCTCCATTTGTATCTTACGGATGGTCGAAATCATGAAGGAATCTTTGAAAAGATTGGTACATCCATTTGGATCTTTAATATGTTCAAATGATAAGGACAACTTTGAAAATATTAGGTCCTATCCGAGGTTCCTCAATTTGGATTTTTAGGATGGCACAAATCATGAGGAAAACTTTGACAAGATTGGTTCTGATCAGGGGTTCCTCCATTTGGATCTTTAAAATGAACCAAATCATAAGGAAAACTTTGACAAGATTGCTATCGGTCCTCATTGGAATGATTGGTTTAGATCCTCGTTTGATATTTTGGTCCAATGAGGATTCCCAAAGATGAGGTTCCTCCATTTGGATCTTTAGGATTAATAAAATCATGAGGACAACTTTGACAAGATTGGTTCCGATCATCGTTCGACATTTTTGTTCAAATAGGATTCCCAAAGATGAGGTTCCTCCATTCAGATCTTTTGGGTTGACCAAATCATGAGGACAACTTTCACAAGATTGGTTCCAATCCTCGTTCAACATTTTGGTCTAAAGTGGATTCCCAAAAAGGTTGCTCCTTTTGGATCTTTATGATGGAACAAATCATGAGGACAACTTTGAAAAGATTGGTTGGTTCCTCCATTTGGATCTTTAGGATGGACAAATTCATGAGGACCAATTTGACAAGATTGGATCTGATCCTCGTTCGACAATTTTGTACAAAGTGCATTTCCAAAGAAGAGGTTCCTCCATTTGGATATTTACGGTTAACGAAATCATGAGTAAAACTTTAACAAGATTGGTATCGGTCCTCATTGGAGAGATTGGTTAAGATCCTCGTTCGATATTTTGGTCCAATGAGGATTCCCAAAGATGAGGTTCCTCCATTTGGATCTTTAGGATTGACAAAATCATGAGGACAACTTTGACAAGATTGGTTTCGATCATCGTTTGACATTTTGGTCCAAATAGGATTCCAAAAGATGAGGTTCCTCCATTTGGATCTTTAGGATTGACAAAATCATGAGGACAACTTTAACAAGATTTGTTCCGATCCTCGTTCAACATTTTGATCCAAAGAGGATTCCTAAAAGGCTTCCTTTTTTTGGATCTTTATGATGGACCAAATCATGGGGACAACTTTGACAAGATTGGTTGGTTCCTCCATTTGGATCTTTAGGATAGATAACTTCATGAGGAAAAATTTGATAAGATTGGTTCTGATCCTCGTTCGACAATTTCGTACAAAGAGCATTTCCGAAAAATAGGTTCCTCCATTGGTTCCAATCTTCATACAACATTTTGGTCCGAAGAGGATTCCCAATGACAAGCTTCGTCCATTTGGATCTTTAAGATGGACCAAATCATGAGGAAAACTTTGACAAGATTGGTTCTGATGCTCTTTCGAAATTTTGGTCCAAAGAGGATTCCCAGAGAAAACCTTCGTCAGTTTGGATCTTTAGGATGGACCACATTATGAGGAAAACTTTGACTAGATTGGTTCCGATCCTCGTTCAACAATTTGGTTCAAAAAGATTCCCAAAGAACATGTTCCTCCATTTGGATCCTTACGATGGTCCAGATCATGAGGAAAAGTTTGACAAGAATTGTTCTGATCCGAGGGTGTGTATCTTTTAGATGGACCAAATCACGAGGATAACTTTATCAAGATTGGTTCCGATCCTCGTTCTATAGTTTGGTCCAAAGAGGATTACCAAAGAAGAGGTTCCTCCATTTTGATCTTTTGGACGGACCCAATCATGAGGACAAGTTTGATAAGACTGGTTCCGATCCGAGGTTCCTCCATTTGGATCTTTCGGGTGGTCCAAATCATGAGGGAAACTTTGACAAGATTGGTCTATCCATTTGGATCTTTAGTATGGTCCAAATGATAAGGACAACTTTGAAAATATTGGTTCCTATCCGAGGTCCTTCAATTTGAATTTTAAGGATGGTACAAATCATGAGGAAAACTTTGACAAGATTAGTTCCGATCAGAGGTTCCTCCATTTGGATCTTTAAGATGGACCAAATCATAAGGAAAACTTTGACAAGATTGGTATCAGTCCTCATTGGACACATTTGTTCAGATCCTCATTCGACATTTTGGTCCAATAAGGATTTCCAAAGAAGACGTTCCTCGCTTTGGTTCTTTAGGGTTGACCAAATCATGAACAAAAATTTGACAAGATTGTTTCCGATCCCTCGTTCGAGATTTTAGTCAAAAGAGGATTCCCAAAGAAGATGTTCATCTATTTGGATCTTTAGGATGGTCCGAATAATGAGGACAACTTTGAAAAGATTGGTTCCGGTTCTCAATTCCTCCATTTGGTGCATTAGGAGTGACAAAATCATGATTACAACTTTGACAAGGATGGTTCCGATCATCGTTCAACTTTTTGGTCCAAATAGGATTCCCAAAGATGAGGTTCTTCCATTTGGATCTTTAGGATTGACCAAATCATGAGGATAACTTTAACAAGATTGGTTCCGATCCTTGTTCGACATTTTGGTCCAAAGAGGATTCCCAAAAAGCATCCTCCTTTTGGATCTTTATGATGGATCAAATCATGAGGACAACATTGACAAGATTTGTTGGTTCCTCAATTTGGATCTTTAGGATGGACAAATTCATGAGGACAAATTTGACAAGATTGGTTCCGATCCTCGTTCGACATTTTGGTACAAAGAGCATTTCCAAAGAAGAGGTTCCTCCATTTGGATCTTTAGGGTTGACGAAAATCATGAGTAAAAATTTGACATAATTGGTTTCAATCCTCGTTCGACATTTTTGTCCGAAGAGGATTCCCAAAGACAAGCTTCATCCATTTAGATCTGTAAGATGGACCAAATCATGAGGAAAACTTTGACAAGATTGGAACTGATCCTCGTTCGACATTTTGGTCCAAAAAGGATTCCTAGAGAAAAGCTTCATCTGTTTGGATCTTTAGGATGGTCCAAATTATGAGGACAACTTTGACTAGATTGGTTCCAATCCTTGTTCGATATTTTGGTCCAAAAGGATACCCAAAGAAGAGGTTCCTCCATTTGGTTCTTTACGATGGTCGAAATCATGAGGAAAAATTTGACATGATTGCTTCTGATCCGAGGGTCCTCCATGTGTATCTTTTAGATGAACCAAGTCATGAGTATAACTTGGAGAAGATTGGTTCTGATCCTTGTTCAATAGTTTTGTCCAAAGAGGATTACCAAAGAAGTGGTTCCTCCATTTTGATCTTTTGGATAGACCAAATCATGAGGACAACTTTGATAAGATTGGTTCTGATCCGAGGTTCCTCCATTTGGATCTTTCGGATGGTCCAAATCATGAGGGAGCTTTGACAAGATTGGTCCATCCATTTGAATCTTTAGTATGATCCAAATCATAAGGACAACTTTGAAAATATTGGTTCCTATCCGAGGTTCCTCAATTTTGACCTTTAGGATGGTACAAATCCTGAGGAAAACTTTGACAAGATTATTTCTGATCTAAGGTTCTTCTATTTGGATCTTTAAGATTGACTAAATCATGAGGAAAACTTTCACAAAATTGGTATTCGTCCTCATTCAACAAATTGGATCAGATCCTCGTTCAACATTTTGTCCAATGAGGATTTCCAAAGGAGATGTTCCTCCATTTGATTCTTTAAGGTGGACCAAATCATGAGGAAAAATTTGTCAAAATTTTTTCTGATCCTTATTCGACATTTTGGTCCAAAGAGGATTCCAAAAGAAAAGCTTCCTCCTTTTTGGATCTTTAGGATGGACCAAATCATGATGACAACATTGAGATTGGTTTGTTCCTCCATTTGAATCTTTAGGATGGTCCAAGTTATGAAGACAACTTTGACAGGATTGGTTTTTTGGATGGACTAAATCATCAGGACAACTTTGACAAGATTGGTTCTGATCCTCGTTCGACATTTTGGTCGAAAGAGGATTTCCATAAAAGAGGTTCCTCCATTTGGTTCTTTAGGGTGGACCTAATCATGTGGAAAAATTTGACAAGATTGGTTTTGATCCTTGTTCGACATTTTGGTCCAAAGAGGATTCCCAAAAAACCGCTTCCTCCATTTGGATCTTTATGATGGAACAATTCATGAGGAAAACTTTAACAAGATTGGTTCCTATCCTCGTTCAACATTTTGGTCAAAATAATAATAATAATAAATGACTCATTTAAAACATAATTAAATCAGAGTTTAACCATATTATAGCGGAAGCGTTTTATTTAATAATCAATGAAACGATAAAAACAAAACATTGTTTGTGGCGCCAATTAAAAACAATAAATCAAATGAATTAAAAACAAACAAAATAAATGAAACCGCAAAATCCATAAATAAACTGACCAAATAGTCGTTAAAATATAATATTTGAAAATAAAATAAAATAATAAATAACAAGTCCTAAGGGCTCTAAGTGTAGCGGTAGCGCCATCCTTGTCAATCGTCATGGTTTCCATTAATATCAATGTTACCTGCAAAATAAAAGTTTGTAGGGCATTCGAATACCGTGACCTTTTAGCTTAGTAGATTAAATCCATACTCAAATAAGTAAATTAAAACCAAAAAAACTCATAATAGTAATGATTTACGGATAGAAGTCCATTACCACAATTTATATATTATTTAGTAGGTATTTAGCCAACAACACCATTACCAAATAATAATATAGCTCCGCTCTCCCACATTGTAGGTACTTAGCCTACGTCATCTCTTTGTTATTATTAAACTTGCATGGCATGCTATGCGCTTGAAAATATGATCATGGTGCCTTATAACCCACCATGATACGGCCATAACATCCATTATTAAATTTGCATATATGTATCACATTCATGATTCGTGCCATACTATACGCTTGAAAATATGATCATTGTGGGGTATAAGGCCACTGATGATACGTACCATAGTATACGCTCTACGAATTTAATGTATATTAATTATTAAGTTAGTTTAACTTCAAGCCGCTATTAGGCCCTAATTATAGCACATAACCATCTAACGAAATTAAAAACAATAATTGCAAATAAAACGAGAACATAATAATAATAATAATAATAATTAAAATCAATAAATCATCTCCCAAAAATATCATAATAAACATATAACAAACATGCAATCACATGGAATTTAACTTAACTTCTAAGTAGGAATTAACCTACCTTAATTGCAAATTGAACAAGTATTTGGACACGAAACAATTCCAAATTGACTTCTAACGTTGCCCAAGACCTGTATTGATATTAATTTAAAGTCAATTTAATGAAAACCGGAAGAACGAGACGAAAATCAGCTCGAATTGACTAAAAATGGGACCTAAACCGATCTGGACCAGCTGAACCAGTCCAATTGGACCAGTCCAGCAGGTCCAGTTGGACCGCCTCATCCCCTACCTCCAGCAGCCAGCACGCACGAAGACAAGAAAAAAAAAAAAAAACAGCGGCTCACCTACGCACGCCTTCTGGTGATGATCCGAGGTTGGAACTAGATGGGAACGACTAGAAAAGGTCAGATAACACACATCCCAATGAAATCAATTCGAAACCACCTCTGATTCGTGAAAAACAACCAAGAAACCGTTGTTTAAAGAACCCAGATTTCCGGCGAAGTAATGACAGTCCGACGAGGCTATAAACAAACGAAACCCAACAAAACAATACTCATTTAGCATGGAATCAAATCGAAAACATCAAAGTAACAAACTCTAACACGAACTAATCGAAGTTACCTAAGGAATGGTGAGATCAAAAGAGGTATTTCCTTGTTTTTCCGACAAAGAAGAAAAGCTCGTTCGATGGAGAAAACAATACGGAAAACGACCAACAAAAGGCTTGGAGAAACCTCGTGAAATTTAGATGATGAACATGTCCACGGTGCTGACTTGGTGAAGACGAGAAAGAGAGAGAGACAGTAGTAGAGTATGTATTACTTTTAGGGTTTGAGAATAGGTTGACATCCAAAAAGACTAAATTACCTTTAAGATCAAGTATAAAGAATAAGGGCATAAACGGTATTCAGACCATAACTTTTTACTCAAAATTAGGAATTGAGCGTAGTCAATTTCGTTGGACTTGTAGCGACGTGACGGTTTTGGAAAACTAAAGATAACATTAATTGGATCAAAATTAGTTAAAAGGCTAAAATGCCCTTGGGTGAAAATCCGGGTTGTTATTCCAAAGAAGAGGTTCCTCCATTTTGATTTTAAGCTTGACGAAATCATAAGTAAAAATTTGACAAGATTGGTTCCGATCCTCGTTCGACATTTTGGTCCAAAGAGGATTCCCAAAGAAAAGCTTCATGTATTTGGATCTTTAAGATGGACCAAATCATAAGGTAAACTTTGCAAGATTGGTTCTGATCCTCGTTCGACAATTTTGTCCAAATCGGATTCCAAAAGAAAAGCTTCGTCCATTTGGATCTTTAGGATGGACCAAATTATGAGGACAACATTGACGCGATTGTTTTCGATCCTCGTTCGACATTTTGGTTCAAAATGATTCCCAAAGAAGAGGTTCCTCCATTTTGATCTTTATGATGGTCCAAATCATAAAAAAAACTTTGACAAGATTGTTTCTGATCCGAGGGTCCTCCATGTGTATCTATTAGATGGACCAAATCATGGGGATAACTTCGACAAGATTGGTTCCGATCCTCGTTCGATATTTTGGTCCAAATAGGATTACCAAAGAAGAGGTTTCTCCGATTTGATCTTTTGGATGGACCAAATCACGAGGACAACTTTGATAAGATTGGTTCCAATCCGAATTTCCTCCATTTGGATCTTTCGGATGGTCCAAATCATGAGGGAAACTTTGACAAGATTGGTCCATCTATTTGGATCTTTAGTATGGTCCAAATCATAAGGACAACTTTGATAAGATTGGTTCCAATCCGAGGTTCCTCAATTTGGATCTTTAGGATGATACAAATCATGAGGAAAACTTTGACAAGATTGGTTCTGATATGAGGTTCCTCCATTTGGATCTTTCAGATGGACCAAATCAAGAGGAACACTTTGACAAGATTGGTACCGGTCCTCATTCGATAGATTGGTTCAGATCCTCATTCGACATTTTGTTCCAATGAGGATTTCCAAAAAAGAGGTTCCACCATTTGGTTCTTTGGGGTGGACCAAATCATGAGGAAAAATTTGACAAGATTCTTTCTGATCCTCGTTCGACATTTTGGTCCCAAGAGAATTCCAAAAGAAAAGCTTCCTCCTTTTTTGATCTTTAGGATGGACTAAATCATGAGGACAAATTTGACAAGATTGGTTGGTTCCTCCAGTTGAATCTTTAGGATGGTCAAAGTTATGAGGACAATTTTGACAAGATGGGTTTTTTGGACGGACTAAATCACGAGGACAACTTTCACAAGATTGGTTCAGATCCTCGTTTGAGATTTTGGTTGAGGATTTCCAAAGAAAAGGTTCCTCCATTTGTTTCTTTAGGGTGGACCAAAACATGAGGAAAATTTTGACAAGATTGGTTTTATCCTTGTTCAACATTTTGGTCCAAATAAGATTCCCAAAGTATAGCTTTCTCCATTTGGATCTTTAAAATGGACAAAATCTTGAGGAAAACTTTGACAAAATTGGTTCCTATCCTCGTTCGACATTTTGGTCCAAAGAGGATTCCCAAAGAAAAGCTTCGTTCGTTTTGATCTTTAATATGGACCAAATCATGAGGTCAACTTTGACAAGATAGGTTTCGATCCTCGTTCGACATTTTGGACCAAAGAGGATGGACCAAATCATAGGGATAACATTGACAAGATTGGTTCTGATCCTCGTCCGACATTTTGGTCCCAAGAGGATGTTCAAAGAAGAAGTTCCTCCATTTGAATCATTAGGATGGACCAAAGATGACCTCAAGATATGGTCCATCCTAATGATTCCCAAAGAAGAGGTTCCTCTGTTTGGTTCTTTATGATGGTCCAAATCATGAGGACAATTTTGACAAGATTTGTTTCGATCCTGGTTTGACATTTTGGTCTAAAGAGGATTTCCAAAGAAGAGGTATCTCCATTTGGATCTTTAGGATGCTCCAGATCATGAGGAAAACTTTGACAAGATTTGTTCTGATTCGAGGTTCCTCCATTTTGATTTTTAAGATGAACCAAATAATGAGGAAAACTTTAATAAGATTGGTTTTGATCCTAGTTCGACATTTTGTTCCAAAGTTGATTCCAAAAGAGAAGCTTCCTCCATTTGGGTCTTTAGGATGGACCAAATCATGAGGAAAACTTTGACAAGATTTGTTCTGATCCTCGTTCGATATTTTGGATCTGTTGTTTCTATTTGGTCTAGGGACTGGAGGAGTCCCAATGAAACGATTCCTCCATTTGGATCTTTAGGGTGGACCAAATCATGAAGAAACCTTTGACAAGATTGGTTCTGATCCTCGTTCGACATTGTGGATATTTAAGGTGGACCAAATCATAAAGAAAACTTTGACAAGAATGATTCCAATACGTGTTTCCTCCATTTGGATATTTAAGATGGACCAATTCATGAGGACAACTTTGACAAGATCGGTTCAGAGCCTCATTCGACATTTTGGTCCAAAGAGGATTCCCAAAGAAAAGTTTCATCCATTTGGATCTTTAGGATGGTCCAAATCATGAGGAAAACTTTGACAAGAATGGTTCCGATCCTCATTTGACATTTTGGATCTGTGGTTTCTATTTTGTCTAGAGAGTGGAGGATTCCCAAAGAAACGCTTCCTCCATTCTGATCTTTAGGGTGGACCAAATCATGTGAAAAACTTTGACAAGATTGGCTCCAATTCTTGTAACACATTTTCGTCCAATGAGGATTCCCAAAGAAAAGCTTCCTCAATTTGGATCTTTAAGATGGAACGAATCATAAGGACAACTTTAACAAGTTTGGTTCCGATCCGAGGTTCCTCCATTTGGATCTTTAGGATGGTCCAAAGATAATCCAACAAATCTTGTCAATGTTGTCCTCATGATTCGATCTAGAGAGTGGAGGTCCGAGGTTCCTTGATTTGAATCTGTAGGATGGTAAAAATCATGAGGACAACTTTGACAAGATTAGTTCCTATCCACGTTCGACATTTTGGTCCAAAGTGGATTCCCAAAGAAGAGGTTCCTCCATTTTGATCTTTATGATGCACCAAATCGTGAGGCCAACATTGACAAGATTGGTTACGATGCTCGTTCGACATTTTTGTCCAAAGAGGATTTCCAAATGAGAGGTTCCTCCATTTGGATCTTTCAGGTGGACCAAATCATGAGGACAACTATGAAAAGTTTGGTTTCTATCCTCGTTCGACATTTTTGTCCAAAGACGAATCTTAAAGAAGAGGTTCCTCCATTTAAATCTTTAGCGAGGACCAAATCATGAGGTCAACTTTGACAAGATTCATTCCAATCCTCGTTCGACATCTTCAACGAAAGAGGATTACCAAAGAAGAGGTTCCTCCATTTGGATCTTTCACTACAAAAAAACTGTTAAATTGCGACCAGAAATTTACGACTAAAGCATTGGGTAGTTTTTTTGGTGACCACTCTAGTAGTAAATATGAAGTTTGACTTAAAACGACAATATGGTCACCTTTTTGCGACCAAATTGCGACCGAGCAAAGAATTAGTTATAAAAAATGGCGTGAATTTTTGGTGGGAATAAAGTAGCAAAAAAAGGTGTGTAATTTTGGTAGGAGAAAGGCTACCAAGTGGTCACAATTCAAAGTGACCATATGGTCGCACTTTTGGTGACCTTTAGTGACCAGTGGTAGCTTATAAATTTGGCGGGAAATAAGCTACCAGGTGGTCACATTGTTAAGGGACCAGATGGTCGCAAATGTTGTGATTTTAAATGACCAGTGGTAGATAAACAATTTGGTGGGAGAAAAGCTACCAAGTGGTCACCAAAATAAGTGACCATGTGGTCGTAAATGCTGTGACTTGATGTGATCCGGGGTAGTGAGGAAAATGGCTGGAAATTTTGGAGGGAAAATGCGACCAGTTGGTAGCAAAAATACTACCATCTGGTCGCAAATGAGCAGATGAGTCCATTATAAAATCCCCTCCTCCCATTGTTTGTTAGCATTAAGAAAAAAGAAAATGAGAGAGTGGATGTAGGTTCGTTTGATAGACAGGTATTTGAACGATGAATTCGTGGCCGGGGTTGAATAGTTTGTTGAGTTTTGCATGACAACTATCTATTATAAAAAGTATGGTGGAAAGCTACGTTGCCCGTGCAGGAAATGCAACAATAGGAGAATCATACCGGTTACAGATTTGAAGGTTCATCTTTATAGTCGGGGATTTGTGTAGAATTAATTCCACTCAAGAGGAAACAAAGGAAATGTTCAACGCTGCATTACATGAATCGAGACAATACGAAGGTATCAACTCGAATGTAGAGGTTGTTGCCAAAGAACGGAATGATGAACAACAGTATAGTCAGATGCAGCAAATGATAGTTGATGGTGCGGGTATGAGGGCAATGAAAATTTCTATGAAAGTTTAAACGTAGACGAAGATGAACGGGTTGTTGAAGAGGAAATGAATCTGGAAGCACGTAAGATGCACGAGATGCTAGAGACAGACAGCCGACCATTGTACGATGGGTGTCAGGTAAGTCAACTTGCTGCTGCTACAGAACTGTTAAATATAAAGGCGCAGTACAACATACCTGCTAGAGGATTTGATTCGATTGCATCGTGGTTTCGTCGATACGCTCCAGAAGAAAATATTATGTCCAACAGTTTGTACGACATGAAAAGCTAGTGGAGGGACTTGGCTTACCTGTGGAGAAAATAGATTCGTGTCAGAACGGATGCATGATTTACTGGAATGTGGATGAGGACCTGCATCACTGCAAATTCTGTTTTCTTCCATGATATAAACAAGGGAAACGCAACCTCATTTCGTATGCCAGCATGTTCTATTTACCGCTGACCCCACGTCTGCAACTGTTGTATGCATCGGATGTGACAACCTCGCACATGAGATGGCATCACGAGCATTCACAGGCTGAAGGTGTTATGAGACATCCCTCAGATGCTGCGGCATGGAAGCATTTAAATAATTTTCATCCTGATTTTGCACAAGATCCGAGAAACGTCAGATTGGGCTTATGCACGAATGGCTTTAACCCGTTAAGGGCATCCGGGGCACAATATTCAGTTTTGGCCAGTCATGGTAACCCTGTATAACTTGCCTCCCTCGATGTGCATGCGAGACCCGGTGATTTTTCTAACAGTGATCGTACCTGGGCTAAAAAGTCCAAAACAGAAACTGGATGTGTATTTGCAACCACTTATTGCAGAGTTGAAAAGGTTGTGGACTGACGGTGTTATGACGTACGACATTTCGAAGAAACAAAATTTCATGAGGCGCGCCGCGTTAATCTGGACGATCAGTGACTTCCCTGCGTATTCAATGTTGTTAGGTATGTTGATCTTTAATTGCTTTCAGATACATTTTTCATTATATGTTTAGCTTTTATTATTCCTTTCCTTAGTCAGTGTAGTTAATTGTGTGAACCTCAATCTCCTCCTCTTAAAGGATGGAGTACGGCGGGGAAATACGCATATCCACATTGCATGCTAGACACAGATGAATTTTATCTCAGAAACGGTCGGAAAACTTGTTGGTTTGATTGTCACCGTCGATTTTTACAGTTGAATCATACTTTGCGTTCAAACAGCATTGACTGGAAGAAGGGTCGACGAGTAAGAAACGAAACCCCCCCAACATTGTATAGTGGAAGGCAGATTCTTCACGGTATAGATGCTATAGGGATGCAGAAGATTACAGTGGACGGTGCACAGAGTGCAAACAATGCGGTTGGGAAAAACACGGGTTGGAAGAACCGGAGTATTTTTTGGGATCTACCGTATTGGGAAGATCTACTTATTAGACACAATCTAGATGTAATGCATATCGAGAAGAATTTCTTCAACAACATTTTCAATACGATGTTGAACGTTCCGGGAAAAATGAAGGACAATCTGAAGGCACGTTATAATGTACGGGAGATATGTCACCGTCCTGAGTTGGAGCCTGACGACAATGATAATTACGCAAAAGCAAAGTACATGTTGACGACGGATGAAAAGAAAACATTATTTGAGTGGATCAAATCCATCAAATTCCCATACGGATACATTTTGAATTTGAGTCGGTGTATAGACAGTCAAAAGCATATCATGTTCGGGATGAAAAGCCACGACTGTCATGTATTCATGCAATGATTGATGCCTGTCGCGTTCAAACCGTTCATAGAGAATAGACATTGGGAGCCGCTTGCAAAGTTGAGTGTTTTTTAAGGGACTTGACATGTACAGAGCTGACTGAAGCTACTGTCGCTTTAATGAGTTCAGAGATCACTGTTATTATCTGTAAGTTGGAGCGAATGTTCCCACCTGGCTTTTTTGACTCAATGGAGCATCTTCCAGTGCATCATCCATACGAGGCATTCTTAGGGGGTCTGATACATTACCGCTGGATGTACCCGTTTGAAAGGTAAGCACAGTTAATTTGTAATGTACACGTACAAAGTACAGTGATCGAATGTAAATGTTTTCTACACATTCTACCTACCCACAGGTACTTACGTCAAATGAAAAAGACAGTCAGAAATAAAGCAAGAGTAGAAGGATCTATCGTTAGTGCGTACCTGACGAAGGAGACTACCACATTTTGTTCATACTACTTTGACCAACACATTGCAGAGCAGTTTCGACCAGCGAAACGAAACATTGTCGAAAATTTACTTGAAGGTGTTGACATAAACGACTTGCCGATTTTTACGGAACCTGACATGACAGTTGGAAGATCAGTGCATAGGTCGTTGATCGATTCTGAGTATCACGTAATGCAGACATACGTGTTATGCAACTGCGCAGACATCGAGCCATACATAGAGTGAGTTCGTAACTTAAACATTATTTCATCGCATAAACAATTACAAACTATTTGCTAACTATTTTTGTAACATACAGATTATTTCTAAACTTATACGTTCGAATGACACGAGTTGGTCTTACAGCCGTTGAGGAGGGGTCAATAATCGACAAAGAGTTTTGTTCTTGGTTCAGTGCATACGTGAGTTATTTTAAATTGTCAAAAAAACCGTGGCAATTTGTTGAAAAAATTAATTTCTTCCTAACATTACTGTATGTGAACAATGACAGATTGACTCCCCTACATTACCGGTAGATGATCCTCGCATTATTTATTTGGTAAAGGGACCTGGACGGATTGCAAGGTCGTATACTAGAAACGTCAGTAACGGTTACAGATTTCAAATGAAGGCGCATTCAGTTAACAGGGCAATAAACAACAGTGGTGTTTGCATAAAAGGTCATGTGTTCGGCACAAACGAACATGATTACTTCGGAGTAATCGATGAGATTCTTGAGATTCAATACGCAAGTCTGACGCTAAAACGTATTATTCTATTCAATTGCACTTGGTTCGAGACAACCAGACGAGGCAGAGTCCGTAAGCTTGATCATTTACAAATCGTTGAGTTAAACAAGTCTAAGCATATGCGCACCGCTGATAGGTTTGTCCTCGCTTCACAGGCGATTCAAGTTTATTACTTGAACTATCCGATTAATAGACGAGATCTGATATATTGGTTAGTTGTTTGTAAAGTTAAACCACGCCAGGTAGAAGAAAACTTGTCCGAGAAAGACGACCATGCAGAGGAAGCTGTTACTTTTGAAGAAGATGAGAGAAGATGTCGTGCAATCGACGATGGTTAGAATGCAAGTACTGTTCGTCCTTTGAACGATGGAACGATAACATTGCATGATGATGATACAAATGCTTCCACTTCTCACGCACGTGACATTGATGCTGAATTTATTCGAGACGATGAATCCGATGAAGAAACAGAAGAAGAAGAAGAAGACTTTATGTGACGAACTTCTTTGAGACGATGAATCCGATGAAGAAATAGAAGAAGAAGAAGAAGCGACGATCGAATAAACTGAGGATGATGAATGAGACATTTCATAACTTTATTATTCACTGTGTATGTGTTTATTAAAACTATTTCTTTAATGAATGATAAAACAAAAAAATATATATATTAATATTTGCGACCATGTGGTCACAATTTAACACAAAAGGTGACCACATGGTAGTATTTTAGAAGGGAAAGGCAACAAGTTGGTCGCATGTGTGGAAAACTAGAATTATTTTTTTCAAAAAATATAAGTTAAATTACGACCATCTGGTCGCAAATATGAGCAGTAAATTTAATTTTTCATGAAATTTATGGTAGTGAATTTTAATATTACGACCTTGTGGTCGCAATTTTTGGCGGTGAATTTCATTATTGCGACCAGATGGTCGCTTTTTGAATAAATGCTACCAGGTGGATGCAAATATGGGTAAACATGCGACCAGGTGGTCGTAATTTCCCCAGCATGCGCGACCTTTCGTTTCTGGTCATGATTACATATTTGCGACCATTTGGTCGCAAAACCTTATTTAAAATCAGCAGCATTTTTCTTTCCCCCGTTTCCCTTTTCCTTTCTATTTTTCTTTCTCTCTTTTCTTTCTTTTCTCTCTTTCCCTCGTTCCGTTCCCTGTTATTTTTTCCCCGTTCCCATTTCCCGTTCATACTCTAAACCTAAAAACCCTAAACCTCCAATCCCGGTTTCTATTACGAGGTTAGTTTTCGTATAGATTTTAAGTTTTAAGTTTGTTTTAGTTTCAGCTTTTAGTTAGTTTTAGTTTAAGTTTAAATTTAGTTTACTTAGTTTTAATTAATTAGTTTAGTTTAATTTTGTTAATTTAAGTAATTGTAGTTTAATGAATCTAGCTAACTTTGTTTAATTAATTACTTAGTTTACTTTAGTTTAATTTATCTAATTTTAGTTTACTTTAATAAATTAATTAATTAGTTTAGTTTAATGTTGTTAATTTAATTAATTTTAGTTTAATTAATATAATTTAGTTTAATTAAGTACTTAGTTTACTTAAGGTAAATTAATCTATTTTCGTTTACTTTAATTAATTAATAAATTTTAGTTCAATTAATCTAATTTTAATTTAGTTTAATTTAAATAATTAGTTTAGTTTAGTTTAGTTTTTATGAATTAATGTTAGTTAAATTTAATTAATTTTAGTTTAATTTAATCTAATAGTTGAAATCTCCATTACTTAAGTTTACTTTAATTAATTACTTAGTTCACTTAAGCTAATTTTAGTTTACTTTAATTTAATTAATTAGTTTATTTTATTTTTGTAACGACCAGAATTCAATAAAGACTGGCCGCGAGTACTCTCAGCTGAAGTGCGGGAAAAAAGAAATTTAATTTCATTTAAAACGTCTCGTAATGGAAAACAACAATTTCTACAGAAAATTTGCGTGGGTCCATTTAAAAATCGAATAAACCAAAACCTGTTTACATCAATTTCCAAAGCAGAAAAATGGTAAATAACGTTTTAAAAGTGTAACAACTTAAAACAACTTTATACATGGACTATAAACAACGACATTTAAACTAATGATTACATAAGACACTTCTTATGCAATCCACATGACTCGAGCTCGAGATGTAGTCCACTAGTCTTCTTCCAAGCTCGACATCCAAGCTTCAACGCATACCATCTTCCCGTCACGACCTCGACCGCGGCAAAACCTGAAAGGTGATATGTAGTACCTTTGAGCATGGCGCTCAGTGAGAAAAACAAGAAAGTAGAGCAATTTATAATAGAAGTTCCTAAAATAAATTGAGGCCAAGAACTCAGGTCTCTCGGTCTTCTCTCATTTTATTTTCTTTTTCCAAAGAATCCGCTTCCTATAGTAATCCCGACAACTAACTAGAAACTTTCCCTTTCTTAGTTTAGACTAACCATAAACGGATAATTCTACTACCAAACCCCTCGAAGTAGCTTAACTCAGTTCGCCTTTCACATTCCCATCCCGTGCCTTCCTATCTCGGAACCCATTACACTTTGTGTTACTACTCCGTGAACATCCTCGATACTAGGCTACCCACTTACTTCTTCATCCCTCATTTCTCTTCAACCCGCTTCACCCCGCTTTCAGTCTTAAGGCCAAAACAATCTACAACACTTAATGGCACGTTTTGCAAGTGGCTCACACTACCATGTGTCTTATACGCACATCCTAGAATGAGCTATTAACATAAGTCCACAACTCGTTTCCTCCTAAACCCACTCCTCTCAACTCATGCCCCTAAGGTCCAACTAACCTATGGTACTTGCTACTCGTTCCGCACTAGCTCTCACTCCACGGGTCTTTTATGGACATTCTTGAAACCATCTCCCAAAGTGAATTCCAAACTCAAAATACCTTAGAATGAGCTATTAATCATAAGCAAGGATGAGGGTGTAGTGGCTAAAATGCATAGAAATGTGCTATGGAATATAAACGTGCATGTTTAGCCAAATATGATCATTTCAACTCATAACTAAGCCAGATAAACATTAACCATATCATTGCCACTTTCTACCATCGTCCCAATTCTCGCATCTCACTACGCACATTTCACATTCCATCATAACTAACTCGAGTCGTAGCTTATTTCACAATCTTTCAAATATGGTTATGCATGTACCTAAACAACCACAATTTCTCACGGGCCAACTTTTCATTTAACAATTTCCATTTCACATTCCCTACGTCTCACTATGCGTTTCTCACAAACTAACTCAACAATCACTCGAGCCGTAGCTCATTTATCCTTCCAGGCTATCGTAATAGCCACTCTAGCATCCAGGCCATCCACCACATAGCACCTCGGAGCTTTACCAATCCGCCACGGTAACCACGTGTAACGTCCAACATCCATACACCGATACACGGGTTACGACCCCATGGCCACGAGCAAGCATGATATGTAGATATGGTATGATATGAAATGAGATGCAAATGTTGTTAACGGTAATAATAGACATCATAGTTCAATCACCATATGCTTTAACTTAAAATCACATAATCCCTTGCACACTTTCAAGACTCCACATTACTAGTTTTTTTTCACATCATTCTTGCTCGTTTCTCGTGATCACACACATAATTAACATACATAAAACTCAATCAAGTATGTGGCTCAATCTTAACCACCAGGTAAATCGAAAAGAGCTATGCACAAGTAGCGAAACAAAAGAAAACAATAACCGAACTAACAAAACTACCTTGTCGTTTACACTCATCCATACGTCAACGAATTCTGTTTCTCGTAACTCCCGCTCCCCATTGGGTTCTAGGTTTCACAACACATTTTCATCTCAAACCCTCATCATTACTCTTCATTCAAACCTACGTTACTACCGGGCATCACACCATTACGTCAAAGTCTAATTCTTATTTTCTAGTTAAGACAACGCTTGATCTTGGCTTTCGTTCCTCATTAAACAAAGCATTTAATCTTCAATTATAAAATTTATATATCATATACACTTTAGTGAGAATAGTGAACTAAATCCCATAACTCAATTCGCTCCGAAAATCTCTATGCTAGCTAAAGAGAAAGTAGCAGTTTCGACAATTTAAAGGATTCTTGGTAACGCATTAGTCGGACTTTCCAACATTGTTTTCATTCATCAAATATGTAGATAATCACCTGATTAAACCACAATAAACAAATACTAAGGGAAGCCTAAGAGCACTCCGAGATTAGGAACCAGAAAATCTTCAAATGGCCAATAATCGGATTTTAAATTTAAGTTCCATTCGAGGCTTCCTACATTTATTCGATGGCTCCAGTGTCTAAGCGTCACTCTTGGATCTACTACCCCTCTCTGGGATTACATGCGTACCATCCGATAAGGTTTCGTTTTAACTTACGAGTCCATAAACCAAGGCAACCTACCACCTATTCTCTTTTAACTTTAAACACCACCCTCCAAGGAGTTAACTTATATTTCCAACAATGCAAAATCTAAACATCCAAATCCTATTCCAAGTCCGTGACCAAACTAGCTTTGTCAAGACACAGCTCCTAAACGTCTCTTCACTCAACCACTTATTTAATTCAATGTTTCCAAACTTAAACACCCAACAACATAGCAATTCATATTAAGAAAATCAAACATAAATACACTTTACGTTCTTAGAGATTCCCACCTTGAGATCCAAAGTATCTAGCTTGCACATTGGGGATTTACTTTGAGCTATTAAGCTACATACAATTCATGTCATACATTTAACACACTTTATATACCATAAACAATTAACATTTATAAATTTTACACAACCCAAGACCCCTAAAACAGCCCCACATCTCGAAAGTATAAAACAGCCCTTAAATTCTTTAACAAAACAGTGAGCAAGTTTTGCTAATTGACATAGTTCTAAACTAATGCTCCAATTATAATCCCAAGCTTTATTTTGAGACCCAAATCTTCATAAAATAAGTTTAGCTAGTTTTTAAATATAACAGGCAAATGAATACTTCATTTACAAAATTAGCAAAAATTGAACTTTAACAACCATGGGAGTTTTTATTTCATTTTTAAAGAGTCCTTCAATTTCTATTTAGTGTTCTCCTATTTTCCTTTGAATTTTGAAACAACATAAAACCTAACCTCATGAATTATATAAGTTAAGAATCATCTCTTTTTTTAGAAATTAAAGTGTGTTTCTTACATAATCTTTGCTTGATAAGAAAACCCATAACTAAAAACCATTGTAAAACATATCAAATTTTCACAATTTCATTTCAATATGCTTGATTTTTAATGTTATAAATAAAACCCAAGCTTTAAATCATATTTCACCCATTTTTACCCAAAACCAAGAAATAGAAAACTTACTTTTTCATGAGGAAAACAATGGGGAAAGGGAAATCTTCTTCTTGATTAAGCTTCTACTCGAAATTCCATACAAATTAGCCTTTGATTTGAGTGGATTCGGTTAAGATTTAAGAAAACCCAATGAAATCTCCTAGGGTGGCTTGGCTCACGGCTGGAAGAGGAAAAAGAAGAAGAAAATCTGCACTTTGTTTTGTTTTAAATGTAGTTTGTTGAGCAAAGTAAGATGATGACACCTAGCACTTTGACTAATCATTTTTTTTTTGTCTTCTAGCATTTTTCTTTTTTAAAAAAAACTTATTATTAATTCTCCATTTTCAGCCATGGAATTTTTATAATAGAAATATATTTATTTATTTAAAATCTAACACCAAATTTATTTAACCATAGTAAAATGTTAACCCAATAAACTAACCATGGTTAATTTCTTACCCAACCTTAGTTTACTCGTTTAACCTTGGTTATTCATCCCGAAATAATTATCTAATTTTATTTAAAACATAAAATTTTATTATAAATAAATTTCCAACTTCCATTATTTAAAATAAATGTTTTTTTAACTATTTTAACTATTTTCCCAAAACCCAAGCCGTCACAATTTTAGTTATAATTAATTAATGTTAGTTTAATTTAATTAATTTTAGTTCAATTAATCTAATTTAGTTTAATTCTTCATTACTTAATTTAATTAATTTTAGTTTAATTCTTCAGTACTTAGTTTTTTTTAAATTACTTCATTTTAGTTCAATTAATCTAATTTTAATTTACTTTAATTCAAATTCATTAATTAGTTTATTTTAAATTAGTTAATTAATTTATGTTAGTTTAATTTACATTATTTAATCAATTTAATTAATATTATTTCATTGATTAATTTAATTCAGATTATTTCATTAATTAATTAATTAAATTAATTTCATTATTTTATTTACTTAATTAGTATTAAATTAGTTTAGTTTAGTTGTAGGATTATGACGGGCAGAAGACGTCCTCCCCAGTCAGACGAGCCTGACGAGGCGACTCCGCAGCCGCCTACTACCGCTGCCCTTGATGCGGACCTCACTACAGAGGAGTTGGACAACCTCCTATTCGGTTATGAGCCGAGACTTGCTGCCACGCTCGATGATGCAGTCCCTAAGACCCAGCCTGCGACACCACGCTTGGCGCAGGACTCCCAGGCCACGACTTCTGCGGGAGCATCAGGGTCTGCATCACAGCCTGATCCCGCGGGACCCTCCACTTCAGGCACGCAGCTTCTTCCGGCCGCAGACTCTACCCTTCAGATTGAAGGGAATACGTAAGTAATTTTGTTTATTGTTTTAATTACTTAATTATTAAATCTTTAAACATTTTTAAAAGTATTTTTTTCTGTTAACTAATAGTTTCTAATATCACAATATTTTTATGTTTTTGCAGAGTATAGCCGCATACAACCGTTTCAAAACGGTTTTGCGAGGTCCTTCAGAGCATGCCTCTACCCAGCGACCTTTGCTGGCAGAAGATTCCGACGACGGAGAAACGTCGGATGTACGACAATTGGAAGGTAAAAGACATCATTTATTTTTATAATTAATTAATTTTCAAATTTATAGAAATAAATTTATTACTTTATTACTTTAACAATTTTTTATTTCAATTTTCAGGGCAAGTTTCCTGTTATCGATCCCGATATCACGGACGATAGATTCGTCCCCCTGTGGGATAATCACGTTCGTGATCGATTCAAGGACCTCATGTACCGAGCGCGCAGAAACCAAGCAGCAAACCGCCCCATGTGGATGATCCCGGAGGACCACGCGAGGCTTATCGCGAGCTTGGTAAGTTTTTTTTTTGTTTTTTCACGTACTTTTTTCTTGTTTTCTTTTTTCAATTACTTATTAATTTATTATTTTTTCTTTTTCAATCTCTAATATTTTTAGGAAGCGAAGCAAGGTCGCCCTGTCTCGCCTGATGAGCTGCATAGCGTTCTTCACACGAAGAAGGACGGGACGTTCGTCGACGATAAGACGAAAGAAGTTCAGGTATTTAATAATTTTTTGAATTATTATTTTTTCTTTAAAATTTTTCCTAACTTATATATTAACTATTTTATTTTCTGAATTTTAAATGTTTAGGAACGTTTCACGGAGTCGTTGAGTCAATGGTTACCCACACAAGACTCGCAACCGACTCGGGAAGACCGTAGAGTGGCATTCTTGGAGGCTGCTGGAGGGGTTCGGCCTGATGGATCAGTTCCTGGGCTCTGCTCGTACGGGCGGCGCCTTTACGCGAATGTGCCCCAGCCTCTGTGGAGCGGAGCGAGCACTAGCTCAGGCCCTTCTCCGGTTGAGCAGCAGCTGCGCACAGAGGTTCAACAGCTTCACACCAACATGGACGCTATGCACGATGACTTCGTTTCTCGAGTCGCTACGATTGAGGCGGATATGCAGGCACGGGTCGAGGCCCAAGTCGCAGCATCTTTGGCCGTGTACTGCAGATCCCTAGACGGCAGCCATTCATCATCGACGTCTCCTCCGCCATCCCCCCGCCCCTCCACAGTAGTTCTAGGATGCTTTCTTCTATATAAAACTTTTTTTGAATATTTGATTTATATATTTTTTATTTTAATTCCAATTTTTTGTTATTAAATTTTAATATTAATTAAGTAAATAAATAATAATTAATTAACTAATTATTGTAATTTAAATAAATAAAAAAATATTTATTAAATACGACCAGATGATTGCATTTACCCTAAGATAAACGACCATCTGGTCGCATTTTGTCTGGGTATAAAAGTGACCACTTGGTCGCTTGTAAAAGACCACGTGGTCACTGTTGCATGTGACCAACTGGTCACTTTTTTTCAACTTAAATTACGACCAGATGGTCGTATTTTATCCCCAAACAAATGACCATCTGGTCGCATTATGTCTGAGTGCAAAAGTGACCATTTGGTCACATGCAACAGTGACCACGTGGTCACTGCTTCATGTGACCAACTGGTCACTTATCTTCAACTTAAATTACGATCAGATGGTTACTTTTTTAAGCGGCCATCTGGTCATTTTTTAATATGTTGTCTTTTTTGCGACCAACCATGCTTGTTCGTATATTTGTGACTATACAGTCGCACAAATTCCGGACGGACCAACTTTTTTTCCTCCACCATGTTGGTCGCTTTTTTGGTCGCATTCTACTATAGAAACGACCAGTTGGTCACAAATTACTGGTTGCAAATTTACTTTTTTTTTGTAGTGTTTAAGATGGAGCGAATCTTGAGGACAACTTTGATGTATTGAAAAGAAAGACTTGTGAAAGTCTTCCTCATGAATTGGTCCAACCTAAAGATCCAATCTTGTCAAAGTTGTCCTCATGATTTGGTCCATTCTAAAGATCTAAATGGAGGAACCTCTCCATTGGGAATCTTCTTTGGACAAAAATGTCGAATGAGGATCGGAACCAGTTTTGCCAAAGTTGTCCTCATGATTTGGTCAAACCTAAAGATCCAATTTTTAGAAACCTCATATTTGGTAATCCTCTTTGTACAAAAATGTCGAACGACAATCAGAACCAACCTTGTCACACTTGTCCTCATGATTTGGATCATCTTAAAGATCAAAATGTCGAACGTGGATCGGAACAAGTCTTGTCAAACTTTACCTCATGATCTTGTCCACCGTAAAGATCCAAATTGAGGAAACCTCTTCTTTAGGAATCGTCATGATCTGGTCCACCGTAAAGATCCAAGTCGAGGAAACCTCATCGTAATCAATGTTTTCTAAATTTCCTCATGATTTGGATAATCCTAATGATCCAAATGGAGGAACATCTTATTTAAGAATCCTCTTTCGACCAAAATGTTGAACAAGGATCGGAACAATGGAAGATCAACTTAATGAATGTTTATATGTATATTTTATACATGGAAAACACATTGGAAGATCAACTTAATGAGTTTTTGGTATATTTTCAATTTGACCACAAAAATTTCACTTTAAGTTGACTAGTTTTCTTGATTTTCTGTGTTTCTTGATTCTTATTAAAAGGCTATTAAATATGGAACATTGGGGTGCTTATATATATATATATATATATATATTCTTCAAGGAAAAACACCCTAGGGAATAAACTCAATGGATATTTCATAAATATAACTTGTTTGGCCGAAAATTACATCCCAAATCAACTAGTTTTGGAACTTTTATCACTAACCGGGTTCGGGGTTATATGTGTTTGCTATGGGCTGATTTTTAATTTTTATATTAGCCTAAAAATATATGGATTAACTTGTTGAAGGAAAAAGACGAGTGGATACGAACGGGGCCAACTTTGAAGGTGAGAACACAAAGAATCGGAAGGGTGATTGGTGTGGCGTTCCCATTCAAACTATTTCAGGAATGAAGTTTGTGATTATGAGTAATAATGAATTGTGGTGTGGGTGGAAAAGTTTGGAAGAAAGTGAAGTAATGGGAAGAGATATTGATTCCAGCAATGGGTTAAAGAGCCAAAATGCTAGATAGCCTAAAATAGGATTATGTTATGGCTAGTTGATCATTTAAGCATGCCTATTTGCTTTATTATTATGTTCATAGTCCATGAACGAGTCATATACTGGATTTGGGGCTATGATTATGCATACTTGTTACATTTTTTATTATGCTCGATAAATAGTTACGATTAAGATAACAAGAAAAATGTGATCATGAATCATTTGAATATGTGAAACTTGAATATTATGTGGGTAGAGATTGAATCATATATTATTTTTGAAAAGTTGAGTTATTTACATTTGTTGAATCAATATTTTGTTATATTATGTTATTGTGAAGAAGCATGTCTTATTCATTTCATGTCATACATTCCACTTATGCATATCATATGATCATTATGTGGCCATGGGGTCATAACCCGTGTAACGGTGCATGGTTGTTGGACGTTACACGTGGTTACCGTGGCGGAGAAGTGATGGAGCTCCAGTGTGCTATGTAATAAATGGCCCAGGTGATAGTGAGTTGAGATAGTTTGAAAATGAGATGAGCTACGGCTCGAATGTTTATTGATTTTGTAGCATGGGCGTAGCGAGACGCCGGGTTTGTGTTGGCAATGCTTGTGGGAACAAAGAGAACGGTCTTGTCTTTTCATTAAAATTGACCTTAAATCCGGAAATCTTCAAATAAGAATGCAAATAGGTGATGAATTGAAAACAGCTTTTAAAACAAAATTTGGCTTGTATGAATGGCTTGTTATACCATTTGGCTTGACTAATGCACCTAGTACTCTCATGAGATTGATGAATCATGTTTTGAGGGAGTTTTTGGGTAAGTTTGTAGTTGTTTATTATGATGACATACTGATTTACTAAAAGAACTTAAATGATCATGTAGAGCATGTATGGTTAGTTCTAATTACACTTAGAAAAGAAACGCTTTATGCTAACTTTAAAAAGTGTAGTTTTTGCTTGGATAGAGTTAACTTTATAGGATTCATTGGGAGCAAGGATGGAGTTGAAGTAAATGAGGAGAAAGTTAAAGCTATTAGAGATTGGCCACAACCTAGAAATGCTAGTGAAGTTAGAAGTTTTCATGGTCTTGCTAGTTTTTGTAGAAGATTCATTAAAGACTTTAGCACAGTAGCAGCACTATTGAATGAACATTTGAAAAAGCATGTTACATTTGTGGGGGGGGGGGGGAAATGCAAGAAAAGGCTTTTAAAGAATTGAAAGACAAATTAACCAATGCACCTTTGCTTGTTTTACCAAACTTTGAGAAATCATTTGAAATTGAATGTGATGGTAAGCATTTAATGTACTTTAGTGAAAAGTTGAATGGAGCATCTTTGAATTATCCTATCTATGACAAGGAATTATATGCTTTAGTGAGAACTTTACAGGTTTGGCAACACAATCTTTGGCCGAGGGAGTTTGTAATCCATACGGATCATGAGAGCTTAAAACACCTCAAGGGACAAAGCAAGTTGAATAGGAGGCATGCCAAATGGATAGAATTCATTGAGACCTTTCCATATGTCATCAAGTACAAGCAAGGTAAAGACAATGTGGTGGCTGATGCATTATCAAGGAGGTACAACTTGTTTTCTACTCTTAGTGTTAAGATCTTAGGATTCAAACAAGTAAAAGATTTATATCCTCTTGATTCTGATTTTGGAGATATTTATGGTTCTTGTGTTAATGGGAAATCTGTGGATGACTACTTTGTGTTTGAAGGCATGTTATTCATGAAAAATAAGTTGTGTGTGCCAAAATGCTCAATTAGAGGATTGCTTGTTAAAGAATCATATCGGGGCAGCTTAATGGGAGACTTTGGGATTCACAAAACATTTGACATGTTGAATGAGCATTTCTATTGGCCTAAAATGAGACATGATGTGCATAAAGTGTGTAAAAATTGTTTTAAATGTAAAGAGGCTAAGTCTAGTGTTAGGAATGGTGTCCTAGAACTTGTAATTATTTAATAATAATAATTTATTAAGAATAAATTAAATAAATAAACATAAGTTCTTTATATTATCTAGATTGATTCAATTAATGATATTAGGAATATATGGAAATATATAAATATCAAACATTCAAATAGTAAACCCTAAGTTACTCTTATGAAATCACGACTTAGTATGTGAGTCATACGAGAGGATTAAAGTCGAGATGAGTAACTTAAACGTGTCTACGATGAAACGGATAACGTTTGGGAACCTTATCCTGGTAACACTGTTGATAGCTTCGCATTTTGTTTATAGACAAATGATCGAATCCTGATCATTCATGTGGGAGACATGAAATGGAAGTATCATATGCAATGTTGATTGTATAAGACAGGACCACGATGTTCAATCAAATTTCTCCTTAGTACCGTTTACGAGAAATAATCGAATATCAAACTAAGTTTATCAACCGTGATTAGATCTCAATCCTGAGTGAAATGCGGACTCCTATTTGTGGAGTTATGTTCTTTGATTCACATGGTTGAGAGCGATCTGTAAGAACGCTCAATACACTCCTGTTTTGGGAACATGACTAGATAAGTAGCTGGGAACTCATTTTCACGAGATGGAATTCATAACTTTCCTATAAATTAACGGTATCAGTGCAATACCTAAACATTTTAGGAACTTTAGGAAACTCCCTTGATGTACTGATTAGAGACATGAACAAGTGGCACCACGACTTCTATTAATCACAGAAGTATATTATCTCTAGTTCGACTAAAGATAATGTTCATTGGAGAATCAGCGGGAACACAAGGATAAAGCGGTAATTACAAGGGCAAAACGGTAAATTTATCCGCCTGTAATTATGAGGGTTCCACGTGAAGGATATATCACAGATATAAATAAAGATAAACTAAATGGACATAACTCATCTATAGTGAGGGTAGTTCAGCTATGAATCTATAGTGGAATTATTCATAGTTAAATAATAAGTAATTAACTGATTATGAGTTAATCACTTAATTGACTAATTATTAAGCCCATGATCTATAGGTCCATCGGGTCCCTATGCTAGCCCAAATATCGTTGTAGCAAAACTAAGTTATTAATTTAACTTAGGAAGAACAAACAATTTAAGTAATTGATTTTACTTAAAATTAGAAAATATTAATTATTTGAATAATGAGATTATTTAAATGAAAATTAATATCAATATTATTAATATTGATACAATATTAATTGTTTAAATAAAGAGTTTATTTAAATGGAAATTAATGTAGCATTATCAATTATAATATTCTAAGGCAAAATTAATTGTTTAAATAAATAAATTATTTAAACGGGAATTAATGTTAATATTATTAATTATTTAAATAATGAGTTTATTTAAATAGAAATTAATAATTAGTATTATTAATTAAATAATGAGTTTATTTAATTTAATAATAAATATTAGAGAGAATTAAATACAATTGGTTTAAGAAACAAATTGGTTTTGGCCCAAATAATTAATTAGTTGAATAAGATTCAATGGTAATTAATATAATAATTTTCGGCTAAATGTGTTTAATTAGAAATTATTATTTGAATTTTCTAATTTTAAATACATAAATTATTAAATAAAGAAAAGAAAATAAATTTTATATATATGCCCATTAGTTTCCCGACGCGTGTGCACTCAAAGTGAAGCAAAATCAATTTTTTTGATTTTCGATTCATGTAGGCTGCCAAGCTATAAAAGGATATTCATATATATTTTTATTTTTATTTATCTTTTCTATTATTTTAATAATTAGGAGATATGCTTATCTAATTAGATTAGATATCATATTTTCTTATAAATATGACCATTGGGATTCATATTTTTTACACTTCTCACTTTAATTAGAAAAGTGAAAATTTTCTCTCAAGTTTTTGCCCAATTGCCGATTTTCTTTAGGAAAAAATTTAGAAGAAATTTTTTCTTCTTTTGTTCTTCCGGTTCGATTCCCACAAGTCGGTTTTTCTTTCGATCGGGATATAGCATAGAAGATCCGGTGTTGCTGAGGATTGATGCTGTAAAGAAACCTCCAACCGATTCTCCATATTTTACTCAATGTAAGTAAAGGGTTTTAATTTTCGAAAAACTAGCATGAATCTACATGTTTTTATCACAAATTGCATGATATTAATAGATCCTAAATTAAGTGTTAATTTGTGTTACTAAATAAATTCCGCTAATTTAGTAAATCATCCCTTCATCTAGATCACAACCACATGGACTTTTATAGACCACTGCATGTTCCTAATGAACCTTGGACAAACATATCTATGGACTTTGTATTAGGTTTACCTAGGACTAAGAGAGGACATGATAGTATCTTTGTTGTAGTTGACCGATTTAACAAAATGGCACATTTCATTGCATGTCACAAGTGAGATGATGCTAAGAATGTTGCGGATTTGTTCTTTAGGGAAGTGGTTAGATTGAATGGTATTCTTACTACTATTGTTAGTGATAGGGATGTCAAGTTCCTGAGTCACATTTGGAAGGTTTTGTGGAGCTTGGCAATAAGCTGCTATTTTCAACTACTTGTCATCCCCAAACCGATGGACAAACTTAGGTGGTTAATAGGACTTTAGGGGCTTTACTTAGAGCCATTATTTCCAAGAATATCAAGTCTTGGGAAACATGTCTTCCTTTTGTGGATTTTGCTTACAATCGAGCCATACATAGTATAATACATTGTTCTCCATTTGAGGAAGTTTATGGCTTTAACCCTACTACTCCACTTGATTTACTTCCTTTGCCTACTAATGTGTTTGTTTGTGATGAAGCGACTTTTAGGGCTAATTTTATCATGAATTTGCACAAAGAAGTACGGGACATAATTGAAAAACAAAACACAAAGGTTGATTCTCGGATCAACAACGGAAGAAAGGAGCTTGTTTTTAAACCGGGAGACTGGGTGAGGATACACTTTAGAAAAGAGAACCAAACTTCATCCAAGAGGAGATGGGCCTTATCAAGTGCTTGAAAAAATCAATAACAATGCTTAGAAGATAGATCTACCAGGTGAGTTCTTGGTTTGTTATACTCTTAATGTTGCTGATTTAAGCCCTTTTGATGTAGGGGATGATGACCTTGATTTGAGGACGAATCTTCTTGAAGAAGGGGAAGATGATAAGGATCATGGAAGCACTCCAAGTCCAATACATGTTCCAACCGGCCCAATCACAAGATCCAAAGCTAAGAAGATCCAACAACCTTTTTATTACTCATGTGCATGAATTGATAGGCTCGAATCAATCTTTATTTCCAAGTGAGAAGCCCAATTCGAATGAAGACTTGACTTATGACACTTTGAAGATCAATGTATGCAACTTACAAATCCATAAGGAAATTATCTACAAAGATAACCTTGTGCAAGTGTCAACTATGCCTTGAATGGAAGAATGCAACTACTAAGCAAATCAGATTCACTTTTATTTGCATTTTAGTCAAACTTTCCTTTTTTGTAACCGTGGGCATTAAGGGCTCTAGTTTCATTTTCTGTTTTTGCCAATTGTAACCGAATGCTTTAATGTTTGTTTCCTTTTATGTTTTTTTATTTTCTTTTGCTGTTTGAAGGTTTATAAAGCCGTTAGAACACTTTGTAAAACTCAGATTATGTTTGAATGAAAATCAAGTCACTCATTGAGAGTTTCTTTTGAAAACCACATTGAGTATTCAACTTCTTGCAATTCTTGTGTTTAGGGTTACTGCCGAGTCATTCAACTAGGAATTGATCAACTTAGTTGTGGAGTGATTCAATCTAGAACAAGGAATCTCATTCTTGTCTCTAGGTCATTGATCTAAGAGGTAATCTCATCTAGCCTTAAATCTCTTGGTTGAAACCGATTAGTTAGGGAGGGTTTGAGTTATTGCTTCAAAGGTTCATGCTATGCATAATAGCATAGGGTCTTTGGACTTGCAATTTAGGTTTGCCTTATCAACAAACTTTATCAATTTCTTATGAGTGTAACCCATTATTTTAGTCCGTTAAATGAAAAAAGATGAGTGTCTACGAAGTGTAGATTCAGTCTTCAATTCGCATTTAAAATCCTTTATCCCATTCGGGAGACCAACCTTGATATTGATTCACACTATAAAACCTTCCTATGGGAATGAACACTTCTATGGGTGCTAAAAAGGCCAAGTGTGAATCTCAAGTTGCGAGCCTAATAATGGAGACCATAGGATACTTTGTCAAGTTTCCTTCTCCCACTCAAAATTTTGAAATTGGGTTTTCATACTCAGACAAATTTAGGCTAATCAATTTATCTAAGTTTAACCTAACTCAATCTTAACTCTTAAATTAGTTAGATCAATTTTAATGTGAATTGCCAAGTTTCTTAGATTAAAACTAATCACATTATGGGACCTTCTTAACGAAATCGATTACTTATCTTGAACTTTTCTCCCAGATCGGTCCCAGTTAGAGGCGCTTCGTGTTAAGGGAACTTTCAAAAACCTCATCGCTAGGGCAAAGCTTTCTCGCCAGAGATCCGTTCATTTTAAATAATCATTTTCATTAATTTTTAATTAACCCTTAGTTAAATATCTATTCGATAAGGTTTATGTGAATTTAGGTCTAATTGTTTAAACAAATAAATCCACATTCGAATATCAATTTTAAATTCTATTCAATTTTAAACATTTTAATAAATGAATATTATCTAAAATTAGCATGCATTTATCCTAATCTCACTTGGCATAAAAATTTTAATACAAGATAAAATCAACATGCTTTATCACATCCATAAAATATAATAACAACTTTATCACATAATTATGTACGCATGTACAATTAAATCTTTCTTAATCTTACATCTATGGTGGGACATACATATATGCATGAACAATTATTTAAAATTTATATCTCATACAAAAGCTAAATAATTAAACAACTAGATTGACCGGTATTCTTGGCACTAATTCTACAATAAAATTAAAATTACAATAATTAAAACTTGTTGTAGGTCTTGAAGATTGAAATTTTCTCTCTCCTCATTTTGCTTTAGGCGTGGGAGGCATTTTATGAAAATGAATATTTTCTACAATATTTTTCATAAAACGTTTATTTTTCAAATATTATCTTTTATCTATTTATGGAAAAATATAAAATAAAAGATTTTTAGGAATAGTAATATATATTTAAAATATATTATAAAGATATAACATAATTATAATTTACCTTTTATCGTTATCTTATATATTTTAAAATATATATCTTTTAAAATATTATCTTGGAAAAATATCTTACCATATCTTTTCCAATGAAACCCTAGCCGCCGCCCTAGGTATTGTTCTCCCTTCATTGTGCTGATTTTTGCATCATCTTTTTCTTCCGTTATTCCCGACGAATACAAAAATAATCCTATACCCAAAATTGCATTTGCAAATTTTTTAATAAAATTTAAAACCGAAGTGCCCAAGAATACCTAAACAGTCAACTAGCAAATCCACAATTTATATACATATATAAAACAATTTTTATGCAACCCACCGATTTTCGAAAATCACAATTCATGATACTTAACGTAGGCTCTGATACCAATTAAAAGAACTATTTACTAAATTAGCAGAATTTCTTTAGTAAATTAATTAACATTTAATTACGAACCCATTAATAGCATGCAATTGTGATCAAACCTTAAACTAGAATTATAAGGGTTTCAAAAACTTACATTGTAGATTTAATGAAGAATTGGTTGGGGTTTTCTTTACAGCATCAATCCACTTCACCAAATCTTCTACGCTATATCTTGATCACAACCCGACTTGTGGGAATTGAACAGGAAGAACAAACTAAGAAGAAAAGTTCTTCTTATTTTAAGAATCCAAAGATCGGGAATATGGAGAATAAAAGAGAGAGCTTTTTGATAAATATCAAGTGTAGAATATGAGCACGCAATGGTCATATTTATAAGAGAATAAGAATTGCTTTCCTAATCCAATAAGGTTTCTTATTTCTTTAATTTAAATAATCAAAATAGAAAAAATAAAAAATACAAACAAGGCCAAGTCAACGTCAAAGTCATGGAAGATAAGGAAATTTGATTTTCCTTTCATATTAACAAGTGGCGTGTGCTGCTTGTTCAAAATATAAAGATTTATGTTCTTTTTTTTAGTGAGATTTTGAGAGAGAGGGGGAGAGAGAGAGAGAAGAGCTTAATTGTTTTGCTCGATGATCCCAATCTTACAAGTCTCAGCCTTTTAAATAGACTGATACTTGAGGTGCGGGTTTGAAATAAAAATAATTAATCTAACTAGCTAAGAGATAAGGATGAGAGTGACTCAACAGGACAGGACCTTTGTCTGAATCAGCTTTATGAAAAGAGAAAATAATTGAAACTAAATGAAAAAGGACAAAAAAAGGTGGGGGACAGGACAGAACCTCTATCAACGACCTTTTGAAAAAGTAAATAGTAAACTTTAATAATTAAACAAGAAGACAAAAGAAAAAGAATCTACTTTATAAAAGTTGAAAATAATGGAGCTCATAATGGAGATGTGAGCTGTCATGAGCTGGCTTGGTCTACGTTCTTCCTCCCGGTAAAAATGGCTTTAATAAAGTAGCTTTATTAAAGTTGCTTTTACTTATGTGTCATGTGTTTTTGTCATCTTATAGAACTCTGTCGGTAACCACTAGTTGTCAAGCTTACCAACCGTCTTATGCCTCTCGCTGCATGGAACACCTGACTGTCGACTAGCTGACAGAAACCTTCACAATTCTACAGTCTTCTAAAAACTTTGAATCTGCAAGCTCTATAATCACAAAGTTTGTTGGAGCAGATGTTGATGAACAATCTTCTTGGGAAGTTGGAGATGAACTTTGCCAGAGGGATAATTTACAAAACTTGTAATTTACATTATTTTTTGCAAAAAGAAATAATATACAAACTTTACATAAGACTAATAATTTACTGAAAAAGAAAACAATTTACAAGATGCTTGCTAACGAATCACATGTGCGATATATCCGTGAGGTTGATATCTGCAAGTATGATTCATTGAAGCATATACAACATTTTTTTTAATATTACTACCATTTATCAACTTGTTTCTGATAATTGATAATAATAAAGAAAGAGAGATAATTTACAGAGATTCAAACTTATTTTGGGGGTTGAGAATTTACAGGGAAACAGATGCAAAACATAAAAAGAGGTGAAGAATGTACAGGGTACAAAATTAAAATACTAAATACTAAAATTATTATCAGCTTTGCAGCAGATCATTGAGGTTGAGAGTCATAAAACGGATCATTGAGATCGTATATGACTTCATCTTCATATTCTTCAAGAGAGACTGAAAAAGTATTTGAGGGGGATCTTCCAGAAATTGAACCTGCTGCTTTTGTGACGATCTGGTCAAAATCTGCTCTGGTGGTGGCTCGAGCTATTTTAGCCATGAGAGATGATTTTCTCTTGAAAGCTCTTGTTGTTGGATCAACGAGAGATCTTGATGGTGCGCGTTGTTGACAAACCATTGTTCGACTACCGTCAACTCCGCGTTTTCCAGGAATATTTTTCTCACCATTTGATTTTGATAGTCTTTACGAGGCAATGATGTCCGTAAAGATATCTTACTTCATTGCCCCAGGCTAGGATCCATGGAACTTGGAAGGTCATGAAAAATCTTAATCCTGGAAGGATAGAAGTCTTTGAAATGTATGTTGAAAAATGATGAAGAGATTCTTGAATGTTGACTGGGAGAATCTCTCTTTGCAATCCGAAGGTTCTCCACCCATGAAACAAACCATAGTGGTGTTTGAGGTCTGCGAAAGTTTGCACCGAATTGGATAAACCAAGTGTGATCTTGGGGTTTGAAAAATAAGACTTTGGACCAAACTCTTATATAGTTGTAATAACTATATGTTTGAGGGGTGAATTTGACAGAGAATTTCTTTTCCGTATAAATTTCCTTATTCCATTTGGTTGGAGTAAGGACTTTGAAGATTTTTATTTTTTAAAACACTATCATTTGAGGGGATCGTGGATTTGGAACATGAGTGGTCTCAACGGAATTTAGGTCGATAAGAATCAGTTCATAGAGCTTCCTGTTCTTTATGATAGATTCAGGAAGGGTATTGAAGCCTTTAGGGAATATATTGGTTATTATTCCTTCAAGGGAAAGGGCCTCGAATTCAAGCTCTACAATAGAGTCGAAGGCTGTCATTTGTTTTTGTAAATAACCCTTCGTTACGGGTTCTGGCATGAACCTGGGTAATGAGATCCCAGAGCCAAAAGCACATTGATTTGAATTCCTCTACTGTGACGATAATTTCGGGCCACATGTGTGAAACCTTCATCATCGCATAAGGCGTATTGATCCGCTCTCATTGGAGAGGGTATTTGGATGGTTGATGTCTTTCCTTTTGAAGAGGAAGAGGTTGTTTGGTTTGTCTTACTTCCGTCCATAGAGAGAAGAGGAAGGAGGAAAGAAGGCTAAGGGTTTTTCTTTGAGAGGTGCTCTCTTGAAAGATAATCAACCAAGGGATTGTTGGTTCCTTTTATAGGCACAATTTTGTAATCAAAACAGGATAAAATCGCCTGCCACCTGGCAAAGATCTGTTTGGACACAAGAGTTTTTACATCTTTTACTAAGACAAAAGTTGAGGCTTTTGAGTTTGTTTTAATTGTAAAAGATTTATTGATTAACTCTCCTTGAATTTTTGGACACATAGGACAATGGCCAGAATTTCCTTTTTTACATTAGAGTAATTTGATTGGGCATTATTCCAAACTCCTGAATGAAATCTGATAATTGATTCTTTCTTATCTTTGCACTGTTTTAGGATTCCTCCATATCCTATATCTTAAGCGTCAGTTTCAACGATAAGATCAGCTGACTTATCTATAAGACTTAGACTTGGAATGTTTTTGACAAGAGATTTGATTGATTTGACGGCTTGTGTATGTTCGTCCGTCCATGGTGTTTGATTCTTTTTCAATCTTTGGAAAAGAGGTTTGCAAATGGGTCTGAGGTCATTTAGAAAATCAGACACATAATTGAGGCATCCTAGGAACCTTTATAATTGGGTTTTGTCTAGGATCTTATCTGGAAACTTAGAGGTGAAATCTAAGGACCTTTGAATAGGTTTAATTAACCCTAAATGGATTTCAAAACCTAAAAAGCGAATGCTTGATTGGAACAGTTTAATTTTCTTTTGGGAAACAACTAAACCGTTACGCTTAGTAATTTCTAGGAAATTAAAAAGGTGTTTGAAATTGGGTGCTTCAAATTGGGCATACACATCTTTTATGGAATGGGGGGCGAGATTCGCCTATCTTTTAGATGTGTTTGAATTGATGGACTCTTTGAGTCTGTTGAGGATTGTTAGCTTTAACTGTTCATCCTCAATTTTTGCTACAGCTTCGAATAATAGTTCTTGATCTGTAGTCAAAACATTAATAAAATTGTTTTTATTGCAAGGACAAATATTTTTACCTTCTTCATCTGAACTGCTTTCTTGGTCATTGCTAGAGTCAGATTCTAGCTGAACATCGTTTCCATCTTCTATTGCCATGATTTGATCAGCTTCTCCTTAAGAGATTTTTGGATCTGTCATGAAGACGTTGAGTATTTCTTGCTTGATATCTTCATCGATTTCAAGCTGATTGACTTTTGCCTTTACTTTGCAGACACTTGCATAATGTTTATATGCTCTACACTTGTAGCACTGGATTTTCTTTGCATCATGAGTTGGAGGCTTGTTTGCTTGATTGAACTTCCTTTTGCGACTATTGGTTCTTTGCTTGTTTTCTGTTTGAACCTTATGATAAGAACCTTGCTGGTTATTATATGGTCTAGAACTTCTTCTAGGATTATTTTTCTTCACCTGTTTCTTTTTTACACGAAATGGCGCTTCAACCTTTTCGCATCCGTATTGTCTGTAAAAAGCTCCAAGTTCTTTTCATTCTCATCCCTTTGAATGAGATATCTTATTTTGAATCTTAACTTCGTTACACAATTTCAATCCTTCAGTGATAACAAAGTTAATTAGCTCGCCATAGGTTAGAGAATCCCATGAGATGTTCTTTTGATACTTCTCATCAAGACCTAATCTGAGTCTTTCATAAAAAAGCTTTGGAAGACCTGCAATAAATCTTTCTTTCCAGAAAGGGGAATTACAGTCAGTTCTTATAAATACTTTAGTAAGAAAAGTATCTTTCTACCATCTGAAATCTTGAAGTGTTGGACATCTAAGATTCTGAAGATGGTGACTTGTAGGATCTCCAACAAAGTGCTTTGAGATCAATTAAAGAAGTGTATTGACAGCATTTGGGACTGTTTCTTTATAAAGTTCCCAGGTTGAAGGTTGTCCTTCAATTTTTACTTCTTTTCTCTTACTTGATATTGTTGTGTGGGTAAGAACATGTTTTCTTTCTTCATCAGTAAGAAAGTTGTCCCCCAACCTTTCAGTTTCCCACAGAAACCTGTTGCTAAGGCACTGGCTATTGCATGATCTCCTGTGCCATTGGCTTTGAAGGCTGAGGTGGCGATCATCATTCCATGTAGAACATTTAATATCTGATACTCAGATAAACCATCGATGTTCCATTCAATAGAAGACTTTCCATCAAAAGTCCTATTTATTGTAAGGTACTTTTCTTCAATTAGGATATCTGAAAAAGTTGGCCTTGTGTAACGTCCCGTTACTTTTAGAGGTAAAATTTTTTTTTTTTATTTAATGAAGCTTTTAAAGTTTAGTTTTAATTCAGTAACTTCTATTTTAGTAGCTATTTTCGTCCGAATTAGTTTTTAATCGTTTTAGTACTTTAATTATGTTTTGGTGATATTAATAATTATTAAAGGGCCAATTAATAATTATTAATCACCTTTAGATTTATTTACAAGCTTCGGGTTTCATTTTTAAAGCAAAAACTAAAGAGGGACGTAGGCGTCATTACCCGATTTCTTAAATATCTAGATTTCACTATTCATTTCCCCTTAAAATAGAAAATCAAAGGCAATTTCATCAAAAATCTGCTTCTTCTCCTCTCGTCCAGTAGTGAGCCTCCTAAAGCCAAAAACTAAATTTTGGTTTTTCTTTATTTCTCAACGGATCGTCTCGATTCTACATCCGTTGGAAAGCCCTTGGCCCGTAGATCATTTCCAACCTACCGAACGTAATTTTCGCTCGCTTTATCGAGGCTTAAAGGTATGTTAAAGTTTCTTATTTTTGTTATGAATAGTGTTTTAATGGTGGAATTGAGTTGTAATCTTCGAATTCGTTCACCGGAGCTTTAAGATATCAATCGGGAAAGTTGTTATAGTCATTTTTAGGAACTTTCCCTAAAACCTAAAACCAAGTTTGAGCCGGAAACTCGTTCCTTGTAGTTTTCCCTCTTTGGGCTTTGTTTAGGATGTTTAGTTTATTATGTTTTTGCTATTTTCTATTTGTTTCGGAAATGGTTTATTGCTCAAAACCCTAAATTGCGATTACCCATTAAGGTTACCAACCACCAAAGTACCCGAAACCAAACCAAAATGTCTTTAAAGTGCTTAAAATCCGGAAAACAATTCCTTTTCTTTCTTTCCCTTGGGCCGTGGGCCTCTTGGCATAAGTTCCGGGTGGTTTTGTCTTTTATTTTAGTATCGTGACGATCGTTCTTCGATTCGGTTAATTAATATACTTTAGGTGTATTTAATTATATAGGTTTTGTGCATAGATCGTGATTCTTGGTCAACCGGTGTTTCGGAGTTGACTTCGTTTGCAAGGTGAGTTTAAAATGAAAGTTAGTTGTTTTATGAATTAAGTTTCATTATGTTATTGTTTATCGAAGTTAAGCGGGATTTAGCTTCTTAGAAGTTAAGTTTAGTTAGAGACTTTAATTAGGAAGTTAGTGGAGGAAAGTTTGGATTTATGGTTAGTTCGATGATTAGAGAACATCGGAGAGGTTTGTAAGTATGGAAATGAGATTTGGAGATGTTAGATGAAAGTGGAATGGAAGTTACTTTGATGGATTTGGAAGTAAAGTAATTAGAAGATGCACTTGAGTGTTAACTCGTGTAATCGAGATAGTTAGGCTTCGTAATAGCTTAGAAGGATTCTTTGAGTTTAACTAACTTTTAGGAAGCTTAACAGTTTGTAAAGTGACCCATGATAGTATGTTGATTCGGTTCCATATGTATCATGTGGTGAAATGGTGAAATTCCTGATACCTGAAATGGTGAAAGTCCTGATATCCGAAATGGTGAAATGGTGAAATTCCTGATACCTGAAATGGTGAAAGTCCTGATATCCGAAATGGTGAAATTCCTGATACCTGAAATGGTGAAAGTCCTGATATCCGAAATGGTGAAATTCCTGATACCTGAAATGGTGAAAGTCCTGATAACCGATGATTGAGATATGATACATGGTAGTACGTGGATTCGGATCCGTACGTACCATGGTATTATGATCTATGATACGGCACATGATAGTATGTTGATTCGGTTCCATACGTATCATGGTGCGATGGTTGTGATATGGTACGTGGTATGTTGATTTCGATCCATACAATAGCACGATACGATGAAACTTGTTTGGTAATAAGGATAGTTAATGTTATTTTTACCGATTCTTAGAAACGTGTAGTGAGACTTAGTTGTGAATGTTAATTACACTTTAAGTCTTTATTCTTTTTCTATCTCATGGTATTGACATGTATGGGTGACATTCTACTATCGATTGATTGTATGGAAATTTGGAAGTGTGGATGTGAGTAGTATTGGGCATTTTAGGCCTTTGGACACGATTTCGGTTATGAGATTTTGTTCATAGGATTACTTGCTTTTGTTTTACTCTCACTAGCATGTTATGCTAATGGTGCTACACTTAAAATTTTCGGGTAAACCTCGAGTTAAGAAGCGTGGTAGAGGAGGTGGAGCCGCGTGAGATCGAGAGGGTGTATGGACAATACTAGAAAACTCATTTTGTTTAGCATTCATTGAAATGCTTGTAATTATTCCATCTTTACATAACTTGTGTCTTTTTTAGCCCGAAAGGGTATTTGTGTAAAATATGTCTATGTTTTATGGTCTAAATGTCTTTTGGAATGCGAAATTCCTGATTTATCGCTTTTTCTGGAATTTGGGTTGTAAACAGGTTTTGATTATTCGATTTTTAAACGAACCCATGCCGTTTTTCTTTAGAAATCGAGTCTTCCATTGTGCATTTGAATTTAAAGAATTTAACGGGTTCGGGTCGTTACGGTTGGTATCGAGCCTCTTTGGTTCCAAGACCACATGCATCGCATGTTTTTCATACTTTAATATTGTCCAAACATCGCTCAAGTCACCTGGCGCCGGGTATCCTTAGAACGCTCTCTTTTGTTTAGTTTGTGTGTACTTTTACTTTTACTTTCCTGGTAACTCATGTGAGGATTTTCCGATGTGATTTCGGTATGCCTCCGAGAACAGCTTGCACCGAGGAGAGGTAGGAGTAGAGTACGCGACCGCAGCATTGAGGCGGGGCCGTACTAGAGCGATTACACCACCACCTGAGTATCGGGAGGATGAGCCTCCAGGAGATCGCCCACCTAGTCATGGTCGCAGTGTTACCATTTCGAGGAGTATTTTAGAGATCTATTACGAGGTGGTGGGGGACATGCGATCAGGCTATACCACCTGTTAGAGCACCTGCTCCAGGGTAGATCGGTCTGGTGTTACAGATGTTGCGAAAACTCAAGGAGTATGTCGTATAACACTCCGAAGTTTGATGGTACATCCACCGATCCTGCTGATGCGGAGAGATGGATTACCAGGATTGAGAGGGTACTTGGGTTCATTAAGTGCCCAGGATCAATAAGGTTCACCGTGGGACCTATTCATTGGTTGATGATGCACTTTATTGGTGGAATGGTATATCTCATACTCTCGGCCTGATTTACCTGGTTAGTTGGGAGATGTTCAGGGAGAAGTTTTTTGAGAAATACTATCCCGAGGATACACGAGATCGGTTAGAGATTCGTTTCTTACCCTCGAGCGGGTGATATGTCAGTGGTGGAGTATGAGAGAGAGTTTGACAAGTTGTCAAAGTTTGCCACCAGACATGTTATCGATCCTGGAGAGTAAGAGGAGGAGGTTTATAGTAGGTTTGAGGGGTGAGTTACGAGGTCGGTGCACGAGCCTTGCAACCTACTACCTTTGTTGATGCTTTGAATGCCGCTTTGGCATTAGATATTGGGGATGCTTGAGAAGAAGGCATTTGAGATTGCTTGCACAGGCTTCTTCTCGAAGAGGAAGGTCGGGACGACCTCTCTGGGTCGAGGGACACGACCATCGAGACAGGCTCCTGGTAAGGGCGGAGAGGACGACGGGACCTCGGTTTCACACAGTCGGTCTAGTACTCTTGCTCCTCCCTTACCCTACTTGTCCTATTTGCACCGAGTACCACCTGGGTCGGTGTAAGATGGTGAGATGCTATCGGTGTGGGCAGATCGGACATGTGAAACGTTTACGCCCTAGTTTGCATACGATGACGGTATAGTGGGGAGTCAGGGTCGAGTTCAGGTCAGGGTCGAGTTCAGGTCGACTCAGGGCCGAGGACGGACTCAGGGCCGAGGTCGATGTTGGTAGGGGCCAGTTAGGCCTATTCAGCCGAGAGAGCACCATTGGCAATTCAGCACGACCTCGAACACGACAAGCGGCCCGTGTCTTTGCCACCACTCGAGAGGATGCCGAGGCATCTGGTACGATTGTGACAGTACTTTGTCCGTTTTAGGGCACTCTACCTTTGCACTATTCGATTCTGGGGCTAGTCACTCATTTATTTCTCTGGGTTTGTCGAGTCTGGCGCCTTACGATCCGAGCCATTAGGGCATGAGTTGCATGTCACTACTCCACTCGGGAAATCTGTTGTTGTGGATAGAGTCATTTATACCGATGATTTATGTATTATGGGTTGCTTTCGCATGCTATGTTGATTGTGATGCCCATGACTGACTTTGATATTATTTTGGGTATGGATTGGCTATCGACCAACCACGCCATTATCGGTTGTAGTGAGAAAGTGGTAGACTTTATTGGTCCATGTGGGACTAGTTTACGCTTTCATGGGATCCGAGGTAGGGTGACACCTATGGTTATCTCGGTGATCCAGGCTAGAGCACTTTTGCTTGATGGTGCTTGGGGTTATTTAGCTAGTGTAGTCGACACATCTGTTAGTGTGACCACCCTAGTTTCTGTACCCGTTGTGAGGGATTTCATTGATGTCTTCCCTGATGAGTTACCTGGTTTGCCACCAGTGAGGGAGTTAGACTTCCAGATAGAGGTGATACATGGGACTGCTCCATTGTCCAAAGCACCTTATCGTATGGCACCAGCTGAACTCAGAGAGTTAAAAAGTCAGTTGCAGGAACTTTTAGATTTGGGGTTTATACGCCCAAGTGTGTCACCGTGGGGAGCTCCGGTATTGTTTGTAAGGAAGAAAGATGGCTCTATGAGATTATGCATTGACTATAGAGAGCTGAACCGGGTCACAGTGAAGAACAAGTATCCTTTGCCCAGGATAGATGACTTGTTTGATCAGCTGAAAGGGGCCACTGTCTTTTCGAAGATAGATCTTCGATCAGGGTATCATCAGTTGAGGATTAGGGATGTTGATATTCCTAAGACTGCGTTCGGACACGTTATGGTCATTATGAGTTTGTTGTCATGTCTTTCGGCTTGACTAACGCTCCTGCAGCCTTTATGGACCTGATGCATACAAGTGTTCAAGGGATTTATTGACACTTTTGTGATAGTGTTCATTGATGATATTCTTGTTTATTCGAGGACCGAGGAGTTACATGCTATCCATTTAGAGAAGGTACTATTGACTTTGAGGGCTCAAAAGTTGTATGCAAAGTTCTCTAAATGTGAATTCCTGGTTAAAGGAAGTGAATTTCCTTGGGCATGTGGTATCTAGTAGGGGGATTTTCGTGGATCCTTCTAAGGTGGAAGTCAGTAGTAGTTGGCCACGACCGACTAATGTGACTGAAATACGGAGTTTTCTTGGACTTGCCGGGTATTATAGGCGATTTGTGCAAGATTTTTCCAAGATTGCATCTTCTTTGACTCATTTGACGAAAAAGGGGGTTGAGTTTGTGTGGAATGATGAGTGTGAAGATAGCTTTGAGGAGCTTAAGAGGCGACTTGTATCGGCCCCAGTTTTAGTATCACCTGATGAGTCTGGTGGTTTGACAGTGTATACCGATGCATCCAAGAAGGGTCTGGGATGTGTATTGATGCAACATGGGAAGGTAATAGCTTATGCTTCTAGACAGTTAAAGGAGCATGAGAAAAAGTACCCGACTCATGATTTGGAGCTAGCAGCGGTGGTACATGCATTGAAAATTTGGAGACATTACTTGTATGGTGAGAAGATTCTGATTTTCACCGATCACAAGAGTCTCAAGTACTTTTTCACACAGAAAGAGCTCAATATGAGACAGAGGAGATGGTTGGAACTTGTGAAGGATTATGATTGTGACATCCAATATCATCAGGGAAAGGCCAATGTAGTTGCCGATGCGCTTAGTCGAAAGTCATCACATTTGTCTTCTTTGAGTCCTATTCCATTGAGACTTAGATGGGAGATGGAAAAAGCTGAGATAGCCATTCTTTCAGCTGAGACTACAGTGAGCTTGGCAAGTTTGACGGTTGGCCCTACTTTGAGACAGAGGATGATAGAGGTATAGAGGGGTGAGAAACACTTGGCTGAAGGTTTTCGTGAGGTAGAATCCGATTTACCTAGCCATTTACTTTTTCCACAGATAATGCACTGATGTATCGTAGGAGGCTATGTGTGCCTTTAGAATCGACTTACAGGAAAGAGCTGTTAGAGGAGGCTCACAGTTCTATATTTTCTGTACATCCAGGTAGTACTAAGATGTACATGGACTCGGCGACAAGTTCCTGGTGGCCTGGCATGAAGCGTGAAGTTGCCTGACTTTGTTAGTAAGTGTTTAGTTTGTCGCCAAGTAAAGGCATTGAGGAAGAGTCCACCTGGTTATCTTAACCCTTTGAGCGTGCCTGGTGGAAGTGGGAAGAAATATCGATGGACTTTATCGGTGGCTTACCAAGGAAAGCGAAGGGTTATGACACCATTTGGGTGATAGTGGGACAAGTTGACAAAGAGTGCACATTTCATACCAGGGAAGATAACCTACCCTGTTGAGACATGGGCACGATTATACTTGAGAGAGATTGTCAGACTTCATGGAGTGCCATCGATTGTTTCGCATCGAGACACTCGTTTTGTTTCAAATTCTGCGAGTCCGCATCCGCTATGGGAACTGGCTTGGATTTCATGTTGCTTTTCATCCTCGAGCAGATGGTCGGCCGAGAGGGTTAACCAGATTTTGGAGGATATGCTGAGAGCTTGTACTTTAGATTTCGGTGGTAGTTGGGATACTCAGTTATATCTTGTTGAGTTTGCTTATAACAACAGTTATCAGGCTACTATCGAAATGGCACCTTTTGAGGCACTTTATGGTAAAAAGTGCAGATCACCGGCTCATTGGGATGAAGTTGGTGAGAGGAAACTTCTGGGACCGGAATTAGTACAGTTGACTAGTGATTCCATTGCTCTTATCAGAGAGAGGATGAGAGTGTCTCAGAGTAGACAGAAGAGTTACGCCAATGAGAGGCGTAGTGCACTTGAGTTTGAGGTTGGTGACCACGTATTCCTGAAGGTGGCACCCATGAAAGGGGTGATGAGGTTTGGGAGGAAGGGCAAGTTGAGTCCTAGGTTTATAGGCCCCTTTGAGATCCTGGATAGGGTTGGGTCCGTAGCTTATCGATTGGCTTTACCACCTGCTTGTCGCCAGCTTCATGATGTGTTCCATGTGTCCATGCTCAGGAAGTATGTGGTCGACCCTTCGCATATTATTGATTATGAGCCTGTTACCTTGGATGCTAGTCTATCCTATGAAGAGGTACCAGTTGAGATCCTAGCCAGGAGAACAAGGTGCTAAGGAACAAAACGATAGATTTGGTTAAAGTTCGTGGAAGAACCAAGTTTCATCGGAGGCTACGTGGGAACGTGAGGATGAGATGCGGCGAAACATCCTCATCTTTTCACTTAGGGGCCTACTTTTCGGGGACGAAAAGCTCTTTTAGGAGGGTAGTCTGTAACGTCCCGTTACTTTTAGAGGTAAAAAAATTTTTTTTTTATTTAATGAAGCTTTTAAAGTTTAGTTTTAATTCAGTAACTTCTATTTTAGTAGCTATTTTCGTCCGAATTAGTTTTTAATCGTTTTAGTACTTTAATTATGTTTTGGTGATATTAATAATTATTAACGGGCCAATTAATAATTATTAATCACCTTTAGATTTATTTACAAGCTTCGGGTTTCATTAGAGGGACGTAGGCGTCATTACCCGATTTCTTAAATATCTAGATTTCACTATTCATTTCCCCTTAAAATAGAAAATCAAAGGCAATTTCATCAAAAATCTGCTTCTTCTCCTCTGTCCAGCCGTGAGCCTCCTAAAGCCAAAAACTAAATTTTGGTTTTTCTTTATTTCTCAACGGATCGTCTCGATTCTACATCCGTTGGAAAGCCCTTGGCCCGTAGATCATTTCCAACCTACCGAACGTAATTTTCGCTCGCTTTATCAAGGCTTAAAGGTATGTTAAAGTTTCTTATTTTTGTTATGAATAGTGTTTTAATGGTGGAATTGAGTTGTAATCTTCGAATTCGTTCACCGGAGCTTTAAGATATCAATCGGGAAAGTTGTTATAGTCATTTTTAGGAACTTTCCCTAAAACCTAAAACCAAGTTTGAGCCTAAACTCGTTCCTTGTAGTTTTCCCTCTTTGGGCTTTGTTTAGGATGTTTAGTTTATTATGTTTTTGCTATTTTCTATTTGTTTCGGAAATGGTTTATTGCTCAAAACCCTAAATTGCGATTACCCATTAAGGTTACCAACCTCCAAAGTACCAAAACCAAACCAAAATGTCTTTAAAGTGCTTAAAATCCGGAAAACAATTCCTTTTCTTTCTTTCCCTTGGGCCGTGGGCCTCTTGGCATAAGTTCCGGGTGGTTTTGTCTTTTATTTTAGTATCGTGACGATCGTTCTTCGATTCGGTTAATTAATATACTTTAGGTGTATTTAATTATATAGGTTTTGTGCATAGATCGTGATTCTTGGTCAACCGGTGTTTCGGAGTTGACTTCGTTTGCAAGGTGAGTTTAAAATGAAAGTTAGTTGTTTTATGAATTAAGTTTCATTATGTTATTGTTTATCGAAGTTAAGCGGGATTTAGCTTCTTAGAAGTTAAGTTTGGTTAGAGACTTTAATTAGGAAGTTAGTGGAGGAAAGTTTGGATTTATGGTTAGTTTGATGATTAGAGAACATCGGAGAGGTTTGTAAGTATGGAAATGAGATTTGGAGATGTTAGATGAAAGTGGAATGGAAGTTACTTTGATGGATTTGGAAGTAAAGTAATTAGAAGATGCACTTGAGTGTTAACTCGTGTAATCGAGATAGTTAGGCTTCGTAATAGCTTAGAAGGATTCTTTGAGTTTAACTAACTTTTAGGAAGCTTAACAGTTTGTAAAGTGACCCATGATAGTATGTTGATTCGGTTCCATATGTATCATGTGGTGAAATGGTGAAATTCCTGATACCTGAAATGGTGAAATTCCTGATACCTGAAATGGTGAAAGTCCTGATATCCGAAATGGTGAAATGGTGAAATTCCTGATACCTGAAATGGTGAAAGTCCTGATATCCGAAATGGTGAAATTCCTGATACCTGAAATGGTGAAAGTCCTGATATCCGAAATGGTGAAATTCCTGATACCTGAAATGGTGAAAGTCCTGATATCCGAAATGGTGAAATTCCTGATACCTGAAATGGTGAAAGTCCTGATAACCGATAATTGAGATATGATACATGGTAGTACGTGGATTCGGATCCGTACGTACCATGGTATTATGATCTATGATACGGCACATGATAGTATGTTGATTCGGTTCCATACGTATCATGGTGCAATGGTTGTGATATGGTACGTGGTATGTTGATTTCGATCCATACAATAGCACGATACGATGAAACTTGTTTGGTAATAAGGATAGTTAATGTTATTTTTACCGATTCTTAGAAACGTGTAGTGAGACTTAGTTGTGAATGTTAATTACACTTTAAGTCTTTATTCTTTTTCTATCTCATGGTATTGACATGTATGGGTGACATTCTACTATCGATTGATTGTATGGAAATTTGGAAGTGTGGATGTGAGTAGTATTGGGCATTTTAGGCCTTTGGACACGATTTCGGTTATGAGATTTTGTTCATAGGATTACTTGCTTTTGTTTTACTCTCACTAGCATGTTATGCTAATGGTGCTACACTTAAAATTTTCAGGTAAACCTCGAGTTAAGAAGCGTGGTAGAGGAGGTGGAGCCGCGTGGATCGATCGAGAGGGTGTATGGACAATACTAGAAAACTCATTTTGTTTAGCATTCATTGAAATGCTTGTAATTATTCCATCTTTACATAACTTGTGTCTTTTTGAGCCCGAAAGGGTATTTGTGTAAAATATGTCTATGTTTTATGGTCTAAATGTCTTTTGGAATGCGAAATTCCTGATTTATCGCTTTTTCTGGAATTTGGGTTGTAAACAGGTTTTGATTATTCGATTTTTAAACGAACCCATGCCGTTTTTCTTTAGAAATCGAGTCTTCCGCTGTGCATTTGAATTTAAAGAATTTAACGGGTTCGGGTCGTTACACCTTGGGTACCAATTTCACTACAAAAAAACTGCCAAAATGCGACCAAAAATTTGCGACCAAAAAAAAGTGGTAGCTTTAAAGTGACCAGTTGGTCACTTTATTTGAAGGTTGACTTTAAGTGACCATCTGGTCACATTTTTTGCGACCAGATTGCGACCAGAAGTAGAAATAGTCATAAAAAATGGCGCGAAATTATGGCGCAAAGGAAGCGACCAGTTGGTCACCTTAAAAAACGACCATCTGGTCGCATTTTTGTGACTAAAATATGCCTTGGTAGCAAAAAATGGCGCGTAATTTTGGAGGGAAAAAAGCTACCAAGTGGTCACAATTGAAAGTGACCACCTGGTCGCAATTTTGGTGACTAAAATATGTCTTGGTAGCAAAAAATGGCGCGTAATTTTGAAGGGAAAAAAGCTACCAAGTGGTCACAATTGAAAGTGACCATCTGGTCGCAATTTTGTGACCTTTTTTGGGGAGTGGTAGCTTAAAATTGGAGGGAAAAAAGCTACCAAGTGGTCACAATTAAAAGTGACCACCTGGTCGCAATTTTGGTGACTAAAATATGTCTTGGTAGCAAAAAATGGCGCGTAATTTTGGAGGGAAAAAAGCTACCAAGTGGTCACAATTGAAAGTGACCATCTGGTCGCAATTTTGTTTAATTGAATTATTTTAGTTCAATTAACCTTTTTTTTTTTTTTTTTGATATGACTTTACCAATTAACCTAATTGTACTTTACTTTAATCAAATGTAACTAAAATTAAGTAATTAAACAATTTTTATTTAATAATTAAACTAAAATTAATTAATTAAATTAGTGTAACTCATTTAATTTAAACTACTTACGTATAATTGAAGTTAAACTATTTGAATGAATTACCCTACTTTAAATTAATTGATTTAATTAAAGTAATCTAAATTACATTAATTAAACTAAAATTAAGTAAAACTAAAATAAACTAATCATTTAGTTTGAAATAAAGTAAAGTAAAATTAGATTAATTGAACTAATATTAATTGAATTAAACTAAAATTCAATTAATCTTAGTTTCAATTAATCTAATTTTAATTTACTTTAATTCAAAGTAATTGATTAGTTTATTTTAGTTTTAATTAATTAATCTTAAGTTTAATTGAATTAATTTTTAGTTCAATTAAGCTAATTTATATTTACTTTAATTCCAAGTAATTGATTAGTTAATTTTAGTTTTAATTAATTAATCTTAAGTTTAATTGAATTAATTTTTAGTTCAATTAAGCTAATTTATATTTACTTTAATTCCAAGTAATTGATCAGTTAATTTTAGTTTTATTAATTAATTAATCTTAAGTTTAATTGAATTAATTTTAGTTCAATTAACCTAATTTTAATTTACTTTAATTCAAATTAATTGATTAGTTCATTTTAGTTTTAATTAATTAATCTTAAGTTGAATTGAATTAATTTTAGTTCAATTAACCTAATTATACTTTACTTTAATCAAATGTAACTAAAATTAAGTAATTAAACAATTTTTATTTAATAATTAAACTAAACTATTTGAATTAATTACCCTACTTTAAATTAATTGATTTAATTAAAGTAATCTAAATTACATTAATTAAACTAAAATTAACTAATCAATTCTAAATTACATTTATTAAATTAAAGTAAACTATCTTAAATAAACTAAATAAGTAATTAAACTAAATTAGATTAAGTAATTAAATTAATTACTATTTAAATTGAATTAAAGTAAACTAAGTTAGATTAATAAAACCATTAGATTCATTAAACTAAAATTAGATATAGAGAAATGCATTAAGTTTAATTGAATTAATTTTAGTTCAATTAACCTAATTGTAGTTTACTTTAATCAAATGTAACTAAAATTACGTAATTAAACAATTTTTATTTAATAATTAAACTAAACTATTTGAATTAATTACCCTACTTTAAACTAATTGATTTAATTAAAGTAATCTAAATTACATTAATTAAACTAAAATTAACTAATCAATTCTAAATTACATTTATTAAATTAAAGTAAACTATCTTAAATAAACTAAATAAGTAATTAAACTAAATTAGATTAAGTAATTAAATTAATTACTATTTAAATTGAATTAAAGTAAACTAAGTTAGATTAATAAAACCATTAGATTCATTAAACTAAAATTAGATATAGAGAAATGCATTAAGTTTAATTGAATTAATTTTAGTTCAATTAACCTAATTGTAGTTTACTTTAATCAAATGTAACTAAAATTACGTAATTAAACAATTTTTATTTAATAATTAAACTAAACTATTTGAATTAATTACCCTACTTTAAACTAATTGATTTAATTAAAGTAATCTAAATTACATTAATTAAACTAAAATTAACTAATCAATTCTAAATTACATTTATTAAATTAAAGTAAACTATCTTAAATAAACTAAATAAGTAATTAAACTAAATTAGATTAAGTAATTAAATTAATTACTATTTAAATTGAATTAAAGTAAACTAAGTTAGATTAATAAAACCATTAGATTCATTAAACTAAAATTAGATATAGAGAAATGCATTAAGTTTAATTGAATTAATTTTAGTTCAATTAACCTAATTGTAGTTTACTTTAAACAAATGTAACTAAAATTAAGTAATTAAACAATTTTTATTTAATAATTAAACTAATCAATGAATATAACAACATGGAAACAAGAGTTCCCGTCATATGTAAATATCAGAAAGTAACCCAATATAAAAAAAAAGTATATAAATATTAATATTTGCACCGGGTGTGGTCAATTTTACAAAAAAGGTGACCACATGGTAGTAATTTAGAAGGGAAATGCGACCATTTGGTCGCATTTTAGGATTTAGGGTTTGAGTTTAGGGTTTAGAGTTTAGGATTTAGGGTTTAGGGTTTAGGGTTTTGGGAGGAAAGCGACCAAATGGTCGCATTTGTGCAAAAGTATAATAATATTTTTTAAAAAATACAATTGGAATTGCGACCATATGGTCGCAATTATGGGCGGTAACTTTAAATTTTCATGAAATTTATGGCGGTTAGGGTTTTAGGGTTTAGGGTTTAGGGTTTAGGGTTTAGGGTTTAGGGTTTAGGGTTTAGGGTTTAGGGTTTAGGGAGGAAAGCGACCAAATGGTCGCATTTGTGCAAAAGTATAATAATATTTTTTAAAAAATACAATTGGAATTGCGACCATATGGTCGCAATTATGGGCGGTAACTTTAAATTTTCATGAAATTTATGGCGGTTAATTTAAGTAATGCGACCATATGGTCGCAATTATTGGCGGTGAATCTCATAATTGCGACCGGATGGTCGCACATGGTGACGGGACGCGTGACAAGACAATGGCCTTGGTAATGGCAACTCGGGCGACCAGTTGGTCGCTTTTTATATAAATGCGACCAAATGGTAGCATTTATATTTGTAAATGCGACCATTTGGTCGCATAAGTATCCTGAAAATGCGACCATATGGTCGCATTTTCCCCAACTTCGCATGATTGTTCATTTCTGTCATTAAATCATATTTGCGACCAGTTGGTCGCAAAATATGATTTAAATTTCATTCCCTTTCCTTTCCCCGTTTCTTTTTCCCTTTTCCCGTTTCTCGCCTTCTCTTCTTTTCTTCTTTTCTCCTCTTGGCCTCTCTCTTTTTCTTCCTCTCTTTTTGTTCGTTTGTCTCTTTCCCCTATCCATTCCCCGTTATTTCTTCCCATTCCCGTTCCGTTCTTCCTCTAAACCGAAAATCCTCAACCACCAATCCCGGTTTCGATTACACGAGGTTAGTTTTCGTAACAAACTAAAGTTTAGTTTATGAATTTAGAGTTTACTTAGTTTACTTAGTTTTAGTTTTTAAGATAGTTTACTTTAATTAGTTGAGTTTTAGTTTATGTAGTTTAATTTAATTAGTTTAGTTTACATTAACTAATTAATTAGTTTACTTTAATTTTATTACTTTAAGTAATTTTAGTTTAATTAATCTAATGGTTTAATTAATCTAACTTAGTTTACTTTAATTCAATTTAAGTAGTAATTAATTTAATTACTTAATCTAATTTAGTTTAATTACTTATTTAGTTTATTTAAGATAGTTTACTTTAATTTAATAAAATTAAACTAAATTAATTTATAATTACACTATAATTGATTAGTTAATTTTAGTTTAATTAATGTAATTTAGATTACTTTGATTAAATCAATTAATTTAAAGTAGGGTAATTAATTCAAATAGTTTAGTTTAATTATTAAATAAAAATTGTTTAATTACTTAATTTTAGTTACATTTGATTAAAGTAAAGTATAATTAGGTTAATTGAACTAAAATTAATTCAATTCAACTTAAGATTAATTAATTCAATTAAACTTAAGATTAATTAATTAAAACTAAAATGAACTAATCAATTAATTTGAATTAAAGTAAATTAAAATTAGGTTAATTGAACTAAAATTAATTCAATTAAACTTAAGATTAATTAATTAAAACTAAAATGAACTAATCAATTACTTTGAATTAAAGTAAATTAAAATTAGGTTCATTGAACTAAAATTAATTCAATTCAACTTAAGATTAATTAATTAAAACTAAAATGAACTAATCAATTACTTTGAATTAAAGTAAATTAAAATTAGGTTAATTGAACTAAAATTAATTCAATTAAACTTAAGATTAATTAATTAAAACTAAAATGAACTAATCAATTACTTTGAATTAAAGTAAATTAAAATTAGGTTCATTGAACTAAAATTAATTCAATTCAACTTAAGATTAATTAATTAAAACTAAAATGAACTAATCAATTACTTTGAATTAAAGTAAATTAAAATTAGGTTCATTGAACTAAAATTAATTCAATTAAACTTAAGATTAATTAATTAAAACTAAAATGAACTAATCAATTAATTTGAATTAAAGTAAATTAAAATTAGGTTAATTGAACTAAAATTAATTCAATTAAACTTAAGATTAATTAATTAAAACTAAAATGAACTAATCAATTACTTTGAATTAAAGTAAATTAAAATTAGGTTCATTGAACTAAAATTAATTCAATTAAACTTAAGATTAATTAATTAAAACTAAAATGAACTAATCAATTAATTTGAATTAAAGTAAATTAAAATTAGGTTAATTGAACTAAAATTAATTCAATTAAACTTAAGATTAATTAATTAAAACTAAAATGAACTAATCAATTACTTTGAATTAAAGTAAATTAAAATTAGGTTCATTGAACTAAAATTAATTCAATTCAACTTAAGATTAATTAATTAAAACTAAAATGAACTAATCAATTACTTTGAATTAAAGTAAATTAAAATTAGGTTCATTGAACTAAAATTAATTCAATTAAACTTAAGATTAATTAATTAAAACTAAAATGAACTAATCAATTAATTTGAATTAAAGTAAATTAAAATTAGGTTAATTGAACTAAAATTAATTCAATTAAACTTAAGATTAATTAATTAAAACTAAAATTAACTAATCAATTACTTTGAATTAAAGTAAATTAAAATTAGCTTCATTGAACTAAAATTAATTCAATTAAACTTAAGATTAATTAATTAAAACTAAAATGAATTAATTTTAGTTTTAATTAATTAATCTTAAGTTTAATTGAATTAATTTTAGTTTAATTGAATTAATCTTAAGTTTAATTGAATTAATTAGTTATAACTAATCAATTCATTTGAATTAAAGTAAATATAAATTAGATTAATTGAACTAAAATTAATTCAATTAAACATAAGATTAATTAATTAAAACTAAAATTAACTAATCAATTAATTTGAATTAAAGTAAAGTAAAATTAGATTAATTGAAACTAAAATTAATTGAATTTTAGTTTAATTCAATTAATTTTAGTTCAATTAATCTAATTTTACTTTACTTTATTTCAAATTAAATGATTAGTTTATTTTAGTTTTACTTAATTAATCTTAAGTTTAATTGAATTACTTTTAGTTAAATTAATCTAATTTTAATTTACTTTTATTCAAATTAATTTGATTAGTTTATTTTAAATTATTTACTTAAATTTATGTTAGTTTAATTTACATTATTTCATTAATTAATTAATTAATTAAATAAACTAATCAATATTTTACTTACGTATTTTGGTTGTAGGATTATGACGGGCAGACGACGTCCTCCCCAGTCAGACGAGCCTGACGATGCGGGTGACGAGGGTTCTCCGCGGACGCCTACTGGCGTTGCCCCTGATGCGGCGCTGACTACGGAGGAGTTGGACATCCTCTTCAGTTACGATACGCGACTTGCTGCCACGCTCGATGATAGTGTGACGACCCGTCACTTTTAAATAAATTAAAATCAGAGAAAACAGCGGAAGTCTTTTAATTTACGAAAAATTGGCGTGGTTTTGTTTGAAAATTGGCATGCCGAAAACCTGTTTACAACCTAATTTTCAAATCTAATCAAATCTCATGGACTTTAAGTCCAAATCAGGAGTTCAAATATATAATGTCATAATTCATCAACATTAGGCTCTTAGGAGCCAAATACAAAATTCAATTCCTTAAAGTTTATCAAATAAGACATAAACTTTACAAAACCATTAGTCCATCTCGAGGTCGGCATCCCTCGATCACGCAGACCACCTCCTCCTCCTCCTCGACCTCTAGCCAAGGCATTACCTGAAATTGGTTGTAATATCATGAGCTAACAAACTAAGCCCAAGTGAGAATAATAAGCATAAAAAGTAAATATAGACCTCAAACTCACATTCCGATTTGTGTCCAATAAACCGACACAATCCTTCCTAGAATTCTCCAAAGTCTAGGTCATTCTAAGTCATATTTTCCATTTGATGAAACTAATTAGCACACTTAGGCTAATTGTTCATCCTTTAACTTGTTATAACATAAAGTAAGAAAAGTAAATGACTTTGCAAAAAAATATAACATCTCGACTCTCTTTCTCATCTATCATATGCATAAAAGTAATGAGTACATCCATAGGATACGCAATTTCCATTTATGCATGTAATGAAGGTAATGTGGATTTTTACAAACTATCCACCCTTATCCTTATGCATGAAGGTAATGTGGGAATCCACTCATCCACCATTCAACCTTATGCATGATGAAGGTAATGTGGGAATCCACTCATCCATCATTCACCTTATGCATGAAGGTAACGTGGGAATCCACTCATCCACCGTTCCTTTCATTCTTTTCATTCTTTTCTTTTTCTCTTTTCAATGATGCGAGATGTTGTAGTATAATAAATAATGGTGCAAAATGTTATGCATATGCTTGCATATGCTTGTACAATTAAATAAAGTAAAGTAAATGATAAAGTAATTAAATTACACATAAGGTAAATGGGCATAAGTAAAGACATAAAGTAAATGACAAAAAGTAAAATAACTGAGAAACTCGAATGAACGATATGACGATCGAACTCCGATATTAGTAATAAGATTAGAATCATAATTTAAACGATTAACCTATGTCCTCCGATTCTATACTTCCAAATAATCCGAGGTTCTATTAACCGTTTTAAAATTTCAAGTTGGATCATTTTGACTTCAAAATAATCCAACCTTAGTTTCATAACGAAACTAAGTTAGAATCTTCTAAGATTCAAAGTCTTTCCCGAGAATTTCTAAGTTCTCACTTAAAGGATTAACTCTTAATCCTAAGGGCACTAACTCACAACCCTCTAATCTTAGGTTCGGATTCTAATCTTAGTTCAAACTCTCAAACCATCACACTAGTTTGCTTTCCATATTTAATTTAAATGCTAACTATTCTCACCTTATTAATAAGATGATTTAGCTCCTAAGTTCGAAGGAGCGATCAACCACGAAGTTCAAAAACACCTACAAACGAATTACATCGTAACAATCAATAACGAAACCAACTATCATTCAAACAATTACTAAACATACAAAGCAACGAAAACCCAATAAAACCCACAAAGAGGCCCACGGCCCTATCATCAAAAATGAGTCTCGGGTTTGGTTTTTCGGCTTTTTGGCAATTCAAAATACGTTTTGAGTTGGTTTTAATCAAATTCGATAATCCCGATTTCAATGGGTATCGATGAATAGTGTTTTTGAACATTAATCCCTTTCCCGAATTGAATTTAAATAAACATTCATTCATTAATTTCTAACCCATTTTCAATCCCAAAAGGGTAAATTTCAAACGGAAAGGGTTTCGACTGAAACTCGGTTTTAGGGTTATGAAATAGTTTCCAAAAACACATAAAACTACTCCCGAATTGACAAACACCGAGTTTCACGGCAAGAAATCGAAAGAACACAAAAGCTTGAATCAATTTCCATGGAAGTTCAATGAGAATTCGAAATCTAGGGCTTACCTTAGAGAGTTGGAAACGTTCCAAGAGTGGAATGGGTAGAAAGGTCTCGGCGAGAGCTTTCCAACGCATCCGAAATCACGCAAAACGGCCAAGAAACGAAGCCGGGGCAACCGTTTCTTCCTCTTCTCTTTTCTTCCCTTTGTTGCTCGGGTTTGGAGAAGAAAATGGTGATGTTTTGGTCAAAAATGAGTCAATGACTCATTTAAAGAAGATGACAAATAGTAAATAGATATTTAGGAAGTTGGAAATTACGATTTTGCCCTTTTTAAGACTTTTGGCTTAAAACGAATCCCGAACATCTCAAACTAACCCAATGGTGATTAATAATTATTAATTGGCCTGTTAATAATTATTAACACCATTAAAACGTAATTAAATAAATAAAGCCATTAAAATGAATTAAAATGAAATAAATTACTAAATTCTAATTTAATAATAAATAAATGAATTTTAATTACTCAAATTAAAATAAAATAAATAAAAGTTTTTATTTTATCACAAAATAACGGGACGTTACAATCAACCCTCCTAAAAAGGCTTTTCGTCCCGAAAAGTAAACTCACTAAGTGAAAAGCTGAGGATACTTTGCCCGCATATCATCCTCACGCTCCCACGTAGCTTCTTCAAACACTTGGTTCCTCCAAAGAACCTTAACCAAGCGAATCGCTTTTGTTTCTCAACACCTTCTCGCCGAATGCTAAAATCTCAACTGGTGTCTCCTCATAAGACATACTAGCATCCAAAACTATCGGCTCGTGATCAATCACGTGGGAAGGATCTCGCCATGTACTTCAGAAGCATAGATACATGGAAAACATTATGAATCGCCGATAAAGAAGGTGGTAAAGCCAATCGGTAAGCCATTGCTCCTACTCGATCGAGTATCTCAAATGGGCCAATAAATCTAGGGCTCACCTTACCCTTCTTCCCGAATCTCATAACACCTTTCATAGGTGCTACCTTCAAAAACACGTGGTCCCCCACCGAAAACTCAAGTGGACTACGTCGTTTATCTCGCATAACTCTTCCCGTCGACTTTGGGCAATCCTCATCCTCTCTCTCGATCAAGTCAATAGACCGACTAGTCAATCGTAACAACTCGGGTCCCAAAAGCCTTCTCTCTCCAACCTCATCCCAGGTGGTGAGATCGACACTTTCTACCATAAAGTGCCTCAAATGGTGCCATCTCAATAGTAGCCTGATAGCCGTTATTATAAGCAAACTCTACCAAGTACAACTGAGAATCCCAATCGCCTCCAAAGTCAAGAACACAAGCCCTCAACATATCCTCCAGAATCCGGTTAAATCTCTCGGTCGACCATCGTGCGGGGGTGAAAAGTCGTGCTAAAATCCAAGCCTGTACCCATGGTCAATGTAAACTCTGCCAAAACTTGAGACAAAACGAGTGTCCCGATCGATACTATCCTCACAGGCACACCATGTAATCTAACAATCTCCCGTAAATACAATCGTGCCCATGTCTCCACCTGGGTAGGTAATCCTCCCAGGTATAAAGTGCGCGGTCTTCGTCAAACGGTCTACAATCACCCAAATGGTATCATAACCCTTGGGCGTCCTCGGCAAACCACCGATAAAGTCCATGGAAATCTCCTCCCATTTCCATTCGGCACACTCGAGAGGGTTAAGTAAACCCAATGGACTCCTCCTCAAAGCTTTGACTTGTTGACAAGTCAAACATCTACTAACAAAGTCCGCTATCTCAAACTTCATCCCAGGCCACCAATAATGCTCTCTCAGGTCCCTGTACATCTTCGTACTACCTGGATGTATAGAGAAGATAGAACTGTGAGCCTCCTCCAACAGTTCCCTTCTAAAAGTCGATCCTAAAGGCACACATAGCCTCTTACGATACATCAGAGCACTGTCTGTAGAGAAGGTAAAATGACTAGGAACATCTGACTCAGCCTCTCTAAAACCGGCCTGCAAATGAACCTCTCCCCTCTGGGCATCAATCATCCTCTGCCTCAAAGTAGGCCCCACTGTCAAACTAGCCCGACTCACAAGTGACCTCGGCGATAAGCAATGCTATCTCGCTCGCTCCATATCCCACCTCAATCTCAAAGGTAAGGTCGACAAAGTCAAGAATGAGAAGACTTCCCTCTTGGCGCATCGCCCACTACATTGGCTCTCCCAGGATGATACCTGAATGTCACAGTCATAATCCTTAACGAGCTCTAACCATCTCCGCTGTCTCATATTCAATTCCTTCGAGTGAAGAAATATTTGAGACTCTTATGGTCGAGTAAATATCATAATCTTCTCACCGTACAAATAATGCCTCCATATTTTCAATGCATGCACAACAGCTGCCAACTCTAAATCATGAGTCGGATATTTCTTCTCATGCTCCTTTAACTGACGAGAAGCATAAGCTATAACTTTACCATGCTGCATCAACACACATCCCGGACCTCCTGGGAAGCATCTCGGATACACAGTCAAACCACCAGTACTATCAGGCGATACTAGAACCGGTGCTGTCACAAGCCTCCTCTTGAGCTCCTCAAAGCTCCTCTCACAATCCTCAGACCATATAAAATCAACCCCCTTCCGGGTCAAACGTGTCAAAGCTGAAGCAATCTTGGAGAAATCTTGCACAAACCGCCTATAATAGCCTGCAAGTCCCAAAAACTGCGAATATCAGCCACACTCGTCGGTCTAGGCCAGTTAGTAACTGCCTCAATCTTAGAGGGATCAACAGATACTCCTCTACTCGATACTACGTGGCCTAAAAATGCCACTTCCCTCAGCCAAAACTCACACTTAGAGAACTTGGCATACAATCTCCGATCTCGTAGTATCGTCAAAACCTCTCGAAGATGTATAGCATGCAACTCCTCTGTCTTGGAATAAACCAAGATATCATCGATAAAAACAATCACAAAAGAGTCAATGAACCTCCTAAACACCGTGTGCATAAGGTCCATAAAAGGCTGCAGGAGCGTTAGTCAAGCCAAAGGACATAACTACAAACTCATAATGTCCATAACGCGTCCTGAATGCCGTCTTGGGAATATCCTCATCCCGAATCCTCAATCGATGATAGCCGGATCTCAAATCTATCTTCGAAAAGATAGTGGCTCCCTTCAACCGATCAAACAAGTCATCTATCCTGGGCAAAGGATACTTGTTCTTCAAGTAACACCGGTTCAACTCTCTGTAATCAATGCATAAACGCATAGAACCGTCTTTCTTCTTCACAAACAACACTGGGCTCCCCACGGCGAAACACTTGGGCGTATAAACCCCAAGTCTAAAAGTCCCTCGAATGGGCTCTGAGTTCTTTCAACTCACTAGGTGCCATACGATATGGTGCTTTGGGACAGTGGAGCTGTCCCAGGAGCAACCTCAATCCTAAAAATCAAACTGTCTCACCTGGTGGCAAACCAGGGTAACTCATCAGGGAAAACATCAATGAAATCCCTCACTACCTGGCACGAACTCAAACTAGCCTCCGATATAGAAGTGTCAACCACACTAGCTATGTAACCCAAGGCTCCATCACTTAGAAGCATACTAGCTTCTAACATCGATATCAAAGTGGGTACGATCTACTACTAGTCCCACGAAAACGCATACCTAGTCCCACATGGACTCATAAAATCAACCACTCTCTCTGTACAATCAATAGTGGCACGATTAGCTGATAGCCAATCCATACCCAAAATCACATCGAAATCAGACATAGGCATGATAATCAAAGTAGCATGCAAACAACAACCCATAAAGCACAAATCATCTGTGCTAATCATACTATCAGCAATAATAAACTTCCCCACTGGGGTAGAAACACGCATCTCAAACCCTAACGGTGCAGACTCAAGCATAGCCGACTCAACAAATGCAGAAGAAATAAAAGAGTGGCTAGCTCCAGAATCAAATAAAACAAAGGCCGAATGGCCTAAAACAGTCAGAGTACCGGTAACTACAGTACCTGCAGCCTCTGCCTCCTCTCTAGTAGCATAAACTCGGGCCTGATACTGAGCAGGTGGAGGCGGTAACTGACGTGGCGGTGGAGGAAATCTCGGTGGTGGTGGAGGTAAAATCTGTGGCGGCTGAACAACAGGTGGAAGTCTGAACTGTTGTGCCTGACCACCCTGACCTCTACCTCTAAACTGTCCTCTGCCCCGGTCCTGACCTCTGCCTCGGTCATGACCTCTACCTCTAACTGGAGGAGCATACAAAGCAGGTGGTGCCTGATAAGGTCTCTGCTGCATACCCTGACCTGGGTAACCATACTGTGGTGGATGAGCCTGATAAGTCCTACAGGACCTAGATAGGTGACCCTCCTGACCACAAGTAAAACACCTAAGTGGTAGGGGAGCCTGCCTCTGTGCTCTCGGCTGTCCAAACTGAATCCCACCCCTAGTCTGCTGCTGCTGATACTGTCTCTGCTGTGGCGGTGGTACTCGACCAGTACGGTCATCCTCCACCTTCCTCTTATGAGAGGAAGTCTCTCCGGTAGCAGCTAGTTTGCCCTTCCTTTCTTCAGATGCCAAATCCAAAGAAAGGGCAAACTCTAAAGCCTGCTCATAGGTAGTCGGACGCAGGGTGCGTAAAAGACCCCTAATCTCGGCCCTCAACCCTACTAAAAATCTCCTCATCTTGCTCTCAGGATCAGCAATCTGTCCAGGAGCAAATCTAGACAGTCGGTCAAACTCTCGCTCATACTCGGCCACCAAGCTATCACCCTGTTTCAGGGTCACAAATTCCACCTCCAATCTATCTCTCAAATCAGCAGAATAGTATTTCTCATAAAATTTCTCACGAAATACCTTCCAAGTAACCTCCATAGTCAAAGAAAGTGACCTATGGAGACCTCTCCACCAATATAGAGCATCATCAACCAAAGAATACGTACCACAATGGACCTTCAGATGGTCCGGGCACCTGATAAACTCAAAAGCTCTCTCAACTCTATCAATCCAGAGCTCAGCAAAAGATGGGTCCAAAGACCTACCATCAAACTCACCAGGTGCGTGTCTACTATACTCTCTCAAAAACCTAGCGACCTCGTAGATCCAATCGATCAACTGCCACATCACCGGGTCTAGGTGGTGGTACAACAGCAATCTTGGTCTACCAAAGATCTCGCAACAATCCCAGATAATCCTCCTCGAAATATAAACTCCTCGCCCCGAACAGGGCGGTACAACAGAATCACTAGGCGAGGTACTATAGGAATCACAGGTGGAGGTGGTGGTGGAGGTGTAGGGCTCCGAGCTCTGCCTCTACCTCTACCTCTCACTCCACTTCGTCTAGCCCCCCTTCTAGGAGGCATACTGAAATAAAGTCAATAAAACAAGATAAGTCACTTGTAAAAGAGGATTTACCACTCTTTTACCAAATCGAAATGAAATGCGAGTTTAAAGATAAGGTCTAGGAATACCAGTGTGTGCGATCTCGAGATGATGACTTTCGAGAATGGACTTAAAACAAAACATGAAATACAAACATGCATCGCATGTAGTCTCAGAAACCCGTCGGCTCGATACCAATCGTGTGACGACCCGTCACTTTTAAATAAATTAAAATCGGAGAAAACAATGAAGTCTTTTAATTTACGAAAAATTGGCGTGGTTTTGTTTGAAAATTGGCATGCCGAAAACTCGTTTACAACCTAATTTTCAAATCTAATCAAATCTCATGGACTTTAAGTCCAAATCAGGAGTTCAAATATATAATGTCATAATTCATCAACATTAGGCTCTTAGGAGCCAAATACAAAATACAATTCCTTAAAGTTTATCAAATAAGACATAAACTTTACAAAACCATTAGTCCATCTCGAGGTCGGCATCCCTCGATCACGCAGCGACCACCTCCTCCTCCTCGACCTCTAGCCAAGGCATTACCTGAAATTGGTTGTAATATCATGAGCTAACAAACTAAGCCCAGTGAGAATAATAAGCATAAAAAGTAAATATAGACCTCAAACTCGCATTCCGATTTGTGTCCAATAAACCGACACAATCCTTCCTAGAATTCTCCAAAGTCTAGGTCATTCTAAGTCATATTTTCCATTTGATGAAACTAATTAGCACACTTAGGCTAATTGTTCATCCTTTAACTTGTTATAACATAAAGTAAGAAAAGTAAATGACTTTGCAAAAAAATATAACATCTCGACTCTCTTTCTCATCTATCATATGCATAAAAGTAATGAGTACATCCATAGGATACGCAATTGCCATTTATGCATGTAATGAAGGTAATGTGGATTTTTACAAACTATCCACCCTTATCCTTATGCATGAAGGTAATGTGGGAATCCACTCATCCACCATTCAACCTTATGCATGATGAAGGTAATGTGGGAATCCACTCATCCATCATTCACCTTATGCATGAAGGTAACGTGGGAATCCACTCATCCACCGTTCCTTTCATTCTTTTCATTCTTTTCTTTTTCTCTTTTCAATGATGCGAGATGTTGTAGTATAATAAATAATGGTGCAAAATGTTATGCATATGCTTGCATATGCTTGTACAATTAAATAAAGTAAAGTAAATGATAAAGTAATTAAATTACACATAAGGTAAATGGGCATAAGTAAAGACATAAAGTAAATGACAAAAAGTAAAATAACTGAGAAACTCGAATGAACGATATGACGATCGAACTCCGATATTAGTAATAAGATTAGAATCATAATTTAAACGATTAACCTATGTCCTCCGGATTCTATACTTCCAAATAATCCGAGGTTCTATTAACCGTTTTAAAATTTCAAGTTGGATCATTTTGACTTCAAAATAATCCAACCTTAGTTTCATAACGAAACTAAGTTAGAATCTTCTAAGATTCAAAGTCTTTCCCGAGAATTTCTAAGTTCTCACTTAAAGGATTAACTCTTAATCCTAAGGGCACTAACTCACAACCCTCTAATCTTAGGTTCGGATTCTAATCTTAGTTCAAACTCTCAAACCATCACACTAGTTTGCTTTCCATATTTAATTTAAATGCTAACTATTCTCACCTTATTAATAAGATGATTTAGCTCCTAAGTTCGAAGGAGCGATCAACCACGAAGTTCAAAAACACCTACAAACGAATTACATCGTAACAATCAATAACGAAACCAACTATCATTCAAACAATTACTAAACATACAAAGCAACGAAAACCCAATAAAACCCACAAAGAGGCCCACGGCCCTATCATCAAAAATGAGTCTCGGGTTTGGTTTTTCGCTTTTTGGCAATTCAAAATACGTTTTGAGTTGGTTTTAATCAAATTCGATAATCCCGATTTCAATGGGTATCGATGAATAGTGTTTTTGAACATTAATCCCTTTCCCGAATTGAATTTAAATAAACATTCATTCATTAATTTCTAACCCATTTTCAATCCCAAAAGGGTAAATTTCAAACGGAAAGGGTTTCACTGAAACTCGGTTTTAGGGTTATGAAATAGTTTCCAAAAACACATAAAACTACTCCCGAATTGACAAACACCGAGTTTCACGGCAAGAAATCGAAAGAACACAAAAGCTTGAATCAATTTCCATGGAAGTTCAATGAGAATTCGAAATCTAGGGCTTACCTTAGAGAGTTGGAAACGTTCCAAGAGTGGAATGGGTAGAAAGGTCTCGGCAGAGCTTTCCAACGCATCCGAAATCACGCAAAACGGCCAAGAAACGGCCAGGGGCAACCGTTTCTTCCTCTTCTCTTTTCTTCCCTTTGTTGCTCGGGTTTGGAGAAGAAAATGGTGATGTTTTGGTCAAAAATGAGTCAATGACTCATTTAAAGAAGATGACAAATAGTAAATAGATATTTAGGAAGTTGGAAATTACGATTTTGCCCTTTTTAAGACTTTTGGCTTAAAACGAATCCCGAACATCTCAAACTAACCCAATGGTGATTAATAATTATTAATTGGCCTGTTAATAATTATTAACACCATTAAAACGTAATTAAATAAATAAAGCCATTAAAATGAATTAAAATGAAATAAATTACTAAATTCTAATTTAATAATAAATAAATGAATTTTAATTACTCAAATTAAAATAAAATAAATAAAAGTTTTTTTTTTATCACAAAATAACGGGACGTTACAGATAGAGTCCCTGAGACCGAGTCTTCGACACCACGGCTGGCGCAGGACTCCCTTGCCACGCCTCCGGGCTTAGCATCAGGGTATGCGTCCGGGTCAGCGTCCGGGTCTGCATCAGGGTCGGATCCAGCTGGCCCCTCGACTTCATGCACGCAGCCGTCTCGGGCCGCAGATTCTACCCTTCGGATTGAAGGGGATACGTAAGTAATTTTGTTTACTATTTCCCTAAAAGTTTTCTATTCTTTTTAACTAATAGTTTCTAATATATAGCACAATAATTTTTTGTGATTTTGCAGAGTACAGCCGCATACGACCGTTTCAAAACGGTTTCGCGAGGTCCTTCAGAGCATGCCTCTACCCAGCGACCTTCGCTGGACGAAGATTCCGACGACGGAGAAACGTCGGATGTACGACAGTTGGAAGGTAAAAACATAATTTATTTTCATATTTAATTAATTTTGAAATTTATAGAAATAAATTTATTACTTTAACAATTTTTTATTTCAATTTTTTCAGGGCAAGTTTCCTGTTATCGATCCCGATATCACCGACGGTAGATTGTTCCCCCTATGGGACAGTCACGTCCGGGATCGATTCAAGGACCTCATGTTCCGGGCGCGCAGAAGGCAAGCAGCAAACCGCCCCGTGTGGATGAGCCCGGAGGACCACGCGCGGCTTCTCGCTAGCTTGATCACTCCTCAGGGCAAGGCAGTGTCAAGCAGGAATAAGGCCAACCGCGCGAAGAATCCAGTAAAACACACAGCGGGGGCGCGGACCCACGACGAGCACCATCGTCGATTGGTATGCTTTTTTTTCCTCGTTCGCTTTCTCGTTTTCTTTTTCTAGGTTTTTTTTTCAATTACTAATTAATTTATTATGTTTTATTCTTCACTATTTGATTTTTTAGGAAGCGAAGCACGGCGCCCCGTCCCGCCCGATGAGTCGCACCGAGTTCTTCACACGAAGAAGGACGGGACGTTAATCGACGATAAGGCGAAAAGAAGTTCAGGTATTTAATATTTTTTTCAATTATTATTCTTTCTTTAAAATTTTTCATAATTCTTTCTTTAAAATTTTTCATACATTATATATTAACCATTTTATTTTCTGAATTTTAAATGTTTAGGAACGTTTCACGAGTCCTTGACTCGGCGGTTGCCCACACCAGACTCATGAACCGACTCAGGAGGACCGTATAGAGGCGTTCTTGGAGGTCGCTGGAGGGGTTCGGCTGATGGGTCGGTTCCTGGGCTCGGCTCAGACGGGCGACGCCTTTATGCGGATGTGTCCTGGCCTCGGCGGAGCGAGCGAGCACTAGCTCCGGCCTTCTCCTGGGTGAGCAAGCATGCCAGCGGACATGGAGGCTATGCGTGAGGACTTCGTTGCTCGAGTCGCTACTATTGAGGCCGACATACAAGCACGAGTCGAGGCCGACATACAAGCACGAGTCGACGCCCAGTCGCATCCGCTTTGGCCGCGTACTTGGATCTCTAGGCGGCGGCCCTTCTACATCGACGCCTCCTCCCCCCCCCCGCCCCTCCGCAGTAGTTCTAGGATTCTTTCGATTGTATAAAACATTTTTTTTAATATTTGATATATATTTTTTTTATTTGAATTCCAATTTTTTTTTTATGAAATTTTAATATTAATTAAATAAATAATTAGTAATTAATAATTAATAAATAATTAAAAATTAATAATTAATTAATAATTAATAAATAATTAATAATTAATAAATAATTAATTAATAATTAATTAACTAATTATTAAAATTTAAATTTAAAAAAAAAAATCTTAAATGCGACCAGATGGTCACTTTTAAGCGACCATCTGGTCGCATTTTAACTGAGACTAAAAGTGACCATTTGGTCGCATAAAATGCGACCATTTGGTCACTTTTTATGTGACCAAGTGGTCACTTATCTTTCACATAACTTACGACCAGATGGTCGCTTTTTAAGCGACCATCTGGTCGTATTTTCACTGAGCCAATAAGTGACCATTTGGTCACAAAATTTACGACCATTTGGTCACTTTTTTTGGGACCAAATGGTCACTTCTATTGAAGATAAAATGCGACCATATGGTCCCTTTTAATGCGACCATTTGGTCGCATTTTGTAAGTTTGACTTTTTTTGCTACCAAAATTTTTTACGACCATATGGTCGCATTTTTGTGACCATGCAGTCGCATAATTGAAATCCGACCAGCTTTTTAGCAACCACTCTGTTTGGTCGCATTTTGGTCGCATTTTAGGTGAAAAACGACCATTTGGTCGCAATTTTCTGGTCGCAAATTGGCAGTTTTTTTTGTAGTGTTTCTTGTATTTCCTTGAAACTGGTTTCTTTGCTTATAGATTCTTTGATTTTCTTCTGGTTGTTCAGCATTTGAATCTATATTATTGACTTCATTAGTGAGAAGTGAAAGATTCTTCACTCCCTGAATCATTTTTTCGATTAAGTCGTCCCGTTCATTTAAGACGTTAATTTAAGCCGAAGAAGATTCTTTCAAAGGCATAGAGATCTGAAGCTTCTCAAGCTGTTTATTAATCTCGTGCAACATTTCTTGATATTTAGAGATTATTTTGATTTCGGTTTCAACTTCAAGAGGAATTTTTCGAGTCTTCTCTTGGTTGCTTAACCATGTGTGTTTTGGGGTCACCCCAAAGGTCCTATTTATAGGAAAACCAAGACCTCAGAAAATCTTTGAATATCTTTTTAATTATTAAATAATTAATAAAGATATTCTAAAATATATTTTGAATAATAAAGATATTATATTTTATTCCATAATAAAATATCTCATATCTTTTATTTAATATAATCAATATTAATTTAAATATATTATTCCATATCTTCCATTTAAATTAATCACATTAACTTAAAATAAGATATTCATATATTTTAAATAAAATAAATGCAAAACTTAGTCAACTCTTTGACCAAGGTTCCGTGTGACCCCACCATGGGTCACACGCCCCAATCATCATCTCATGACAATATTGGGCAATTTATTCTCCTTTTTATTTAATGGAACAATTCCGTTAAATAATTAAAAAAATAACACTCCTTTTATTTATTTCCTCTTTAATTTGACAATCTCAAATTAAATATTTAAATAGACTCCTCTATTTAAATCCCCATTATTTTATGACAACTTCAAAATTAATTTAATTAAATAGACTTCTCTATTTAATCTTTCTATTATATAATTAAATAGACTCTTCTATTTAATTTCACCATTAATTAAATAATTAAAAATACTCTTCTATTTAATTTCTTTTAATTAATTAAATAGACTCCTCTATTTGTATTTGCCTTAATTGATTTGACAACTTCAAATCAAATGCTTGAAATCGTTTTTCCAAAGAAAATAATCATCACTGATTTATGTTCTCAATTACATGTGTTAGCTTGGAGGACTTAATGGACCTATAGGACTAAGCTCCAATGATCCAGAATTACCTTTGATTAAAACTCCTTTTAATCAGTTAATTCTCATTCATTAACTTCTAGATAACTCCACTAAATATCTAGAGTTGCACTCTTACTACTATAGACATAGTTATGTCCATTGGCTATAATAATTAACTACACTTTGATCCTTTACAAGTTAGTTCGTATCCATGGCTAGGTATTTACACCGTATTAACCTCCATGATACATCTTGTTCCTTAAGCCCAACTGATTCTCCAATGAACAACCTTACATAATCCCTATTATGAGTCTTTAACCTTTTCCTTGATCAGAGGAATATGGGGCCCCGCTGTTCAAGACCGAATTAGTCCATAAGGGAAATACTTATCTATTTTCCTATATGGAAAAGAGTGAATTCCAATTCTTGTGTAATTACGTTCCCAGCTATAAGCAAGATGCAATCCCCAAAGTGGGAGGCATATTGAGCGAACAATTCGAGTCACTCTCACCTATGCAAATCAAAGGCTTGTCTCTTGCGAACAGGAGTTCGTAATCCACTCAGGATTTAGATCAATTGTTCATGATCAACCGGTTGATAAACGAAGTGTGTTTCTTTAACGGCTTTACCAGAAAACAGTAAGTTTATCTTAGTCCAGTCTACTACAATCTCTATTGCAGCAACACCCCCACTCACATGTCTCTACATGAGCGATCCAGATGAGATCACTTGTGCCAATTCACAAGTGGGCCGTGTTAGTGATTTTACCAGAAATGAGGCACCAAACCTTTATTCATGTACCACAGACTATTTGAGTTACAACTCGAGTGAATCTTCCTGCATCATATGCTCACTCTAAGTTATCATTAGTAACTCTGGATCTTATGATGGATTACATTTATTAATAATAAACGACAATGTAAATATTACTAATTAATAATTACTTTATTTATTTATAGTTTACCGGATTACATAAGGATTTTCAGGTTACTTGATCCCAAGGTATTCTTTTTGGGATGTTGACTGAGGATCTCTCAGTATTTACTTCAATCAAAATTGTCTCGCCTTTTGGAGAAGACTTGATTGCCTTTGGGGATATGTTTGTATTCATCAGCTTATAACACATCCTGAATATAATCACTGCTGATAGTGATTTTTCTTCCATCTTCAACTCCTTAGAATTGATTCTCAGCATCAAAGAAGACAGAATGTGAGGATCAAATAATGAAAGAGTATGATTAGCAAAAACATTAAAATATACTAGACCATTCTCCAAGTTGGAATATATAACTCCCAACAAGTTGTCAGTATATTTTTTTAATCTTTCATCTCTTAGAGAGACGAGTATTGGAGCGTCTAACCTAAGACAAAACAGAGGTTTGACCGCAACTTGAATTAATTCGAGATGAATATATTTGAAATATTCTCGGTGTTTAAGGATTGATTCCTTTGAGAATAGATGGAGTGCTTCTGCATCAGTAGTGATAAAAACATTCCTTTCTATTGTCTTTATTACATCTCTCGATGTAAAATTGAAAGCACTTTGATAATAGACCTCTTTAGGATCTATTTTTGGAATACTCCAATTATGGAGATCTTATTCAACTCGAGCAATTCTCATCTCTTCATTTAACTGTGCGGACAAAATATCTTGTTCTCCTTTGAGATTCATGATGTCTTCTTCTCTAACATCTTCTTTTGCTTTCCCCTTTGATAATATCATTTTTAACAGTTTGGACATAAAAATAAGTCAGTTCAAAACTAAATTGACAAAGTTAAGAATGCTTCCCTGTTTGGCTACTTGCAACTGGATAGGGTACAAAATTAAAATACTTCCCTGTTTGGCTGCTCTTAACCTAATCGTATTCATTTACTGTAGATTATTTGAGTTACTATCTTAGACTAGATTTAGTATTATTTGAGTTACCCTATTCATTTAGTATTTAGTATTAGGAATACTTCCTTGTTTGGCTACTCTCAACCTAATCGTATTCATTTACTGTAGACTATTTGAGTTACTATCTTGGACTATATCCATTTTATATCTTGTAGTAGTCAAGATTACATAATTAGTAACTCTGGATTTTTCTATTAATGTTTGAATATTTAGCGAATATCAACATATAATAAATTGCATAAAATTCACTAAAATAATACTTTTACTTATTAATAAAATATTCTATTCCAAATTATGAATTATAGGCATAAATCCCAATAGTTTGATCAGATTTCTCATTAGTACCGTTTACGAGAAACGATAGAATATCAAACTAACTTTATCAACCATGATAGATCTCAATCCTGAGTGAAATGTGAACTCCTATTAGTGGAGTTATGTTCTTTGATCCATTATGCATAATTGATTTCAAGGGGAAGGTTGTTCGCACTATAATTTTATGACCTTGAAAATAATTTTTGAGCTTCCTTGATGCCACAATCATTGCTAAGGCTAACTGTTCGATTTCTTTATATCTTGTCTCTACGTCGAGCACTGCCTTGCTCACGTAGTATATTAGCTTTTATATTTTATCTTCTTCTTGGACTAATTCTGGGCTTACTGCAAGATCGTCTTCATCTTTTGGTTTTGACAAGAGTGAGGGTTTGGACAAATATGTCTTCAGCTCTTCGAAGGCCTTCTGACACTTTTCGTCTCATCTGAACTCCTTGCTGACTTTAAGAATTTTGAAGAAAGGGAGGCTTTTATCCAAAGACCTGGAGATGAACCTTCTAAGTGCGGCCAAATATCCGGTGAGTTTTTGGACCCTTTGATATTTTTTGGCGGGTCCATTTGAAGAATGGCGTTGATTTGATCTGGATTTGCCTCTATTCCTCTCTCGGTCACCAGTAGCCCTAAAACTTTCCTGCAGGGATCCCGAAAGTAAACTTACTCGGATTGATTCATTCCGTATTCATCGAGGATATCGAAGGCATTCTTGAGATGCTGAGGATGATCGTCAGCTTTCTCGGATTTCACGAGCATATCGTCTATGTAAACTTCCATAGTTTTGCCTAATTCCTTCTCGAACATACTGTTCAACAATCTTTGGTATGTCGCCCCTACATTTTTTAGTCCGAAAGGCATTACTTTGTAGCAGTACGTACCTTTATTTGTTATGAAAGAAGTCTTCTCCTGATCGGAAAGATTCATCACGATCTGTTTGTATCCAGAGAAAGCATATATAAAACTCAATAGCTCGTACCTTGAGGTAGTGTCTACGAGATGGTCGATTTTTTTTGTAGAGGGAACGAATCTTTAGGGCATGCTTTGTTTAGGTCGGAGAAGTCTATGCATACTCTCCAATTACCGTTCTTCTTCTTCACTACGACGACATTGGATAGCCAATCCAGATACTTCACCTCTTGGATGAATCCTGCTTCTAGCAATCTCTGCACCTCATCGTCTATAATCTGGTTCCTTTTAGGAGCGAGTTTTCTTCTTTTCTGTCAGACTGGTGCGTACTTAGGTCCACTTCCAGTTTATGGCTTATTATTTATGGGTTTATTCCGAGCATATATGTGTGGTCCCAGGCAAACGTTTTCCATCTAGAACATAGGAGCGTTGCGAGCTTTTCTTTTACTACCTTGTTAGCTTTTATTCCGATTTCCGTTGTGCATTCTTTATACTCAGGATGTATGATCAACGCCTTTAAGTCTTCATCGGTAGCCTTAGGTCGAAGATATTCGTTTTGGTTCGTGACTTTTGGCTCCTCTAGTGGTTGATATTTTTCTAAGGATTTGAGCTTTATGGCGTCTACCATATAGCCCATTTCCGTGCTCTGGTTTCCTCAAATCATGATGATTTCTACCTTTAAAGGAAATTTCAACTTCTGATGCACCGTTGATGAGATAGCTTTCATCGTGTGTAACTAAGGCCTGCCTAAAATCATATGATAACTCGAATTAGTTTCTAAAATATGGAAGGGGGTTACCTTGGTTACTCCACCGATGGTGATTGGCAATTCCACTGTCCCAGAGGAAAACAAAACAGCGTTGTTGAATCCGATCAACTCCTGCCTACTTGCTTGGATTTTCCCTTAGTATATCTTCATCTCGTCCAACAGCTTTTGAAAGATTACATTTGTTCCTGCGCCTTGATCGATCATCACTCGGTTGATGTGATATTTATCCATCGACACCACGATAACTAGAGCGTCGTTATACGGGTGGTGGACGTCGGCCAAGTTGAAGTCTGAAAAAGTGATTAGATTTGTGCGTTTGTATTCCATTCGGAAGACTAGAATCCTTGCATCCCTTGTTTTCCTTTTTATTTCATTCACACTCGAGTCCGTACAATGGATTAGGTTCAGCTTTACTAGACGCCATTGTTTGGTCAATTTAGTAGCTTGATTCATGGGGAGTTGTGAGTGCGGTTTAGGAGTGTCTCAAAATATCTCACTGTCTGAGGTCTTGTTGTGTAGGCTAAGTTCCGATATGGCTTCAATTATTTTTGATCCCTCGCAATTGATCATTCTTACTAGGATCATGTCTCTCTACTTATCTTGATCTTCCGGAAATACCTATTTTGGTGTCGCAGAATTTTCATCGGATTTTTTACTTTTCTAATCTCCCCATTTAGCTTTTTCCCACTTTTCCCTTCCGGCAACTCTTTCTTTGCAAATTTGAATCTCTTCCTTATTTAGAACTCGATATTCTTCAGTTTAATGAGAGTTGTTGCGGTGGAATTCGCAGTATCTCTTTATTCGGATGATCTGATGCGTCGTCTTTTTGTCTCCTGGCGTCTGCCTGATGGACTCGGATGGGCCCGTTATTCTCTTCCTTCCTTGGGCAATCTTTTATATCGGGCTTGTTTTTATCATTTTTCCAAGGATTCACGTACTTTTCCCCTTTGGGCTTGTACCTTTTCTCGCCAGAGGAGATTCAATCTTTGTCAATTGCACAGAGTTCTCGCACAATCCTTACTGATTTTTCAATCGAAATTTGCTTAGTAGCTCTTTCTAGCGCTTCCGTCAAAGTTAGAGGTGAGGATTTCTTGAAAGATCTCAACAAATGATGATCCAGATGGATTGCTCTTGTGAAGGTCGAAGCAACCTCTTCATCATGGTAGTTGTGAATGTCTAGCTTCACCTTTCTAAACCTGTAAATGAAGTCTTTCAACGTTTCGCCTTTTGTCATCAAGACGATGTATAGGTCTTGGTTCGTTTTTGCGTACTTTATGTGCACGCTATATTCGCCTTGAGAAACAAAAGAGAGTTGCTGGAAATTATGGATTGCTCCGTCCTCAAGGTTGTTGTACCATTTAAGGGCTGATCCTTTCAGACTCAGAGAAACCAATTTACAATTAACCCTTTCGAGGTCGTTCCATTGGGATGTGGTTTGACTGCATCAGATTGACATAGTATTCTATGTGCTCGGATGGGTCGCTTGTGCCATCATAGAGGTTGAAGGATGGTATTCTGAAGTTCACTTATAACTCTACCGATAAGACGTAGGAATCTAATGGTGATTGCCTCAGATCGCGTGAATTCGGGGTAAACCTCTCAGCTTTAGTTCCTAGCCTTCTAATGATCTTCTTTTCGAGTTTCTTGTCTCCTTCGGATTCGGTATTGATGCAGGGATATTCTTTTCTCTTCTTCTGATTTCTTCTCGGACTAGATTGGTTCTAGGAATAATGTTCTAATCGGCCTTTGTAATCTTACTGTTGCTGTCATTTCCATTTTTTCTCGTTCTTCCTGGCGAGTTCAGGGTACTTCGCCCCTTCAATTTCGAGCCTTAAGTCTCCTTGAACTCACTCATATGAGAAAAGAACAAAGAGGAACACCGGTGTGGTGCCTGCAAAATGATCTCCGAAGGTCAAGTTAGTATTTGGAGGCAGAAGAATATGAATAATGATTAGGGTTTTGCAAGTATGAATGCATTACTGTATTAGGGTTTTGTCTCCCTTTATATAGATGATCTTACGTGATAAATATGGAAGATATTATGAAGATAATATCAATTTTTCTCCCTAATCTGCGGAGGATATTTACCATATTTGTAGATATGATTTTGATCATTGCTTAATGCCCAAGGCTGTCCGGCTCTGTTTGTCCGAGCCTAGTGGCATAGTCTGGACTTAGCGTTGGTCCGCGCCCATGGGATCTGGGACGTTCACAGGTTGACCGAGCTTGTCAATGCTGACTGATGATTCTGTTTGGGTCCGGCCTATCAAGTTTGTGCTTTTAATGTTGGGCCTAACCAATGGTGATTTTCTACCTCTACATATATAAATAAAGATAAACTTGTGACGACCCGACACTTTTAAATAAATTAAATTAAAAGACACAGCGGAAGTCTTTTATTTTAAGAAAAATTGGCGTGGTTATGTTTGAAAATTTGCTAGCCAAAGCCTGTTTACATCTTAATTTCAAAAATCTAAAATACACAAGGAACATTAAGTTCCTATCCAGGAGTTCAAAATGATTATAATCATAAACATAAAGACAAAAGCTCTTAAGAGCTATATACAATTGTACAAATCTCAAAATGATATAAAATTCACAAAACCATGTACATGGATTTTTACATAACACCTAGTCCATCTCGAAATCATCATCATCTCGATCAAGCGGGCACCAGCTCCTCTTCCACGATCCCAAACATTACCTGAAATGTTTGTAATATCATGAGCTAACAACTTAAGCCCAGTGAGAATAATAAGAATAAAAAGTAAAAATGGACCTCACACTCGCATTTCCGATTTGTGTCCAATTAATCTGACACAACTCACTCCTAAAGTCCTCCAAACTCTAGGTAATTTCATTCTAAACTTTCCAAAGGATGATATTACTAACACTAGTAGTCAATCCTCATCCATTAACTTGTTATGACATAAAATAAGAAAAATAAATAACTTTGCATATAATATAACATCTCGATTCTCTTTCTCATCGATCATAAGCATGAATGCATGAGAGCATCCCGTAGGATTCGCATACGCCCTTATGCATGATGAAGGTAACGTGGTCTATCCCATAGGATCCATCGTTCTCCCTCCTTTTCTTTCTCACTTTCTCTTTTCTTTCTGTGAAGGTAATGTGGTCTATTCCGTAGGATCCATCATTCTCCCATTCACATCTTTCTCATTCTCTCTTCTTTTTCTAGGAAGGTAATGTGGTCTATCCCGTAGGACCCATCATTCTCCCATTCATGTCTTTCTCATTCTCACTTTTTTTCCATGATGCGAGATGTTATGATGCAATATGATATGTTTTGGAGTAAATAAATAAAGTGCGGAATTAAAGTAGCCGATACACACATAAGGAAAAAGGCATAAAGTAAAGCACATAAAGTAAAAGACATAAAGTAAATAAATCGGAAACTTCGGACGAACGATATGTCAATCGAACTCCGCTAACAATAATAAAAGTAAAACCTATCTTAAACGATTAACCTATACCTTCCAAGATTCTAAACTTCCAATAATCTGAGGTTCTATTAATCGTTCAATATAAAAGTTGGATCTTTTAACTTCCAATGACCCAACCTAAGCTTCGAAACGAATCTAACTTAGAATCTTCTAAGATTCAATAGTTTCCTTGAGAACTCCTAAGTTCCCACTTAAAGGATTAACTCCTAATCCTAAGGGCACCAACTCACATCCCTCTAATCTTAGATTCGGATTCTAGTCTTAGTTTCAATTCTACAAACCATTATACTTATTTGCTTTCTATAGTTACTTTAAATTCTAACTATTCTCACCTTTGCAAAAGAAGATTTTGTTCCAAACCTTCGATAACGCGATCAATGAAAGGTTCAAAAACACCTACAATTAGAATTATATTTCACAATCAATAAATTACCAACTATCAATCAAACGATATCTAAATACACAAAACAACGAAAAACCCTTTAATTCTCACATGAGGCTCTCGGCCCCCCCTTCATAAAAAGGGTTTCGGTTTTGGTTTTCCGACTTTTAGACAATTTAGATGTGTTTCGAGTTGGTTTCAAGCACATTCGATATTCCCGATTTTAATGGGTATCGATAATTACGGTTTTTGAACATTATGCCCTTTCCCGAATCGAATTTCAATAAACATTATTTCATTAATTTATAACCCATAATTAAACCCAAAAAGGTAAATTTCAAACGTGAAGGGTTTCGACTGAAACTCGATTTTAGGGTTATGGGAAAGTTTCCGAAAACTCTTAAAACAACTCCCGTATTTACAATCACCGAGTTTCACCACAAGAAATCGAAAGAAAACAAAGAAAACTCCATTAAAACACTATTTGGAGCTTAGGGTTTCAACATAATCTTACCGAGAACTCCTTGGATCTCGAGAGAAACGCACGGTGGTTAGGTGGAAAAGAATCCTAGACTCGAGGGCTTTCAAATGCAACCAAGATCGAGCCGATCCGTCGAGAAACGAAGAAAACCCGAAAAATTCTCCCCCCACTTTGAGACCCACAGCCTTGAGAAGAAAAGGATGAAGAAATTGTGGTCAATTTTGGTCAATGAGTGTATTTAAAGATGAATGAATAGTGTTTTGATATTTTTAAGAAATTGGAAATGACGGTTACATCCTTTTATGACTTTTGACTTATAAAACGAAACCCGATGCTCTTAAATAAATCTAAAGGTGATTAATAATTATTAATTGGCCTATTAATAAATATTAATGTCACCGAAACAAAATTTAAAGTATTAAAACGATTAAAAAGAATTTCGGGCGAAATTAACTACTAAAATCGAAATTACAAAAATAATAATTAATCTAAATACTTAAATTGAAATAAATAAATTCACTTCAAAATAACATGACGTTACAAAACTAAATGGACATAATTCATCTATAGTTAGGGTAGTTCAGCTATGAATCTGTAGTGGAATTATTCGTAGTCAGATAATAAGTAATTAACTAATTCTGAGTTAATAACTTAATTGACTAATTATTAAATCTATGATCTATAAGTCCATCTGGTCCCTATCCTAGCCCAAATATCGTAGTCATGAAATCAAGTAGCAGAAATAAACATTTTAAGTAAAGTGAATTACTTAAATAGGTAATATTTATTGTTTAAATATTGAGTATATTTAAACATTAATTAATATAAACATTATTAATTATTTAAATAATGAGTTTATTTAAACAGAAAATTAATAATGAAACATTATTAATTAGAAATTATTAATTGTTTAAATATTGAATATATTTAAATTGTAATTTATAATTTGTAATTAATTGATAATTATTAATATTTTAAATAATTAATTTTATTTGAACGAAAATTAATAATTAAAATTAATTAATTAATAATAAAATATTTTCAATTAATATTATTAATTAATTAATCAATGAGTTTATTTAATGGAACTTAATAATTAAAATATTTATTATTAATTGTTTAAATAATGAAAATTATTTAAATGGAAATTAATAATTAAATATCATTTTATAATATTTAGTCGGGAGAAAATATTCATATTATTAATTGTGTAAATAAAATATTTTATTTAAATGGTAATAAATAAATTAATTAATTAAGTTAGACTTATTTATTTAAGAGAGAGTTTCAAGCCCAATTGGATGAATGAACCCAATTGAAATTGGCCCAAAATAATTAATTAAATAAATTTGATTTATTAAATATTTTTTGGATGAATTTTGGCCATATATATTTATGGGGCTCTTGAAAAAATAGCAAAATTAGGTCCAATATTTGTAAAAATAGCAGGAAAAAAAATTTATTTGCAAAAATATCAAAAAAACTTAAATTCGCGCCTAAAATATTACAAAATTGCCACTTGTAATCAGTGATATCCTCACAAGTAATCACTGATTTCTACATAAGTAATCACTGATTTTATTGATATCCATATATTTTGTGCATGAAACACTGATTAGTAATCACTGATTATCTTATAAGTTATCACTGTTTTCTCTGATTCACTTGAATGAAGGTTAAAAAACTACTATATATGCAAATACTTTTTTAAAATGCTATATTTATAAATATTACAGAAAATTATGCTAACCAATAAAATTTCCCTATATTTATTAGTAAAATAATTATTTGAATTATATCCTAAGATAATTATATTGATTTATTTACCCAAGATAAATAAAATAAAAGAAAAGAAAATATCCTCTTATTTATCTATGGTATTTTCGAAAATACCAAGATAATTGAAAGAAAATATCTTTTTCTTTTTGTACTTATCTCTATGGAATATTTTAATGAGATTAGATTTTCCATTAGTCTATAAATAGGAGGCTTGGGTCATTCATAAAACAATCAATTCAATTCATAGAAATTGAAAGTTCTCTATTTTCCTCTCCCTATTGCCATTGCCAAATTTTGGCCATAATTTGAGGAAGAAAAATATTTTTTCTTCTTCCTAATTTCTTCTAAAGCTCGATCCCACAATCGGGTTTCGTTTGATCGATCGGGATATAGCGTAGAAGATCTGATGTTACTGAGGGTTAATGTTGTAAAGAAACCTCCAACCGATTCTCCATATTTTACCCAATGTAAGGAAAAGGCCTTTAATTTTCGAAAATAGCATGAATCTACATCTATTTTTGTAACGTCCCGTTATTTTGTGATAAAAAAAAAACTTTTATTTATTTTATTTAATTTAAGTAATTAAAGTTCATTTATTTATTATTAAATTAGAATTTAATAGTTTATTTCATTTTAAGTCATTTTAATGGCTTTATTTATTTAAATACGTTTTAATGGTATTAATAATTATTAACGGGCCAATTAATAATTATTAATCACCATTGGGGTAGTTTGAGATGTTCGGGATTTGTTTTTAAGCCAAAGTCATAAAAAGGCAAAGTTGTAATTACCTAATTTGCAAAATATCTAAAAACACTATTGAGCTTCTTCTTTAAATGAGTCATTGACCACAAAAATTGACCAAACTTCTTCATTTCTTCCTCCTTCTACCCGTTAGCTTCAAGGAGCAAAGAGGGAAAATTCGTTTTTGTTCGTTTCTTGCCGGATCGACTCGAGCTTGGATATTTCGGAAAGCCCTCGGGTCAAGGATCATTTCCCACCTACCCATCGTCTGTTTCTCTCGAGATCCTAGGAGTTCTCGGTAAGTGAAGTTTCAAACCCGAACTCCAAATAGTGTTTTAATGGAGTTTTACTTGTTTTCTTTCGATTTCTTGCCGTGGAACTCGGTGTTTGTCAATTCGGGAGTAGTTTTAAGTGTTTTTGGAAACTATCCCATAACCCTAAAAACGAGTTTGATAAAACCCTTTCCGTTTGAAATTTACCCTTTTGGGATTGAAAATGGGTTAGAAATTAATGAATGAATGTTTATTTAAATTCAATTCGGGAAAGGGATTAATGTTCAAAAACCCTAATTATCGATACCCATTGAAATCGGGATTATCGAATTTGATTAAAACCAACTCAAAACGTATTTGATTTGCCAAAAAGCCGAAAAACCAAACCCGAGCCTCATTTTTGATGAGAGGGCCGAGGGCCTCAAAGGGGAAGTTTGGTGGATTTTCGTCTTTTTGCTTGTTTAGTCGTTGTTTAATCGATAGTTGGTAAAGTTATTGATTGTTACGATATAATTCATTTGTATGTGTTTTTGAACCTCGTGGTTGATCTCTCCTTCGGACTTAGGAGCAAAGTCATCTTTTAACTAAGGTGAGAATAGTTAGTATTTAAAGTAACTATAGAAAGCGGACAAGTATGATGGTTTGAAGAGTTTGAAACTAAGATTAGAATTCGAACCTAAGATTAGAGGGTTGTGAGTTAGTGCCCTTAGGATTAAGAGTAATCCTTTAAGTGAGAACTTAGAAATTCTCAAGGAAAGTATTGAATCTTAGAAGATTCTAAGTTAGGTTCGATGTGAAACTAAGTTTGGATCATTGGAAGTTAAAGATCCAACTTGTAATTAAAACGGTTAATAGAACCTCGGATCATTGGAAGTTTAGAATCCTTGAGACTATAGATTAATCGTTTAAATTATAATTGTACTTGTTTTATTGATATCGGAGTTCGATCGTCATATCGTTCGTCCGAGATTCTTATCTATTTTACTTTAAGTCATTTACTTATGTTCTTTACTTTATGCCATTTACTTTATGTTTGTGATGGTTATCTTAATTACGCACTTTATTTATTTACGCTATAAAACATCATATTGCATCATACCATATCGCATCATGGAAAATAAGTGTGAAAGTGAGAAAGAATGATTGGGGGAAACGATGGGTCCTACGGGATATACCACGTTACCATCATTGAAAGAAAAGAGAAAGTGAGAAATAAATGATCGGGGGAACGATGGGTCCTACGGGATATACCACGTTACCATCATTGAAAGAAAAGAGAAAGTGAGAAAGAAAAGGAGGGTGAATGAACGATGGATCCTACGGGATAGACCACGTTACCTCCTCATGCATAAGGGCATATGCGAATCCTACGGGATGCTCTCATGCATTCATATTTATGATTGATGAAAAAGAGAATTGAGATGTTAAATATGATGCAAAGTTTATTTACTTTTATTATCTTTGACATAAAGATGTTGATGGATGAGTATTGACTATGATTATTATTAGTAATATCATCCTTAAAAAGTATAAATGAAATTACCTAGAGTTTGAATGACTTTAGGAGTTAATTGTGTTATAAAAGTTAAAGGATGAATAATTAGACTAAGTGTGCTATTTAGTATCATCAATTGGAAAGTATGAAATAGAATGACCTAGACTTTGGAGAATTCTAGGGAGGATTGTGTCGGAATATTTGGACACAAATCGAAATGCGAGTTTGAGGTTTATCTTTACTTTTTATGCTTATTATTCTCACTGGGCTTAGTTTGTTAGCTCATGATATTACAACCAATTTCAGGTAATGCCTTGGCTAGAGGTCGAGGGAGAGGAGGTGGTGCTGCGTGATCGAGGGATGCTGACCTCGAGATGGACATTTTTGTTGTAAAGTCTATGTCTTGATTTTGATAAATTTTAAAACTTTGATGTTGTATTTAGCTCATAAGAGCTTTTATCGATGCTTTTATGATATATATATATTTGAACTCCTGATTTGGGACTTAAAGTCCATGAGATTTGATTAGATTTGAAAATTAGGATGTAAACAGGTTTTCGGCATGCCAATTTTCAAACAAAACCACGCAAATTTTTCTTAAAATAAAGACTTCCGCTGTTTTCTCTGATTTTAATTTATTTAAAAAGTGACGGGTCGTCACAATTTTATCACAAATTGCATGATGTTAATATATCTTAATTAATCGTTAATTAGTTTACTAAATGAAATTCCACTAACTTAGTAAAGCATTCCCTTCAATTGGTATCAGAGCTAGTTTTAATGATCATGCAAAATTGTGATAATTTTCGAAAATTTTGGTGGGTTGCATAAAAAGTTGTTTTATGTATGTTTATATAAATTGTGGAGGTTTGCTAATTGACTGTTTAGGTATTCTTGAGGCACTTAAGATTTTAAATTTTATTATAAAATTTCTAAACCCTAATATTTAGGGTATAGGAAACATTTTATAATTTTCCGATAGCAATTATGGCAACAATCGGCTACACCAAGGGAGGAAGAGAAGAATTTTTTTTTCTCCATCATCCATGAGTTCCATGCCCAAGGAGAGAGAGAACGAGGAGAAATAGTAAGATATTTTAAAATATTTATCTTGTTATATAAATTTAAGAAATCAAATATTTTAGATAAGGATAAAATCTTTTTTAAGATTATTTCCCCATTTTAAATTATGAATTTAGAAATTGATATAAGATTACATGGAAAATATTTTCTTTATTTTTTTTCCTTATAATTAAAAGATAATTATTTTACAAAAATATATTTATGGATATATTATGGGAGATAATATTACCTCCATAAAATACCCTATACACGCCTACACCATGGAGGAGAGAGAAAATTGAAGCTTCAAGTTATACAATGTAAGATTTAAATTACGTTGTAATTTTAATTTTCCGTTTTAAAAATAGTGCCAAGAATACCGGTCAATTTAGCAATTTATTTTTAAAATTTTTTATATGTATGATATGAATGTTTTAAACAATTTTCATGCATAAACAGTATGTCATGTAGAAAATCCCACCACAGGTTGTATGATTTTAATTAATTATACATATATGCATCATGATATAATATGTGTTAGTATATCCTATTGTATGTGAAGCATGCTATAATTTTATTATATAAATGTTATTATCGAAAATTATATAATTTTATTCTAATTATTTTTTAGAATTAATAACATGCTTATTTAGTTAAAATTCAAAAGTTAAATCTAGTTTAAAAGTTGAATAGAAACTAAATGAATTATTTGTAATATGGAATTGTTGTTTAAACCATTGGGCCAAAATCCATATAAGGTAAACAAATAGAAACTTTTAATTAATGGTTAATTAAAAGGGAAATTTACATGAATGTTATAATTGAGTGAAATATAGACAAAAATGTTAGAAAAAAATATTTACAAAAATTTTATAATTTCAAAAGTCGAGTATATCAGTCAATCTATTAATATATCAGTCAACTATTAATAGTATATGTAACGTCCCGTTATTTTTGTGATAAAATTTTATTTATTTATTTATTTATTTTATTTTAATTCAAGTAATTAAGTTCATTTATTTATTATTAAATTAGAAATTTGCAATTTATTTCATTTTAATTCCTTTTAATGGCTTTATTTATTTAATTACGTTTTAATGGTGTTAATAATTATTAACGGGCCAATTAATAATTATTAATCACCATTGGGTTAGTTTGAGATGTTCGGGATTCGTTTTAAGCCAAAAGTCTTAAAAAGGGCAAAATCGTAATTTCCAACTTCCTAAATATCTATTTACTATTTGTCATCTTCTTTAAATGAGTCATTGACTCATTTTTGACCAAAACATCACCATTTTCTTCTCCAAACCCGAGCAACAAAGGGAAGAAAAGAGAAGAGGAAGAAACGGTCGCCCCGGCCGTTTCTTGGCCGTTTGCGTGATTTCGGATGCGTTGGAAAGCTCTGCCGGGACCTTTCTACCCATTCCACTCTTGGAACGTTTCCAACTCTCTAAGGTAAGCCCTAGATTTCGAATTCTCATTGAACTTCCATGGAAATTGATTCAAGCTTTTGTGTTCTTTCGATTTCTTGCCGTGAAACTCGGTGTTTGTCAATTCGGGAGTAGTTTTATGTGTTTTTGGAAACTATTTCATAACCCTAAAACCGAGTTTCAATCGAAACCCTTTCCGTTTGAAATTTACCCTTTTGGGATTGAAAATGGGTTAGAAATTAATGAATGAATGTTTATTTAAATTCAATTCGGAAAGGGATTAATGTTCAAAAACACTATTCATCGATACCCATTGAAATCGGGATTATCGAATTTGATTAAAACCAACTCAAAACGTATTTTGAATTGCCAAAAAGCCGAAAAACCAAACCCGAGACTCGTTTTTGATGATAGGGCCGTGGGCCTCTTTGTGGGTTTTATTGGGTTTTCGTTGCTTTGTATGTTTAGTAATTGTTTGAATGATAGTTGGTTTCGTTATTGATTGTTACGATGTAATTCGTTTGTAGGTGTTTTTGAACTTCGTGGTTGATCGCTCCTTCGAACTTAGGAGCTAAATCATCTTATTAATAAGGTGAGAATAGTTAGCATTTAAATTAAATATGGAAAGCAAACTAGTGTGATGGTTTGAGAGTTTGAAACTAAGATTAGAATCCGAACATAAGATTAGAGGGTTGTGAGTTAGTGCCCTTAGGATTAAGAGTTAATCCTTTAAGTGAGAACTTAGAAATTCTCGAGAAAGACTTTGAATCTTAGAAGATTCTAACTTAGTTTCGTTATGAAACTAAGGTTGGATTATTTTGAAGTCAAAATGATCCAACTTGTAATTTAAAACGGTTAATAGAACCTCGGGTTATTTGGAAGTATAGAATCCGGAGGACATAGGTTAATCGTTTAAATTATGATTCTAATCTTATTACTAATATCGGAGTTCGATCGTCATATCGTTCATTCGAGTTTCTCAGTTATTTTACTTTTTGTCATTTACTTTATGTCTTTACTTATGCCCATTTACCTTATGTGTATTTTAATTACTTTATCATTTACTTTACTTTATTTAATTGTACAAGCATATGCATAACATTTTGCACCATTATTTATTATACTACAACATCTCGCATCATTGAAAAGAGAAAAAGAAAAGAATGAAAAGAATGAAAGGAACGGTGGATGAGTGGATTCCCACGTTACCTTCATGCATAAGGTGAATGATGGATGAGTGGATTCCCACATTACCTTCATCATGCATAAGGTTGAATGGTGGATGAGTGGATTCCCACATTACCTTCATGCATAAGGATAAGGGTGGATAGTTTGTAAAAATCCACATTACCTTCATTACATGCATAAATGGCAATTGCGTATCCTATGGATGTACTCATTACTTTTATGCATATGATAGATGAGAAAGAGAGTCGAGATGTTATATTTTTTTTTGCAAAGTCATTTACTTTTCTTACTTTATGTTATAACAAGTTAAAGGATGAACAATTAGCCTAAGTGTGCTAATTAGTTTCATCAAATGGAAAATATGACTTAGAATGACCTAGACTTTGGAGAATTCTAGGAAGGATTGTGTCGGTTTATTGGACACAAATCGGAATGCGAGTTTGAGGTCTATATTTACTTTTTATGCTTATTATTCTCACTGGGCTTAGTTTGTTAGCTCATGATATTACAACCAATTTCCAGGTAATGCCTTGGCTAGAGGTCGAGGAGAAGGAGGTGGTCTTGCGTGATCGAGGGATGCTGGCCTCGAGATGGACTTGTTGGTTTTGTAAAGTATATGTTAATACTTTATGAATTTTCAAACACTTTGATGTTGTATATAGCTCATAAGAGCTTTTGATGTGGTTTTTATGTGATGAAACATTTGAACTCCTGATTTGGACTTAAAGTCCATGAGATTTTATTAGATGTGAAAATTAGGATGTAAACAGGTTTTCGGCATGCCAATTTTCAAACAAAACCACGCCAATTTTTCGTAAATTAAAAGACTTCCGCTGTTTTCTCTGATTTTAATTTATTTAAAAGTGACGGGTCGTCACAGTATATTAGTGATATATAATATTATATCAATGATAGACTATTAATGATCGACTGATAAACTATCATTGATATGCTAATAGTTCACTGATATACTAATAGTGATTGACTGATATACTTAGAATTTTTAAAATTCTAACATTTTTTAAAATATTTTTTTTTCTAAAAAATTTGTAAATATTATAAAAACTTCTAACATATTTGAAATTGCCCCTAGTTAAAAATTAATAATTGAGATTAATTAAATTGATCGGATCTCTTGCGAGAAAGCTATGCCCAAGCGATGAGGTTTTATAAAGTTCCCAAAACACGGAATGCCTCTAACTGGGAGTGATCTAGGAGAAAAGTTCAAATTAATAAATCGAAATTATTAAGACGGCTCATAATGTGATTAGTTTTAATTAGGAAAATTTGAACAATCACTTTTACAAAATTAATCTAACCAAATTAAGAGTTAAAGTTGATTAGGTTAATTAAAACATGGATTAATGAATTAGCCTGAATTAGTCTAAGTTATGAAACCCTAACTTTAAATATTAAGCGGGAGAAGGAAACATATCAATGTATCCTATGGTCTCCATTAATGGGCTAAAAATGTGAGATTTATACAAGGCCTCTGCAACACTGCTACATGTGTTCATTCACATAGGAAGGTTAATTATTTTGTATAAATCAATATCAAAGTGAGTCTCCCGAAAGGGATAAAATATTTTAAATGCGGTTGAAGACTGAATCTACACTTCGTAGACACTTTGCAATATTTATTTAAAAAACTAAATTAGTGGGTTACGCTTAAAAGAAATTTGATAAAGTCTGTTATCAAAACTCTGGACGAAACACACAGTAAACAATGACATAAGAATATGAGTTATTTTGGAGTTGTCAATTGTTCGAGTGGCATCTCGTTTTAATGATGGTAACTGATCTATCATTCGACGACACTTCACTAGTAAATCATTAAAATATCGTGACATAGTAGCATGTTTTAGAGCTTTTCTGTTCATTAATACGTTTGCCTTCATGTATCATATTTAATTATATGTCAAAACTTTATGTATTTGAATGTTGAATGCATGTAAGATTACTAAGATAAGATTTATTTAAATTTTAGTAATATACCATTTGTTTTAGTCACTATACTTGGAAAGAACAAACTAAACGATGAGAACTATGTTTCCTAGAAAAAGGAAAGTAATATTTTAAGTAATGTGATTTACTTAAATAACTAACAATATTAATTATTTAAATAAAGAGTTTATTTAAATGGAAATTAATATCCTTATTATTAATTATTTAAATAATGTGTTTATTTAACTGGTAATTGTAGAGGTAAAAATCACCATGGACCAGGCTCAATACCAAAAACCGAAAAATTGGTGGGCCCAACACAAATAGAAGGAAGGTATCATCAGATCATACCAACGAGCCCATCCGTATCCTAATCGTCTCAGAACCCACGGGCAAGGACTAACCACAAAGCCCGGAGCACTACCAACGGGCTCGGACTATCAGAGGCGGTTTGCCTTAGACATTAAGAGGACGAACATTACCTTACCAGGGTACATGGAGATATATTCTCCACGGATCAAGGGATAGAGATATTATTTTATCTCCCTAATATAAAGGAAATCTATCATATCTATCATGAGAAATCAGCTATATAAATGGTGGTATAAACCCTAAAACGGTAACACATTCTTGATCATTAAACCTAATACAATTCATATTTTCTACCTTGAAACTCTAACTGGATAGTCAGAGATCATTTGGCAGGCACCACATCAGTGTCTTATTGTTCTTTTCTCTTAGGTGAATAAGTTCAAGAAGACCCGACGCACCAATTCTTATGTGATTGACCGTAGCGGAAATAATCCACCAACCGAATTAGAAGGAAGGTATCGCCAGCTCATACCAACGAGCCCAGCCGTATCCTGAACATCCCAGAACCCACTTGCATGGACTAACCATAAAACTATCAAAGACGATTTGCCTTGGGCATGAAGCGAACGAATATTACATTACAGGGGTACATGGAGATATATTCTCTATGGATCAAGGGATAAAGATATTATTTTATCTCTCTAATATCTAGGAAATCTACCATATCGATCATGAGAAATCAGCTATATAAAGGGTGGTATAAACCTTAAAACGGTATGTAACGTCCTGTTACTTTTGGAGGTAATTTTTTTTTTAAATAAAGTATTTAAGTTAGTTTAAACTTAGTAATTTCGATTTTAGTAGTTATTTTCGTTCGAAAACCTTTTTAAACCTTTTACTACTTTAAATTAGTTTTGGTGACATTAATAATTATTAACGGGCCAATTAATAATTATTAATCACCTTTAGATTAATTTAAGATCTTCGGGTTTCGTATTTTAATCAAATCACTTAAAAAGGACGTATACGTCATTTTCTAATTTCTTAAAAAAATATCTCATTTTACTATTCATCTCCATCATCCTTAAAAAGTCAACTTTTGGTCAAATTGTTCATTTTTTTTCTTTCCTTGCTTGGCCGAACCCCCTTCCCCTCCCTCTCTCTCTCTCAGCTTTTCTTATTTACTCGGTGGATCGACGTAATTTCTGTTCCGTTGAAAAGCTCTCATCCCGAGGATCAATTCTAACCTAGCAATCGAGGTTTTTGCTCGTTTTCTCGAGACCTTAAGGTATGACCAAGTTTCTAAATTTTGATGTGAATAGTGTTTTAATGGAGGTTTTGAGTTGAAATCTTCAAATTCACACATCGAAGCTTAAAGATTTCAATAGAGGAAGTTGTTTTAGCAAGTTTTAGAAACTTCCCTAAACCCTAAAATCAAGTTTGAGTTGAAAACCCGTCCCGTGTTAAGTTCTCTCACTTGACTAAGATTAGGGTGTTTAGTTTGCTATGTTTTTACGTTTACTTAATTTTTCGGAAATCGATTATTATGTAAAACCCTAAAATATCGTGACCCACTATTATCTCGACTTTTGAAGTGTCTTTGATCAACCCAAATCACCTCTAAAAGTACATAAAAGACGGAAAACCGAACCCGAACCCTCCCTTCCTTGATGGGCCATGGGTCCCTTGGGGGTTAAATTCAGAGTTTTCATCGTTTTATGTGTTTAGATGTTGTTTGTTCGATTTTCGGATAATTAATGGTTGTTAGGTGTATTTGATATGTAGGTTTGTGATCGATTGCGTGACTTTGACTCCGGCATCTTGGAAGTTTGGATTTCACATCTAAGGTGAGTTTAAAATGGAAGTTAGTAATTTTATGAATTATGTTTCATTACGTTATTGTTTATCGAGGTTAAGAGGAGAACTAACTTCCGGAAGTTATACTTGGTTGGAGACTTTAAACTCGGATGTGAGTGGAGTGGTTTTGGTGTATTTATGGTTTTTGGAAGTAAAAGAGGAAACATGAGTGGTTTGGAAGTCTTATAAGATGATTTGGAGACTTTAGATGAAAGTGATGACTAAGGAACTTTAAGTGATTCGGGAGTCTAAGTGGCTTAGGAATTACACTTGAGTATTGACTCGTGTAATTCAAGCGGTTTATGTTCTTTAGTCGTTTGGTGGAACTTTATCTAACTTACTAGGGAGCTTGATGACTTCCATATGGCACATGATAGTATGTGATACGCTCCATACGGTATCATGGTGCGACGTTATGTGATACGACACATGATAGTATGTGATACGCTCCATACGGTATCATGGTGCGAGGTTATGTGATACGGCACATGATAGTATGTGATACGCTCCATATGGTATCATGGTGCGATGATAGGTGATACGGCACATGATAGTATGTGATACGCTCCATACGGTATCATAGTGCGAGGTTATAGGATACGGCACATGATAGTATGTGATAGGCTCCATACGGTATCATGGTGCGAGGTTATGTGATACGGCACATGATAGTATGTGATACACTCCATACGGTATCATGGTGCGATGATATGTGATACGGCACATGATAGTATGTGATACGCTCCATACTGTATCATGGTGCGAGGTTATGTGATACGGCACATGATAGTATGTGATACGCTCCATACGGTATCATGGTGCGAGGCTATGTGATATGGCACATGATAGTATGTGATACGCTCCATACGGTATCATGGTGAAAGGTTATGTGATATAGCACGTGGTATGTCGACTTCGGTCCATACGATATTATGATACGCTGTGGTGAGGTTGGCATTCGAAGATTTGAGCGTATAAATACATTATACTTTATAGCACTATACACGCTGTGGTAAGGTTGGCATTCGAAGATTTGAGCGTGTATGGATGCGTTATTATTGTTATCATTGTTATAGCACTATACACGCTGTGGTAAGGTTGGCATTCGAAGATTTGAGCGTGTATGGATGCGTTATTATTGTTATCATTGTTATAGCACTATACACGCTGTGGTAAGGTTGGCATTCGAAGATTTGAGCGTGTATGGATGCGTTATTATTGTTATCATTGTTATAGCACTATACACGCTGTGGTAAGGTTGGCATTCGAAGATTTGAGCGTGTATGGATGCGTTATTATTGTTATCATTATTATAGTACTATACACGCTGTGGTAAGGTTGGCATTCGAAGATTGAGCGTGTATGGATGCGTTATTATTGTTATCATTGTTATAGTACTATACACGCTGTGGTAAGGTTGGCATTCGAAGATTGAGCGTGTATGGATGCGTTATTATTGTTATCATTGTTATAGTACTATACACGCTGTGGTAAGGTTGACATTCGAAGATTTGAGCGTATAAATGCATTATACTTTATAGCACTATACACGCTGTGGTAAAGTTGGCATTCGAAGATTTGAGCGTGTATGGATGCGTTATTATTGTTATCATTGTTATAGCACTATACACGCTGTGGTAAGGTTGGCATTCGAAGATTTGAGCGTGTATGGATGCGTTATTATTGTTATCATTGTTATAGCACTATACACGCTGTGGTAAGGTTGGCATTCGAAGATTTGAGCGTGTATGGATGCGTTATTATTGTTATCATTGTTATAGTACTATACACGCTGTGGTAAGGTTGGCATTCGAAGATTTGAGCGTGTATGGATGCGTTATTATTGTTATCATTGTTATAGTACTATACACGCTGTGGTAAGGTTGGCATTCGAAGATTTGAGCGTGTATGGATGCGTTATTATTGTTATCATTTTTATAGTACTACACATGTGGTGATACGGGTGGCATTCGAAGATTTGAGCACGTGTGGTTGCGACATTATTGGTACTTAGTATATCACATTCTTTTACTTGTATCATGGTATGAGTATTTATTTTCTATGATGTTAGAATGATTTCGAGGAAATCCATGACTTATAAAGTTTGTTGAGCCACGTAGTTGAGAAAGTTTAGTATGTAGGTTGATTATATGTGGACTTTGGTATGTGGAATGGGTAGTAAAAGTGAAATCTAGGCCTTTGGACACAATTTCTGACATGGAATGTTGTTCATAGGATTACTTGCTTTCATTTTACTCTCACTAGCATTTTTATGCTAATGTTGCTACAATTACAATTTTTAAGGTAAGACTCGTGGTAGAGAACGAGGTAGAGGAGGTGGCGCCGCGTGACCTATCAGGACGATGAATGGACAAGAATGTTTGTGGTTTTGGGTGAAGCATTTTGAATGCTCTTGAACTATTCATATTTTATTATGTTCATTTTGAGCTCGATGGAGCATTTGTATAATTTGTATCTGTTTTTTTCGAACTTTAAGCTTCCTTTAGTATTTTCATCACATTATGGAATATGAAATTCCGGTTTACTGCTTTTTCTGGAAAATTGGGTTCTAAACAGGTTTTGGTTTATCCGAATTTTAAACGGACCCATGCCGTTTTTCTGTAAAATCTAGTTTTTCCGCTGCGCATTTGTTTTAATGGATTTTACGGAAAAATCGGGTCGTTACACGGTAACACCTTCTTGATCATTAAACATATTACAACTCATATTTTCTGCCTCTAAACTCTAATTGGATCGTCAGAGAATGTTTGGCAGGCACCACACCTATTTCTTCTTATTCTTTTCTTTTCGGTGAACGAGTTCAAGAAGACCTGACGCACGCGATTCGCACGTGATTGACCGTAGCAGAAATCATCCACAATAGTTTGGCGCCCACCATGGGGAAACAAAAAATACATTCACGTAAGCTTCGCCATAGACATTAGACTAAAGCATAAAAAACACAAGGAGTAAGAAAGCTCTCATTGACACTTCCCTTCCCCGCGATGTGGGCAATAAGGAGAATGGAGCGAAGGACCAAAGGGTGGAACCTACTCCAGATCTCCCCGCTACAACCCCAGATGCACTAGTCAAGGAGATGTACGAGAAGACAAATCTGTTTATGAAAACCATGCAGGAGAAATTTAATGTGGTGATGAACATGCAAGGGTTTCTGCCCTAAATCTTATCTAATCCAATTAAACTATAAATAAATAAAGGAATTATTAATTAGTAATATTTACATTGTCATTTATTATTAGCTTAATAAATGTAATATATCATAAGATCCTGAGTTACTTATGATAACTTAAAGTGACATATGATGTGGGAAGATTCACTTAAGTGTAACTGAAATAGTCTGTGGTATATAAATAAAGGTTGGGTACCTTATTTCTGGTAACACCACTAACTCGGCCCACTTGTGAATTTGCACAAGTGATCTCATCTAGATCGCTGATGTAGAGACATGTGAGTGGGGGTGTTGCTACAATAGATATTGTAGTGGACAGGACTAAGATAAACTTACTGTCTTATGGAAAAGCCGTTACAAAAAGACACTTCGTTTATCAACCGATTGATCATGTATAATTGATCTTAATCCTGAGTGGATTATGAACTCCTATTCCCAAGAGACAAGCCTTTGACTTACATCGGTGAGAGTGACTCGATATAGTTCACTCAATATGCCTCCCAATTTGGGGATTGCATCTTGCTTATAGCTGGGAACGTAATTACATAAGAATTGGAATTCACTCTTTTCCATATAGGAAAATAGATAAGTAGGTCCCTTATGGACTAATTCAGTCTTGAACAGCGGAGCCCCATATTCCTCTGATCAAGGAAAAGGTTAAAGACGCATAATGGAGATTATGTAAGGTTGTTCATCGGAGAATCAATTGGGCTTAAGGAACAAGATGTATCATGGAGGTTAATACGGTGTAAATACCTAGCCATGGATATGAACTAACTTGTGAAAGATCAAAGTGTAGTTAATGATATTAGCCAATGAACATAACTATGTCTATAGTACTAAGAGTGCAACTCTAGACATTTAGTGGAGTTATCTAGAAGTTAATGAATAAGTATTAATTGATTGAAGGAGTTCAATCAATGTAATTATAGATCATTGGAGCTTAGTCTTATAGGTCCATTAAGTCCTCCGAGGTAACGCATGTAATTGAGAACATAAATCAATGATGATTAATTTCTTTGGAAAAACGATTTCAAGCATTTGATTTGAAGTTGTCAAATCAATTAAGGCAAATACAAATAGAGGAGTCTATTTGATTAATTAAATGAAATTAAATAGAAGAGTCTATTTAATTATTTAATTAATCGTGAAATTAAATAGAAGAGTCTATTTAATTATTTATTAAATAGAGGAGTCTATTTAATTATATAATAGAGAGATTAAATAGAGGAGTCTATTTAATTAAATTAATTTTGAAGCTGTCAAAAATTAATGGGGATTTAAATAGAGGAGTCTATTTAAATTCTATTTAAATTGTTAATTTGAAGCAGTCAAATTAAAGAGGAAATAAATTAAAAGAGTTTTATTTATTTATTTAATGGAATTGTTCTATTAAATAAAAAGGAAAATAAAATACCAATATCGTCATGGAGATGACGTGGTGGGCGTGAGAACCACGGTTAGGGTCACACGCCACATTGGTTAAATGGTAACCAATTATTTGCATTTTTTTTAATTAAAATATATGAATATCTTAATGGTGAAGATATGGAATAATTATTTTAATTTAATAAAGATTAATTTAAATAAAAGATATGGGATTATCTTATTATGAAGAAGATATCATATCTTAATTATTTAAAATATATCTTATAATATCTTTATTAATTATTCGATACTTAAAAAGATATTGAAAGATTTTCTGAGGTCTTGGTTTTCCTATAAATAGTACCTTTGCGGTGACCCCAAAACACACACGGTTAAGCAACAAAGAGAAGGCTCCGAAAATTCTCTCCCTCTCTCTCCTTGTAGCCGCCGCCCCTAGGTTATAGGGAAGAAGTTTTTTCTTCCTTCTTCCTTTTTCCAAAGAGGATAGTGCTGACACACTGATCCTTTTTCCAAAGAGGATGCTACCGCTCGGTTGCTTCAACGAAAAAAAAAAGAAAAAAAAAATTTAGTGTCGCGGCGCCTAGGGTTAAAACCCTAGGTGCCTCCCCTCGGTTTTTCTAGTTTTCGTTTCTGGAGATCCTGGAGAAGTTGAAAATGGATATTAATTTATATTTAGATATAGATTTTAACATTCATAGATTTTACCAATCTTATCCCAACCAAAATTTCTTATTTATTTATTATATATTAGATATAATTAAATAGTAATTATTCATGCATAAAGTATGCCATAAATAATTATTCCCATCATAAATGCATAAATGCCATGATCATGCATCATTAATGGAGATTATTGATATTATGCCCATGCCTTGTATGAATATAAATTTTATATTTATTGTGCTAGAATTTTAATTAAGGGGTTAATTAGTAATTACTAGCAACATGTTTTAGGTTTTAATTAAAATGATCTAAAAGAGTTTAGCAACCAATATTTTAATTAATTGTTTAGTTTTAAATAGGATTTGAAACTAAAACCTAAAAGATGAGGTGTCATTATTTTTAATTAAAGGGTTAATTAAAAATTAATGAAGTTGAAATTATTAATTTAAATATAACTCTTGCCAGAAAGCTCTGCCCAAGATAAGAGGTTATTTAATCAATCCATTAACAGGAGACCTCTCTAACTGAGAACGATCTGGGAGTCATATTTTATTAATAATTTTCTTCATTGAGACGGTGCATAATGTGTTAGGAATAATAGAGATTAATCACTTGGATTTCACATTAAAATCAATCTAACCAATCTATAAGAGCTATTATAAGTTAGATTGAACTTAGATATTAGAGGTAGCCTGGGTATATCTAAGTTAAAAGCCTTAGCTAGCTATATTGAGTGGGAGAAGGACAAGTGACAACATGTTCTGCGGTCTCCAAGTTGGAATCAATGAGTGAGATTCATATAAGGCTTCTGTGGTGTTGGTAACTCTTCACTCATTCCCTCCGTAAAGTAACCGTATGGATCAATACCCGGGTGATTCTCTTCAAGATAGGATTTTTTGGAGCTTTTGATGTTTGACTCTCCCTTCGATGACACTCATCAAAATAACTCTAAGCGATCTAAAACTTGGGTAACACTCAAAGGGATTCAATTAGAAAGACTCTTAAGAGTTTTGATATTTCACTCTCCCTTCGTTGACACTCATCATAATTAATATTTAAGTGATCTAGATGTTTCGCCTGACCAAAACATGGTAACTAAGGAACTTTAGGATATGAGATAGCCTGGGGATGTTCATTAATTGAGGGAGTCTCATTTTAGTGGGAGGGAACCTTAACCTGTCTACGTAGGCATCGTTCCTGTCTCACAAATATATCATGACATTGAAATTGTGTTTTAAGGTTTTAGAATTTCATTAAATGTGCATCATGCATCACGTTTAATAGATGCCAAAAGTATGAATGAATGGATATGTAAAATTGTATTACCAAAGCATGTGATTATTTATTTATCAGCAATATGTTGATTAAGAATTTCTTGATCTGAAAAAATAAACCGAAAATGAATGATGAGAACTATTACACTTGGGAATTAGAACTATTCGATATTCTGGTCTATGAGCACGATCATTTTGTTCTTTACATTGATTGTTCTGAGGGTCCAAACCTAGTTCTTCGAGGCATGTGGGATCCATATGAGAGATGGTTCCAGAGCGATGAAATAGCTCAGATGTACATTCTAGAAAGACTTTCTTTCCACATATACAGGATGGTAGAATTGGCTGCCACCGCACGAGAGATGATAAATATCATTTAAAACACTTGAGGGCTGAAGTATGCAAGGAAAAGAAGAGCTTATGTACTGGTAAATATGATTTACTTAGTGACATTATGAGATAATGAGGATATGATCTTATTGAATTTGCAAAAATTCAATACACTAGCTCAACTTCTTTTTTACAGACAGGTGAATTTTCGAAAGTTCGTGAATTCAGCTCAGATGATAATTTGAAAAGGAGAAAGATTGAAATCAATAATGGTAATACGATTTATTGTTCTTTGTTTTCAGTGATGAATTATGAGATAATTCTAAATCATTAATCTTTTCTTTTGACAGTGGAAGAATATAAAGGAAATAAAGATTTCATGAAGACTGCGCTCTGGAGCTTAAAGAAGCTTTTCTAGTCATTTATGAACCATTAAGTAGTATCTATGTTATAGAAACTATTTAGTAACTTGTGTTACTTTTATTATGTTTATAGAAACATTTGGTTATTTTATTAAGAATAAAATAAGTATTGGTTCATTTATAAAGTTATTGATTATCTTTAAATAAAATGTTTATTTTTCCTGAACACTGTTTATTACGTTCCTGGTTTAAACCAGAACATAGTTTTTTTGGGTTGTATTCGCAAACAACATTATACCGTGGATTTTGGTATTAATAAAATTGATATTTTTAAAGATTGAAACTTTATTTGTTCAGGAATAGAAGATTACAATTTTGTATACTAACACCGTTTGTATGTGCAACACTTTATAATTTTTAGTTGTTCCAGACTGCAGAGTCTAGAACTAATAAAGGTAGAATTTCTAAAAATGAGACCCTTCTATGGCATCTAAGGCTTGGCCATATTAACCTCGATAGAATTCAAAGACTCGTTAAAAGTGGACCTCTAAGTAACTTAGAGCTTGGTACACTCCCAGTATGTGAATCGCGTATAGAGGGTAAAATTACCATGCGTCCTTTTTCAGCTAAAGGAAATAGAGCCATAGAACCACTAGAGCTTATCCATTCAGACCTTTGTGGTCTAATGAATGTAAAAGCTAGAGGTAGATATGAGTACTATGTATCTTTTATAAACGACTACTCAAGGTATGGGTACATTTACCTATTGCAATTCAAGTCTGAAACTCTTGAGAAATTCAAGTATTTTAAAGCTGAAGTTGAAAAGCAACTTCGTAAATCTATCAAGACACTTCGATTAGATCATGGTGGGGAGTATATGGACAATGAGTTCAAAGACTACTTGATAAAAAATGGGATTACATCCCAACTTTCAGGACCTGGTACACCTCAGCATAATGGCGTAGCTGAAAGAACAAATAGAACCTTACTCGAAATGACAAGATCAATGATGAGCTATTCATCATTACCAGAATCTTTATGGGGTTACGCATTGGAGACTGCGTTATACATCCTAAATAGGGTTCCTTCTAAAAGTGTTTTAGAAACACCTATTGAGTTATGGTCAGGACGTAAGTAAGCCTGCGTCAGTTTCGAGTATGGAGATATCCAGCACACGTGCTGAAAATGAACCCTAAGAAATTAGAATCATGGTGAAACAACTAATGTAACAACCCGAATTTTTTACCAAAGGGCATTTTATTCATTTCACCAATTTTGATCCAAATAACGTTATCTTTAGTTTTCTCAAACTGTAACGTCGTTACGAGTCCAACGCAATTGACTACGCTCAATTCTGAGTTTCAAGTAAAAAGTTATGGTCTAATTACCGACTTTCCCCTTAACTCCTCTTATTTCAAATAAGGGTAAAATGGTCTTTTACCTATTAATATTTATACTTCATGCAAAACCCTAAACTCAAATTGATATGAATCATAGAACGTCACAAATAGCTCAAGGATCAATTTCAAGATTAAAGTTCAAGACAAGCGTTAACATCCATTTACAAGCCTACATTAGAAAAGTCAAGACAAGCTTTGAAGATTTGATCATGGAGGCAATGGAAGAGGACTTGATGAACTTTAATCTATGGCAAATTCATTATGAAGAAGAGTATTAAAGACTTATTCAATCAGAATTGAAGATAAGAGCTAATTAGGAATGTTGCATCACTTTTGCAAACTTTGCTTATTTGGATCACTTTCCATATTTATTCCCAAACTTTCCATATATGATGTCCACGAATTTGTGATGTATTTGGACATGTTTTAGGCCTTTATTTATCAGTTTTAATGCTTAGAATAGTTTAGGAATGATATAATATCTTCTAGGGCAAAACTTTCCTAAAATGCTCCAAATGCGCTTAAGGAAAGATTTGGCAGATTTTGTGCCTCCTTGTAATCCGAATTTCCTTGTTGTTTTTAGGGTTTCTTTGGCTATTTAATGCCTCATTTGTAACCCTAAACATGAAGAATTAATATGATAGAAAATAGCTTTGTTTTGCTTATTGCTTGGGTATTTTACCTTGCATTTTGTAGCCTTGTTCTAGGTTGCATGTTTTAGAAACATTCAAGCATAACTTAATCTATTGTGTTTGTGAATTGTTTCGATCTTGAAATAAGAACAAGTTCTCTTATTTCAAGGTATTAGATCATTGGAATAATCTTCTTCTTCTTTGTTTCCAAGGGTATTGTTCATTGGGGTTTTAGGATTTGCATTTAGGGGTTCTTTGTTTTCAAAGGGTTTCTATTTCAATTTTCTTGGGTTCCATATCACAAATATCCTTAACTAGTACGCGCACTCTCTTGTTGGCTGCCGTTTCTTGTTCTCTCATTGTAGTTCCCTTCCGATTGTCAAGGTAACGTCGAATTCATTACTACCTATCGTTTACTTTGTGTATGATCTTAGTGTTTCATCATTTTCACGTCTCTTTCCGTTTGAATTTGGGACAGCCGTGAAGATCAAATTCTTCACCTTAAAAACCGAAGATCTATTGAGTTTCTTTCGTTATCTCTCAAAGTGAGTTCATTCATTAGTATTTCCTTCGAGTTTCCTTGAGATTTCCAGCTAATTAGAAGTCGTTGTCGTTGGTTTAGAGCTTGCCGAAAACTGGGTCGTCTCGACGGATTCTGGGATTTTGTTCGTTGCTCGTTCATCGTGTTTTTAGAGCGTGTTTACGTTGGGTTTTGTTTTCCTTGCCGTTTCGTGGTCATCAGAGTGAAAGGTAAGGTTGTTTTTAAAAAAAAAAAGAAACGCAGAACAGCGTCTGTGTTTCTGCGTGCTGAAGGTTGAAGATGAGCCGGTCCAACTGGACTGGTCCAATTGGACCGGTTCAGCTGGTCCAGACCGATACAGGGTCAATTTTTGGTCAAATTGAGCCGGTTTTCGTCCCGTTAGTTCGGTTCTCATAAAATTGACCTTGTATTAATGTTATTTCAGGTCTTGGGCAACTTTAAGAGTTTATTTGGATTTATTTCAAGCTCATTGCTTACTCAATTTGCGAATAAGGTAGGTTAATTCCTACTTAGAAGTTAAATTGAATTCCATGTGATTGTCTGTTTGTTGTGTGATTATCATGATGTTTTCGGGAGATGATTCATTGATTTTAATTATTATTATTATTGTTGTTGTTGTTGTTATTATTATTATTATTTTTATTTTTATTATTGATTTTAGTTATTATTATTAGTATTATTAATATGTGCTTGTTTGATTTGCAAATAGTATATTTATTTAATTTATGTTTGTTAGTTGGTTATGTGCTATATTTAGGGCCTAATAACGGTTTAAGGTTAAACCAACCTAATAAATACCTATTAAATTTGTCAAGCTGGATGCTTAGCATGGCACGTATCATGAGTGGCCATATACCCCACTATGATACCTATAAGCAAATTTAATAGTACAAAGAGATAGAATTGGATTGGTGGTTATAACTCGAGTTGAACACAACCGCAAACCCGTATTAAATTTGTAAAGGTTAATACTATGGCACGTATCATGGCTTGTCATGATACCTATTTCCTAGCTGGATAGTATGGCCCGTATAGTTTGTGGTCTCGCATTCCACATTTATACCTATGTGCAAATTTAATATTAATTAAGAGTTGTTGTAGGCTAACTATCTACCTAATTAATTATAAAGCGTGGGAATGGACAAGTATCCATAAAAGTATAATGATGATAATTCTCTGGATTTAATTTGCTTATATGAGTTTGGTTTTAATCTACTGAGCTAAAAACTCACGGTATTCGAATGCCCTGCAAACTTTTATTTTGCAGGTAACATTGATATTGATGGAGACCATGGCGATTGACGAGGATGGCGCTACATCGATAGACCCTTAAGACTTGTCATTTCTATTTTTTATTTTATTTTATTTTATTGAACATTTTGTCATTTGATTTATGGATTTTCATTTTAAATTTATTTTAGTTGTTTTTAATTATTTAAATTGGCGCCAAAATAAATGTTTTTTTTCAAATATTTCTTTAGTTATTAAATAAACGCTTCCGCATTTATTCAGTTTTACTCTGATTTAACTATATTTTTCAAATGAGTTATGTGTTTACTTATTTATTTGGTTATTTCGGGTCGGGTTGTTAGCAATTGTTGTTGACTTGCCTATCTCTTCAAATAGGAAGAGAAATTCTAGTCAAATCCAGTTAAGTTCCCATCGTAGTGGGAGGGCACCCAAGTTGCCCGAACGATATTTGGGATTAACTCAGGTCCATGATGGCGGTATTGACCCGGAGGATCCATTGTCTTATAAGAAAACAATGATGGATATTGACAAAGAAATATGGCTTAAAGCTATGGATCTTGAGATGGAGTCCATGCACTATAACTTAGTCTGGGAACTTATAGATCAACCAGTTGGGGTAAAACCCATTGGGTGCAAGTGGATCTACAAGAGGAAAAGATGAGCCAATGGGAAAGTGGAGACTTTCAAGGCTAGACTTGTAGCAAAGGGGTAGTCCCAAAACGAAGGGGTTGCTATGTTAAAATCTATTAGAACTCTCCTATCCATTGCTGCACATTTCGATTATGAAATTTGGCAGATGGATGTCAAAACCGCATTTCTTAATGGGTATCTTGACGAGAGTATCTATATGCTCCAACCAGAAGGATTCATTGTTCAAAGTGAAGGACAAAAAGTTTGTAAGTTGCTAAAATATATTTATGGATTAAATCAAGCTTCGCGGTCATGGAACAAGAGATTCGACACCACAGTCAAATCGTATGACTTTGAACAGAATGTTGATGAGTCTTGTGTCTACAAGAAGATACTCAACAAAGATGTGATTTTTCTTATTCTATACTTTGATGATTTCTTACTTATTGGGAATAATGTAAGGGTATAATCGGACGCTAAGAAATCGATAGCTAACGAATTCCAAATGAAGGATTTGAGAGAGGCTCAATATGTTCTTGGCATCCAAATTACAAGGAACAGAAAGAACAAGACGTTAGCGTTGTTTCAGACATCTTATATTGACAAAATAGTTGCCAAATATGGGATGGATAAATCCAAGAAAGTAGCGTTACCTTTCAGGCATGGGATTTATTTAACTAAGGATCAATGTCCTAAAACTCCTCAAGAAGTTGAGAGTATAAGACAGTATCCTTATCCATCAGTAGTTGGAAGTCTAATGTATGCGATGTTGTGTACTAGACCAGACATCTGTTATGCACTAGGGATAGTAAGCCGTTACCAATCAAACCCTGGTTATGAACATTGAGTTGCAGTCAAGAATATTCTTAAGTATCTTTGGAGAACGAGAGAACATGTGCTAGTGTACGGTAAAGAGGATTTGATTCTCAAGGGGTACACGGATTCTGACTTCCAAGCAGATAAGGATTCTAGGAAACCCATGTCTGGATCAGTATTCACACTTTGTGGTGGAGCCATTGTTTGGAGGAGTATAAAGCAAAGTTGTATTGCTGACTCCACAATGGCCGAGTACGTAACCGCTTGTGAAGCTGCTAAAGAGGGTGTATGGATTAGGCAGTTCTTAACCGATCTGGAGGTTGTACCAGACATAGACAAACCCATAACATTGTTCTATGATAACAGTGGTGGTGTAGCCAACCCCAAAGAGCCTAGAAAGATCCAAACAAGTCTTGGAAGAAGATTTAAGCAAAAACTCAAGGTATTGACTAACCTGGATTTTCATTTTTGGTTAGTTTTCTTTGAATTTGATTGAAGTTTCTTCAAGGATGTTTATTGAAGGTTCTTTTTTATTTGTTAAATTCTGGAATTGGTGATGTAATTGATGTTATGAACCTTAAGTTTCACCTCTTAAGCTTCTTTAAAAGGTAAAAGACATGAGTGGGTTCAAGCTTTTACTAAACTCCATTAATGGAGGTTTTGAAGCTTTTAGTGTTCTTTGATTTTTAGGAATTCTTGACTATCACTTTAAGTTTCTTAATTCTGGTATGTAAGAGTGTTCATATGATTATATTATGTATGAAAACAACTTGGAAAGGAAGGGAATTGAATTTTGATAGAATATCAAAATTGGCCAAAATGCTAGTCTTAAATTTAGCTAGTTTTGGGTGTTTCTTTGTTGAATTTTAAAAGTTGTCAATTCTGGAAACTTTGAATGTTTATATGTATATTTTATACATGGAAAACAATTTGGAAGATCAATTTAGTGATTTTTTTGGTAAATTTCCATTTTTGATCAAGAATTGCACTTTTGTTGGACTAGTTTCTTATTTTGGGCATTCCTTGACTTTTAGAGAAAGAGTATCTATTCTGGAGAATTTGGTGTTTAAATGGATATATTTAAACAAGGAAACCACCTTAGAGCATAACTCAAATGAAAATTTCATAAGTACTCCTTGTTTGACCGAAAATTGCATCTCGAATCAACTAGTTTTGGCACTTGTATCACTAACCGGGTTCGGGGTTATTTGTGTTTTTTATGGCTTACTTTTAATGATTATATTAGCCTAAACATATATGGATTAACTTGTTGTAGGCTAAAGGCGATCAATTACAAACGGAGCTAGCGATGAAGGTGAGAACAAAAAGAATCGGAAGGGTGATTGGTGTGGCGTCCCCGTTCCTCTTGAAACTAATTCGGAAATGGAATATGTGGATATGAGTAAATATGAATTGTGATGTGGGTGGTAAAGTTTGGAAACAAGTGAAGTGACGGGAAGAAATATTGATTTCGGGCATTGGTTAAAGCCTTAATGCTAGAATAGCCAATGAATAAGATTATTGTTTTGACTAGTTGATCATTGAAGCATGCCTAAATTGCTTTGTTGTTATGTTCATAGTCCATGAACGAGTCATATACTGGATTTGGGACTATGATAAAGCATATTTGATACTTTTTGATTATGCTCGGAAACTAGTTGTGAAACATGAACACTTTATGAGTAAAGATTGAGTTATATGCCTATTTTGGAAAAGTTAATCTAATTACAATTGTTGAATCGATATCTCGTTATATAATCATGTTATGAAGAAACATGTTAATCCATTTCATGTAATACATTCCATTCATGCATATCATGTGATCGTTATGTGGCCATGGGGTTGTAACCCGTGTAACGGTGTATGGGTGTTGGACGTTACAAGTGGTTATTGTGGTGGAAAAGTGATGAAGCTCCAGTGTGCTATGAAAAGAATGGCTCGGGTGCTAGTGAATTGTGATAGTTTAAAAATTTATATGAGCTACGGCTCGAAGGTTGATTGGTTTTGTAATATGGGCGTAGTGAGACGTCGGGTTTGTATTGGTAATGTTTGTAGTATCAAAGAGTTATGACTAGTTGCCATCATCCAAACCCAAAGCATTTATACTTCATTCGTAATTTTTAGCATGTTGTTATGTACTTTCGCATTATGTCACAGTCATTCTGCATCACTGTTCATATTCTTTTGTTTTCACTGAGTGTCATGCTCAGAGGTGCTCTACATCACCTTTTAGGTAACGCTCGGAGACGAGGGCGTTAAGCGGCAGGTGGTGCTCGTTGATCATGCCGAGATGGAGCTTTTGGATTGGTCTCCGGTCACGCGAGCCGTATATTTTGGGACTATAGGAGTCTTGTTTGACTTACGCTTTCTTTGGATTTTGAGTCAAACTTCTATGTATATTATGTTTCTACAAGACTTTTAAACCGGTGCACCGAACTTTATTTTGATTATGGTTTTTATAAAACTCTGAACCGTTTGACGTGCCAATGATTCTGGAAATTAAACAGGTTTACATTATGTTGTATGTGAGGCATGGACTTTACGAATACTACATGCAGAATTTTCGTTTGGTTTTAATGAAAGTAATTGTTTTGAGTTTAAAATTCCTTGCTTCCGCTTGCGTAACTACAATCGGCTTTTTAAATATGTCGGGTCGTCACAACTATAAATAAATAAAGGAATTATTAATTAGTAATATTTACATTGTCATTTATTATTAGCTTAATAAATGTAATCCATCATAAGATCCAGAGTTACTTATGATAACTTAAAGTGAGCATAAGATGCGGGAAGATTACTTAAGTGTAACTCAAATAGTCTGTGGTATATGAATAAAGGTTGGGTACCTTATTTCTTGTAACACCACTAACACGACCCATTTGTTAATTGGCACAAGTGATCTCATCTGGATCGCTCATGTAGAGACATGTGAGTGGAGGTGTTGCTGCAATAGAGATTGTAGTAGACTAGATAAAGATAAACTTACTGTCTTCTGCGAAAGCCGTTACAGAAAGACACTTCATTTATAAACTGGCTGATCATGTACAATTGATTTTAATCCTGAGTGGATTACGAACTTCTGTTCGCAAGAGACAAGCCTTTGATTTGCATAGGTGAGAGTGACTTGATATAGTTCACTCAATATGCCTCCCACTCTGGGGATTGCATCTTGCTTATAGCTGGGAACATAATTACACAAGAATTGGAATTCACTCTTTTTCATATAGGAAAATAGATAAGTTGTTCCCTTATGGACTGATTCGGTTTTGAAAAGCGGGGCCCCATATTCCTCTGATCAAGGAAAAGGTTAAAAACGCATAATGGAGATTATGTAAGGTTGTTCATTGGAGAATCAGTTGGGCTTAAGGAACAAGATGTATCATGGAGGTTAATACGGTGTAAAAACCTAGCCATGGATACGAACTAACTTGTTAATGATCAAAGTGTAGTTAATGATATTAGCCAATGGACATAACTATGTCCATAGTACTAAGAGCGCAACTCTAGATATTTAGTGGAATTATCTAGGAGTTAATGAATAAGAATTAATTGAATGAAGGAGTTCAATCAATGTAATTCTAGATCATTGGAGCTTAGCCCAATAGGTCCATTAAGTCCTCCGAGCTAACACATGTAATTGAGATTATAAATCAATGATGATTAATTTCTTTGGAAAAACGATTTCAAGCATTTGATTTGAAGTTGCAAATCAATTAAGGCAAATACAAATAGAGCAGTCTATTTGATTAATTAAATGAAATTAAATAGAAGAATCTATTTAATTATTTAATTAATGGTGAAATTAAATAGAAGAGTCTATTTAATTATTTATTAAATAGAGGAGTCTATTTAATTATATAATAGAGAGATTAAATGGAGGAGTCTATTTAATTAAATTAATATTTAATTTGAAGAAGTCAAATTAATGAGGAAATAAGGGATTTAAATAGAGGAATCTATTTAAATATTTAATTTGAAGAAGTCAAATTAATGAGGAAATAAATAAAAGGAGTTTTATTTTATTATTTAATGGAATTGTTCTATTAAATAAAAAGGAACATAAAATGCCCAATATCGTCATGGAGATGACGTGGTGGGCGTGTGACCCACGGGTAGGGTCACACGCCCCATTGGTTAAATGGTAACCAATTATTTGCATTTTATTTTAATTAAAATATATGAATATCTTAATGGTTAAAATATGGAACAATTATTTTAAATTAATAAAGATTAATTTAAATAAAAGATATGGGATTATCTTATTATGGAATAAGATATTATATCTTAATTATTTAAAATATATTTTAGAATATCTATATTAATTATTTGATAGTTAAAAAGATATGCAAAGATTTTATGAGGTCTTGGTTTTCCTATAAATAGAACCTTTGGGGTGACCCCAAAACACACACGATTAAGCAACCAAGAGAAGGCTTGGAAAATTCCTCTCCCTCTCTCTCCTTGCTGCTGCCGCCCCTAGGGTATAGGGAAGAAGTTTTTTCTTCCCTCTTACTTTTTCAAAATAGGATAGTGCCTAGGCACCGATTCTCTTTTGTGCTTAGTAAGGATGATTTTTTTGTGGTCCCAGGATCATAACCATCGAAGAACGAGGAAGAGCCAAACACTTCTCGATAAGGGTTAGTATTCGATTTTATGCATTTAGAATTTTGTTAATATTATACTGCAAGAAAAGATTTTTGGCACTTCTGTTTGAAAATTCTTTTTGAGTCTTCAATCCTAATAGAACAGGCCAGGGTGGATGAATCCTCCACCCCCCCCCCCATTCACAGACCACACGAGCCACGTAAATTAGATAGGTCGCGAAGACGGAGATCAAAAGAACGAGATATTCCAGAAACCTCTAAGGTAGCCCGGTCCAGGGTTGCTAACTTTGATTTGGAAGAAGTTAACTCATCCAGATGAGTGCCAGCCAAATTAAGGCTCAAAACTGAAGTGGTAAAATATGCTGAATCCGCCAAATAAGGCGAAGAAAGAAGAAAAAGACTGGAGCCGGAAGATTCCGGATACCAGTCAAACTGAGGATCTTTGGATCAATTTAGTTTCATAAAGACAATGTAAGCATCAAAGAAGCTACCATCGTAACAACGACGAGTCTGAAGGCTATAAGAAATTCGAAGAAAATATTCTCAAGAGATTGCAAATACAGAGCGATTCACTCTGAACTCCCGTAACCCATGAGAATCACCACTAGACCCCTATGTTCTTACGGTCGAGCTACCTGGGAATTTCTGTATACCAACCTTCAAACTATATGATGGAATAGGTGACCCGACCGAGCACATAAAGTATTTCATCAACCTGATAGAATCAAACCGCATCCCTTTAGACGACCTCAAGAGGGTAACTTGTACGTTATTTTCTTTAAGCCTAAAAGGATCGACTCTTAAGTGGTTCAATAGTATCGAGAAAGGGTCATTTCACAGTTTTCGACAATTCTCATCAGCCTTCCAAGGTGAGTACATCGTAAGCAAGAAATACGCAGAAAAAAACAAGAACCTTTACAACGTTCTGATGAGAAAAGATGAGACGTTGAAAGATTTCATCTGCAGATTCAGGAAAGTGAAACTAGAGATTCCTAATTGTCGTGATGAAGATGCAGCATCAACCTTCTTAAGAGCAATTCACCTAGATCACCAACTATGACGACCCGACTCTTTTCAAATAATTTAAAATCAGATTGACAGCAGAAGACTTATTATTTAATAAAAATTTGGCGTGGTTATGTTTGAAAGTTTGCTAGCCAAAACCTGTTTACATTTTTAATTCAGAATTTAAAACCACAAGGAACTTCAAGTTCTTATTAAGGAGTTCAAAAGATTTATAATCATAAAAATAAAGACGAAAAACTCTTAAGAGCTATATACAAATGTACATCTCAAAATACATAACATAAACAAAATGAGATCATGGTCTTTTTAAAAGTATCTAGCCCATCTCTGTGTCATCATCCTCTCGATCAAGCGCGCACCAGCTCCTCTCCCACGACCCCAAACATTACCTGAAAATGTTTGTAATATCATGAGCTAACAACAAAGCCCAGTGAGAATAAACAGAATAAAAAGTAAAGTTAGACCCCAAACCCATATCAGGATTCGTGTCCAAGAACTTTCTTACTCTTTGCTATCAATCCATTCAAAGAGTTTTATATCAAGTGTTCCACTTTTACTTACCAATTCTCCAATATAGTTGTGGAACTACATTCCAAGCATTTTTGGGTATGGTTTCGTAATGCATATAGCATTTATATCTCATTTTCTTTATATACCTTATACTATATACAAGGTTCAAATATACCATTGTATTCTCTCATTATACAATTCAATTTCCTTTATCTTTCTTATAGCACTCGGCTATCATCATATTTCATTCTTTTTCTCTATGAAAATGTATAATATACATAATGTTTAATTTCTTTTCTTTAATAAATAATGGTAAGCTCACTCGGTCTTAACATATTTAAACGTTTATTAACTCACTAAACAAGTGTAAAGGGCACACAACCTTTACATTAATATAACTATCCCATGCGAATAATGTCAGGTAATGAAGCTCCCGTAGGCTAAGTTCATTCACCTAATTATCTCGCTTTTCAAAATAAATATACAAACTCCTTTCAATAATATCTTTCCATCTCTCGTGAATAATGACAGGTAATGAAGCTCCCGTAGGCTAAGTTCATTCACCTCATTAAACTCACTTTCCAATATAAAATAAATGAATTTCTTTCAATAGTATCTTCCCACCTCTAGTGAATAATGACAGGTAATGAACGCAGGCTTCAATACACACCTGATACAGGCTTCAATGCACACCTGTAGGCTAAGATCATTCACCTCATTATCTCACCCACCGAATACAGGCTTCAATGCACACCTGTATCCTCGTATATGTATCATAGTAATTATGGATAATACCAGATAATGTGAACTCGTATAGTTCCATCATTATCTCATTATCCATCCCCTCCGATCATGCAAAGTCCCGGATAATCGATTATGCAAGCACACTCAGTCTATGCATTGCCTCATTATTCCTCCCAATAATCGATTATGCAAAATGATATGATATGAATTATGCTTTCGAATGCAAGTAAAGTAAATATAAACATTCAACATAATCGAAAGAGCATAAAGTAAAGAACATAAAGTAAAGTGCATAAAGTAAATGGATCTTAGATGTCCTTATGCATAAGTAAATAAGTAGGAATTTCGAAAGAACAATAAGTAAATCGAACTTCTTATACTTTAATAAAAGTAAGCTCTTATCTTAAACAATAGTCTTCGCTTTCAAGGATTCTAAACTCCCAATTAAAATCCAAGGTTCTATTTTTTTAAGTTCCTTTAACCATTCTATCTAAAAAATTGAATCCTTTAACTTCCAATGATCCATGTTAATCTCCGGAATGATTCTAACTTAGAACTTTCAAAAGTTCAACGTTCCCTCGAGAAACTCCAAAGTTTTCACTCAATGAACTAGCTCCTAATCCTAAGGTCACTAGCTCACTTTTCTTTACTCTTAGATTCTAATCTAAATCTCAACCTCTAATCTTACAAACCGTTCAGCTTATTCGGTTTCTAAATCTACTTTAAATCCAATTTATTCTCACCTTGGCCCCTTTAGTTTTGCTCCAAATCTCCAATTTCCCACGAATCAACAACCAAGCAATCACACCTACAATTCATCAATTGCACAACATATTACAACTCATATCTAATATGAGAACAAGTTTGAATTTTCGGATGAATAGTGATTTCGGGCGAATAAGGTTTTTTTTAAATTCGGGCTCAAAATCGTCAATTTCCATGATAGAAATTCATGATTTCACTTCAAAACTCATTTATAATAAAAAACGAACAAAACCATATAAAAAGTTTTGAAAACTTACTTTTTGGGACTTCCCCTAGAGAACGGGAAACTTCGAAAAGGTAGGTTGGATAGGTAGCCCTCGTCCCTACCAATCCAATACAACCGAAATCAAGCCGATCCACCGAGAAATGAACAAAGGCCATGAATTTTTTTTCCATGGGTTTTGAGACCCACGAATTTGGAGAAGAAAAGAAGAGGATTTTATGAACTTTTGGTCTTGCTTTGACTTTTAAAGAAGATGATGGAATAGTGGAAAGATATTTTAAGAATTCGGGAAATGACTGTTGCGTCCTTTAATGACTTTTGACTTATAAATCGAAACCCGAAGCTCTTAAATTAATCTAAAGGTGATTAATAATTATTAATTGGCTTATTAATAATTATTAATATCACGGAAACAAAATTTAAAGTATTAAAACAATTAAAAAGAATTTCGGACTAAAATAACTACTAAAATCGAAATCACTACTTTTAAATTAACCTTAAATACTTTAATTAAAATAAAAAAATAAAAAAATTCACTTCAAAATAACAGGACGTTACACCAACTCTGGAGATACTTTAACAAATCTGCACCCTGAACCATGACGGTAGCACTGGAAAGAGCTTCGAAACAAATCACGATCGAAGAATAAGCCAGGATAGCACGTAAACTCCGCACAGGTGATAAAGAGCAAAATACCTCTGGTGAAAAAAGGTACGAGCCAAAAACCGAAAAGTACGAGAAGCCCTCAAAAAGTAGAAGGGACAAGTCTAACAAGAGAGATCGACCAAGGAGGGAAGAAGACAATGGATCCATTCGCGTTCATTAGGCAGATACTAGAGAGCTAAAGGAGGGCGTACAAAATCATCTGACAAAAATTAAAACTGAAAAGTATTGCGAGTTCCATTGTAATAGCTCTCATTCAACTGAAGAGTGTTGAGCACTAAGCAAAGAAGCAATGAGAATTTGCAAGTAAAGAGCAGCAGAAAGGGAAAAGTGGGAAAAGGCTAAATGGGGAGACCAAAAAGGCCAAAAGGCAGAGAAAAACCCCACAACTCCTTAAGAAACATTTTCGGAAGATCTGGACAAGAAAGAGGACATGCTTCCTTTAAGTATGATTCATTGCGAAGAACCGAAAATTATTAAGGCTATGTTAGAACTCAACCTCCACCAGAAGATTGCAACTAACAAAAAAGATCCAGGCAACAACGCTAATAAGTCCAAGAAGCATGGGACAAGTTTGGTCAAATAATGGCGTATGGTGAAAATAAATCTAATCCACTGCACTAACTCAAGTGTCAACGAGGTGAAGAGGAAAAGTAAAGATGCCAGAATTCCAGTCATTATAATGGAATATAAAAGGACCAACCCAATCACCTTCTCAGACTACGACTTGTTCGACATCCATCACCTACACAACGATGCCTTGGTCGTGTCCGTATATATGGAAAAATATCATATCCACCGGGGGATGATCAACCAAGGCACAGGAACAAATGTGATTTTCCGAAAGCCTTTAACAATGTAGTTTCACTTTCTTCTGTCACCTTGGAGCTACCAATCGCCATTGGTGGAGTGACCAAGGTAACTCCCTATCATATTTTAGACACTAATTCAAGTTATCACATGATTTTGGGTAGGCCTTGGTTACACGTGATGAAAGCGATCTCGTCGACCTTACACCAGAAACTCCCCCTCAAAGGAGAAATCATCATGATCAGAGGAAATCAAAGCACTTCAAGGAGTTGTATGGTAGATGCCATAAAGCTCAAATCCGAAGAGAAATAACAACCACAATAGAAGCCCAAGGACATGGAATCAAAACCGAAATACCTTCGACCTCCGGCTCCCAAAGAAGACTCATAAGCGTTAATCATACATCCCGAGCATAAAGAACAGATAACGCAAATTGAAATGAAAGCAAATGAGGCCGTGAAGAAGGAACTCTCGACATTTCTACGTTTTAGATGGAGGACCTTTTCCTGGGATCATACAGATATTCCCGGGATAATCTAGGAGTCATCAGTCACAAGCTTGAAGTGGATCCCATGCACACAACAGTCCGACAAAAAGGAGGAAGTTTGCTCCAGAAAGGAACTAAATCATCGATGATGAAGTCCAAAGATTACTAGAAGCATGATTCATCTGTGAAGTGAAATATCCGGAATGGTTAGCCAACGTCGTGGTAGTGAAGAAAAATAACGACAAATGGAGAGTGTGTATAGATTTCACATATTTGAATAAAGCATGCCTGAAAGACTCTTTCCCACTACCAAAAATCAACCAACTTGTTGACGCAACCTTAGGATACGAGTTGCTGAACTTCATGGATGCCTTTTCCGGATACAACCAAATCATGATGAATCCATCTCATCAAGAAAAAACTTCGTTTTTGACAAATAAAGGTACGTATTGCTACAAGGTAAAACCTTTAGGATTGAGGAATGCAGGAGTAACATAACAAAGATTGATGAACCGTATGTTCGAGAAAGAATTGTGCAAGACCATGGAGGTCTATATTGACGTCATGCTCGTAATTTTTGAAAAAGCTAAAGATCATCCTCAGCATTTAAAAAATACCTTCGATATCCTCCACAAATACGAAATGAAACTCGATCCAACCAAGAGAGGAATAGACGCAAACCCTGATAATAACAATGCAATCCTTCAGATGGAGTCACCTAAAAATGTCAAAGGAGTTCAAAAGCTTATCAGATGTTTGGCCGCGCTGGGAAGTTTACTTCCCGATACTTAGATAGGTTCCTCCCCTTATTCAAAGTTCTTAAAGGTAGTAAGGAGTTCGGATGGGACGAAAATAGCTAAAAGGCCATTGAAGAACTAAAGACATATCTGTCAAAATCCCCACTCCTGTCAAAACCAAAAGACAAAGAAGTCCTCATCATCTACTTTGTGGTGTCAAAAACTGCAGTAATTGCCGCACTGGTCAGAGAGGAAGAGAAGATCCAACGACCCATATATTATGTAAGAAAAGCATTGCTTGATGCGGACACAAGATACACTGAAGTTGAACAACTATCCCTAGCAATGATAACCGCATCAAGGAAACTAAAACATTATTTTCAAGGCCAACAGATCCTCATACGAACGACCTTCCCTTTGAAATCAATCTACAAAAACCCGACGTGTCCTGGAGATTGATGAAATGGCCAATAAGGTTAGGAGGGTACGACATCACATATGAACCCTAGAACAACTATTAAAGGATAGCCTCTAGCTGACTTTATTGCAAAAATGACCAACCCCGAGGAGCTTGAAGATTTCGAAGGAGATGAGAAAAAAAGAAACGACATGAATTGCTAGGAAATTTACGTAGACGGTTCCTCCAACGCTAAAGGAAGTGCAACTAGAGTAGTTATTAAAACACTTGAACGCTTCCTACTAGAGCAATCAATCAGGTTCGACTTCCAAGCTTCTAATAACGAAGCGGAATATGAAGCCCTCACTGCACGTTTAACCAGGATAAAAGAGCTCGGAGCAATGAAAGCAACAATATTTTTGGACTCCATGCTAGTAGCTAAGCAATTCAGTAGAGAATTTAAAGCAAGAGATCTAAAAATGTCAAGATACTTGGACAAAGTCAAGGACCTCACCAAAAGCTTCAAAGAAATCAAAATAGAGCAAATTTCGAGAAAAGAAAACGAGCATGTCGACGTTTTAGCCAGGCTCGATTCATCGGTTGAACAGAGACTAAAAAGGACAATACCATTGGACTATCTAGAATATCCGAGTATTAAACTCAACGTAGACAAAACGATTGAAATGTCCCAAGTATCAGCGAAACAATAAGGATCACCTTTATATCAAGACATTAAAGAGTATCTGACAAACAGAAAGTTACCAAGGAGACCGCGTCCAGGCACGGAAAATCCAATCTTAGGTTGCCCGATATTCGATCATAAATCAGGTACTATACAGAAGATCCTTCGAAGGTCCATATCTCAGATGTATTAGCGAAGATGAGGCCTCCTAGATAATGCAAGAATTACACTTGGGTGTTGTGGAAACCACTCAGGAGGACGTTCTTTATTCCACCGAGCGTGAGCCCAGGGCTACTACTGGAACAGGATGTACGAGCAATGTAAAGAGTTTGTCCAATCATGTGACAAATGCTAACTTTTTTCGTCCGAACATCATGTTCCACATACGCCATTCACTACAATTGCGGTTCCTTGGCATTTCATGCAATGGGGACTTGACATAGTGGGGAAATTGCCCATTGCAACCGGTCAAAGATGCTTCTTATTTGTAGAAACGGATTATTTCACCAAGTGGATTGAAGCTGAACCACTCGCCAAGATTACTGAACATCAGGTTGAGCAATTCCTCTGGAAAAATATAATCAGCAGATTCGGAATTCCACTCATTCTAGTTGCGGATAATGGGACGCAATTCATTGGGAACTCAATCAAGACCATGTGCTCGGACATGAATATTCTCAGCTCATAGACATCCCCAAGCTAATGGTCAACCCTAAGCATCAAACAAAACTATCCTGAATAACTTGAAGAAAAGGCTTGAAAATCTAAAGAAAGTGGCTTGAAGAACTTTCATGAGTATTATGAGCATACAGAAGCACTCCTCGTGCTTCAACAGGTGAAACATCTTTTTCCCTTACTTACGGGGTCGAAGCAGTAATGACAACAGAGGCAAGTATCCCCACAATACGAGGTGAAATCCCCAATGATGGCCAGGAGAACGACCAACTAATGATAGAAGCATTAGATAGCCTAGACGAAAGAAGAGAAAGAGCGTTCATAAAACTCGTAGACTATCAACAAACCTTAACTCGGAATTACAATAAAAAGGTTAGGCCACATCCTCTCAAAGTAGGAGATTTTTTACTTAGGAAATTTTTCCAAAACACCCAGGTACCTGGAGATGGAATGCTCGGACCAAACTCGAAAGGGCCTTATAATGTAATTGAGGAGGTCAAACAAGGCACATATCTCATGGAAGATGAGCACGGATAACATATTCCAAGGGCGTGGAATGCCAATCAATTGAGACGTTATTTCTAATAGAAGAGAGCATGGAGTGGCAAGGTAAAACGTGCCGAAATAAATGCGTAATCCAACCGCCAACTCTATAAATAGAAAATGACTCAAAAGCATCTCACCAAAAACAAAATGGAATCCTCGTCTTCAGAATTTTTCTCATTACTAGACGAAATTACAATCTTGAAAATTCAAGTCAAGCACCTACAGCTCCAAAATGAAACCCTTCATAAAGAAAATTTTAGCTTCGGAGCAACCACCTTCTTGAAAGGAAGACCAAGAAAAACAAGAATCTAAAGAGGAATATTACTGACGAAGGTCGCCGATACGACGACCTTCAACTGGAAGAAAAAGATAAGAAGATAAAACTCCTCGAACGAGAATTGTCCAAACGGGTCAGGGAAATAACATTTCTGAAGCTCGAGATCGACGAGCAAAAAGATGATATCAAAAATTTGAAAAAAGTAAAAAATGAATCAAGTCGAGCAATGTGGCTATAACCCTTCTGATTTCCGATTTCCCTTTCTGAATTTGTTTGTCTTTTGCTCATGCAATGTACTTTTCCAATTTAGTGTCTTTTTAATAAAATCTGTCTTGCTCATATCTGAAGGTGTTACTTTTCCAATTTTTAGAAAATATGTCTAAACAGACGCATGTTTGAAAAATGGAAGTTAAAAACTCATATTTACAAGAACGTTATTAAATTAACAGTTCCAGTAAATAGGGGAAATAAGTAACCTAAAAGCAACTCAGACATGATCAACAGCACGGACTAAATCGAAGGACCTAGAAAGAACTATTAAAAACAAACGAATTCCATGCTGATTAGACTAGCTCAAAAAAAGTAAAAGTTAGGACGAATGACCCCCATAATTAATGATTACCAACGTCAACATTAAAAAAATTCTCAAAGATTCACATTAAAATCTCTGACCTCGTACAACCGAAACAGGAAACGCATATAATGCACCCAAGTGAAAAGATCCAAAAAGACAAATGTCGAAGATCCGATTACGAGATCTGAAATGGAACAAGCAAGTCCCGATATTCCCTCTCAAATCATGTCAAATCGAAGAGGTTATATTCGAACAGGCACTAAGAAAATCGCGCCCTACAAAAGTCTAATTGTTTCGTATCTCCATTAAGGCACGTTAGAAGACGAAAAAACCTCATGATGACCTCAAAGAACGGAACGTCAAAAAGATAAGCCAAACGTCCTTACACTCTTAAAGAAAAAAACTTTCGAGCTATAAATAAAAAAAAATGTACGAAGGAAGGGAAAGAAAAAAGGAAAAACCCTTGCCAAGAACTCTTCTTATCCTTTCTTTCTCCAAACAAGCACCCAAAACCTCGATCAATAAACAATGGCATCTTCAAATTCTGAGCACAGTAATGGAAAAAACTACGCCGCCTATAATCGATCGATGGTAAATAGAGAAAGGAAAAAAAGGAGAACACTAATGGCAGCACTAAAGAGAAGAGAAGAAGAGCTCCGCTGTGAAAGAGAGGCACGTGAGCAACTGTAACGCTTCTAGCAACATATGCAGAACAGATTTGAGGAGACAAATGACAGACTGGAGAGGGCCGTGTCCAGTGCCAACCACCTCTTTCATGAGACGAGGAGAATAGAGGACCTGCTCGCCTAGAAATCAAAGAACCCAGACGGTCTCCCCTACGCACGGCCAATCTCATCAGTATCCTTCTAAATCGAGTCTCTTAGATGGTCGCAGAGATTAACCACCTGATAGATGTCCTAGAACCCTTGGAAAACGAGGATGAAGAGGAGTAGCATAGCGATAATGAGGAAGAGGACGAGGATGATCGGTGCGACGGAGGCGACGAGATACGCCAAGATCGCCCCATGATGTGAGTGATTAGCTTGTTTATCGGGGGATACTGAACCTTCCAAAGCCCTATTTTACATCCAAGAACAAGGCGATCGACTCCCCTCTCCCTTTTCCTCCTCATTTTTACCTTTTGCTTTCTTTTGGTATATAGCACTCAATGTAATACTAAACGGAGAAGTAGATAAGTACATTCTTGTTGCTGATCTAAAGTTTAGTGAAACAATTCCATACCAAGAAATCTCAACCCTTAAAAAAATTAGGAAGAAAGCCCTAGCTTGGACTAGGCAACACCTCCAAAGGAAAATTAACCTTATAAAATTAGGAGGAAAGCCCTACCTCGGACAAGGCAAAATATTCAAAGAACAATTTAACCCTTATAAAATAAGGAAGAAAGCCCTAGCTTGGACTAGGCCAAATCTTAGAAAAATAAACCAACCCTTATAAAAATAAGGAAGAAAGCCCTAGCTCGAACTAGGCAAAACATTTGGAAGAATAAACTAACCCTTATAAAATAAGGAAGAAAGTCCTAGTTCGGACTAGGCAAAATATTCGAAGAACAATTTAACCCTTATAAAATAAGAAAGAAAGCCCTAGTTCGAACTAGGCCAAATCTTCGAAAAATAAACTAACCCTTATAAAATATAAGGAATAAAGCCTTAGCTCGAACTAGGTAAAAAAAAGTTATGAAGGATAAATGTGATGACCCGTCACTTTTAAATAATTTAAATTAGAAAAATAAAGCGGAGGTCTTTATATTTTAAGAAAAATGGGGTGGTTGTATTTGAAAATTGGCTAGCCAAAACCTGTTTACATCTTAATTTCAAAATCTAAAATACACAAGGAACATTAAGTTCCTATCCAGGAGTTCAAAATGATTTATAATCATAAAAGTAAAGACAAAAGCTCTTAAGAGCTATATACAATTGTACAAATCTCAAAATTATATAAAATTCACAAAACCATGTACATGGACTTTTACATAACACCTAGTCTATTTCGAAATCATCATCCCTCGATCATGCAGCACCATCTCCTTTCCCACGACCTCTAGTCAGGGCATTACCTGAAATTTTTGTAATATCATGAGCTAACAACTTAAGCCCAGTGAGAATAATAAGCATAAAAAGTAAGGTTAGATCTCAAACCCGTATTCCGATTTGTGTCCAATTTACCTGACACAATCAATCCTAAAGTTCTCCAACTATACTCTCCAAAGGATGATATTACTAACACTCGTAGTCAAATCCTCATCCATTAACTTGTTACGACATAAATAAGAAAAATAAATAAACTTTGCATAAATAAATAACATCTTGATTCTCTATCTCATCGATCAGAAGCATGAATGCATGAGGACATACCGTAGGATTCGCATACGCCCTTATGCATGAAGAAGGTAACGTGGTCTATCCCGTAGGATCCATCGTTCTCCCTCCTTTTTTTTCTCATTCTCTCTTCTTTTTCTATGAAGGTAATGTGGTCTATCCGGTAGGATCCATCATTCTCCCATTCATGTCTTTCTCATTCTCTCTTCTTTTTCTATGAAGGTAATGTGGTCTATCCCATAGGATCCATCATTCTCCCATTCATGTCTTTCTCATTCTCTCTTCTTTTTCTATGAAGGTAATCTGGTCTATCCCGTAGGACCCATCATTCTACCATTCATGTCTTTCTCATTCTCACTTTTTTTCCATGATGCGAGATGTTATGATGCAATATGATATGCTTTAGTGTAAATAAATAAAGTGCGGAATTAAAGTAGTTGATACAAACATAATGAAAAAGGTATAAATAAAGGACATAAAGTAACTAAATAGGAAACTCCGGAAGAACGATACGTAAATCAAACTCCGCTAAAATAATAAAAGTAAATCCTATCTTAAACGATTAACCTATACCTTCCAAGATTCTAAACTTCCAATATAATTCGAGGATCTATTAATCGTTCTAAATACAAGTTTGGATCTTTTAACTTCCAATGATCCAACCTAAGCTTCAAAACGAATCTAACTTAGAATTCTCTAAGATTCAATGTTTTCCTCGAGAACTCATAAGTTCTCACTTAAAGGATTAACCCCTAATCCTAAGGGCACTAACTCACTTCCCTTTATTCTTAGATTCGAATCCTACTCATAGTTTCCAATTCTACAAACCATTATACTTATTTGCTTTCAAAAATTACTTTAAATCCTAACTATTCTCACCTTAGCCAAAAGAAGATTTCGTTCCAAACCTTCGATAACGTGATCAATGAAAGGTTCAAAAACACCTGCAATTTAAATTACACCTAACGATTAATAATTAATCAAATAACGGTCAAACAACATCTACGCATACAATACGACGAAAAACCCAACAACCCCAACAATGAGGCTCTCGGCCCTCCCTTCATAAAAGGGTTTTGGTTTTGGTTTTCCGGCTTTCAGGCAATTTAGATGTGTTTGGAGTTGGTTTCAAACAAATTCGATATTCCCGATTTCAATGGGTATCGATAATTATGGTTTTTGAACATTATGCCATTTCCTGAATTGAATTTAAATAAACAATAATTCATCAATAAATAACCCATAATCAAACCCAAAAAAGGTAAATTTAAAACGAGAAGGGTTTCGACTGAAACTCGGTTTTAGGATTAAGGGAAAGTCAAGTAATAGTTACCCGATAAGTTTTCCATCAACATTCAACAACAAAATTGGAAGGGAATGAGAGTTTTGGCCAAGAACTCAAAAGCTTGAATCAATTTCCATGGAAGTACTAAGAGAATTCGAAATCTAGGGCTTACCTTAGAGAGTTGGAAATGTTCCAAGAGTGGAATGGGTAGAAAGGTCTCGGTGAGAGCTTTCCAACGCATCCGAAATCATGCAAAACGGCCAAGAAACGAAGCTGGGGCGACACTTTCTTCCTCTTCTCTTTTCTTCCTCTTGTTGCTCGGGTTTGGAGAGGAAAAATGAGATGTTTTTGGTCAAACGCTTGGTCAATGGTATTTTAAAGAAGAAGATGGAATAGTGTTTAGATATTTAGGAATTTTGGAAATGACGGTTGCGTACTTTTATGACTTTTGACTTATGAATCGAAACCCGATGCTCTTAAATAAATCTAAAGGTGATTAATAATTATTAATTGGCCTATTAATCATTATTAATGTCACCGAAGCGAATTTAAAATATTAAAACGATTAAAAAGGTTTTCTGGCGAAATTAACTACTAAAATCGAAATTATAAAAATAATAATTAAACTAAATATGTAAATTGAAATAAATCAATAACTAAATAACATAAAATAAAATAAAATAATAAAATAATAAAAAAAATTCACTTCAAAATAACGGGACGTTACAGTCTACCCTCCTTAAAAGACTTTTCGTCCTCGAAAAATGTGTTCACTAAGTGAATAAAGCGAGGGTCTTAGACTGTATCTCATCCTCACGTTCCCACGTTGGTTTCTTTGACACTTGGTTTTTTCAAAGAACCTTAACCAAGGGAATTCCTTTTTATTTCTCATCACTTTTGTTCGAATGTTCTTATCTTATCTAGTGTCTTCTCATAAGACTTAATAGCTTTCAAAACTTCCAGTTCATAAACAAACACGTGGAACGGATTCTCCATGTATTTCCGAAGCATCAATACATGGAAAACATTACAACGGCCGATAAAGAAAGTGGTAAAGCTAAACAATAAGCTACCACTTCTACTTGATTAAGTATCTCGATAGGCCAATAAACTTAGGGTTCAACTGATCCTTATTCCCAACATTAATAACACTGCTCCTTGGTGCCACTTGAAGAATACGAGATCCACTACTACCACTTGAAAGGACTACATCGAATCCTGCTGTCAACTTTGGTTAACCCTTAACCTTTCTCTTACAACTTGAGTACTAAAAGTCTCTTTTCTCCAACCTCATCCAAATGAGCGTGAGAACGACACTTTCTTCCACAAAGTGTCTAAATAGTGCCAAAACTTCAAGACAACGCGAGTGTCTCAATCTGATAAAATCTTCACCGGCACACCACAATTTATCAATCTTTCTTAGGTACAACTGTACCCTAGTCTTAACTGGATAGATGATCCTTCCAAGAGTAAAGTGTGCGGTTTCCATCAAATGGTCCGCCATCATCCAAATGGTATCATAATTCCTTACCATCCTTGGCAAACCTTGATAAAACTTATGGAAACCGTCCCCCATTTCCATTCAAGAACTTTCAAAGGTTAAGATAACCCGGTGGATCCTTAGGGCCTTGACTTGCTAACAAATCAAGCACCTATTCACATACTTTACAATCTTATGTTTCATCCCAAGTCATCAATAATACTGTTTCGATTCTCGTACCTCTTTGTATTGCCTGGATGAACATAAAAGATAGAACTGTGAGCTTTCTCCAACAGTCCTTTTCAAAAGTTGATCCTGAAGGCACCCAAAACCTCCTACAATGTATTATGAACTATCTGTAAAACAAAGATAGATCGACTAGGCATGTCTTATTCTGTCTCTCGAGACAAGCCTCTAAGCCTTAGAAACCAATAGAATTCTTTGGCACAGCCGTCAGTCTAGGCCAACTACTATATGCCTCCATCTTAGAGGAATCAATATAATTCTCTTCTTGATACCACATGGCCTAAGATGTCATTTCTTTTAGCCAAAACTCACACTTTGAGAACTTTGCATACACTTCTGATTTCTTAATACGATCAAAACTGCCTTCAAATGCATAACATGCATTTTCTCAGTCTTAAAATAAATCAGACTATCATCATTAATCACAACATCAATAGAATTGATGTACCTCTTAAACACAGTATGAATAAGATCCATAAGAGTTGTAGGCGTGTTGGTTAAGTCAAAAGACATGACTACAAGCTCATAATATCCATAACGCGTCCTGAAAACAATTTTAGGAATATCTCAATCCCGAATCTTCAACGTATTTTTAACTGGATCTCAAACCTATCTTTGAAAAGATAGCGGTTTCTTCCCAACTGATCATATAGATCATCAATCCAATGCAATTGATACTTGTTTTTCACTGTAACTTGATTCAACCCTCGATGATCAATGCACAGTCTCACTGAATTGTCTTTCTTTTCACAAACAACAAGGTGCTCCTTACTACGGGGACGTACTAGGGTGAGTAAAACCTGAGTTTAAGAGTTCCTATAACTGACTCTTAAGCTCTTTTAACTCAGCTAGTCTCTGGTACAGAAGTATCGACAACACTAGCTAAATTAACTCAAGCTACATTACTTAGAAGCATTCTAGCTTCTATCATATATATTAAAGTGGGCGCTACTCAACTACTAAACCTACGAATACATAAACTAGTCCCACATGGACTCATAAAATCAAAACTTTCTCAGTACAAACTATAATGGTATGATTGGATAATAGCCAATCCATAATCAATATCACATCAAAATCAGACATATGCATAACAATCAAAGTAAAATGTGAGCATCAACTCATAATACATATGTCATAAGTGCCATACGCACTATCACAATAATAAACTTCCCCACTGGGGTAAAAGCACATATCTCAAAACTCAACAGTCTCGACTCAAGAGCTGCCAACTCATCATAACAAGATAAAATAAAAGAGTGGCTAGCTCCAGAATTAAACAGAATAAAAGCCAAACGGCCTGAAAATAATAAAGTATAAATCACTACCATACTGGTAGCTTTTCCTGATAATCCTGACTTTGCTACTATGTTGCGATGGTTGTATCTTATACGCCCTATAAAAGTGGTGTGAATCCAAATTTGATCACAACATAGCATCTTTATGGAAGTGTGCATCTCCCTGATGGAAATTGACACAACTATTGTAGTAAGGATGATCCAATCCTTGTTGAGCTCCACCTCGAACCAGTTGTTGTCGCTGTTGTTGTTGCTGTTGATGTTGATGTTGTTGATGTTGTTGTTGTTGCTATTGTTGCTACTGTAGTATCCCTTAACTGGCGTCGTCATCCTTTGCTTTCTTCTTCTGAGAGGTAGTCTGTCCCATAGTAGTTAACTTTCTCTTCTTTTCAGAAGATGTAAAATCCGAGATAAGGACGACTCATAAGCCTCCTTATTTAAATCTTGAATGAACTCGACCTCAAAGATCATTTCCTTTCTTACAAAGCAAAACCGGTGTCTGTCAAACACCTTAGTCCAATAAGATTCTAACCTTCTAACATAGGATTTACTTTAGAGTCTATCTTAAAAGACTAAGTAGGTCCAAACTATGACCTACAAGTTTCTCAAAGTTCACCGTCCAATTAGATGGTCAAACTCAATGTGAATTGATGTCCACCAAACCATCTCATTGTCTTATAGAAGTTACCGATATCACGGTCCATCAACTTCCTTCTATAATTCAATCAAATAGCAACACTCAACTTAGTGTTAGACGATCTTGACAATTTACTGAATATGGATCTTCATTACTCGACCTCGAGTATAATCCCATTTCAGATTGATACTCCATAGTGTAATAACGACCAAACTAGGCCAATCACCAATTAACATTGTCGTTAATGGTCCTCATTGAGACTCATCACGTAGAGTTCTTACTTCCCCTTTTGAGTGGCAACTCACTTTCCTTTTAGCACAACAGTACCACAAGGATTTACCACTTACCATAATCCAACTTTCTCAACTCAAACCAGGAACTTGTCCATTGAGTTAAACTAGCTTACTGAACTCGAGCCAGACCGATTTCTTTTCAATAATTTCTCACCTCAAACAGGTGTTACATCTCTTAATACTGGGCTCCAAACAAACATGTCCCCTTTTTTTACACATAAATGTCCACACACATCTACTAAGACCACATCTTAGCAATTGTGTGACAATAACACTTTAATCAGCTTTAAGGATCAAACTATTGATTTCTCAGAGTATCTCATCTCCTTTACTTTGACATTATGTCAATACTTTTAATGAGGTGTATAACCTCCAAAACTGCAAGGAGAAATTCACTTTCTCGACACCATTACGCAAATCTCAAAATGGGTCAAATAAACATAACCACATAGTGGTTTTACAAGGATGTGAAATATCACAAACATCATTAACTTCTAACAATATTCTCATGACTCTTCCAATATCAAAGAAATAAAGCATGAGAATAGAAGTTATAGGCATACCTGGTGCTGCTGATCTCAGATGATGACTTGAGAATGGACTTAAAACAAAATATGAAAATGAACATGCATCGCATGTAGTCTACAGAACCCTAACGCTCTGATACCAACTGTGACGACCCGTCACTTTTAAATAATTTAAAATAAAAAAATACAACGGAAGTCTTTATATTTTAAGAAAAATGGCGGGGTTATGTTTGAAAATTGGCTAGCCAAAACCTGTTTACATCTTAATTTCAAAATCTAAAATACACAAGGAACATTAAGTTCCTATCCAGGAGTTCAAAATGATTTATAATCATAAAAGTAAAGACAAAAGCTCTTAAGAGCTATATACAATTGTACAAATCTCAAAAATATATAAAATTCACAAAACCATGTACGTGGACTATCACATAACACCTAGTCCATCTCGAAATCATCATCCCTCAATCATGCAGCACCATCTCCTTTCCCACGACCTCTAGTCAGGGCATTACCTAAAATTTTTGTAATATCATGAGCTAACAACTTAAGCCCAGTGAGAATAATAAGCATAAAAAGTAAGGTTATGATATGAATCATGGAACGTCACAAATAGCTCAAGGATCAATTACAAGATTAAAGTTCAAGACAAGCATTAACATCCATTTACATGCCTATATTAGAACAGTCAAGACAAGCTTTTGAAGATCCGAGCATGGAGGCGTACAAAGAGGACTTGATCAACTTTAATCTATGGTAAATGCATTTGGAGGAAGGTTATTGAAGACTTGTTGAACCAGAAATGAAGACGAGAGCTAAATTGGAAAGTTGCATCACTTTTGCAAACTTTCCTTATTTGGACCACTTTCCATATTTGTTCCCGAACATGCCATATATGATGTCCACGAATTTACAATGTATTTGGACATGTTTTAGGCCTTTATTTATCAGTTTTAATGATTAGAATAGTTTAGGAAAGATATAATATCTTCTAGGGCAAAACTTTCCTAAAATGCACCAAATGCACTTAAGGAAAGATTTGGCAGATTTTGTGCCTCCTTGTAATCCGAATTTGCATGTTATTTTTAGGGTTTCTTTGCCTATTTAAAGGCCTCATTTGTAACCCTAAACTCCAAGAATTCATATGATAATAATATTGCTTTTTGCTTTGCTGAAGTTGCTTAGTTTTGTAGCCTTGTTCTAGGTTGCATGTTTTAGAAACATTCAAGCATAATTTGATCTAGTATGTTTGTGAATTGTTTCGATCTTGAAATAAGAACAAGTTCTCTTATTTCAAGATATTAGATCATTGGAATAATCTTCTTCTTCTTGTGTTCCAAGGGTTTTACCTTATTGTTCATCGGGGTTTTAGGATTTGCATCTAGGGGTTCTTTGTGCTTTCAAAGGGTTTCTATTTCAATTTCCTAGGGTTTCATATCATTTGGTATCAGAGCTTAGGCTCAAGGGAAGATTTCTATCTTACTTGCTTTCTTGTTATTTCGATTTTTTCTTGTTTTGTTCTTAGTTCATCCAAAAACCAGAAAACACACAAAAAAAAAAAAAAAAAAACTGTTCCAGAATTTCCTTATTTGTTTTTGCCTACTGTTTTAATTTTTTTCATATAGTTCCATTTCGATTCTCAGAAAATCACCAACTACAAAAATCTTTATTTTTTTGTCTAGTTTATTTTTTATTCAGAAAAGTTTGTCAAAAAAAAAGTGGAAGATTGAGAAAAAAATAGATCTTCGCATACTGTCGGATTGTGCAGAAAATTGTTATAAAAAAAAAAGTGTTCTTGCTATTTGCTTGAGTTTCTGGAAAAAAGTGTTTAGTGTTCTTCTTGTTCTTGAAGAGTTCATCTTAAACTCATCATTTATACATCTTGAATCCAAAATATCAAGTTGAATGAGCCACAAAGTTGTTTGTTTCCTAAAAAGCTAGAACTTACCATAAATAACAAAAACTGTTTTAGGAAAGTTTTAAATCTGTCCCATATTCAAATATATGCATATCTTGCTTAAGGAAAGTCATATTTTCTGATCCAAATTGCTTTAGGGAAGTCTAATTTCGAATTTTTCTCTTTTAGGAAAGTTTATTCTTGCTTGTTTTCTTTCTTATTCTTTCCTTGTTACAAAAATACGCCATTTGAAAAATCTGTCCTTTTATTTCTCTAGCCACCCAAGCTGATTGTTTCTTATTTCTTTATTGATACTTTTTACAAATATCATTAGTATCTTAGTTGTTTGATAGTTGCTAAAGTGTGCTAATAGTTTAAGGTTACATTTAGGCCCTAAAATCTGTTTTTGAGTGCAAACACGAGAGAACGAACATCATCGAGTGTAAACACTTAGGGAGTAATTGAGAGGTCCTATTTTTATTACTAACTTGTTTACTTGCAGCAATGTATCATGAAGTTGATCAAAGGAGGAGTAATCAATGTCGAGAGAGAGAACATACTCGGAGGGAAAATAGAGGTGTTTATCATGAAGGGATGGAGCAAAGAAGCATAAAAGGTGATAAGCTCAAGTTACCTACTTTTCAAGGAAGATCAAATCCAGAGGTTTACTTGACATGGGAAAGAGATGTGGAGCTTTGTTTCGAAGAACATCCATGTAGTGATTCAAAGAAGGTACAACTTATAACCACTCAATTTTGTGATTATGCACTAACATGGTGGAAACAATTGATGAATGATAGACAAAGAAGAACTTTGGAGGATCCAATTGAAACTTGGTGTGAACTCAAATACATAATGAGGAAACGATTTGTACCAGACCGATTTCAAAGAGACCTTGTACAAAAGTTCAAGATCTTACACAAGGAAACATGAGTGTTTGTGAGTACTACAATGAGTTTAAATATCTCATGACTAGAGCTAATATTGAGGAAGATGAAGAGATGACTATGGCATGGTTCTTAGATGGATTAAACTATGAGATTGTTGGCCAAGTTAATGGGTATACATATGTGGAGTTGGATGAAATGGTTCACTATGCCATCAAGATAGAAAAGAGGCTCAAAAGAAGAAGAGATGCACGGTATGCTTCTAAACCTATTTCCAATACTACTTCTTCTTATCAAATGGGTGAAAATGGTACATTAATGGATAAGAATGAGGCTGCCTATGGCTTGGTAGAGGAAAATGCAAATTTGATTTTAGAGAAGGTCAAGATGATTGAAAGAGAACTTTTAAAATCAAAGGAAGTTTTCAATGCTAGCATGGAGGAGATAAAAGAGGATATTCGTACTCTTGTTTTTGTGGAGGAAACTTGTGAGCTACAAAAGAGTTCTATGCTTGAAAATAATGAGAATTGTGAAAAAGAGAGTGAGCCAAAAGAAAGAGAGATGAGTGATGAAAAAGAAATGAGTGAAATAAGTGAGCAAAAAGAAAGAGAGATGAGTGATAAAAAAGAAATGAGTGCTCAAAAGAATGAGAGTTGTGAGTTTGAAAATAATGAAAGAGAGAATGAAAAGAAAGAGGGCTTTGAGAATACAAAGTGTGAGATATTTGAATGTAGTGAGAAAAAAGAAAGTCAACTGGAGAGTGAGAGCTTGAAAGTTGGATCAAGTGAGGCTAGGAATGAAATCTACCAACCTACATTTGTACTTTTGTACAAAGAGGTTTGTTTTACACTTAACCCATCTTTGCCTAGTATGTTTGTTGAGTTTTTGCAGGAATTCAAAAGATTGTTCCCTAATGAGATGCCTAGTAATTTGTCATCAATGCAAGGCATAAATCATCATGAAGACAACATTCAAGGGGCTGTCATACTCAATAAACCACCATCTCACATGATTCAATGCATGGAAAATAAGGTAAACACATCCATGGTAAAGTATCTGAACCCTATTCTTGATGAAATGCATATTAATTGTTTGCTTGGTAAATTTGGTATTAAATCTGAATTTTTACAACATCAAATGAATTTCAATGATAATTATGCATCTTACTCTAAGACTTACTTTCTTGATAATTTCCAAATTGAAAAAGTTGATTTGCTTACTAATTTTGATGATGTGCATAATGTTTTACATGATTCTTGTTTGATTGATCAAATGATTTTGCATGATTATCACTCACTCGAAAAGAATGTTCAGTTTGTTTCATATAAGTCTAAGGATGATTGTAGTGTTGGATCTTTGTTAGTGTTACCATATTATAAGAAGATTTATGAGATTGACTATGGTCCATGCATCTCTAAGTCTTCCTTGCTATTTCAAGTAACTAACAATCCAGGTGAGCTTGGATGATGTTTGTCCTAAGATAGGTCATTTCAAGAAATTACAAAAACTAGATAAGACAATGGACACACAATTGCTAAGAAAAGAGAAGATATCAAGGAAGATAATGGTTTTTGACCCGGAGGTGTTAACTTGAAAGGAGAAGGAAGAATACCATTGTTGCTGTTTTTTTGTGCCAATTGACGATACACAAGGTAGGTATGCTTTAATTGCTATTATTTATGTTACTAACTTAAGTTATTGTGATGTAGGTAATGTTTTAGATTCGAGGACGAATCCTTTTCAAGAGGGAGGGGATGATATGAATCATGGAACGTCACAAATAGCTCAAGGATCAATTACAAGATTAAAGTTCAAGACAAGCATTAACATCCATTTACATGCCTATATTAGAACAGTCAAGACAAGCTTTTGAAGATCCGAGCATGGAGGCGTACAAAGAGGACTTGATCAACTTTAATCTATGGTAAATGCATTTGGAGGAAGGTTATTGAAGACTTGTTGAACCAGGAAATGAAGACGAGAGCTAAATTGGAAAGTTGCATCACTTTTGCAAACTTTCCTTATTTGGACCACTTTCCATATTTGTTCCCGAACATGCCATATATGATGTCCACGAATTTACAATGTATTTGGACATGTTTTAGGCCTTTATTTATCAGTTTTAATGATTAGAATAGTTTAGGAAAGATATAATATCTTCTAGGGCAAAACTTTCCTAAAATGCACCAAATGCACTTAAGGAAAGATTTGGCAGATTTTGTGCCTCCTTGTAATCCGAATTTGCATGTTATTTTTAGGGTTTCTTTGCCTATTTAAAGGCCTCATTTGTAACCCTAAACTCCAAGAATTCATATGATAATAATATTGCTTTTTGCTTTGCTGAAGTTGCTTAGTTTTGTAGCCTTGTTCTAGGTTGCATGTTTTAGAAACATTCAAGCATAATTTGATCTAGTATGTTTGTGAATTGTTTCGATCTTGAAATAAGAACAAGTTCTCTTATTTCAAGATATTAGATCATTGGAATAATCTTCTTCTTCTTGTGTTCCAAGGGTTTTACCTTATTGTTCATCGGGGTTTTAGGATTTGCATCTAGGGGTTCTTTGTGCTTTCAAAGGGTTTCTATTTCAATTTCCTAGGGTTTCATATCAGGTTAGATCTCAAAACCGTATTCTGATTTGTGTCCAATTTACCTGACACAATCAATCCTAAAGTTCTCCAACTCTAAGTAATTTCATTCTATACTCTCCAAAGGATGATATTACTAACACTCGTAGTCAAATCCTCATCCATTAACTTGTTACGACATAAATAAGAAAAATAAATAAACTTCGCATAAATATAAAACATCTCGATTCTCTATCTCATCGATCATAAGCATGAATGCATGAGGACATACCGTAGGATTCGCATACGCCCTTATGCATGAAGAAGGTAATGTGGTCTATCCCGTAGGATCCATCGTTCTCCCTCTTTTTCTTTCTCATTCTCTCTTCTTTTTCTATGAAGGTAATGTGGTCTATCCCGTAGGATCCATCATTCTCCTATTCATGTCTTTCTCATTCTCTCTTCTTTTTCTATGAAGGTAATGTGGTCTATCCCGTAGGATCCATCATTCTCCCATTCATGTCTTTCTCATTCTCTCTTCTTTTTCTATGAAGGTAATGTGGTCTATCCCGTAGGACCCATTATTCTCCCATTCATGTCTTTCTCATTCTCACTTTTTTTCCATGATGCGAGATGTTATGATGCAATATGATATGCTTTAGTGTAAATAAATAAAGTGCGGAATTAAAGTAGCTGATACAAACATAAAGAAAAAGGCATAAAGTAAAGGACATAAAGTAACTAAATAGGAAACTCCGGAAGAATGATACGTAAATCCAACTCCGCTACAATAATAAAAGTAAATCCTATCTTAAACGATTAACCTATACCTTCCACGATCCTAAACTTCCAATATAATCCGAGGTTCTATTAATCGTTCTAAATACAAGTTTGGATCTTTTAACTTCCAATGATCCAACCTAAGCTTCGAAACGAATCTAACTTAGAATTCTCTAAGATTCAATGTTTTACTCGAGAACTCCTAAGTTCTCACTTAAAGGATTAACTCCTAATCCTAAGGGCACTAACTCACTTCCCTCTATTCTTAGATTCGAATCCTAGTCTTAGTTTCCAATTCTACAAACCATTATACTTTTTTGCTTTCTTAAATTACTTTAAATCCTAACTATTCTCACCTTAGCCAAAAGAAGATTTCGTTCCAAACCTTCGATAACGCGATCAATGAAAGGTTCAAAAACACCTGCAATTAAAATTACACCTAACAATTAATAATTAACTAAATAACGGTCAAACAACATCTACGCGTACAATACGACGAAAAACCCAACAACCCCAACAATGAGGCTCTCGGCCGGTACCACACCAGTGCCCTTCTGACTGTCACTCGCTGTAGTGTTTCAGGTTGCTCCGTCGCTAAGGGATAGCACGTGACGCGACGTGCTCTATCGTGTGGAACGAAACTCCAACGAGAAATATCCCACACAGTTTGGCGCCCACCGTGGGGCCGTTCATCTTTGATTCCCGGCAGAATCTAGATACTCACGCGGTTCCCATAAAGACGAATCGATGACTACTCGTTCGACCAGGCAACGAGCTCTTAACGAAAACACAAACAGAGATAAGGGAATAGCTGACGACACTCAAGACCTCAATGCTCTGAACCTCAACCCGGCATCGGGAACCATCACCATCGCCTTAACAGAGCACCAAGAGATGGTAGAAGCCCACAAAGCTCTGAGAGAAGAGGTACGAGAAATGAGGGCCTTGCTAGGGAAAGGCTTGGCGGCGGTCCAAGCCAACAGCCAAAACATCCTTAACGTTGACGAGGGAGGCCCTTCCAAGCCGCGAACTGGCAAATCTCAGGCCAGGCGACGGCGTAGAAGGGCCACCACGTCCGAAAAGGCAAAGAATGTACCAGGAGACGACCTCCGTACTAGGCTGACGGCTCATCGACGGGGGGAAAACGCAAGTTTAGAGATCTCCTCGTCGAAAGAAAAGGATGCACCAAGCAAAACAGGCCCCGCCCGGAAAACTCGAGATGGGGCGCCGTCGCAGAGAGGTGACGGAGGAAACCAAGGCTCGAGCTATACCGGAAGCGACGAAGGAAGCTCGACGTCTGCAGGCAAGAACGAACGCGAAGGAAAGCAGCGGAAGTACACCGATGCGAGACAGATCCTCGAAGAAAAGCTGGCAAAGAAGGCATCCGGGAAGGGGGCTAAACCCGATTCGGGCGCCCGAGAACCAGGAGACTCACCTTTCACGAGAGGAGTCATGTCCGTCCCACAGCCGAGACACTTCATCCTCCCAAAGTTTGAAATGTCTGACGGAACCGGGGACCCGATGGAACACGTGGCTCATTTCGTAAATATGATGGAATCCTCATGCGTGATTGGGCCCGATCTGGATGCCTTAACCTGCCGTTTCTTCCCCACAAGCCTGAAAGGGTCACCCCTGCTATGGTTCAACAGCCTCCCTAAAAGGTCCATCAAAACCTTTTCAGACCTGTCTTCTGCCTTCCTCAGCGAATATAGCGTGAGTCGGAAGTTCACTAAAACGAACCACGACCTCTATGATGTGCTGATGGAAGAAAAAGAAACCCTCCGAGACTTCATCGTCAGATTTCGACAGGTTAAATTAGAGGTCAAAGACTGTAATGACCTAGAGGCTGCTACCGCATTCTCACGGGCAATACACCCGAACCATCCCCTCTGGAGATATTTTAACAAACGAAGGCCTACAACTATGAAAGAGGCGTTAGACAGAGCAATGGCAAAGATATCACAGGATGAATCCGAGAGGGTAGCCCGAGAGATGCGAAGAACAGGGTCAAGGTCCGAAGGGGTATGGAAGAAAAGAGAACCTCACGTCGACGAACGGAGAGGAAGGGAGCGCGGACGCTCGGATGGGAGAAAGGAGGAAAAGAGAGACGAAAAGGAAAGGAAATCCGTATGGGGAAGGATCCGAGATCCGAAGAAGCGTAGTCTGGAGCGAATCCTCCACACGGAAACCTCTCGTTCTTTCCGAAAAGAAGAGAGAGAAAAGTGGCCGCGATACGCCCAAAAGAGTCAGGAAAGAAAGGAGCCCTACTGCAGATTCCATAAATCTAAAGAACATGCCACGGAAGACTGCAAGATCCTAGCCTGGGAAATAGATCGCGTGTGCGAGCAGGGTTCGACCTGAAGAATCCAAGATCCGAGAGAAACAGATGAAAAGCTCGCCGCATCCGCGGAAGTTCCAGGGGACGGTCAAATCAATTCGATTGACTGCACCGGAGAATCCGTCAACGCCCATAAAAGGTCTTATCGCGAAGCTGGACTCCCCGTCTATCGGGTCGAGCATGTTTCCGAGGATCTAATTAAGTATTCCTGGAAGGACCTAGAAGACGTGCACCTGCCCCATAATGACGCGTTAGTAATATCGATATCTATCGGATCCTACACGGTCAGCAGGGTTTTGGTAGACCCGGGGTCTTCCATCAATATAATCTATATGTTAGCATTCCGAAGCATGAAACTAAGAGAGTCAGACCTCACGATGAACTCGCAGGACCTGGTGGGATTTAATGGGGCGGTGACAAGGTCCAACGGAACAATCAAACTGCCAGTCAGAGTCAAGGGCGCAAGCCCTATGGCGCTCTTCCATATCATAGACTCCCACTCGGGGTATAACGCCTTGCTCGGAAGACCTTGGATTCATGATATGAAGGCACACCCTTCAACACTTCACCATAAACTGAAATACCCTACCGAAAAAGGGATTAGGGTAATAAAAGGGGACCAGCAGGTCGCAAGATCGTGCTTGGTCGAAATCATCAAGCTGAAATCCAGATACCAAGCATAGGAATTACAGGATCGGGGCCCCGAACGAGGCCCGCCCTTTGCTCGGCCAAGAATCGAAGCACCTGAGGACGGATCTGTGAAAATACAGATCCATCCAGAAGATCAGGAGAAAACGACGAGCATTGGGAAAGATCTGAAGGGAGATCTAAAAGACGGACTGGAAAACTTTTTGAGAAGAAGTTGGAAAACATTCGCTTGGGACCACACGGACATGCCCGGTATAAGTTTCGATATCATAACCCACAATCTCGAGGTTGATCCGAATCGACCTCCCGTCAAACAGAAAAGACGCAAGTTCGCGCCTGAGCGGAACGACATAATCAACGAGGAAGTGCGGAAGCTCCTGGAAGCAGGCTTTATCCGAGAGGTAAAATACCCCGATTGGCTGGCCAACGTAGTAATAGTAAAGAAGGAAAATGGAAAGTGGAGGGCGTGTATTGACTTTACCGACCTCAACAAGGCCTGCCCAAAAGATTCCTTCCCGTTACCGAAAATAGATCAACTGGTGGATGCCACAGCCGGGTACGAGCTGCTTAGCTTCATGGACGCCTTCTTCGGATATAACCAAATCAAGATGAACCCGAAAGACCAAGAAAAGACTTCGTTCATAACCAACGAAGGCACGTACTGCTATACGGTGATGCCTTTTGGTCTGAAAAATGTCGGAGCCACCTATCAGAGCCTGATGAACAGAATGTTCAAGAATCTTCTCGGGAAAACGATGGAGGTGTACATTGACGATATGCTAATCAAATCGAGAAAGGCTGAAGACCACCTTGCCCACATGGAACAAGTCTTCGAAGTGCTGAATCGATACGGGATGAAGCTGAACCCCGATAAATGCACGTTTGGGGTCCCGGCAGGGAAGTTCTTGGGTCACCTGGTGACCAGCCGGGGGATTGAGGCGAACCCCGACCAGATCCAAGCAATAATAGACATGCAAGCACCGACGAATCTGAAAGGTGTACAGAAGCTAACCGGGTGTCTGGCAGCATTGAACATGTTCATATCCCGATCGTCGGATAGATGCATGTCGTTCTTCAAAGCGCTGAAAAGAAGCAAGGAGTTTGGTTGGGGAGTTGAGTGCCAAAAAGCGTTCGAAGAACTCAAAGCCTACTTGTCTTCGCCCCCGCTGTTGGCCAAGCCCTCAGATAACGAAAGGTTATTCCTATACCTAGCGGTATCTGATGCAGCAGTCAGCTCAGCGCTGGTGCGCGAAGACGGTCAAGTTCAGCACCCAATCTACTACGTGAGTAAAGCGATGATTGATGCCGAAACACGATACTCAAAGATGGAGAAGCTAGCACTAGCTCTGATAGTCGCATCGCGCAAGCTGAAGCACTATTTTTCAGGGCCATCGGATAGTGGTAAGGACCACCTTCCCACTTAAAGCCATTCTCCACAAACCGGACATTTCGGGACGACTGACAAAGTGGGCGATAGAATTGGGCGGATACGATATAACTTACGAGCCAAGGACAGCCATAAAAGGACAAGTCCTCGCGGATTTTGTTGCGGAAATGACCCCGGCAAATACGAGCGAGGTCGAAACAAACCAGCCGCTCGCGGTTGACCCCGGAGTGGGAACCTGGACCCTGAGCGTCGATGGGTCCTCGAACTCAAGAGGATCCGCCGCAGGGCTAGTCCTGTCGACCCCCGAGGGATACCTCCTAGAACAGTCAATCCGATTCGGATTTGCAGCTTCAAACAATGAAGCCGAGTATGAAGCGTTGATAGCTGGGCTTCAGAAAGTGAAGGAACTGGGAGTAGAGAACTTAAACATCAGAAGTGATTCTCAACTTATGGTAAACCAGATAAAAGGGGTATTTGAGGCAAAGGACCCCAGGATGGCGAAATATCTGGAGAAAGTTATGTCCATACTATCTCAGCTCGTGAAGTACGACATCAGCCAAGTACCAAGGGCTGAGAACGGGCATGCCGACGCTCTGGCTAGTCTCGGATCCGCAGTTCAAACGGAAACAAGAAGAATCATTCTCGTCGATCATTTGTCCGAACCAAGGATCACCCTTGATTCGAACATGGGGAGTGGAGACTGTGAAAATGATGGGACAGTTGGACAAGTAATGCCGGTAGAACAAAATCCAGAGCTCGAGTCAGATTGGAGAAATCAAATCCTCGAATACCTACAATCGGGACAGTTGGACAAGTAATGCCGGTAAAAGTCCGATCCAGAGCGGCTAGGTATTCGATCATTCAAGGAGAGTTGTACAGGAGATCCTTCAGCGGACCTTATCTGAAATGCCTGGGAAAGTCAGAAAGTTCTTACGTTCTGGCAGAGTTGCACCTTGGACACTGCGGAAACCACGCAGGATCGAGGTCCTTAAGCCATAGAGCGTTAACACAATGGCCCACCATGGTACAAGATTCGAAAGACTTCGTTTCCCGCTGCGATAAATGCCAAAGGTTGGCAAAGACCATTCACGCACCACCGACGATGCTAACCACAATCTCGGCTCCCTGGCCCTTCATGCAATGGGGCCTAGACCTGGTGGGAAAACTGCCGTTAGCTCAAGGACAAAAGTGTTATCTGATCGTTGCAACGGACTACTTCTCCAAGTGGATTGAGGCCGAGCCGTTGGCAAAGATTACAGCGAGGAAAGTCGAGATGTTCCTCTGGAAGCACATCTTTACCCGCTTCAGAATTCCCAAAGTTATCGTCACCGATAATGGAACTCAGTTCACGGGAAATTCAATCTTGAAATATTGCGCGGACAGAAAAGTGGAGCTTCGATACTCAACGCCCTGCTATCCGCAGGCGAATGGACAAGTAGAAGCTTCGAACAAAACCATCATGGACTCTCTGAAGAAGAGACTAGGACGAGCGAAGGGAAGATGGGTAGATGAGCTGCCCGGAGTCCTTTAGGCATACCGGACCACCCCCAGAATCCCAACTGGCGAAACTCCGTTTCCCATGGCTTTCGGGGTAGAGGCCGTTGTTCCCACGGAAATGATCATCCCCACGACCAGGAGCTCGATCCCAGAGGCAGAAAATGACGCCATGATGGCAGAAGCGCTAGATTTGGCCGAAGAGAAAAGGGAGCAAGCGCTAGTCCGAATGGCATACTACCAGCAAAAACTGGCCAAATACTTCAAAAAGAAAGTAAGGCAGCGTAGCTTCAAAGTGAACGATTTTGTCCTGAGGAAAGTATTCCAGAACACGCAAGAGCCCGGAGCAGGAAAATTGGGACCGAACTGGGAAGGTCCGTACAAGGTGATCGAAGAAGTCAAGCCGGGAACTTATCGTCTTGAAGACGGAAAGGGCGAACTGATTCCGAGGGCATGGAACGCAACGCACTTGAGAATTTATCATGTGTGAGTATGAGAGAAACATGTAAGTACTTAGCTGAAGAGGCCCATTTCACATTAATATACAAGTATTACGTGTCTTTCCTCCCACATGATCGTTTGATGCTTTTTACAAAAAAACCCCCAATCAGATTAGGCAAGTTACTAAGCCCCCCTCGGATTGAAGTACCAAACTCTCTGGAATAGTTTCTAAGTCCCCCACGGACCAAAGAACTTAACGCGTTCGGAATTATGGAAAGCAACCCACGCAAAAAGTAAGGCAAAGAAACAGAAGGTGAATAAAACGCCAACTTTTATTTCACAACAAGCAAGTAAGGCTCGGACCCACATGTTGGGAACTCAGCCGAAAGAAATTACACGAGTTCTACAAAGTAAAATGGTGGAATGCGAAGTGTCGTCGTCGGAGACATCGAGAACGTCCTCCTGGAAGAGGATGAGGGTTTTGCTCAAAGAGCGAGTGGCCGGGGCCGGATCATCCGTCGGCTACTCTACCAACTCATCAATTCCGAGGCTCAGCAGAACCCGTCAGATAAAAAAAAAGGGGGAGATCTTTGACCCACCACACCTGGCCCCCTGATGGATTTTGGAAAGTAGCCGAGCTCTCGCCCGAAACTTTCAACCCGGGCGGGATTTCGCTTCTCTAGTCATACCAAGGGGGACCCAAGGAAGGGAACCAGAAGACCGCCTCGGCTCGGCGGTAACGCATTTCTCGCTTCCTTAAACACGAGACGAGCTGCCACCTCCAATGCTGAAGCCCCGGATGATGTGATGACGAAGGAGACCATCGAAGGGACGGAAAGGAAACTTCCTCCCCCTCGTTCACCCCAGTCCTCGGAGGCTGCCGGAACAACGCCGGAGCTACGGTGATAGGCGGTGAAGCGATTGGTCACCCCAGGCAGACAGTACCCTGGATTCGACGCTCACAGGCGTGGAGGACCACGACCACCAAGGCCAAGTCCTCCGGTACTGACCGGACAGGCGTAGAAGATCACGACCAAACTTTCTCGATGCAAGCCACCACCAAGGAAGGCCAAACATGAAATAGGAACAAGGGAAAATGGGAAAACCCCATGGCATGGAATCTCGAACCCTGTAAGAAGACTTGAAAATCTGAGAACGAAAGAAAGCGTTTCAAAAACAGGGTCTGGGGAAGCAAATGGAAGAGAAATCGCGAAGGCCTATTGAAAGGACCCTCGAACCGTTGCGATTGCGACAGCTGTCAAGCATTCAGCGACACCACGCGCAATCAGGCATGCGAAACGACGTGGACATTAATAAGTAATTAAGCGGTTAATCCCCCGAAATTAACCGCATTCAAGATGATCGATCACATTTAAGGAGATTTGACGGGAATGGCAGACCTTTGACGTGACTAAACGTCGCCTGACGTCACCGCCTCGAATAATGAAACGACTCCTCGCGCCGAACGCCATTCGAATTAATGGCAAACCCTTTAGACCCCTAGGCAAATCACTCCCTCCTACTATAAAGGGAATGGGATCGCGGGGATATCCAAAAGTCCACGTCAATTTATTCTTCTCAGACATATTTGGTAGTGGATAATTCAGATTCAAGCTTCCCCGTCTCCTCTTAGCTGAAAGAAGATCAATAGCTGGGGAAAAAAGAAAAATACAAAAATATATTCTTGAAGAGCTACGCACCTTTAACCCCAGGGAAAGGATCCAAGCAAAAAGGTACCCAAAGTCCTGCAAGATAAGCTCTTCCTCACAAATGAAAGTTTCCCAAACAAATTCTCCGCTCTCATCTAACTCTTCACAAGCATTAATGTATGAATCCTTGACGTCTGATTTGTTTATGATCCGTACTACATAGTGGAGAAATAGAGTGAGAACCAAAACATCAACAAAACAAAGACAAGGTGGAAAATAATCGTTCTCACCCGACTCTTTTCAAACCAGAGGAAGAGGAACCCCGTCCAAAGCTAACTTCCCCCTAATGAAGAACCACCTATTTTTCCACCTCATATCAATGGAAGGAAGACCAATGACTATCTTCCTCCCAACAGAACCATGGAAATGAAAGCGGGAAGTATCTTGCTGGTTAGACCTAGAAGACCAGAAGTACGAGAGCATTCCCAAGGTTAAATCCATGACAGTTCTAGTAGTAACGGCCAAAAGAGTGACCAAACCTCTGAATGTATTTGGCATCACTTTTCCGAGGGAAACATCTAAATCTCTCAGAAGAGAAGCCATCCTTATCTAAATTGGGAACCTAACTCCATAATCGAAAAAGATTTTATAGAAGGAGATCCAACTGTCACCAATATTATGATGAGCACGCTCTTCCGAGTTAGGAACCCTCATTTCCACATCTGGGGGGATGCGATAAGCTAGAAGATAGAAATCTAAATCAGTTTTTTTCTATAACGAATGCTTTCAAGGAGGGATGATCTACAATCCTCGTCCTACAGCTAGAAGTTGCAGCAACCTCACATCCTGGATTACCAGGAGGATCACGAACAGCCTCTCCATTACTCAAAGTCTCTTCATAGTCTTCACCAGATTGAATAGACTCACTTGTAGAGGATGAACAACTCGAATAGAGATCGTCTGGATTATCCTTTGATATTTCTGGAATAGGAATCATAAATTCTTCCTCCTTCATCGCCTCAACAAGAAATGATTCCCTAACATCATTTTCGGCGTCATATTCATCAGCAATAACGACTAATCCGCCAGAGCACGTGTACATTCTTACTCCATTACGCCATTCTTCGTTTAAAATCCCAGAAAAATGATCCATGGATAATGAATTCCTAGCCCTAGGTCAGTGACTCTGAAATTAGGGAAAAGTTACCAATGCATGTCAACAATTTGGAAGGAAATGACTATCCTGAATTAAATCGCAACTGAAGAAAGCGCCACCTCCTCGAATGAATGACCTTTTTGATCTGCTAGCAAGGAGGGGATGTGGAATGCACGAAAGCATAGAGAAGAAGATGAAAAGAATAAGAGGGTTTTCTCTCTTTTCAAATTTAAAACGTTTACCTTTTAAAAGGAACACATGTTGTCAAGCTCGAGTTCGAGTCATCCCGAGTCAAGTAAACCTCTACTTGTTTTCATGTCCAGCCAGCTCAGACATAAAAACAGGGGAAAACTATAGAGGTAAAAATCACCATGAACCAGGCCCAATACAAAAAACCCAAAACTTGGTGGGCCCGACCCCAATAGAAGGAAGGTATCGCCACCTCATACCAACGAGCCCAGCCGTATACTGAACGCCCCAGGACCCACGGGCATGGACTAACCACAAACCCAGAGCACAGCCAACAGGCTCAAACTATCAGAGGTTGTTTGCCTTGGACATGAAGTGGACGAACATTACCTTACCCGGGTATATGGAGATATATTCTCCACGAATCAAGGGATAAAGATATTATTTTATCTCCCTAATATCAAAGAAATCTACCTTATATATCATGAGAAATCAGCTATATAAAGGGTGGTATAAACCCTAAAACGGTAACACATTCTTGTTCATTAAACCTAATACAACTCATATATTCTGCCTCCAAACTCTAACTAGATCGTAGGAGATCATTTGGCTAGCCATACCGATGTCTTCTTGCTCTTTTCTTTTAGGTGAACAAGTTCCTGAAGACATGACGCACGCGATTCGCACTTGATTGACCGTAGCAGAAATCATCCACTACAATAATTAATAATAAAATATTATTGATAAATAATTATTAATTATTTATGTAATGTATTTACCTAAATGGAAATTATAATTAAACATTTATTATTAATTTTAAATAATAGCGATTATTATAAAGGATAACAGTAAATAACATACTTATTATTAATTTAAATAATGTCGATTATTTAAATAGAAAATAATAAATATTTATTAACAGTAAAGTACAAAAAATCAGAATATGATATTTTATTTAAATTATTGATTTGTTTAAATAAATATCAATAATTAATAAATAAGATTTATTAATAATGAAGGATCTAGAATTGTATTAGTGAATTCAATAAATATTTGGTTCAAATTATTTGAATAATTTATATACCAAATTCGACATATGATATTTTAGGAAATAATTGTTGAATTATTTTTTCTAAAATAAATGTATAAAAGAATGTTTATCCAAAGGCAAATTAAACAAAGAAAAAATTAGTTTTTCTTATTGATTTTTCACATAAAATCGGCACATAAGATAAATAAGGAATAAAATTTGATTTTTTTCTTGGCATTTATCTTGTATTTATCTTGATAGTTTTTTTTATTCAATTAGAAGACTATTTTTTCATATAAATACAAAAAAAATTTATCTCAAGTAGCATAAATCTGCATACTAATTACTAAAATGTCACAACTTTTTAAAAATTACTCAAATAGCATAATTATAGTTCAATAAATTATTGAACTATAATTCAATTAATTATTGAACTATTTTTCATAGGAATTTTTAATGAATTTGTTTGTTTTTTGGTTTTTTAAGTTCAAGGTCAATAATTTATTGAACAATTTGATATTTTTTATTATTATTTTCAATGAGTTCGTTAAATTTTTTAATTTTTTTAGTTCAATAATTTATTGAACTAAAATTATGCTATTTGAGTAATTTTTAAAAAGTTCTGACATTTCAGTAATTAGTATGCAAAAATATACTATTTCAGTAATTGCCCCAAAATACAAAGGTCTTGGTTATTCAATCAAAACCTTCTAATTTCAATTTTCAAAATTGAAAACTCTTATTCTTCCTATTTTTCCTCATAACTGATTTTACTTTAGTCTGAAAGGAAGAAAATAATTTTCTTCCCAAAAACCATAGTTTTCGAATTTAGTTTAGTAATCAATTTGTTTTCTATTTTGAATTATATAATAATTATTGGTTCTCATTTTGTATGAACAAAGTTTAGGAATATTTTAAATAAGAGTTATTTAGGTAGATATTTCTTTACAATTGTATTACAAAGTTCCAAAGTGTGATTGGATGGTTATTCAAAATACATGGTGTTAAAAAAAATAAATTCCAAATCTAAATTCTAAACTCTGAAATATCTAAATTATAAGTTTAAAAATGTTTAATTACTTAAGTCTAAATTTACTTAAATAAGTTAGAAAGATGAATTTCTTAAAGATGGTTATCAAAGCTTGAGATGATAACCATATTAATCCACGAACTTATGGGACCAGTAAAATCGAATATCTTTAAATTAAATATAATTAGACTTAAATATAACTAAAGTTGGACATTTAGATGTTAGAACCTAAGTGATAAGTAAACATTAAATTGATTTCTTATATTCCAAATATTCAGTTATTTAAAAGGATGTTTTAAAGGAGTTCTAACTGATATGTTATAAATAAAATAGAAACTGAACAACAATAATTAGTGGATAATTGAATTCACAAATTATTAAAGATAAGTTCAGTAAATCAGTGATACTGAAAACTTTAAACCTTACTTAAGAAAGAGAAGAATTACAATGTTTTTATTTCACAATAAAACAAGTGGTTATTTAAAAGTTTAAATGGTTAAACTATTTATAGAACTTTATTTGAGTGGGAGCGTCATAGTATGAACCAAATGGACTTTTAGAAGTCCAAATAAAACTCATTGACTTCAAAATCAATGAATAAAGTTCAAAATAAGTGAAATAAAACTGACATGAATTTTTATTAGTGGAGTTGAAAAGGGTCACTTATACTTATATATTATTTTTAGAAATAATAAAAAGTATAGAATTGTAATCATTAAACAAATGAAAGTAATGGAGAATTACTTTGTAGTGGGAGCTTAAGAATTTTGAGAATCCTAGAACCAATGTGACTAAAATAATAATTGCAAATAGTATATTAGTGCACATGGATTTACTTCCATATAAGAATTTGACAAAAGACCTTTACGAATTAATCATTAAATGAGTTAAGTATAAGTAAAATGAATTTTTACTAACTAAACTCTAAATTCGCGTGATTACTAAGTCGTTAGTAAATGAAAGGAGTATTGTAACGTCCCGTTATTTTGAAGTGAATTTTTTTTTTATTATATTTTATTTAATGTTATTTATCTATCTATTTCAATTTAAGTATTTAGATTAATTATTATTTTTGTAATTTCGATTTTAGTAGTTAATTTCGCCCGAAATCCTTTTTAATCGTTTTTAATATTTTAAATTCGTTTCGGTGACATTAATAATTATTAATAGGCCAATTAATAATTATTAATTACCTTTAGATTTATTTAAAAGCATCCGGTTTCATTTTATAAGTCAAAAGTCATAAAAGGACGCAATCGTCATTTCTAATTTCTTAAAATATCTAAAATTACTATTCATTTATTCTTTAAATATCACCAATTTGACTATTGACTTCATTTCCTCTTCTTCTTCTTCTTCCTTGGCTGTAGCCTTCATCCACCATTGATGTGGATTTTCTTTTCTTCGTTTCTCATTCGTTTCTCGATGGATTGTCGTGTTTTCGGTTGCGTTGGATTGGTAGGGACGAGGGCTACCTATCCAACCTACCTTTTCCGAGTTTCCCGTTCTCTACGGGAAGTCCCAAAAAGTAAGTTTTCAAAACTTTTTAGATGGTTTTGTTCGTTTTTTATTACAAATGAGTTTTGAAGTTGAAATCATGAATTTCTATCATGAAATTTGACGATTTTGAACTCGGATTTTCGAAAAACACTATTCATCCGAAATCACTATTCACCCAAAAATGCACTTTTGTTCGCATATTAGTTATGAGTTGTAATATGTTGTGTAATTGGTGAATTGTAGGTGTGATTGCTCGGTTGTTGTTTCGTGGAAAGTGGAGATTTGGAGTTATTTGGCTAAGGTGAGAATAATTAGAATTTAAAGTATTTATAGAAATCGAACAAGTGTGAAGGTTTGTAGAGTTGAAACTAAGATTAGAATTTGAATCTAAGATTAGAGGGTTGTGAGTTAGTGCCCTTAGGATTAGAAGTTAATCCTTTAAGTGAGACTTTAGGAGTTCTAGAGGAAAGTATTGAATCTTAGAAGATTCTAAGTTAGATTCGTTTCGAAGCTTAGGTTGGATCATTGGAAGTTAAAAGATCCAACTTGTATTTTAGAACGGTTAATAGAACCTCGGATTATGTTGGAAGTTTAGAATCCTTGAAGGTTAGGTTAATCGTTTACGTTATGATTCTACTTTTATTATTGTAGTGGAGTTCGATTTACAAATCGTTCGTCCGAGATGCTTATCTATTTTACTTTATGTCATTTACTTTATACCCCTTTACTTTATGCTTGCATCAACTACTTTAATTCCGCACTTTATTTATTTACTTTTACAAGGATATGCAAGCATATGCATATCATATTGCACCATAACATCTCGCATCATAGAAGGTAAGAATGTTTGGACCCTTCGGGGATTGTCCGCATCGCCTTCATAGAGAAAAAGAAAGGAAGGTAAGAATGTTTGGACCCTTCGGGGATTGTCCGCATCGCCTTCAGAGAAAAAGGAAATAAAGAGAGAAAAGAAAAGAAGCGAAGAATGTTTGGACCCTTCGGGGGTTGTCCGCATCCTCTTCTTCATGCATATCATGCATAAAGGGTGAATGTGTATCCTACGGGATGTTCTCGTTATCTTCATGCATATGATCGATGAATATATATATATATATCCTGGATAGAGGATTGAGATGTTTTATTTTATACAAAGTTTATTTATTTTCTTATTTATGTCGTAATAAGTTAATGGATGAGTATTGACTATGATTATTAGTAATATCATCCTTAGAAAGTATAAAACAAAATTACCTACAATTTAGAGAACTTAGGAGTGAATTGTGTCAGATTATTTGGACACAAATCGGTATACAAGTTTGAGGTCTATCTTTACTTTTTATGCTTATTATTCACACTGGGCTTAGTTTGTTAGCTCATGATATTACAAAAGTTTAGGTAATGCCCTGTAAGAGGTCAAGGGAGAGGAGGTGGTACTGCGTGATCAAGGGATGTTGACCTCGAGATGGACTCTTTTGTTGTAAAGTTTATGTAATTAATTTTGTGAATTTTTAAAACTTTGAGGATTTGTATGTTGTATTTAGCCCATAAGAGCTTATGGTTATGTTTTATGGTACTAAATCTTTGAACTCCTGATTGGGACTTAAAGTCCATGTAATTTTATTAGACTTGAAAAATTAGGATGTAAATAGGTTTTTGGCTAGCCAATTTTCAAACAAAACCACGCAAATTTTCTTAAAATAGAAGACTTCAGCTGTGTTTTTCTAATTAAATTTATTTAAAAGTGACGGGTCGTCACAAGTATGAATAAGATAGTTTCAAATCAAAAGTTAATAGAGTTTATTTTATGGCGATAAAATAAGGAATCTATTACACTTAATGAAACTAACATCAGACAAAAGGTGTAAAGACCCGACTTTTTCAGAGTTTAAAATAAACATAATTAATACAGCGGAAGACTTAATAAATTATATTTATTGAAAATACGAAAATTCACTTAAATCAAGTGAACATTTATTTAAATAATAACTCCGGAGTTATAAATTTTAAAAAAAAAAACTATATATCAATGAACTAAAACACTAGTCTTAAACCATTCAGCAAATAAAACAAAATTCTCGACAACTCAAATAGTTCAACTAAAACCAACAAAATTTCAATTGTTATTCATTAATAAAATGAATAAAAAAAATAGGCGGCCACCACGACATGAACCCTCATCTCTTCCACATCATCAATCGCCACCTCTCGGTCCAATGTTACCTGAAAAAAATTATAGCACTGTGAGGCTAAACCCAGTGAGAAAACGACTTAATCAACGGTAAAGTTTTAAATAGTCTCTAACAACTCAAACCGAGTCCCAAGCACTCATCACTCTCCAAAAACATCTAAGGCACAAATCACTTAAATTTCAAGTCTCAACTCACTTACATGAATAGGCAATTCTCACTAATTCCATATTCAAGGCAATACATAATAATTCCATACATGAATAGGCAACACTACCAGGTTCCATATTCAAGTCATAACTCAATATATTAACTCTCAATCAATCTCATAAGCTCAATTAATTCAACACGTAATGCCCATAACTTCTCAATAACAAACTCTTAACACATCCAGAATATTAAATATCACTACAATGACTAAATACTAAGAATTAGCACACACTACTAGAAAGGCGGTCTCTCGGGACTACTATCACTTTCTAGTACCTGGTTATAGCCGCAACTATAACTGAATCATATAATAAATGATTCGTACGAGCAACGATTACTAGCACTTGGTTATAGGCTCACCCATAACTGATATATGATTAGTTGTTAAGCTCGTAGCCTTAACACTAATTTAACAAAACCTCTAATGATACATTCTTACGAGCAATGTTCATTAGCACTTGGTTATGGACTCTTCCATAACTAAAATGACTGAGTGTTGAGCTCGTAGCCTCAACAGTAGTAAACATATTTTAACCGGCCATCAATCTCATCAATCACAACATTATACACATGATAATGTTCAATAAAATTCAATTATAAACATAAAAATACAGCAGCCCCAACTTATATCATTAAATTCTCAAACTTGCCGAAAAACAGGAAAACTGCCGAAACATGGAAAATGCCATCTTATGTTCTCTAACTCAAAACCCAAGGCATTTAACACTAAATATCTCCAAATAATTTCAGATTTAAGCTTATAATCAATCAGAGGCAAATCGAAACTATAAACTTCAGTTTTCGTCGAAAACAGCCTAAACTAGTTCTAACCGAAAACGTTAATTCTCCCAATCGATTTTTCTTATGATTCCAATATCAAAACTCATCATAGAACTCCATAATTTCCAGAATTAACATTCATCTCAATCAGAATTAATTCGATGAAAAGAAAACTCACTTTTACCGAAAATTGATTATTTTAGCTCTAACAGAAAATCTAATTTCTCTCAAATTAAAAACGATATCTTTGATGGTTCAATTTCATCCAAACGTTCCAGAATATCATGATTAAATATAATGAAATGAATAAACTACGGTAAGAGCCTTAGATTTCTCTAAAACCCCACCGTTGACTAAACCGTTAACTCACCTTGTCTTTGATAAAATTCCAATTTCCAAGCTACTTTCCACCACCAATCAAACCTGAAATGAAGGTCCTAAACAATTAATTTACATGCCAAAACAGTACTAAAAGGTGTTAAATAGATTTGGGTTCAACGGCTCGAAGAACGGGAAAAAGGCAAACAACGAACGACCACCGTTTGAAGAAGACAACAACTACGGCGCTGTTGTCTTTTGCCGTGGCTGAAACGTGGCCTTCGGGTCATGGTTTGGTCGTGGTTTCGAGTTCTGGGTGATCGGTTTTGATGGGTTTTGGTTTTAGGCAAAGGAAATCAATACCGATTAAGGTTTAGGCCAAGAATGGAGAATTGGAAAGCATTAAGGAGTGGGTTTCAAGGCAAAGTTCTAGAAACTCATAATTCAATATTAAACTAAAAATTCCAGATTTGTAAAGATTATAAAAATGATCAAAATCGCTTACCAACGGTTAGGAAATCACAGAAAAGCCTTTGATCTTTCCCAAACGATAAAACACGAACCAATCGATATTCTACAACTCAAATCGACAGAAAAATCATCACTTTGAAAACCCTAGGGGCGGCGACATTGGGGAAAACCAAGGGAAAAGAAAAATAATTACCTCTTGGTTGAAATAGATGATCTCCAACTATCCAAAACCACGATCGTACTACAAATCGACACCAAACGATCAAAGATCGAACACGAATTTTTTGGGTTTCCTCCAAGGGTAGGCGGCGGCGTGAGAAGGAGAGAAGAGAGAAAGGAAAATGATAAATGGGAGGTCATCTTAGGTAAACAATCCCGAGTTCAAGTATTAACAAAAATGCCACTCACCTAAAAACGTCGATATCTCGAGTTCAACTTCCCTTTCTTTCCGAATCTCATCACACCTTTCATAAGTGCTATTTTCAAAACACGTGATCGCCAACTAATAACTCAAGATCAGTTCTTTACTTTGCATAACCTTTCTGTGTAATCAGTGTGGTATTCATTCGCTTCCTTATCACCTCAATTGATTGGCTCGTCAACTAGATCAACTCATGTCCCAACAATTTTCTCTCAAAAGGTAAATTGATCAAACAATAAGCCTGCCTTATGCCCATACCTCATAAATCATTATGTGAACCACTTAAAAGAGTTCATGGCCTTACTAGCACAAGCCAACTTTAAATGTCAAGTTTCCACACCCCTCCTCCGCTCACTCTGAGCATTTTTCATCCCTCATGGGATTAAGTGATTACTCCAAGCGCTCGAACACTAGAGTTAACTCGAAACTTAAATTCAAATCTAATTAATCCGTTTTATTCGACAATCTATCAAAAGATAAGAACCACTGTGAAGTCTTAGCTCGATGCTCAAGGCATAACATGAATCATGTGATCATCTCAAAACAGTTCGGACGCTCTAGCCCGACCATAAAATAGTAGTTACCTCATTCATCTCTTAAGGCTTCCTCCATTACATCCGAACTTTTATTCCCTCTCAAAAGTCCACTATTACACTCATTTGATATAAGTTACACTACAACAAATATGATCTTTTATAGCGTTTAATTATAAAGTTTTAAATGTCACGCTATTATTAATAAGTAGAATTAAAACGCGCGCAACCCGCTCAAATTTTCATTCCAAAATTAAAACGCTACCGAATAAAAGATATACCAAAAACGGAAAAAAAATCTCGCGCCTATTCATCTCTCGCAATCAAAGAACGTACGCGCTCCATTATTCATCTCTCGCAATCGAAGAACCCTAAGCTCTTCTACTCTGCTCAATCGGCCGTTTGAAGATACGAACTCCATAGAATCGTGTATTCTTGAAGATACGAACGTTTGAAGATGCGAACCCTACCATAGAATCATGTTATCTGCTCAATCAGCCGTTTAAAGATGCAAACCCTAAGCTTTTCTACTCTACTTAGCTGAATAGGAGCTCGCCTAAGATTTTCTACTCTGCTCGTTTGTTTTTCTTAATTTCTTCTTAATTCTAGTTAAACAATTGAATTTTGCCCTAGAAATTCATCCTCAATCTTCTTCAATTCCAGTTCCCTCTTGTTTCTGAAGCTCTCATCGTCATCGCAAATCCACACTAATTCTCGTAGGATCAATTGAAAGAAAGGCAGCAAGTAACTCTCCACTCCTAACAAAAGCTCTCTCAAAGAGAAATAGTTCGAGGCTTCTGCTTGCTATTTTGATTTCTCTTTTGAGGTACTACCCACATTTTTATTTTACTAATGTTCTTAATTCTTGTTTTTTTTGGGGGGGGGGGGTTGATTTCTATGATTTTAATTTTATTATGATTGTGATTGTTTTGAATTGAGTGCTGAAATTTTATACTGTAAGTGAGATTTATTACTAAAGATGAATTTTTTTTAGATATGAATACTTGATTTTTTCTTTTCTTCTAAGTTCTGTCATTGATAATCCAAGATCAATTTCTTTTATTAACAAGAAACTCTCTTTTTATCAAGGACTACCATGAAAAAATGTTTTTTGTAACTTTTTAAAACATAATATATACAATACAGTAAAATAAAGAGAGTTTTGTAAAGAGTTCTAACTATTAAGATAAGATTGATTAAGTGTTATTTTTCCAACTAAAGAGCTTTAAAACACAGACTGATTAATTGTTATTTTTCCAACAAATATCGACACATCTCGGGCTAATTTTTATTCCACACCGGAGAGTACAGAAATATTGTCACAGAGATGTGTAAATCAGCTGATAAAACATTAGTTTCATCATAAATAAAATCAAGGGATGTAAGTAAACATAGAAGCTAAACTTGGGAATCTAGAGTTTTATCCCCCGTGTCTATTTTGTATGATGTTAGTCGCGTGATTGTGAAGATCAAACCACGAATGGCAGCATCGAGTTTGTCGCTAATTTCTTTTCTTCATCGGCATTGTCTGATATTGTTTTAATCTAGGTAGATGCTTCTCCCTTTTGGGGTCGAGGGAGCTACGAATCGACTCATATCATGAAGATGAGTTATAGAAAGAGTTCGTTTAATTATACACCCTTTTCCTTGTGGAGTACATGTTTAATCTCCATTTTTGTACCACTTTTTTTTTATTTTGGTTTAGATGATAAAGCTAGTGAAAATGGAACATCTTGGAAAAAAACTGTACTTTTTTCTTGACTCCAGTTTCATTTTGGCTGTTGGGGAAAGAAGGCTACAAAAGTAATTACAAACTCTTATAATGCATCTTATGAAACATTAACAATGCCATGTTATTGCAGTATACTGTTAAGCAATAACGCAATAACCAGCGTGGCATGAAAAAATAACATGGCTTGATGTAACTCCAGTTCTGGAAGCTTAAGCACAATTTGGTTATCATTTCAATACTTGCTTTCTGTTTTGACTTTGATCAACTTCTTTATCTATTTGTTTTTTTGCAAAGAGAAACAAATATAGAAACAAGCACAATGTGTTCTAATGTTTTGACCGAGTAGTGTAGTGTGTGCGATTTATATATATATATATATATATATACAAGCTAGCTGTGTGATAGTGACAGACATGAATATAAATAGTTAAAACTCAGAGTTTGAAGTGGAACCAAACTGAGATATCTGAATCATTATTTATCACTGATATATCAATATTCATTCATTTTTACAAATTCTCTCAGGTTTTCTTCTATGAATTTTGAAAGCATTATAAGACTAACATTTATGATTATTTTGGTTTCTATGTTATTTATAAATCTTTACAATTTTACTTAGAGAAATTTTGAACCTACAATTCTCTTTTGGGTTTTATTTAGATGCCATCTCTAAAAAATTATGGAACTATCTAAATTTTTTTAAATAAGAAGTCAATAAGAATGAGTTTTCTATAATAATATGTATAGTTAAATTATTTGGTCTTATATTTTATTTGAAATGCATTGTTTTTGTTTTAATCTATACACTGAGAAAGAATAAGGAAGTAAAATCTAAATTTTTTTTATATCTCATCCACACGGTTCTTTCCCAATTTCTATTTATCTCTCTCCCTCTCTCTCTCAGATGGCCTTCTGAAGAAACGATCTAAATCAGAAAAAGCTCTAAGATTTTCTACTTAGTCGTCTGATGAGCATTGAAATTTCTTGAATCCACTCTGTCGTCTGAGGAAGCGGAAACAATCTGAATAAGAAACTAACTCTAAGATTTTGTGGTATGTTTTTCTTGATTTCTTCTTATTTTTTGTTGAACAATTGAATTTTTCCTTAAATATTCATCATTAGTCTTCTTCAATTTTAGTTAAACTAACTCCAGTTCCATCTTGTTTCGCATATTAGAGAAAATGCTACAGCCGTCTCCGACTCTAATCCACGCTCATCTTCGAAAGAAAGAGCTTGCCTCATCTTGTCTTCATCATTTTTCCATTTAGGTTTGTTTTTCTTAATTTCTTCTTCTTCTTAGTCTTCTTATTTTTGATCAAACTGTTGAATTTTTTTTTGGTAAAACTTTGCTAAACGAAAAATAAAAAATCTTCATTAGCTTCGTTTTCTAGGTAAACCTTTGTTAAACAAAAAACCAAAAACAAAAAATACTCATCATTATCATTTTCTGCTTCTTGAATCTTCGTGTTTAGTTGGCTGGGAAGCTAGAGTATTCCAGGTAAATAGAATTAGTATAATCCCTAAAATGTCTTTTCTTTTGATATGCTTGTCTAAAATATGAATGAAAGGTCTTTAAAATTGGGAAGAACCAATTTACACATGGTTTAGACAATAACACCTTATGGAATTTCAACTATTTAGAAAGAAAGTTTTCACAAAAGCCATATGAGACTTACCAGAAGTGAAAGAGCACCAAAAAACAACATCCAAAAAACAACATCCATACATAGTCTGCAGTTCTTTTGTCAAAGGGACCTCTCTCCAGTGAAGTATCATATTGAATATGAAATTTTAAATCATGTTATTGTTAGAAATTAATCTAGATTTATTTTTAGATACATGAATTAATTTATGGTGAAGGATCATGTATTACTATTTATTCTAAATCTCTTTTAAGATGTCTTTCTACGAGTATAAACAGGTGTAGATTTAGTCATTTGAAGTAAGTGGCAAGCAAAGAAACATATTATAAGTTTCTTTCAAAACTCATAATGATCTTCTTTTCTTCACTCTCGTGATCGTGTGAAATCTTTATTTTCTTTGTGTAATGTGAGTCCCTGCTACATTTCCAATAGTTCTATGATTAAAGATTTACAGTTTAAGGATCTTTCCTCAAAGCTAGTCATGTATAGTAGTATGCTTCTTACATGATTATGAGACGAAAAGTAAACGGAAACGAAAATGACCCAAGGAAGAAGAAGTTGGTTACAAGCCTCCAAACCTATTCAAGAATGAAGATGTTGTGTTAGATTATTAGAAGCAAGAAAACCGGACAAACCAAAAAGACAGAGAACATAACATTGATATTACATGGAAAGATTAGATAAAAATGAATTCAGATCACCACATTCTAGCCCAAAACCATACGCCAAAAACAAATTCGTTAGCTACAAGTTCTTGTTTAAATGGTCATAGTGACCATTTCATAGCCTTCCATAATATGATTTTATGGTTTAAATTTTGAGTACTATAACGACCCGCTTTCCGTTAAATTCTTTAAATTCAAATGCACAGCTGAAGACTCAATTTTTAAAGAAAAACGGCATGGGTTCGTTTAAAAATCGAATAACCAAAACCTGTTTACAACCCAAATTTCCAGAGAAAGCAATAAATCGGGAATGCGCATTCCAAAAGATATTTAAATCATAAAACATAGACATATTTAACACAAATACCCTTTCGGGCTCAAAAAGACATAAGTATGTAAAGATGGAATAATTTACAAGCATTTCAATGAATGCTAAACCAAAATGAGTTCTTAATATTGTCCATACACCATCTCGACTAGTCACGCGGCTCCACCTCCTCTACCACGCTTCTTAGCTCGAGGTTTACCTGAAAATTTGTAAGTGTAGCACCATTAGCATAACATGCTAGTGAGAGTAAAACGAAAGCAAGTAATCCTATGAACAAAATCTCATAACCGAAATCGTGTCCAAAGGCCTGTAATGCTCAATACTACCCACATCCACACTTCCAATTTCATATAATCATTCGATAGTCAAATATTACCCGTAATCATCATTCAAAGCCATGAGATAGATATAAAGACTTAAAGTAAAATTAACAATCACAACTAAGTCTCACTACACAATTCTAAAGAATAGGTAAAAGTAACATTAACTATCTTTATTACCAAACAAGTTTCATCGTATCGTGCTATTGTATGGATCGAAATCAACATACCACGTACGGTCGTTCCATATCTCAAATCATCGGATATCAGGACTTTCACCATATCGGATATCAGGACTTTCACCATATAACAAATCATCGCACCATGATACGTATGGATCAAAATCAACATACTACCATGTGTCGTATCACAAATCATAGTACCATGGTTACATATGGATCAAAATCACATACTACCATGTACTATTTCACAAACCCTCGCACCATGATTACATATGGATCAAAATCAACATACTATCATGTGCCGTAGTGCCATCATTGTAACGTGCTCGTATGGATCAAAATCACATACTATCATGTGCTAGTTACAAACCATAGTACCAACATCACACCATGATTACATATGGATCAAAATCACATACTATCATGTGCTAGTTACAAACCATAGTACCATGGTTACATATGGATCAAAATCACATACTACCATGTACTATCCCACTAATCATCTCACCATGATTACATATGGATCAAAATCACATACTATCACGTGCAGAATCAAAGTGCTCAAGGTACCAACAAATCATCACACCATGATACGTATGAACCAAATAAACATACTACTATGTGTGAATCAATGTGCCTAAGGTCACCACAAATCATCTCACCATGATTACATATGGATCAAAATCACATACTATCACGTGCAGAATCAATGTGCCGTAGGTCCCCAAAAAGTTAGCTAAACTCCAAAGAATTCTACTAAGTTAATAAGAAACCTAACTAACTAGATTACACGAGTTATCACTCAAGTGCAACTTCTAATTACTTAACTTCCAAATTCATCCAAGTAACTTTCAAATCAATCAAAGTAACTTCCAAAACCACTTTCATCTAACATCTCCAAATCACATACTATCATACTTCCAAACCTCTCCGATGTTCTCTAATCATCGAACTAACCATAAATCCAATTTTTCTCCACACACACTTCCGAATTAAAGTCTCCAACCAAACTATAATCCTAAGAAGTTATCTCCCTCTTTACATAGATAAACAATTACATAATGAAACTAAATTCATAAAACCACTAACTTTCACATTAAACTCACCTTAGCTTGAAGACAAGCTCCGAATAATCCGAGGTTGTAAATTCACGATCAATTCACAATCCTACAAACGAATTATTCCTAAATTACATTAATTAACCGAAAAGCAAACAAACAACATCTAAACACATAAAACCACGAAAATCCCGGATTCTACCCTTATGGTGCTCTCGGCCATACAAGGGAAAGTAGGGTTCGGGTTTGGTTTTCCGGTTTTTATGCACTTTAGAGGTGTTTCGGGTTGGTTTCGGATACTTTGGAGGTTTGCATAATCAATGGGTAACCGAAAATTAGGGTTTTGCATATTAATCAATTTTCGAAAAATTAACTAAAAAGCAAAAACACAAAGAACCTAACATCCTAAACATAGCCCAAAGAGGGAAAATCACAAGGGACGGGGTTCCAGCTCAAACTCGGTTTTAGGGTTTAGGGTAAATTTCTAAAATTGACCATAAAGACTTCCCCGAATGAAACCTTCAAGCTTCGGTGTGACGACCCGTCACTTTTAAATAAATTAAATTCAGGAAAAACAGCGAAAGTCTTTTAATTTACGAAAAATTGGCGTGGTTTTGTTTGAAAATTGGCATGCCGAAAACCTGTTTACATCCTAATTTTCAAATCTAACAAAATCTCTTGGACTTTAAGTCCAAATCAGGAGTTCAAATATATGATATCATAAAACATCAACATTAGGCTCTTAAGAGCCAAATACAAAATACAATTCCTTAAAGTTCATCAAAATAAGACATAAACTTTACAAAAAACATTAGTCCATCTCGAGGTCAGCATCCCTCGATCACGCAGCACCACCTCCTCCTCCTCGACCTCTAGCCAAGGCATTACCTGAAATTGGTTGTAATATCATGAGCTAACAAACTAAGCCCAGTGAGAATAATAAGCATAAAAAGTAAAGATAGACCTCAAACTCGCATTCCGATTTGTGTCCAATTAAACCGACACAATCCTTCCTAGAATTCTCCAAAGTTTAGGTCATTCTATTTCATATTCCAATTGATGATACAATTAGCACACTTAGTCTAATTATTCATCCTTTTACTTTTTATAACACAAATGACTCCTAAAGTCATTCAAACTCTAGGCAATTTCATTTATACTTTTAAGGATGATTTTGATAATAATCGTAGTCAATACTCATCCATCACCATCATTATGACATAAGTAATAAAAGTAAATGAGTTTTTACATCATATTTAACATTTCAATTCTCTTTTCATCAATCGTATGCATAAAAGTAATGTGTACATCCCGTAGGAAACGCATTCGCCATTTATGCATGAAATGAAGGCAACGTGGATATTCACATTCATCCACCATTCCTTGTGCATGAGGAACATGGATATTCACATTCATCCACCATTCCTTGTGCATGAGGAACATGGATATTCACATTCATCCATCATCCCTTATGCATGAGGAACATGGATATTCACATTCATCCATCATTCCTTACATTTCCATTCTCACTTTCTTTCCTTTTTCACTTTCTTTCTTTTTCACTTTCTTTTCTTTTTCACTATCTTTCAATGATGCAAAGTGTTATAGTACAATAAATGATGGTGCAATGTTGTTATGCATATGGTTGCATATGCTTTGCAAAAGTAAATAAGGTAAAGTGCGAATATTAAAGAGATCGATTTCAACATAAAGTAAAGAGCATAAAGTAAATGACATAATGATAAATATAGATAAGAATCTCGGACGAACGATATGTCGATCGAACTCCGGTATCAATAATAAGATTAGAAACATAACTTAAACGATTAACCTATGCCCTCCGGATTCTAAACTTCCAAATAATCCGAGGTTCTATTAACCGTTTTAATTACAAGTTGGATCTTTAACTTCTAATGATCCAAACTTAGTTCACATCGAACCTAACTTAGAATCTTCTAAGATTCAATACTTTCCTTGAGAATTTCTAAGTTCTCACTTAAAGGATTAACTCTTAATCCTAAGGGCACTAACTCACAACCCTCTAATCTTAGGTTCGGATTCTATTCTTAGTTTCAAACTTTACAAACCTTCATACTCATTTGCTTTCTATAGATACTTTAAATTCTAACTATTCTCACCTTAGCCAAATAATTCCAAATCTCCAATTTCCACAAAACAACCACCGAGCAATTGCACCTACAATTCACCGATTGTACAACATATTACAAATCATAACTAATATGCGAACAAATGTGCAATTTCGGGTGAATAGTGATTTCGGATGAATAGTGTCTCGGGTGAATAGTGTTTTCGGGTGAATAGTGTTTTTCGAAAATCCGGGCTCAAAATCGTCATTTTTCATGATAGAAATTCATGATTTCAACTTCAAATCTTATTTATAATCAAAAACGAACAAAACCACCTAAAAAGTTTTGAAAACTTACTTTTTGGGACTTCCCTTAGGGAACGGGAAACTCCGAAAAGGTAGGTTGGATAGGTAGCCCTCGTCCCTACCAATCCAACGCAACCGAAATCAAGCCGATCCATCGAGAAACGAATGAGAAACGAAGAAAAGAAAATCCACATCAATGGTGGATTGAAGGCTACGGCTAGGAGAAGGAAAGGAAGAGAAAGATGAAGTCATTTGGTCAAAAATGCATTTTTAAAGACAAATGAATAGTATTTGGATATTTTTAAGAAATTTGGAAATGACGGTTACGTCCTTTTATGACTTTTGACTTCTAAATCGAAACCCGATGCTCTTAAATAAATCTAAAGGTGATTAATAATTATTAATTGGCCTATTAATAATTATTAATACCATTAAAACGTATTTAAATAAATAAAGCCATTAAAATGACTTAAAATGAAATAAACTAATAAATTCTAATTTAATGATAAATAAATGAACTTTAATTACTTAAATTAAAATAAAATAAATAAAAGTTTTTTTTTTATCACAAAATAACGGGACGTTACATTCGGTGAACGAATTCGAAGATTACAACTCAAAACCTCCATTAAGATACTATTCACATCAAATTTTAGAAACTTTGTCATACCTTAAGGCCTCGAGAAAATGAGAGAAATCCTCGATTGTTAGGATGGGTAGAAAGTACGTCTCGAGAGCTTTCCAACGAGCTAAGGCACGATGAAAACGGTCGAGAAACGAAGCCGGGGTGACAATTTCTTTCTCTTCTCTTTTTTTCTCTCTAAGCTACGGGTTTGGGATGAAAAAAATGAGAAGAAATGTGATATTTTGTCTAATTTTGGCTTAATAAAGGAGAAGGATGAATAGTGTTTAGATATTTAAGAAATCGGAAATGACGCCTACGTCCCTCTTTTGTTTTTACTTTAAAAACGAAACCCGAAGCTCTTTAATTAATCTAAAGGTGATTAATAATTATTAATTGGCCCATTAATAATTATTAATGTCACCGAAACGAATTTAAAGTATTAAAACGATAAAAAGGGTTTTCGGACGAAAATAGCTACTAAAATCGAAATCACTATTTTTAAACTAACCTTTAATACTTTAATTAAAATAAATAAAAAAAAAAAAATTTACCCCCAAAAGTAACGGGACGTTACAAGTACTTACCATAGTGACTCTGACACTTCAATGAAAGGTGTTTTATTTACAAAAAAATAATATTAACTATGCTACTTCAATGTCTCTTTTGTCTAATATAAGTGGAGTAAGATTAGCCATTTTATTATAGAAAGTTTTAGTTCTTCTCGCATGGTTCTTCTCACAATGAGCCCTAAGTTTTTGCCTTCTATGTTTTTTCTCAATTTTAAATCTTCAAGTGCTCTCCTACATATTCTACCCAATTGTTTCAGTTAAGCAGCAAGAGAAGAAGTTGAATGATGTTTTAATTCTTCCTTACTCTGAATCCCAAAACTATTGTTTCTTTTTTCTGTCTTTTTTTTTACTATAATTTTTTTTTCTATCTTTCAATTGTAATCACAAGTTTTAAACACGAAATATTTTTTTATTATTTGGATTTGAATTTGACCCTCTAATATAACTCTGAATCATTTTTCTATACATAATTGGCTTAAAAACCTTTGGTTGTATTATCAATGCATAAATTATGTTGATAATTTAGTTTGCTGACTTTTCTTAGTGTTATACCATTTAAGTTCATTGGTCAAAGTTTTGAAATAAACCTGCTAATTCTTTGTTGTTTTCTTGAGTTATTTTCAGACTTGCTTTTTCTCATATGTAAAAGTTAATTCAATCATATGATAAGTTGATTCTCAACACTTCATCTCACGTGTGGGCTCGGATATTTATAGGAGGCTTACTCACATGGAACATTAATCATACACATTACACATTGCTAGATCAATCAAGCTAAAGCTTAAAGTTTCTAATAACTATATTGATTTTTGTTCTGCTTTATCCTACATTCTCAATGCTTTTGTATTGGTGGGATCTCCATTGCCCCTTTGTAAATGTTTGTAATGAGACATTATCAACCCATATTTCTGATACCATGTCTATCCTCAATGTAAATGAAAAACTACATAAATTGAATTTTTACGACTGTTTTGAGGCTTAAATAGCTTATTTACTACTGTATTGGGTCTTAAAAACATTTTTTTATTGTTGTTTTGGGCTTTGAAAGCTGCTTTACTACTATTTGAGGGCATAAATAACTAATTTTATTGCTGTTTTGGGCTGAAATAGTTGTTTTACTACCGTTTTGGGCTTAGAAAATTGTTTTTACTGTTGTTATGGGGCTTAAAACTCTCTTTAACTACAGTTTTGTGATATTCCATATTATTTTACATATAAAGTAGCAGTTTTGCTGGTGTTCACATTATTTTTTTACTTTTATTCGTACTATTATGAATTTTAGTTCTCAACTTGATATTTTTTTTAGTATTTACTTGATTGGTTATAAGTGTTCACATTATTGTTGTTTCTTTCTATATTTTATTCAATTCACATGAAAAGGGAGCCAATTATTTATAAATAATGTAGCAAGTGCTCAATATTCTTTATTTTAATGTTGCAGGTTTGTGATTTTTTATTTGTACATTTGTAAATTTTAGTTTTCAACTTGTTCTTTTTTGTGTATTTGCCTCATTGGTTAAAAGTGTTTACATTGTTTGTTTCTTTAAAAAAAAAAAACTGTTTTTTATCATTTTGAAAATGTGGCTGCTGTTTTTGGTCATTTTATATTTTTTTTTTGGACTAAAAGTTGTTTGTTTGCTATGTATTAATCTTTTGGGGCTTAAAATTGTTTTTTACTACTATTTTAGGGCTCAAAAAGTGCTATACTGTTATTTTGGTGCTCAAATAATTGTTTAATTACAGTTTTTTGATATTCCATATTATTTTACCTATAAAGTAGTACTTTTGGTGGTGGTTTTGTGAATGAGAAGCTGTTTTTTATCATTTTGAAAGTGTGGCTGCTGTTTTTGGTCATTTTTACACTTTTTTTTTACCTCTCTTCTCACCCTTGTTCTAATTATGGTACTCGCTCCAGATCTCTCTTTTTCTCAACAAGGCAGTGTCAATTAGGAAGCATTTGATAAGGAACAAGAAGGATAAAGGGTTCTCTTTGTTTAGATTTTTACTCATTATATTCAGGTTCATCCTTCTCTTCCTTGTTAATTTATATGGTACTCGCTTCAATGCCTTTGACTATAAGAACATGTTAAACCTATTCTAGGTTTATTTGTTGTGACTTAAAAAGGAAATTATGTAGTTATTATATATTGTGTCATAGCTATCCTGCAGTTATGGTAGCCATGACTATAATTTGCTTACATTTTATGGCCTCATCATAAACAACATTTTTTTTCATGTAAATAGACGAAAGTAAGCGAACAATTCTTCAAGAATGTTTGAAAAATACTGGGTTCATCTAAATAGGTATGAGAATATTAATAACTAGCTAATTTAGACTTTGGATGAATAATATTACATAATGACAGAATTAATTTTTTTTTTAATTTTAGAGCCACTGATAAGTATATGGAAGGAGCATTGAATTTCGTGAAGGATGCAAAAAAACATATAGGAAATGTAACAAAATTTCTGTGTCCTTGTAAGGAATGTAGAAACATGAGTCATCATGCCAGTGACATCGTGCTTGAGCACCTTATCATCAATGGTATGGACCCAACATACAAGTTTTGGTATTACCATGGCGAACGAACATGCATTGACAATGAATTTAACGGGGCAAACATCTCAAATGTATATAATTGTTACCAGAGTGCGTACATGAGAGAAGGGCACGTTAAACCTTGTGAGTCAAGAGTGGATAACGACTTCACCCAAGAGGTTTCAGATGCAGATAGTCCTTTGTATCCAAATTGTCTAAATTTCACAAAGATGTCAGCAGTTGTGACCTTATATAAACTTAAGACTGATAGCGGATGGACAGATAAAAGTTTTAGTAGCCTTTTGAATATGTTGCATGACATGCTTCCTCAAGATAATGTCATCCCAAAGTCTACATATGAAGTAAGAAAATTCTTTCGAACTTTGGATCTGGGGTATGATAAAATCCATGCATGTGTGAACGATTGTATCTAGTTTACAAAAGAGAACAAAGATCTAGAAAATTGTCCACATTGTGCAACTTCTAGATGGAAGAAGGATGCTAAGAGTGGTCGAATCAAGAAAGGTGTGCCTGCTAAATTGCTGAGATATTTTCCAATTATTCGAAGGCTGAAACGAATGTACAAGATAAATGAAATGGCTGAAAATTTACGATGGCATTCTAGCAATGAAAGTGTGGATGGGAAAATGCGTCATCCAGTAGACTCAGTATCATGGCACACAATCAATGGCAAGTGGCCAGAATTTTCAAACGATCCACGTAACTTAAGGCTTGGCCTTTCTACTGATGGTTTTAATCCATTTTCTAACTTGAGCAAGAGGGTATAGTTGTTGGCCGCCTTACTTGTGACATACAACTTACCTCCCTGGTTGTGCATGAAGAAGGAAAACATCATGTTGATGTTGTTGATTCCAGGTCCAAAGCAACCTGGGAATGACATAGATGTTTATTTGCAACCACTCATTGATGATTTACAGCAGTTGTGGGCCGGAGTTCAAGCCTTTGATTCATTTACAAACACAGAGTTCATTATGAGAGCTATGCTTTTATGGACCATAAATGACTTTCCTGCATATGGAAATTTAGCTGGATGCACCACAAAAGGTAAGCTTGCATGTCTTATATGTTGAACTAATACACATGCAACTTGGATGAACAAAAGCAGAAAACATGTCTATATGGGACATAGAAGATTTTTACCGCCTTCTCATACCTACCGAAGGAAAAAGTCTTTGTTTGATGGATTAGTAGAGGACAAGTCAGCTCCTCCAATTATGAATGGTACAAGAATTTTCAATGAACTTAGAGATTTTGAGAATTCTTGGGGAAAGTCTAATAAAAGAAAAAGAAATGTTATTGGTATGTGGAAAAAACGGTCTATCTTCTTTGATTTACCGTACTGGAAGGTAATTCTATGCCTTGCATGATCCATTATTTCATAAGAGATATAAATCATCTTTACTTTTTACTTACCTAACTACCTTCTTAACATCCATAGGATTTAATTACTAGTGCGGCACAATTTGGATGTTATGCACGTAGAAAAAAATGTGTGTGAAAGCATAGTGGGAACGCTTTTTAATATTGCTGGAAAGACAAAAGATGGACTGAAAATCATCCAAAAGCATCCATTCTTTGAACAACATAGCATCCATTCTTGAACTCTTAAACCACTCTTAAGCTTTTGAAATGATCCAAAACCATCCATGCTATCCATTTAGTCCATTATGCTTAGAATGATCTAAAAGCATCCATTCTTAAACTCTTAAACCATTCTTTAACTCTTAAAGTGATCCAAAAGCATCCATGTTGTCCATTTAGTCTAGAATGCTAAAAATAATCCAAAAGCATCCATTCTTTGAACAACATAGCATCCATTCTTGAACTCTTAAACCACTCTTAAGCTTTTAAAATGATCCAAAACCATCCATGCTATCCATTTAGTCCATTATGCTTAGAATGATCTAAAAGCATCCATTCTTAAACTCTTAAACCATTCTTTAACTCTTAAAGTGATCCAAAAGCATCCATGTTGTCCATTTAGACTAGAATGCTAAAAATCATCCAAAAGCATCCATCCTTTGAACAACATAGCATCCATTCTTGAACTCTTAAACCACTCTTAAGCTTTTAAAATGATCCAAAACCATCCATGCTATCCATTTAGTCCATTATGCTTAGAATGATCTAAAAGCATCCATTCTTAAACTCTTAAACCATTCTTAAACTCTTAAGGTGATCCAAAAGCATCCATGTTGTCCATTTAGTCTAGAATGCTAAAAATCATCCAAAAGCATCCATTCTTTGAACAACATAGCATCCATTCTTGAACTCTTAAACCACTCTTAAGCTTTTGAAATGATCCAAAACCATCCATACTATCCATCTAGTCCATTATGCTTAGAATGATTTAAAAGCATCCATTCTTTGAAAAGTGAAGCTAAAAACTAAGATTTTTTTTAACTAGTGCTAATTTGCTTGTTCTTTTGCATATGGTGCCTGAAAACAGTCCTTTTTATTTTATAGGAACTTATTGAGAAAGTTGGTGAGAGTCTGGATAACTCACTTACTAATGTGACCGATGATGCTCTAAGCAAGGTTCTTGGCCCAGATCGTAGTCATGTTAAGGGATTGGGATTTGGGGTGACTCGTTCAAAACTTTCCATGATATCACAGAAAGAAAGTCGATACGCCGCTATTGAAGATGAATGTCATAAGCTTAGGTCGGATGTGACTGAGATGAAATAAATTATATCATCTTTGTTGAGAAATCAGGTGCATTTAATTCTTTAGCGCGCACGCGCTCTCTCTCTCTCTCTCTCTCTCTCTCTCTATATGTATATATATATATATATATATATTAGTAAAATCTCTTTCTATCATCTTTAAGTTAATTTATTTTCTTAATTTATAATTATAGGGCCAAACAAGTGATCAAAATTCCAATGCAACCGAAAGTCAACTTACCGTCGATCATACAAAAAATCCTATCATGCCTTCTCCATTGGTAGTGTTATGTTTTTATTTTATGTTATTTTATTTACACATGAGTGTAGAATAAAAATATATATGATCGTTAATACATTTTATATTGTTTTGTTGTAAAGAGTGGTAACAATACTTCAAAGAAGTGTAAATTGGTAGATTGGAGTGGTTCATGAGAAGTAGTTGTTGAAGGACGGTGGCCTTCAAATGATCCAACCATACTTGTACATCATGTTCTCCTTGGTCCTCATGCATATAGAGTTTGGGTTGATGTAGTCAAAAAACATGATGCCTTTTTATGGAGGCCTTCTTCGGATATGTCGACTATGGAAGAAGCTATTGGGACTACAATTGCATGGCCAGCAGATAAAGTCATTATGTGTAAAAACACCAAATTTTATGACCTTCGTTATGATTTTTAAGTAAAATAATATAATAGTTTATTTTACATGACTTGTGATTGTATTTTTTGTAGGTTGATAGAGCGGAGTCTTGATGATCTTGCTTGCTATAGCCTTTTTTGTCGGGGTTTTGTTTACCCTATAGACTTATATGTAATGGATGGATATTTTAGACTTATGTACTGGATGGATGGATCTTGTATTATGTAATACTTCCTATCGACATGTACTACGTGGATGAATTTTAATTATGTATGACTTTAACTTATGGAATTTCCGTTAAGTTATAAAAGTTGGGATTCAATAAGTAATTCTTGTGTGTACTAGTTCAAAAAGCTTAGTTTTATACTTTCTTTTATAAATATTCTTGTTACAAGTTTTTTATAGCAAACTTGATAACTTATTGAAAACGCTATAAAATATAAATGGTTATCAAATATAAGAAAATATACAATAGCGTTTTATAATAGCTATCGTAAACGTTATAATAGCGTTAGTAAAAAGCTATGTTATATTGTCATAACAATCAAATTATGCAATATATATAGATACGTTTATAGCGTATATTATAGCATGTATCCAACGCTATCAAATGACTAAGACTTTTAATTACGTGGGCAACCATGACGTGTTCAAAAAGCTATGAAATATAAATCATAGCGTGAATCTGGCGCTATTGTTATATGTTTTTATAGCGGATTCAACAACGCTATGGTATGTTTTCATAACAATTTATACATGCAATCAAATTGATATTATTATAGCGTATACAATAGCATAAGATTAACACTATAAAAAGTCTCATACTTTTAATTACGTGGGCAACCACGGCGTTTTGTAAAACGCTATAACATGTAATTCATAGCGTTTTTTAGACGCTATAAAAAGCCTTTTTTGTTGTAGTGTTAAATACTCTTGGTAGATACATCGACCACTATCTCGAACTCAACAATAACATCTACCGTCCTCGATTAACCTCTAACAATATCCATCGGCCCTCATAATCATTTCGGAATAATATAAAAAAAAAAGTACGTGACAACGTTATATCCTTCTAAACCTATATCACGAATCCTGAAGATTCTCATTCTAGTCATTAACCGTCTAGTGTGTTTTGATAAGTTTCTAATTATAAGATGGGTCCCTCTAAATATCCTTTTCAAACACTTGGTTGATTCAATGACCAAGTTGTATCATATCATTGACCCTTAAATTGACCAAACATTAGCCCATGCTAAAAGATATGTACTCTTCCTCGTAGGTCACTTCCTCCAACTCTTTGGTCCATTGTCTCCCAAGCACTTTATTCCCTTAATGTTCTGTCTTTCCGAGTTCAAACAGTGGATTCACCTCAAGGGTATATCCTAATGAATTATTACATCCAAGCCACGACTTTCGAGTTTCTCAAAACTCACAATCTCAATTTGATGGTCCAACACCATGTGTTTTATAATGCATCAACTCATAAAAATCACCAATACCATGATCCGACATCATTCCTTCCACTCACCGAGTAGAAACGAATACTCAATACTAGTGTTTAGTTAACCTATACATTTTTCCAAATGGGGATTTTCGATAACTTGATCTCAAATATTCCAACTCACATTGGCCTACTCATCGTGTAATAGCTACAAGATTAGGCCGATGATCGATAATACAGTCATTCGTTGTCCTCATCAAGACCCTTCACATAAAGTTATAACTTTCTCTCTTGAGTGACCACCCTCTTTCAATTTAACATCGCACTAACACATAATGTTGGTCACGTGTTCCACTAACACAACTACATGAGCCACCATGTAACAATCAAACTTTCATTCCAAATTTATGATCAAAAGATCAATCTCATAGAGTATCTCTACTCCCTCGTATTCTACTAGTATCATATCATCATGTCTCAAAGATCAGAGCTCATTCTCCAGCTTGCAATAAGATTCTATGCTATAATAATTGTCGAAGTATTTCACCTTTAACCTTTCTCATCTCAATGAAATAAAAAGATCCAATTATCTCTAGTGATAAACTTTAATAACTAAATGACGTAGTCAATTATTTAGTAGACCTCTCATTAGACTTTCATTCTATCTAGACAATGAATCCCACGTTTTTTTTGCTCAACTTGAGTCACTCAATTCTTCTACCACAAGATTGGTAATGTTACGATTAATCTCTTTAAGAGTAAGTTTATTTCACTCTTCAATTTTACTGCCTTAGCATATTCATAAGTTTATGGCTACTTGCCAACTTGCTATACAATGTAGCTCAAAATACTCTCATCTTGTCAATAAAACTAGTGGTAAAGCCACTAAAACAAACAACTACCTCATAATTCGCGTAAAAAAAATATCGGGTCTACTTCCACAATCTTATATTCACACAATGCACAATTTCTTGATTCATAATAATCATTGCTCATACTCACTTGAAGATCAACTTTCAAATCCTCAAACACCATTAATGTGTAAAACCGCAGAAAGAAAAGGTTCCATAGTTAACCTTCAATCTATTTAAGAAATTTATAACTCGCGAGTTCTCTAAACTCCGGTAATACATCTATTAATCTTCACAACTCAATAAAACTTCCATTAAAATCCAACAAAGTGTATACATTACACACTTTCAGCATTCTAGTCTCCTTAGTCACTCCCTCAATTCTAATTAATGCTCTACGCATCTCAACTAACTCAGTCTGGGGCACAAACTCGCCCTAAACAACAAGTGGTACATGGGGAGCTAATGGAACATTCGTCTATTCCTCTAATTTAGCTGGATTCACAAATCCATCATCTCTCTCCACATTAGGAGTAGCATAAGAATTAACTTCATTCGACAACTCGGTGTCACTTTGGTACTTGAGGTTGGAACAACGGCCTCGGTCGCGCCCTCCCCTACCTTGGCCTCTACCACGACCTCTTTCTCTACCGGGTATAACTACAGGAGGCATCCTATAACAACAACCTACTATCAATATCAAGACTTGATCAGTTTAAGTGTCAAACAAATAATTATCATACTACTTGGACAAAGAATGAATTTAAAGACTAATACTTGAGATACCTGGCGCCGATGAGTGTGAAGATGAGGTTCATGTCAAAAGAAAAGTGTATGTTTAATATACGGTCTTCAGAACCAAGAGGCTCTGATACCAACTGTAAAGACCCGACTTTTTCATAGTTTAAAATAAACATAATTAATACAGCGGAAGACTCAATAAATGACATTTATTGAAAATACGAAAATTCACTTAAATCAAGTGAACATTTATTTAAATAATAACTCCGGAGTTATAAATTTTTAAAAAAAAACTATATATCAATGAACTAAAACACTATTCTTAAACCATTCAGCAAATAAAACAAAATTCTCGACAACTCAAATAGTTCAACTAAAACCAACAAAATTTCAATTCTTCTTCATTAATAAAATGAATAAAAAAATAGGCGGCCACCACGATATGAACCCTCATCTCTTCCACATCATCAATTGCCACCTCTCGGTCCAATGTTACCTGAACAAAAATTATAGCACTGTGAGGCTAAAACCAGTGAGAAAACGACTTAATCAACGGTAAAGTTTTAAATAGTCTCTAACAACTCAAACTGAGTCCCAAGTGCTCATCACTCTCCAAAAACGTCTAAGGCACAAATCACTTAAATTTGAAGTCTCAACTCACTTACATGAATAGGCAATTCTCACTAATTCCATATTCAAGGCAATACATAATAATTCCATACATGAATAGGCAACACTACCAGGATCCATATTCAAGTCATAACTCAATATATTAACTCTCAATCAATCTCATAAGCTCAATTAAGTCAACACGTAATGCCCATAACTTCTCAATAACAAACTCTTAACACATCCATAATATTAAATATCACTACAATGACTAAATACTAAGAATTAGCACACACCACTAGAAAGGCGGTCTCTTGGGACTACTATCACTTTCTAGTACCTGGTTATAGCCGCAACTATAACTGAATCATCTAGTAAATCATTCATACGAGCAACGATTACTAGCACTTGGTTATGGGCTCACCCATAACTGATATATGATTAGTTGCTAAGCTCGTAGCCTTAACACTAATTTAACAAAACCTCTAATCATACATTCTTACGAGCAATGTTCATTAGCACTTGGTTATGGACTCTTCCATAATTGAAATGACTAAGTGTTGAGCTCGTAGCCTCAACACCAGTAAGCATATTTTAACCGGCCATCAATCTCATCAATCACAACATTATGCACATGATAATGTTCAATAAATTTCAATTATAAACATAAAAATACAGCAGCCCCAACTTATATCATTAAATTCTCAAACTTACCGAAAAACGGGAAAACTGCCGAAACATGGAAAATGCCATCTTATGTTCTCTAACTCAAAACCCAAGGCATTTAACACTAAATATCTCCAAATAATTTCAGATTTAAACTTATAATCAATTAGAGGCAAATCGAAACTAAAAACTTCAATTTTCATCGAAAACAGCCTAAACTAGTTATAACCGAAAAAGTTAATTCTCCCAATCGATTTTTCTTATGATTCCAATATCAAAACTCATCTTATAACTCCATAATTTCCAGAATTAACATTCATCTCAATCAGAATCAATTCGATGAAAAGAAAACTCACTTTCACTAAAAATTGACTATTTTAGCTCTAACAGAAAATCTAATTTCTCCCAAATTAAAAACGATATCTTTGATGGTCTAATTTCATCCAAACATTCCAGAATATCATGATTAAATATATTGAAATGAATAAACTACGGTAAGAGCCTTAGATTTCTCTAAAACCCCACCGTTGACTAAACCGTTAACTCACCTTGTCTTTGATAAAATTCCAATTTCCGAGCTATTTTCCACCACCAATCAGACCTGAAATGAAGGTCCTAAACAATTAATTTACATGCCAAAACAGTAATAAAAGGTGTAAAAAAGATTTGGGTTCAATGGCTCGAAGAACGGGAAAAAGGCAAACAACGAACGACCACCGTTTGAAGAAGACAACAGCTACGGCGCTGCTGTCTTTTGCCATGGCTGAACCGTGGCCTTCGGGTCATGGTTTGGTCACAGTTTTGAGTTCTGGGTGATCGGTTTTGATGGGTTTTGGTTTTAGGCAAAGGAAATCAATTCCGATTAAGGTTTAGGCCAAGGATTGAGAATTGGAAAGCATTAAGGAGTGGGTTTCAAGGCAAAGTTCTAGAAACTCATAATTCAATATTAAACTAAAAATTCCAGATTTGTAAAGATTATAAAAATGATCAAAATCACTTACCAACGGTTAGGAAATCACAGAAAACGCCTTCGATCTTTCCCAAACGATCAAACACGAACCAATCGATATCCTAAAACTCAAATCGACAGAAAAATCATCACTTTGAAAACCCTAGGGGCGGCGACATTGGGGAAAACCAAGGGAAAAGAAAAATAATTACCTCTTGATTGAAAAAGATGATCTCCAACTATCCAAAACCACGATCGTACTACAAATCGACACCAAACGATCAAAGATCGAACACGAATTTTGCGGGTTTCCTCCAAGGATCGGCGGCGGCATGAGAAGGAGAGAAGAGAGAAAGGAAAATGATAAATGGGAGGTCATCTTAGGTTAACAATCCCGAGTTCAAGTATTTACGAAAATGCCACTCACCTAAAAACGTCAATATCTCGATCACCGGGTCTCAGAACGACGAACCGTCAGTTGCGTTGGAAACTTGACAACGAGACGATCAATTCCAAGTCAAAATATTAATCAAATAGTTCAAAATTCGAGGTTTTGGGAATGAAAATACCAAAATACCCTTTTCGAAAGAATGAGATATTTATGTTCTAATAATCGATCCAACCTAATTAATATTACTTTGATAAAAATAAAATAATATTAATTTGTCCAAAAATTTTAATTACTTCGAAACAGGGCGTTCCAAAAGGAATGCATACTAAACAGATGAAAATGTTAATGATAAAGTATTAAAATGACTATCACGGCTAAGTAGTTTATAATCATCTAGTTTGATTGGAATTACAAGTCAAATCTCCAAAGATCTAAGACAAGTGAGAGATTTTTAGGAATGATGTCCAAGAACTTTTAATTATTTAATAAAGATAATTTATTTAGAATAAACTAAGTAAATAAACATAAGTTCTTTCTATTATCTAGATTGATTCAATGAATGATATTAGGAATATATGAAAATATATAAATATCAAACATTCAAATAGTAAAACCTTAAGTCACTCTTATGAAATCACGACTTATTATGTGAGTCATACGAGAGGATTAAAGTCCAGATTAGTAACTTAAAAGGGTCTATAGTAAATGAATAATGTTTAGGAACCTTATCCTGGTAACACTGCTGATAGCTTCGCAATTTGTTTATAGACAAATGATCTAATCCTAATCATTCATGTGGGTGACATGAAATGGAAGTATCATATGCAATCACTATAAGAAAAATAGGAATGGGACACACTATGTATTTTAATAGGTGACACAATTAAAAAAAAGCGGATGAACAGTAAAAGAAAAAAAAAAGACGTCACCTATTCCCTTGCTGTTCTCGTTCTCTCGCTTATACGATTATAAAAAAACTTTCCGTCTCAACCTCTCTCTCTCTCTCTCTCTCTCTCTATCTCTCTCTCTCACTTTCTATTCTCGCTCTCTCGTTAATCACCTAAACCCTAATCGCTCATTCTTCAAATCTCTTTGATTTCGTTCAAATTTCATCCTTAAACTCACACAAATTCGCTCAAAAAAGATCTATTGTTGTCGCTCACTCATCGCTCTCTCTGTCTCAGACGAAATCGCCGCTACATCCGCTCTCGATCTCTGTACCTTCGATTCATAATCAGTTACAACAAGTTCATAATCGAAGAGATGGAATCGCTCACCGCTCCATCACTCTCACTCTATTTCCTCTCTCTATGAAGAAACCCTAGATTCAAGATCTCCGTTTAGTCGAGAAGCCCTAGATTCAAAAAATTTCAGAAATCTTAGGACGATTGATCAAGATCTCATCTCACTCTCAACAATTCTCGGTAACGAACTCTCACTCTCTTCATAACTCATCCCAGTTTAATCTTTGGAAGACGTCTTTACAAACGTCCCTCCTTTTCATTTCTTTCTTTGATTTTGATTTTTCCTTTTTTAGTGAAAATCAGAGAATGCATTTCGATCCCCATTGGTCAGGTTGGTATCCAAGTCAGAAATTTTTGCTGAATGCTTTATTGTCCTGAGGTTATTCAGGTATTGTTTTCTTTGATCTTCTTAGATTTGTGTATTTTGAAGATTTGTTTTGCTAGGAGATGATGAAATTTTGTTAAACTTGAAAAAATTTCGGTTACATTCTGGATCTGTTGTAGATTTGTTTGACTTACTCGTTGATTTGAATAAATGTATTTTGTATTCGTGATTTACTTGATACGATTGATTTTTTTTTTTAAAATTGGTACTCTTGTAGGTCCATTTAGCACTTGGAAGCAAATTTAACTTCAAAGATATATTAAGAGGTCATTAGAAGACGATTTCAAGGTAGTCGTGGGTGTGAGGTAATAGTCTTATCCTCTAAATCTATTTTGAATTTTATAAACTATCCTTTGGTTTTTATCAAATCAATATCTTGTTGCTGGCAGCCCTGTTCTATGGATGTCCTTTGTGATTTTCCTGCTCCTAAACATTGCTAGTGAGATAATTTTATAAAAAAATTTCCTTTGTCTAATTATTTCACTGAAGGAATAGTTTGATTAATCATTTCAAAAGTGTATACATATTTGTTGAGGTCACATTTGTTGTGGAATACTAAGGCTTGGAAGAAGTTTGGTGGACGAGATCATGTTTTTGTTCTCAATGGTATGTTCTTTTTTTTTTCATTGGTTAGTTTCTTGTTATTGTTCCTTCTTTATTGGGTTGTTGTTAGTATGATAAATGATAATCATTTCACGGGATGATGATTGATTTACATGTCATATCTCTGATTGACGTGTTGAATAATTTGCTATAATTGCAATCACTCTTAAATGGAATTGTGTATCAAAATTTGGCAATGAACTGAACTTGTGGAGATCTTAAATTTTGAAACTTTATATGACCGTCCAATTAACTCCAAATGTGCTAATTCCTCCTCAGTCGAAATCAATCGATGTTAACAAAGTGGGAGGGGATCTTTTGTGCCATTATTCAATTTTGTAGCAGGTAGTTGGCCTCTATTGCTGCCTAAGGTGATTTTAATATCTGAAATTTACAGGAGATTCATCAAATCAGCTCATACATCTTACAAGGTAGCATTTTCTCATATTTTATGGACATAAGAAAATAACCTATTTGAGCAGGGTTTGGCTTATGCTTCGGGCATTTAAGTTCCTTTTTATGGATAACTTTTCTCTATTATTAATATAATGACCTTAAGTTTTAATAGTTGTAGTAGTAAAAATTTATTAACCTATACTATCTGGAATAATGAATATTACGTCATTGGATTTGTGAAAAGATGGGGTAGTAAAAGACTAGATTAGATTTCTACACGTTGCATCAAGTGTTTAAGTGTTTATTTAACTTTTTTTTTGAATAAATGTTTGATTTATTTGAATTTATAGTGTAAGCAATCGTAGTTTGGTTTATGTATATGGAAGACATTTGGATATTTACAATTTATATATAGCTATGAACCAATTAGCATTTCTGTTTTCCTCATGTTTATTCTACTTGCTATGTGGTTGTTTGATAAATGCTTAGTCATTTATTTTGCATTTTTATCAAAATTTGAAGGAAGTCAACTACATTCTATTGGACAAGCTTGTCGCTACTAGAGTTGGGGATCAACCTGTTGTATTTGTCACCCACAGATTTGTATGAGAAGAATATCTTTTTTATTAATGACTCTTTGAAGACTTGGTTACTAGTTTTACATATCTATATTGTGTTTACTTGAGATTGATGTGATAATTTTCAAACCTCCTTCTTTCTCATCCTCTTGATATCTTTGCTCTGCTTTATCTATTTCTTTTTTTATGTAAAATGACATTTTTTGTGCTTTATATAACAAATCTATCATTTTTTAATGAAATGCTTCAAGTTATATAATTAACTTACTTTTCTATTAGGTTGGATATGATAAAATAGTTAGTTGTTTGGACGTACACTGACTACTTAAGCAATGTTTTTATACACTATTGTCATGCTTTCCTTATAGGTTAGGTTCAAGTTTAGTTCTTATCTTTATTGAAGTGCTTTGTTGTTGTTGTTGTTTTTTTTTTTTTACTTCTGGGCAATTTTATTAAAATGTCATTGAAGTTAATCAAAACTTTTTTTCATGCTAATAAGGTGTTCAAGGCATAGTGGAAGAGAGTATCCCAAATAAATATGGCCAACCGGCTTGTTAGGTATGGTGTTTTGGTGGTTAAAAGTCAATATGAAATTTTGATAAAAGTGTTTTATGGCATGATATTAAACAATGTGCGTTAGTGAAATTGTTTTAGATAGGTTGGCCTCAATTTGTTTGTGTTTATGTGATAAAAATGTCATGAGATCTATTGATTGAAATATATTAATTATTTTTTGTATCATTTTTTTATTGATTGTGTTGTTATTGATTAAATATGTAGTACTATATAAGGATAGAATGTACAACTCTGGTACTTCATGTATGTATCACCACCCTCAGCAGGAAAATAGCTTGGTTTTTAACTGCTATGATTTTGTTTAGTAATTAATGTTACTTGATGTTTATTTTGGGTTCTGTTTTCTTTGGATATCAAAACAACTTAAAGGGTTATTGACTAAGAGAAACTTCAAAAGCTACAACAAGAGTGAGTTTTGATCTTGGAAAAATGTTTGTGTTGTTTACAATTAAATGTTTTTCTTTTTCTATTGTGTTTAGGGAGGAGGAACTTCAATTGCAAAAACGTAGAAAAAGGAAAATAAGAGGTAATTCACCGTTGTCGTTTTTGGATGATTTTGAGAATGAAAGCGATGAGGATGATGAACATAGTTAGTATTTTCTTGATGATTTTGGAGTTGTTTTGTTTTATTTAACTTTTATGTAGATCCGACAATGGAGTTCTTATTATACCGAAGAAATCTTTGCTGATCCCACTAAACTTGAAATCAACCTTAATATATTAAGATGCCTCGTGGATTCTCCTTCTTTAATCAACCACGATGCTTTCTCCTCTTCATTGTCTTCTTCATTTTCATCCTCTTCGCTTTCATTTCCCCGAAACAAGTAAGTTTTTTTGTTCCATTTCCTGTTTCTGTTTCTCTTTTCTGATCTGATTGAATCTCTTTTTTTTGGAATAAACTCATATTTTGTTTCTACCTGCTACTGTATGGCTTCACTTAAATTCATATTAGAGACATGGTGTTTGTTAATTTGCTACTGTATGACTTCACTTTAGTCTTGTAGGATCATAATGTATTTAGCATTTGCAAGCTATCCACACAACTTGTGAACTATCATCAGTCAATCTATATACTAATCTATAATCTTTTGAATCACTTTTCAAAGACTATGTAGTTTTTTTTTTTTTTAAATCAATGTGTCCATAAAATGATATATTTTCCCTGCCAAATCTTCAATTTCAATTTCTTTATATTTCTGTGGAATCTACTGCTGTATAACCGTTTCTAGAAGAGAATTTTGTACTTTATGTTGCTTACTGATTGTTTTCCTTTACTGTCATTTGATCTTTCTATCCTTTATCTTAGTCTCAAATTCTAATTACTTGTTTACTCTCCCTACTTATTAGGTGCTTTGCTTTTGTTCCAAAAATGAACACTATAAGAATTTTGACATTAGGTGATAATTAAATCTTTTTAATTTTTAATAGATGCAGACCCATAAAAGTGGTCTTGCTATTATAAATTTATATAACAAACTACTTATCCTATTGATTATACCTTGCCTCCATGTTAAAAGATTGAGATAAAGAAAAGGAAATGTTAGAGTTCCATCAATTGTGGACGTATGAATAGATGTATTTGTTTTTTTATTCCAGTTAATTTGTGCTTGATGACTATCCAATGTTCCATATACTTGAAGAGTTATGATAATTTTCCCAAACTTGTATTTTGAAGGGTCTTTGAGTTTAACTTTTTAAAACTTATAATTTCATCTATTTTTTATCCTTTTGAGGCCAATTCTTGACACTAGGGATAATGGGAAAGAGCCAAGATCCTAGAAGTACAAATCCTTGCAATGCACAGCCTTTCTAGGAATAATATTAGAGGTATGTTGTTTTTTTTTCTCTCCCTATTTTCTCCGTTCGAGCTAGAATTTCACTGTTCTTAATTGTTATGCAGAATTGATTGATGGATTTCTTATTATGATATTCATTGCAGATAACATTGAGTCTTTCGAAATTCAATTAATATTATTGATACGAACCCTCAAGCGTTGACGGATTCAAGAACCGGATGATGGACCCTTGAACGGAAAAGCTTGAAAACCCTTAACAATTTGAATCAACCTTTAGGCGAGGTTGGGAAGATGATGACCTAATCGATCAATCCCTTAATTCAAGAATATATTTCTTTAATTAAGGTTGAGGCACTCCACAAGAACAATGATCAATTGGACTTGAATGACTCTAAACATGCAATTCAAGAACATGAATTACAAAGAGGTTTTTCAAAGCAAAAGCTTAAACCAAAACAAAAGTATTTTCATTCATTGATATTCTGATTGTAAAGCTTACAAAAGAGGCTTTAAATAGCCTAAGAAACCCTAGCTTGGTCGAAAATATCAAGGGAAATAAAGATCTAATGATAAAAAGGCAAAAAACTAGACTTTCCTAATTCAAATTAGGAAAGTTTTCCTAATCTTCTAAACTTGGGCTCCAAGTTTTAAAAACTAAGGAAACAAAGTAAATTCTTCCCTATTACATTATTAATAATAATAATAAATGAAACTAAATTAATAAAACTCAAATAAAATACTAAAATTCGAAATTGGATGAAAAATAGACAAAACTACAAGTGTTGGTTGCCGTTTTTGATGTCATTTTCACTCGTTTGAATGTATTCATGCGTGGTTTTCTTTGAAGCTCTTTGAAACAAATATCCCATGAGTTTAATAGTGTTTTAAACTCATTTTCTTCATTATTAAAGTATGTAACCCAATATCCGTGCAAATGCCCAAGAAAGTCAATCTTCACTCGTTTAGTCTTCGGATTCTTGATCTTTTCTGGATTGAAACCTTGGACTTCAATATTGTCCATTCTTTGATATTTAGGGCTGGGATGATTCATATCAATTATATTGTCATCTCATATAGGGGTTTTATAATGGTCATCCTTTGCAGCTTCTTGATTGTTAATTGAAGGGTCAAAATCTCTTATATCCATCCAATTCATCCTCTTTAAGCTTTAAAGAATCATTTTTTATTCTGTGGTTTATTTTATATGCAGCTATTTTTATATGACTGGTTTGGCCAGTCTCCGAGATAAGGGCGAGAAGTTTGTTGGAGGGCGAGGTTTTCATAGTCTGTTTGTTGGAATTTTTTTACCATTGGTTGTCAACACTGTATTTAATTTTTGGAAGGGTGATTGAAGTTCTTCTAGCAATTCTTGATTTATTGTCTAAGTATGATGTAATTTAATTTTTTGCTTAAAAATATTGTAATTCATGTAGCCATTTAGTGATATTTTTATTGTAATTATTGTAATATTTTATTTAAATTTGATAGGTGCATTATAAATATTATTTGAAATCAATTAATAAAAAAATATTTTTTTTTCAAATTTTAGACAATAGGTGACGCTTTTTTTGGCATTACCTATTCAAATAGGTGACGGTATTTTATGACCGTCACCTATTTGCGTGTCACCTATTCTAATAGGTGACGGGTAAAACGGGTCACCTATTCGAATAGGTGACGGTTTTTACTCGTCATCTATTCAAATAGGTGACGATTTATTATGCCCGTCACCTATTTAAATAGGCGACACTGCCATAGGTGACGGTCAAAAAATCGTCACCTATTTGAATAGATGACGCCAAACAGATGTCACCTATTCCCGAAGTTCTTATAGTGAATGCTGATTGTATAAGACAGGACCACGGTATTTGATCAGATTTCTCATTAGTACCGTTTACGAGAAATGATCGATTATCAAACTAAGTTTATCAACCATGATAGATCTCAATCCTGAGTGAAATGTGAACTCCTATTTGTGGAGTTAAGTTCTTTGATTCACATAGTTGAGAGCGATTGGAAAGAACGCTCGATACACTCTTGCTTTGGGAACATAACTAGATAAGTAGCTAGGAGCGCATCTTCATGAGATGGAATTCATAACTTTCCTATTAATTAACGGTATCAGTGTGATACCTAAAAATTTTATGAACTCTAGGAAACTCCATTGATGTACTGATTCGAGACATGAACAAGTGGCCCCATGACTTATATTGATCACATAAGTTTATTATCTCTATTTCGACTAAAGATAATGTTCATTAGAGAATCAGCAGAAACACAAGGATAAAGCGGTAATTACATAGGCAAAACGGTAAATTTAATCCGCCTGTAATTATGAGGGTTCCACGTGAAGGATATATCATAGATATAAATAAAGATAAACTATATGGACATAACTCATCTATAGTGAGGGGAGTTCAGCTATGAATCTGTAGTGGAATTATTCATAGTTAGATAATAAGTAATTAACTGATTATGAGTTAATCACTAAATCGGCTAATTATTAAGCCCATGATCTATAGGTCCATCGGGTCCCTATGCTAGCCCAAATATCGTAGTCGCGACATCAAGTAGAAGAAATGAAAATTTTAAGTAAAGTGAATTACTTAAATAGGCAACATTAATTGTTTAAATATTGAGTATATTTAAATGGTAATTAATATAAACATTATTAATTGTTTAAATAATGAGTTTATTTAAACAGAAAATTAATAATGAAATATTATCAATTAGACATTATTAATTGTTTAAATATTGAATATATTTAAATGGTGATTCGTAATTTGAAATTAATTGATAATTATTAATTGTTTAAATAATTAATTTTATTTGAACGAAAATTAATAATTAAAATTAATTAATTAATAATAAAATATTGTCAATTAAAATTATTAATTAATTAAATAATGAATTTATTAAATGGAAATTAATAATTAAAATATTTATTATTAATTGTTTAAATAATGAAAACTATTTAAATGTAAATTAATAATTAAATATCATTTGATAATATTTAGTCAGGAGAAAATATTAATATTTTTAATTGTTTAAATAAGATTTTTTATTTAAATGGTAATTAATAAATAAATTAATTAAGTTGGACTTATTAATTTAAGAGAGAGTTTCAAGCCCAATTCGATGAATGAACCCAATTGAAATTGGCCCAAAATAATTACTTAAATAAATTTTATTTATTAATTATTTATTGGTTGAATTTCTGCAATATATATATTTATTTGGAAAATAATTATTTGAATTATATCCTAAAATAATTATACAGATTTGTTTACCCAAGATAAATCAAATAAAAGAAAAGAAAATATCCTCTTATTTATCTCTATGAAATATTTTAATGAGATTAGATTTTCCATTAGTCTATAAATAGGAGGCTTGGGTCATACATAAAACAAACAATTCAATTCAATAGAAATTGAAAGTTCTCTCTTCTCTTCTTCCTATTGCCATTGCCGATTTTTTGGCTATAATTTTAGGAAGAAAAATATTTTTCCTTCTTCCTAATTTCTTCTAAAATTCAATCCCACAATCAGGTTTCGTTTGATCGATCGAGATATAGCGTAGAAGATCCGGGGTTGATGAGGATTGATGCTGTAAAGAAACCTCCAACTGATTCTCCATATTTTATTCAATGTAAGTAACAAGCCTTTAATTTTCGAAAATAGCATGAATCTACATGTATTTTATCACAAATTACATGATGTTAATAGATCTTAATTAATCGTTAATTAGTTTACTAAATAAAATTCCGCTAATTTAGTAAAGCAATCCTTTTAGGACAAAATCTTGAGGAAAACTCTTTAGGATGGTCCAAATCATGAGGACAACTTTGACAAGATTGGTTCCGATCCCCGTTCGACATTTTGGTCCAAAGAGGATTCCCAAAGAAGAGGTTCCTCCATTTGGATCTTTAGGATGATCCAAATCATGAGAAAAACTTTGACAATATTGGTTCCGATCTAAGGTTCCTCCAGTTGGATCTTTTGGTAACCAATTTTATCCATCACAAAGATCCAAATAGAGCAACCTCTTCGTTGGGAATCTTCTTTGGAATAAAGAAGAGGTTCCTCCAGTTGGATCTTTTGGTAACCAATTTTGTCAAAGTTTTCCTCATGATTTGGTACATCTTAAAGATCCAAACGGAGGAACCTCTGTAATGAACCAATCTTGTTAAAGTTTTCCTCATGATTTGGACCATCCTAAAGATCCAAATGGAGGAACCTCTTTTTTGGGAATCCTCTTTGGACCAAAATGTCGACCGAGGATCGAAAACAATCTTGTCAAAGTTGTCCTCATGATTTAGTCTATCCAAGAGATCCAAATAGAGAAACCTCGGATAAGAACCAATCTTGTCAAAATTTTCTTCATGATTTGGACCATCCTAAAGATCCAAATGTAGGACCCTCGGATCTGAACAAATCTCGTCAAAGTTGTCCACATGATTTGGATCATCCTAAAGATACAAATGGAGGAACTTCTTCTTTGGGAATCCTTTTGTACCAAAATATCGAACGAGGATTAGAACCAATCTTGTCAAAGTTGTCCATCTTAAAGATCCAAATGGAGGAACCTCGGATCGGAATCAATCTTGTCAAACGTCAAAGTTATAATCTTTGGACCAAAATGTGAAACGAGGCTCGGAACAAATCTTGTCAAATTTGTCCTCATGATTTAGTCCATCCGAAAGATCCAAATGGAGGAAACTCTTCTTTGGGAATCCTCTTAGGACCAAAATATCGAACGAGGATCAGAACCAATCTTGTCAAAGATGTTCTCATGATTCGGTCCATCCTAAAGATCCAAATAGTGGAACCTATTCTTTGGGAATCCTTTTTGGATGAAAATGTCAAACGTCAAAGTTGTCCTCTTGATTTGGTCCATCCAAAAGATCCAAATGGAGGAAACTCTTCTTTGTGAATCCTTTTTGAACCAAAATGTCGAACGAGGATCATAACCTATCTTGTCAAAACTTGTCCTCATTATTTAGTCCATCCTCAAGATCTCTAGACCAAAGTGAAACATAAGTCCTAAGGTTTCCCACTTTTCAAAGTTGTCCTCATGATTTGGTCCATCCTAAATATCCAAATAGAGGAAACTCTTCTTTTAGAATACTCTTTGGACCAATATGTCAAACGTCAAAGTTGTCCTCTTGATTTGATTCATCCTAAAGAACCCAAATAGAGGAACCACTGTTAGGAATGGTGTCCTAGAACTTGTAATTATTTAATTATAATAATTTATTTTGAATAAATTAAATAAATAAACATAAGTTCTTTATATAATCTAGATTGATTCAATTGACGATATTAGGAATATATGGAAATATATAAATATCAAAACATTCAAATAGTAAACCCTAAGTTACTCTTATGAAATCACGACTTAGTATGTGAGTCATACAAGAGGATTAAAGTCGAGATGAGTAACTTAAATATGTCTACAGTAAAAGGATAACGTTTGGGAACCTTATCCTGGTAACACTGTTGATAGCTTCGCATTTTGTTTATAGACAAATGATCTAATCCTGATCGTTCATGTGGGTGACATGAAATAGAAGTATCATATGCAATGTTGATTGTATAAGACAGGACCACGATGTTCGATCAAATTTCTCATTAGTACCGTTTACGAGAAATAATCGAATATCAAACTAAGTTTATCAACCGTGATAGATCTCAATCCTGAGTGAAATGCGGACTCCTATTTGTGGAGTTATGTTCTTTGATTCACATAGTTGAGAGCGATCTGTAAGAACGCTCAATACACTCCTGTTTTGGGAACATGACTAGATAAGTAGCTGGGAACTCATTTTCACGAGATGGAATTCATAACTTTCCTATAAATTAACGGTATCAGTGCGATACCTAAACATTTTAGGAACTTTAGGAAACTCCCTTGATGTACTGATTCGAGACATGAACAAGTGACGTCACGACTTCTATTGATCACAGAAGTATCTTATCTCTAGTTCGACTAAAGATAAAGTTCATTGGAGAATCAGCGGGAACACAAGGATAAAGCGGTAATTACAGGGGCAAAACGGTAAATTTATCCGCTTGTAATTATGAGGGTTCCACGTGAAGGATAATATCACAGATATAAATAATGATAAACTAAATGGATATAACTCATCTATAGTGAGGGGAGTTCAGCTATGAATCTATAGTGGAATTATTCATAGTTAGATAATAAGTAATTAACGATTATGAGTTAATCACTTAATTGACTAATTATTAAGCCCATGATCTATAGGTCCATCGGGTCCCTATGCTAGCCCAAATATCGTAGTCGCGAAATCAAGTAGAAGAAATGGAAATTTTAAGTAAAGTGAATTACTTAAAATAGGCAATATTAATTGTTTAAATATTGAGTATATTTAAACGGTAATTAATATAAACATTATTAATTGTTTAAATAATGAGTTTATTTAAACATGAAATTAATAATGAAATATTATTAATTATACATTATTATTTATTTAAATATTGAGTATATTTAAATGGTAATTAATAATTTGAAATTAATTAACAATTATTAATTGTTTAAATAATTATATTTAAACGGAAATTAATAATTAAAATTAATTAAATTAATAATAAAATATTGTCAATAAAATTATTAATTTATGGAAATTAATAATTATTATATTTATTATTAATTATTTAAATAATGAAAATTATTTAAATGGAAATTAAAAATTAAATATAAATTGGATAATATTTAGTCAGGAGAAAATATTAATATTATTTAAATAAAATATTTTATTTAAATGATAATTAATAAATTAATTAATTAAGTTGGACTTATTAATTTAAGAGAGAATTTCAAGCCCAATTGGATTAATGAACCCAATTGAGATTGGCCCAAAATAATTAATTAAATAATTTGGAATTATTTATTATTTTATGATGCTATTTTCGGCCACCATATGTAATTTTGGAGGAGATAATTGTTTGAATTATATCCTAAAATAATTACATAGATTTATTTACCCAAGATAAATAAAATAAAAGAAAAGAAAATAATCTCTTATTTATCTATGCATTTTCGAAATTGCAAGATAAAAAGAAGAGATAATATTTTTTTCTTTTTGTATTTATCTCTACAGATTAATCCTAATGTGATTAGGATTCCTATTTTTCTATAAATAGGAGGGTTGGGTCATTCATAAATCACACAATTCAATTCTTTGGAAATTGAAAAATCTCTCTTCCTCCCTTCTCCCTCCCTTGGCCGATTTTCTCATAGTATTGGGAAGAAAAATATTTTTTTTCTTCTTCCCAATTTCTTCTAAAGTTCGATCCCACAATCGACTTTCGTTTGATCGATCGGGATATAGCGTAGAAGATCTGGTGTTGCTGAGGAATTGAAGCTGTAAAGAAACCTCCAACCGATTCTCCATTATTCAGTCAATGTAAGTTCCGTTTTTAATTTTCGAAAATATAAGCATGAATCTACATGTTTTATCACAAATTGCATGATGTTAATAGATCCGTTATTAAATGTTAATAAGTTTACTAAATAAAATTCCGCTAATTTAGTAAATCATCCCTTCAATTGGTATCAGAGCTAATTTTAATTATCATGCTAAATTTGTGATTTTTCGAAAATTTTGGTGGGTTGCATAAAAAACGTTTTATGTATGTTTATATAAATTGTGTTATATAAATTGTGGAGGTTTTCTTATTGACTGTTTAGGTATTCTTGAGGCACTTAGGTTTTTAAATTTTAGTAGAAAATTTGTAAACCCTAATTTTAGGGTATAGGAAAAATTTGTAATTTTCCCATACCATATGAGGCAAAAATCGGCACCACCAAAGGGAAGGAAGAAAGAAAATTTTTCCCCATCATTCATGATGCCCACGCCCAAGGATGAGATAAGGTAAAGATATGGTAAGATATTTTAACATAATTATCTTGTTATCTCAATTTAAAAAATTTAAATATTTAAGATAAGGATAAAATCTTTTTAAAGATTATATCTCTATCTTAAATTATAAATTTAGAAATTGAGATAAGATTACATGGAAAATATTTTCTTTATTTTTCCATATAATTAAAAGATAATTATTTTAAAACAAGTATTTATGGAAATATTAAAGAGATAATATTTGCCCCATAAATACCCATGCCCACGCCTACACCATGGAGGAGAGAGAAAGATGAAGCCTCAAGATCTACAATGGAAGATTTAATTAAGTTGTAATTTAATTTTCCGTTTTAGAAATAGTGCCAAGAATACCGGTCAATTTAGCTATTTATTATTTAAATTGTTTATATGTATGATATAATTGTTTTTAAATAATATTCATGCATAAGAGTATGTCATGTAGAAAATCCCACCATAGGTTGTATGATTTTAATTAATTGTACCTACATGCATCATGATATAATATGTGTTATTATATGCTAATGTATGTGAAGCATGCTATAATTTTATTTTATAAATGTTATTATTGAAAATTATATTCTAATTGTTTTAGAATTAAAAGCATGCTTATTTAGTTAAAATTCAAAAGTTAAATCTAGTTTAAATGTTGAATAGAAACTAAATGAATTATTTGTAATATGGAATTATTGTTTAAACAATTGGGCCAAATCCATATAAGATAAACAAATAGAAACTTTTAATTAAGGGTTAATTAAAAATTAATAATTGAGATTAATTAAATTGAACGGATCTCTGGCGGAGAAAGCTCTGCCCAAGCGATGAGGTTTCATAAAGTTCCCCTAACACGGAGCGCCTCTAACTGGGAGCGATCTGGGAGAAAAGTTCAAATTAATAAATCAAAATTATTAAGACGGCGCATAATGTGATTAGTTTAAATTAGGAAAACTTGAACAATCACTTTATAAAATTAATCTAACCAATTTAAGAGTTAAAGTTGATTAGGTTAATTAAAACTTGGATTAATGAGTTAGCCTGAATTAGTCTAAGTTATGAAACCCTAACTCAAAATATTAAGTGGGAGAAGGAAACATGTCAATGTATCCTATGGTCTCCACTAATGGGCTCGAAACGTGAGATTTATACATGGCCTCTGTAACACTGCTGCAGGGTGTTCATTCCCATAGGAAGGTTTATTGTATAAATCAATATCAAGTTGGGTCTCCCGAAAGGGATAAAGAATTTTAAATGAGATTGATTGAAGACTGAATCTACACTTCGTAGACACTCTTCAATTTTATTTAAAAGACTAAATTAGTGGGTTACACTTAAGAAGAAATTTGATAAAGTTTGTTATCAAAATTCTTGACCAAACACACGGTAAACAATGACATAGGAATATGAGTTATTCTGGAGTTGTCAATTGTTCGAGTGGCATCTCGTTTTAATGATGGTAACTGACCTATCATTCGACGGCACTTCACCTAGTATCATTAAAATATCGTGACATAGTAACATGTTTTAGGGCTTTTCTGTTCATTAATATGTTCGCATTCATGCATCATATTTAATTATATGTCAAAACTTTGAGTATTTGAATGTTGAATGCATGTTAGATTACTAAAATAAGGTTTATTTAAATTTCAGTAATATAGCATCTGCTTTAGTCACTATATTTGGAAATAACAAACTGAACGATGAGAACTATGTTTCCTAGAAAAGGAAATGAATAATTTAAGTAAAATAGTTTACTTAAATTGACAATATTAATTATTTAAATAATGAGTTTATTTAAATAGAAATTAATATCATTGTTATTAATTATTTAAATAATGTGTTTATTTAAATGGTAATTAATAATAAAATATTATTGATAAATAATTATTAATTATTTAGGTAATGTGTTTACCTGAATGGAAATTAATAATTAACATTTATTATTAATTTTAAATAATAGTAATTATTTAAAAGGATAATAGTAAATAACATATTTATTATTAATTTAAATAATGTCGATTATTTAAATAGAAAATAATAAAATAATATACAAAATCGGAATATGATATTTGATTTAAATAATTGATTTATTGAAATAAATATCAAGAGTTAATAAATAAGATTTATTAATAAGGAAGAAGAACCTATAATTGAATTAATGAATTCAATGGATTTTGGTTCAAATTTTTTGAATTATTAAATACCAAAATTGACTCATATATAATATTTTAGGAAATAATTGTTGAATTATTTTGTCTAAAATAAATGTTCAACCAAAGACAAATTAAACAAAGAAAAATTAGTTTTTCTTATTGATTTTATACACATGAAATCGGCACTAAGATAAATAAGGAATAAATTTTGATTTTATTCTTGGCATTTATCTTGTATTTATTTTAATAGTATTTCCTAATTCGATTGGAAAACTGTTTTGCGTATAAATACAAACGTCTTGGTTGTTCATTCAAAAGCTTCTAATTTCAATTTTCGAAATTGAAAACTCTTCTTCTTCCTATTCTCCTCGTAACCGATTTTACAATAGTCTAAAAGGGAAGAAAATATTTCTCTTCCCAAACCATAGTTTTCGAGTTTAGTTTAGTTATCAATTTGTTTTATTTTGAATTATGCAATAACTATTGGTTCTCATTTCGTATGAACCAAATTTGGGAATATTTTAAATAAGAGTTATTTAGGTAGATATTCCTTTACAATTATATTACAAAGTTCCAAAGTGTGATTGGATGGTTATTCAAAATACTTAGTATAAAACAAATAAATTTCAAATCCAAATTCTAAACTCCGGTATATCTAAATGAGTTATAAGGTTTAAAAATGTTTAAATACTTAAGTCTAAAATTACTTAAATAAGTTAGAGGGATTAATCTCTTAAAGATGGTTCTCAAGGAGTTTGAGATGATAACCATATTAATCCACAAACTTATGGGATAAGTAAAATCGAATATCTTTTGATTTATCAAAGATAACTAGACTTAAACATCACTAAAGTTGGACATTTAGATGTTAGAACTTAAGTGATAAGTAAACATTAAATCAATTTCTTATATTCCAAACATTCAGTTATTTTAAAAGGATGTTTTAAAAGGAGTACAAACTGATATGGAATAAATAAAATAGAAATTGAATAGCAATAACTAGTGGATAATTGAATTCACAAATTATTAAAGAGAATTTCAAGAAATCGGTGATACCTAAAAAGGTTTAAACCATACTCAAGATAGAAAAGAATTACAATACTTTTATTTCACAATAAAACAAGTAGTCATTTAAAAGTTTAAATAATTAAACTACTTGTGGAACTTTATTTGAGTGGGAGCGTCATAGCACGAACCGAAACGACTTTCGAAGTCCAAGTGAAACTCATTGACTTCAAAATCAATGAATAAAGTTCAAAATAAGTGAAATAAAAATGACATGAATTTTCAATAGCTGAGTTGAAAAATGGTCACTTATACTTATATATTATTTTTGAAATAATAACAAGTATAAAATTGTAATCATTAAACAAATGAAAGTAATGGAGAATTACTTTGTAGTAGGAGCTTAAGAATTTCGAGAATCCTAGAACAAATGTGACTAAAATAAAATTTACAAATAGTATGTTAGTGCACATAGATAAAATGTGAGATTTTATGAGTTGCACGGGCTCAAATTCGAACATGAATTTACTTCCATGTAAGAATTCGACGAAAGACCTTTGCGAATTAAACATCAAATGAGTTAAGTATAAGTAAAATAAGTTTTTACTAACTAAACTCTAAATTCGCTTAAAATTACTAAGTTGTTAGTAATTGAAAAGGTGTTTGAACATGATGGTTTCAAATCAATAGTTAATAGAGTTTATTTTATGGCGATAAAATATGGAATCTATTACACTTAATGAAACTAACATCAGACAAAAGAAATACATACTAATAGATGAAAACGTTACTGATAAAGTATTAAAATGACTACCATGGCTAAGTAGTTGATAGTCATCCAGTGTGTCTGGAATTACAAGTCAAATCTCCAAAGATCTAGGACAAGTGGGAGATTGTTAGGAATGGTGTCCTAGAACTTGTAATTATTTAATTATAATAATTTATTTCGAATAAATTAAATAAATAAACATAAGTTCTTTATATAATCTAGATTGATTCAATTGACGATATTAGGAATATATGGAAATATATAAATATCAAAACATTCAAATAGTAAACCCTAAGTTACTCTTATGAAATCACGACTTAGTATGTGAGTCATACAAGAGGATTAAAGTCGAGATGAGTAACTTAAATATGTCTATGATAAAAGGATAACGTTTGGGAACCTTATCCTGGTAACACTGTTGATAGCTTCGCATTTTTGTTTATAGACAAATGATCTAATCCTGATCGTTCATGTGGGTGACATGAAATAGAAGTATCATATGCAATGTTGATTGTATAAGACAGGACCACGATGTTCGATTAAATTTCTCATTAGTACCGTTTACGAGAAATAATCGAATATCAAACTAAGTTTATCAACCGTGATAGATCTCAATCCTGAGTGAAATGCGGACTCCTATTTGTGGAGTTATGTTCTTTGATTCACATAGTTGAGAGCGATCTGTAAGAACGCTCAATACACTCCTGTTTTGGGAACATGACTAGATAAGTAGCTGGGAACTCATTTTCACGAGATGGAATTCATAACTTTCCTATAAATTAACGGTATCGGTCGATACCTAAACATTTTAGGAACTTTAGGAAACTCCCTTGATGTACTGATTCGAGACATGAACAAGTGACGTCACGACTTCTATTGATCACAGAAGTATCTTATCTCTAGTTCGACTAAAGATAAAGTTCATTGGAGAATCAGCGGGAACACAAGGATAAAGCGGTAATTACAGGGGCAAAACGGTAAATTTATCCGCCTGTAATTATGAGGGTTCCACGTGAAGGATAATATCACAGATATAAATAATGATAAACTAAATGGACATAACTCATCTATAGTGGAATTATTCATAGTTAGATAATAAGTAATTAACTGATTATGAGTTAATCACTTAATTGACTAATTATTAAGCCCATGATCTATAGGTCCATCGGGTCCCTATGCTAGCCCAAATATCGTAGTCGCGAAATCAAGTAGAAGAAATGGAAATTTTAAGTAAAGTGAATTACTTAAAATAGGCAATATTAATTGTTTAAATATTGAGTATATTTAAACGGTAATTAATATAAACATTATTAATTGTTTAAATAATGAGTTTATTTAAACATGAAATTAATAATGAAATATTATTAATTATACATTATTATTTATTTAAATATTGAGTATATTTAAATGGTAATTAATAATTTGAAATTAATTAACAATTATTAATTGTTTAAATAATTATATTTAAACGGAAATTAATAATTAAAATTAATTAAATTAATAATAAAATATTGTCAATAAAATTATTAATTTATGGAAATTAATAATTATTATATTTATTATTAATTATTTAAATAATGAAAATTATTTAAATGGAAATTAAAAATTAAATATAAATTGGATAATATTTAGTCGGGAGAAAATATTAATATTATTTAAATAAAATATTTTATTTAAATGATAATTAATAAATTAATTAATTAAGTTGGACTTATTAATTTAAGAGAGAATTTCAAGCCCAATTGGATTAATGAACCCAATTGAGATTGGCCCAAAATAATTAATTAAATAATTTGGAATTATTTATTATTTTATGATGCTATTTTCGGCCACCATATGTAATTTTGGAGGAGATAATTGTTTGAATTATATCCTAAAATAATTACATAGATTTATTTACCCAAGATAAATAAAATAAAAGAAAAGAAAATAATCTCTTATTTATCTATGCATTTTCGAAATTGCAAGATAAAAAGAAGAGATAATATTTTTTTCTTTTTGTATTTATCTCTAGATTAATCCTAATGTGATTAGGATTCCTATTTTTCTATAAATAGGAGGGTTGGGTCATTCATAAATCACACAATTCAATTCTTTGGAAATTGAAAAATCTCTCTTCCTCCCTTCTCCCCCTCCTTGGCCGATTTTCTCATAGTATTGGGAAGAAAAATATTTTTTTCTTCTTCCCAATTTCTTCTAAAGTTCGATCCCACAATCGACTTTCGTTTGATCGATCGGGATATAGCGTAGAAGATCTGGTGTTGCTGAGGAATTGAAGCTGTAAAGAAACCTCCAACCGATTCTCCATTATTCAGTCAATGTAAGTTCCGTTTTTAATTTTCGAAAATATAAGCATGAATCTACATGTTTTATCACAAATTGCATGATGTTAATAGATCCGTTATTAAATGTTAATAAGTTTATTAAATAAAATTCCGCTAATTTAGTAAATCATCCCTTCAACCACTTTGGACGAAAAATATCATACGAGGATCTGAACCAATCATGTCAAAGTTGTCCTCATGATTTGGTCCATCCTAAAGATCCAAATGGAGGAGCCTCTTGTCCTAATCATAAAGTCCATCCTACAAATCGAAATGGAGAAACCTATTCTTTGGGAATCCTCTTTGGACCAAAATATCGAACGTTAAAATTGTCCTTTTGATTTGGTCCATCCAAAAGATCCAAATGGAGGAACCTCTTATTTGGAATGCTCTTTGGGCGAAAATATCGAATGAGGATCAGAACCAATATTGTCAAAGTTGTCCTCATGATTCGGTCCATCCAGAAGATCAAAATGGAGGAACCAATTCTTTGGGAATGCTCTTTGGACAAAAACGTCGAAGGTCAAAGTTGTCCTCTTGTTTTGGTCCATCCTCCTAAAGATCCAAATGGAGGAAACTCTTCTTTTGGAATCCTCTACGGAAGAAATTATCAAACGAGGATCAGAACCAATCTTGTCAAACTTGTCCTCATGATTTGGTCCATCCATAAGATCTCTAGAACAAAGTGAAACCACAGACCTAAGGTTTCCCACTTGTCAAAGTTGTCCTCATGATTTGATCCATCTTAAATATCCAGGTAGAGGTAACTCTTCTTTGGGAATCCTCTTTGGACTAACATGTCGAACAAGAATTTGAACCAATCCAAAAACTTGTTTGTAATTAAAAGGCTTGTATCAAAGTACTTGTTTCACTCTCTTGACAAAAATGAAACCAAAGACCTAACGTTTCCCATTTGTCAAATTTGTCCTCATGATTGGGTCCATCCTAAAGATTCAAATCGATAAACCTCTTGTCCTGATGATTTGGTCAATCCTAAAGATCTAAATGGACGAAACTCTTCTTTCGGAATCCTCTTAGGACCAAAATGTCAAACGAGGATCGGAACCAATCTTGTAAAAATTGTCCTCATGATTTGGTCCATCCAGGAACCTCGTGTCCTCATGATTTGGTCCATCCTAAATATCAAAATGGAGGAATCTATTCTTTGGGAATCCTCTTTGGACGAAAATGTTGAATGTCAAAGTTGTCCTCTTGATTTGGTCCATCCTAAATATCCAAATGGAAGAGAGTCTTCTTTGGGAATCCTCGTTTGACATAAATGTCGAACGAGGAACGGAACCAATCTTGCCAAATTTGTCCTAAAGATTTAGTTCATCTTAAAGATCCAAATGGATGAACCTCTTGCCCTCATAATTTGGTCCATCCTAAAGATCTAAATGGAGGAACCTCTTCTTTGGGAATGCTCTTTGGACGAAAATATCAAACGGGGATCAGAACCAATCATGTAAAAGTTGTCCTCATGATTCGCTCCATCCTAAAAATCCAATGGGAGGAACCTATTCTTTGGGAATCCTCTTTGGACGAAAATATCAAATGTCAAAATTGTCCTATTAATTTGGTCCATCCTAAATATCCAAAAGGACGAAACTCTTCTTTCTGAATCCTCATTGGACTAAAATGTCAAACGAGGATCAGAACTAATCTTGTCAAAATTTTCCTCGTCATTTAGTCCATCCTGAAGATCCAAATGGATGAACCTCTTGTCCTAATAATTTTGTCCATCCTAAAGATCCAAATGGAGGAACCTCTTTTTTTAGAATCCTCTTAGTACCAAAATATTGAAGGAGGATCAGAAACAATCTTTTCAAAGTTGTCCTCATGATTTAGTCCATCCTAAAGATCCAAATGGATGAACCTGTTGTTCTGATAATTTGGTTCATCCTAAAGATCCAAATAAAAGAACCTATTTTTTGGGAATCCTCTTTCGACAAAAATATCGAACGAGGATGAGAACCAATCTTGTCATCGTTGTCCTCATGATTTAGTACATACGAAAGATCCAAATGGAGGAACCTATTAATTGGGAATCCTCTTTTGACGAAAATGTCGAACGTCAATGTTTTCCTCTTAATTTGGTTTATCTTAAACATCCAGATGGAGAAACCTCTTCTTTGGGAATGCTCCTTTGACAAAAATATCGAACGAGGATCAGAACCAATCTTTTCAATGTTGTCCTCATGATTCGGTCCATCCTAAAGATCCAAAATGGAGGAACCTATTCTTTAGGAATCCTCTTTGGACCTAAATGTCGAACATCAAAGTTATCCTCTTGATTTGGTCCATCCTAAAGATCCAAATGGAGGAAACTCTTGTGCTCATGAATTCGTCCATCCTAAAGATTCAAATGGAGGAAACTATTTTTTGGAAATCCTTTTTGGCCCAAAATGTCGAATGTCAAAACTGTCATCTTGACTTGGTCTATACTGAAGATCCAAATGGTGGAACCTATTCTTTGGGAATTCTTTTTGGACTAAAATATCGAACGAGGATGAGGAACCTATTCGTTAGGAATCCTCTTTATACAAATATGTCGAACGCCAAAGTCGTCCTCTTGATTTGATCCATCCTAAAGATTCAAATGGAGGAAACTCTTCTTTGGGAAACCACTTTGGACCAAAATGTCAAACAAGCGTCGGAACCTATCTTGTCAAACATGTTCTGATGATTTGGTCCATCCTGAAGACCCAAATGGAGGAACCTCTTGTCCTCATGATTTGGTCCATCCTAAGGAACCAAATGGAGGAACCTATTCTTTGGGAATCCTCTTTGGACCAAAATGTCGAACGTCAAAGTTGTCCTCTTGATTTGGTCCATCCTAAAGATCCAAATGGAGGAACTTTTTTCTTTGGGAATGCTCTTTGGACGAAAATATCGAATGAGGATCAGAACCAATCTTGTCAAAGTTGTCCTCATAATTTGGTCCATCCTAAAGATCCACATGGAGGAACCTCTTGTCTTAATGATTTGGTCCATCTTAAGATCCAAATAGAGGAACCTCTTGTCCTCATGATTTGGTCAATCCTAAATATCCATATTGTAACGTCCCGCTATTTTGAAGTAATTTTTTTTTATTATTATTTTTTATTTAATATTTTAGTTATTTATTTTAATTAAAGTATTTAGTTTAATTTTAGTTTTATTAATTTAGAAATTTAGTAGTTAATTTCGCTCGAAACACTTTTTAAACGTTTTATTAGCTTAAATTAGTTTTGGTCGTATTAATAATTATTAACAGGCCAATTAATAATTATTTATCACCATTGGGCTAGTTTAAGAACTTCGGGTTTCGATTTATAAGCTAAAATTCATTAAAGGGACGTAACCGTAATTTCCGATTTCTTAAAAATATCAAAACACTATTCATTATTCTTTAAAAACCACAAAGTTGACCCATTTGACTAAATTTTCTTTTCTCTTTTTCTCCATTGCCGTGGGGCACTTCTACATGGATGAGAATAAAAATTTTCTTTTCCTTTCTTCGTCTCTCAACCGTTTTTGGTGTTTCCGGTTGTATTGGATTGCTCGGGACGAGGGGTATCTATCCAACCTAGCCTCGTAGTGTTTCTCGTTCTTTAAGGGAAGCCCTAAAAAGTAAGTTTTCAAAACTTTTTACATGGATTTGTTTGTTTTTTATTATAAATGAGTTTTGAAGTTGAAATCACGTATTTCTATCAAAGAATTTGACGATTTTGAGCCCGGGTTTTTGAAAAACACTATTCATCCGAAATCACTATACACCCGAAAATCATACTTTTTCTCTTATTAGATTTGATTTGTAATTCGTTGATCGATTGTTGAATTGTAGGTGTTGGGTGTACGTTGACGTCTCGTTGAACCGTTGGATTATACATTGACTTGATAAGGTGAGAATAAATAGAACTTAAAGTAAGATTAGAAACCGAATAAGTTGAACGATTTGTAGAATCGGAAGTTAAGATTAAGATTTGAATCGAAAGGATTAAAGTAAGGGAGCTAACATGCTTAGGCTTGGGAGTTAGTTCTAATTGAGTGAGAGAACTCATAGATGCTTCGAAGGAAACGAGTAACTTTTGGAAGTTCTAAGTTTAGACTTACTTTGGAGTTTCCTAATGTTTAACGGAAGTTGAAGGTTCCAAATGTAATAATGATTGTGAATAAGGAACTTCGTATGTTTAATAAACAATGGAGCAATGAATTAGAGACTTTTATGTTAAGTCAAAATCTCGAGTTATCTGAAGGCCGGTTGGCTTGATTTACTCATTGTTTTTCAGAAGTTCCTAATTACTTGTTTTATGTATAAGAGTAATTCATGATCCATTTACCTTTATGTCATTTCGATTATGTTGAATGTTTATATTTATTTTACTTGCACTTGAAAGCATATTCATATCATATCATATTGCATAATCGAAATTGGGATGAATAATGAGACATGCTAAAGGACTGCGGGACTTTGCATTGTCCGGTATTATTCGTTTTATGTTTACATATATGTACATGAGGAGTGCTAAAGGACTGCGGGACTTTTCATGATCGGAGGAGATGGATAATGAGATAATGATGAAACTATGCAAGTTCACATTATCTGGGATTATCCATAATTACTATGATACATATACGAGGATACAATGTATTAGTAGGCTGCGGGAGCTTCATTACCTGTATTTGGTAGGTGAGTTAATGAGGTGAATGCTTAGCCTGCGGGAGCTTCATTACCTGTCATTAATCACTAGAGGTGGGAAGATATTATTGAAAAGATATTGTATACTTTATTTTGGAAAGCGAGATAATGAAGTATAGTTAGCCTGCGAGAGCTTTCATACTGTCATTATAAGCATATGATGATTATATTGATGTAAAGGTTGTGTGCCCTTTACACTTGTTGAGCGAGATAATGAAGTATAGTTAGCATGCGGGAGCTTTCATACTGTCATTATAATCATTATTTTGGAAAGCGAGATAATGAAGTAATGCTAGCCCGCGGGAGCTTCATTGCTATCATTATAAGCATTTGATGGTTATGTTGATTTAAATATTGCACGCATTGTTGTCCTCATGATTTGGCCGTTCTTGTCAAAGTTGTCCTCATGATTTGGCCGTTCCTAAAGATTCAAATGGAGGAACCTCTTTTTTGAGAACTCAATTTGGACCAAACTGTCGAATGAGGATTGGAACCAATCCAAAAACTTGTTTGTAATTGAAAAGCTTGTATCAAAGTACTTGTTTCACTCTTTAGACCAAATTGAAAGAAAAAAACCTAAGGTTTCCCACTTGTCAAAGCTGTCCTCATGATTTGGTCCATCCTAAATATCCAAGTAGAGTAAACTTTTATTTTGGAATCCCTTTTGGACTAATATGTCGATCAAGGATTTGGAACCAATCCAAAAACTTGTTTGTAATTGAAAAGCTTGTATCAAAGTACTTGTTTCTCTATCTTGACCAAAGTGAAACCAAAGACTTAAGGTTTCCCACTTGTCAAAGGTTTCCTCATGATTTGGTCCATCCTAAAGATCCAAATGGAGGAAACTCTTCTTTGGAAATCCTCTATGGGCAAAAATGTCAAACGAGGATCGGATTCAATCTTGTAAAACTTGTCCCCATGATTTGGTCCATCCTAAAGATCCAAATTGATAAACCAATTTTCCTCATGATTTTGTCAATCCTAATGATCCAAATGGAGAAAACTCTTCTTTAAGGAATCTTCTAAAGACCAAAATGTCGAACGTCAATGTGGTCATCACTATTTCGTCCATCCTAAATATCCAATTGGAGGAAACTCTTTTTGTACAAAAATGTCAAACGAGGATCGAAACCAATCTTGTCAAACATGTCCTCATGATTTAGTCCATCCTAAAGATCCAAACGGAGGAATCTCTATCTTTGGGAATTCTTTTAGGACAAAAATATCGAACGAGGATTGGAAACAATCTTGTCAAAGTTGCCCTCATGATTTAGTCCATCCTAAAGATTCAAATGGACAAAACTTTTTTTTGGGAATCCTCATTGGACTAAAATGTCAAACGAGGATAAAAATTAATCTGATAACTTGTTGGTAATTGAAAAGCTTGTATCAAAGTACTAGTTTTGCTCTCTAGACCAAAGTGAAACCAAAGACCTAAGGTTTCCAACTTGTCAAACTTGTACTCATGATTTGGACCTTTCTAAAGATTCAAATGAAGGAACCTCTTCTTTCGGAATTCACTTTGGACCAAAATGTCAAACGAGGATTTGAACCAATCCTGTCAAACTTGTCCTCTTTATTTGGTCCATCGTAAAGATCCAAATGGAGGAACCTCTTGACCACATGATTTGGTCCATCCTAAAGATCCAAATGAAAGAAACTCATCTTTGGGAATCCTCTTTGGACCAAAATCTCAAACGAGGATCAGAAACAATCTTTTCAAAGTTGTCCTCATGATTTGGTCCATCCTCAAGGTCCAAAAGGAGGAACCTCTTCTTTGGGAATCCTCTTAGGACCAAAATATTGTACGAGGATCGGAAACAATCTTTTCAAAGTTTTCCTAATGATTCGGTTCATCCTTAAGATTCAAATGTAGGAACATAATCTTGTCAAGCGGAAGACCTAATTTGACATTTTGGTCCAAAGTGAATTCCTAAAGAAGAGGTTCCTCCATTTTGATCTCTAGAATGGACCAAATTATGTGGAAAATTTTGCCAAGATTGGTTCCGTCCTCGTTTGACATTTTGGTCCAAAGAGGATTCCCAAAGAAGAGATTCCTCTATTTGGATCTTTAGGATGGACTAAATAATGAGAACAACTTTGACAAGATTGGTTCCAAGAATCCTCTTTGGACAAAAATATCAAACGAGGATCAGAACCAATCTTGTCAAACTTGTCCTCATGATTTTTTCCATCCTAAATATCCAAATGGAGTAACCTCCTGTCCTCATGATTTTGTCCATCCTTAAGATCTAAATGGAGGAACCTCTTATTTGGGAATACTCTTTGGACCAAAATTTCGAACGAGGATCGAAACCAATCTAAAAACTTGTTTGTAATTGAAAAGCTTGTTTCCAAGTACTTGTTTCACTCACTAGACCAAGTTGAAACCATAGACCTAAGGTTTCCTGCTTGTCAAAGTTGTCCACATGATTTGGTCCATCCTATAAAGATTCAAATGGAGGAAACTCTTTTTTGGAATTCACTTTTGACAAAAGTATTGAACGACTATCGGAAACAATCTTGTCAAACTTGTCCTTATGATTTGGTCCATTCTAAAGATTAAAATGGAGGAACCTCTTCTTTAAGAATTAACTTTTGACCAAAATGTCGAATGAGGATCGGAACCAATCCAAAAACTTGTTTGTAAATGAAAAGCTTGTATCAAAGTACTTGTTTCACACTCTAGCAAAATGTAAACCGAAGACATAAAGTTTCCCGCTTGTCTTACTTGTTGTAAAGGGTAAAAATCGTCCACCCATGGGTCGTACAAGCAGGATCAATTCGAAAAGGATCAGACCTGGTATGGCCAAACTGCTAGGAATGGTGTCCTAGAACTTGTAATTATTTAATTATAATAATTTATTTCGAATAAATTAAATAATTAAACATAAGTTCTTTAGATTATCTAGACTGATTCAATTGATGATATTAGGAATATATGGAAATATATAAATATCAAACATTCAAATAGTAAAACCCTAAGTCACTCTTATGAAATCATGACTTAATATGTGAGTCATACGAGAGGATTAAAGTCGAGATGAGTAACTTAAAAGTGTCTACAGTAAAAGGATAACGTTTGGGAACCTTATTCTGGTAACACTGTTGATATCTTTGCATTTTGTTTATAGACAAATGATCTAATCCTGATCATTCATGTGGGAGACATGAAATGGAAGTATCATATGCAATGTTGATTGTATAAGATAGGACCACGATGTTCGATCAAATTTCTCATTAGTACCGTTTACGAGAAATAATCGAATATCAAACTAAGTTTATCAACCGTGATAGATCTCAATCCTGAGTGAAATGCGGACTACTATTTGTGGAGTTATGTTCTTTGACTCACATAGTTGAGAGCGATCTGTAAGAACGCTCAATACACTCCTGTTTTGGGAATATGACTAGATAAGTAGCTGGGAACTCATTTTCATGAGATGGAATTCATAACTTTCCTATAAATTAACTATATCAGTGCGATACCTAAATATTTTAGGAACTTTCGGAAACTCCCTTGATGTACTTATTCGAGACATGAACAAGTGGCGTCACGTCATCTATTGATCACAGAAGTATATTATCTCTAGTTCGACTAAAGATAAAGTTCATTGGAGAATCAGCGGGAACACAAGGACAAAGCGATAATTACAGGGGCAAAACGGTAAATTTATCCGCCTGTAATTATGAGGGTTTCACGTGAAGGATAATATCACAGATATAAATAATGATAAACTAAATGGACAATAACTCATCTATAGTGAGGGGAGTTCAACAATGAATTTATAGTGGAATTATTCATAGTTAGATAATAAGTAATTAACTGATTATGTGTTAATCACTTAATTGACTAATTATTAAGCCCATGATCTATAGGTCCATCGGGTCCCTATGCTAGCCCAAATATCGTAGTCGCGAAATCAAGTAGAAGAAATGGAAATTTTAAGTAAAGTGAATTACTTAAAATAGGCAATATTAATTGTTTAAATATTGAGTATATTTAAATGGTAATTAATATAAACATTATTAATTGTTTAAATAATGAGTTTATTTAAACAGGAGATTTATAATGAAATATTATTAATTAGATATTATTAATTATTTAAATATTGAGTATATTTAAATGGTAATTAATAATTTGAAATTAATTAACAATTATTAATAGTTTAAATAATTAATTTTATTTAAACGAAAATTAATAATTAAAATTAATTAATTAATAATAAAATATTGTCAATAAAATTATTAATTAAATAATGAGTTTATTTAATGGAAATTAATAATTATAATATTTATTATTAATTATTTAAATAATGAAAATTATTTAAATGGAAATTAATAATTAAATATAAATTTGATAATATTTAGTCGGGAGAAAATATTAATATTATTAATTATTTAAATAAAATATTTTATTTAAATGGTAATTAATAAATAAATTAATTAAGTTGGACTTATTAATTTAAGAGAGAGTTTCAAGCCCAATTGGATTAATGAACCCAATTGAGATTGGCCCAAAATAATTAATTAAATAAATTAGAATTTTTTATTAATTACTATTGTAATTTTCGACCATCATGGTTATTTTGGGAGAGATAATTGTTTGAATTATATCCTAAAATAAGTACATAGATTTATTTACCCAAGATAAATAAAATTAAGAAAATAAAATAATCTCCTATTTATCTATGGCATTTTCGAAATTGCAAGATAAAGGAAAAAGAGATAATCTTTTTTCTTTTTGTATTTATCTCTATAGATTAATTCTAATGTGATTAGGATTCCTATTTTCCTATAAATAGGAGGGTTGGGTTATTCATAAATCACACAATTAAATTCCTTAAAAATTCAGAATTCTCTCTTCCTTCTCCCTTCCCCCTTAGCCGATTTTCCCTAGTCTATTGGGAAGAAAATATTTTTTCTTCTTCCAAATTTCTTCTTAAGTTCGATCCCACAATCGGGTTTCGTTTGATCGATCGGGATATAGCGTAGAAGATCCGGTGTTGCTGAGGATTTGATGCTGTAAAGAAACCTCCAACCGATTCTCCATTAATTACTCAATGTAAGTTTCGGTTTGATTTTAATTTTCGAAAATATAAGCATGAATCTACATGTTTTTCACAAATTGCATGATGTTAATAGATCCGTTATTAAATGTTAATAAATTTACTAATAAATTTCCGCTATTTTAGTAAATCATCCCTTCACAAACGAGGCCCAATAAAGCCTAGTTCGAACTAGCAAGGCCAAACAAGCCCACGACTCAAGGGGTATATAAGTGTTAGGAATGATGTCCGAGAACTTGTAATTATTTAATAAATAAACATAAGTTCTTTATATTATCTAGATTGATTCAATTGACGATATTAGGAATATATGGAAATATATTAATATCAAACATTCAAATAGTAAACCCTAAGTTACTCTTATGAAATCACGACTTAGTAAGTGAGTCATACGAGAGGATTAAAGTCGAGATGAGTAACTTAAAAGTGTCTACAGTAAATGGATAACGTTTGGGTACCTTATCCTAGTAACACTGTTGATAGCTTCGCATTTTGTTTTTAGACAAATGATCTAATCCTGATCATTCATGTGGGAGACATGAAATGGAAGTATCATATGCAATGTTGATTGTATAAGACAGGACCACGATGTTCGATCAAATTTCTCATTAGTACCGTTTACGAGAAATGATCGAATATCAAACTAAGTTTATCAACAGTGATAGATCTCAATCCTGAGTGAAATGTGGACTCCTATTTATGGTGTTATGTTCTTTGATTCACATGGTTGAGAGCGATCTTTAAGAACGCTCAATACACTCCTGTTTTGGGAACATTGCTAGATAGGTAGCCAGGAACGCATCTTCACGAGATGGAATTCATAACTTTCCTATAAATTAACGGTATCAGTGCGATACCTAAACATTTTAGGAACTTTAGGAAACTCCCTAGATGTTCTGATTCGAGAAATGAACAAGTGGCGCCACGACTTCTATTGATCACAGAAGTATATTATCTCTAGTTTGACTAAAGATAATGTTCATTGGAGAATCAGCGGGAACACAAGGATAAAGCATTAATTACAGGGGCAAAACGGTAAATTTATCAGTCTGTAATTATGAGGGTTCCACGTGACGGATATATCACAGATATAAATAAAGATAAACTAAATGGACATAACTCATCTATAGTGAGAGAAGTTCAGCTATGAATCTATAGTGGAATTATTCATAGTTAGATAATAAGCAATTAACTGATTATGAGTTAATCACTTAATTGACTAATTATTAAGCCCATGATCTAAAGGTCCATCGGGTCCCTATGCTAGCCCAAATATCTTAGTCGCGAAATCAAGTAGAAAAAATGGAAATTTTTAAGTAAAGTGAATTACTTAAAATAGGCAATATTAATTGTTTAAATAATGATTTTATTTAAACAGGAAATTAATAATGAAATATTATTAATTAGACATTATTAATTATTTAAATATTGAGTATATTTAAATGGTAATTAATAATTTGAAATTAATTGAAAATTATTAATTGTTTAAATAATTAATTTTATTTGAACGGAAATTAATAATTAAAATTAATTAATTAATATTAAAATATTATCAAATAAAATTATTAATTAAATAATGAGTTTATTTAATGGAAATTGATAATTAAACTATTTATTATTAATTATTTAAATAATAAAAATTATTTAAATAGAAATTATAAATTAAATATAATTTGATAATATTTAGTCGGGAAAAAATATTATTATTATTAATTGTTTAAATAAAATATTTTATTTAAATGGTAATTAATAAATATATTAATTAAGTTGGACTTATTCATTTAAGAGAGAGTTTCAAGCCTAATTGGATTAATGAACCCAATTGCAATTGGCCCAAAATAATTAATTAAATAAATTTGATTTATTAATTATTAATTATTAATTTTTGCCATCATAGATAATTTGTAGGAGATAATTATTTGAATTATATCCTATAATAATTATATAGATTTATTTACCCAAGATAAATAAAATAAAGAAAAGAAAATATTCTCTTATTTATCTATGGCATTTTAGAAATACCAAGATAAAGGAAAGAGATAATTCTTTTTTCTTTTTGTATTTATCTCCATGGGTTAACCCTAATGTGATTAGGATTCCTATTTTCCTATAAATAGGATGCTTGGGTCCTTCATAAATCACACAATTCAATTCCTAAGAAATTTGGAATTCTCTCTTCCTCCTTCTCCCCCTTGCCGATTTTTCCCTCTTGATATTGGGAAGAAAAATATTTTTTCTTCTTCCCAATTTCTTCTAAAGTTCAATCCCACAATCGGGCTTCGTTTGATCAATCGGGATATAGCATAGAAGATCCGGTGTTGCTGAGGATTTGATGCTGTAAAGAAACCTCCAACCGATTCTCCATATATTACTCAATGTAAGTTTTATATTTTTAATTTTTGAAAATTTAAAGCATGAATCTATATGTTTTTATCACAAATTGCATGATATTAATAGATTAGTAATTAAATGTTAATTAGTTTACTAAATAAAATTCCGCTAGTTTAGTAAATCATCCCTTCAATAAGTGCTGCTAGCCCATCAAACCAAAGAGCTACACAACTATCTAAACCTAAATATTTTGGGCGGCTCCTTATCGGCAACTAACTTGATCGTCGAAGAGTCCTTGGCAGGCATCATCGGCCCTCCTTTGACTATTTTTTTTCTATCTCAGGTAAACGGAGCCACCGGAATCCAGCATGTGCTCAACTGTGCGAGAAATATCCCACACAGTTTGGCATCCACCGTGGGGCCGTTCACCAAGGCGTTACCAATAACCCTTGATACCAAGGAGGAAACCCCACAAATCTAGACAATGACCATCCTACTTGTCAACAGCCTAGTGAGCAAGAGAGCTCGAAAAGGTGAAGCTTCTCAGAACCTTCAAAATGATGATGAGGTGGAGCTGAAGACAGAATACTACCTGAAAATTGGGAAAAGGTCAGAGACCCAACCAGTGATGAGGGAGGCCCATTCAGGTTAAACGCCGGTGGAGAAACACCCAAAAAGTCTCGCCCCAAGGGAAAGTGTCGGAAGGCCACCACCACTGAGAAAAGGAAAAAGCTCCATTGAAAGTTAACATCTCAACAAAGGGGGAAAACATCTCGCTATGTGACTCATCCTCTGAGAAACACAACACGACGACTAGCCTACATGTCACTAGACTAACGAGCAAGCGAGCTTGAGAAGGTGAAGCTTCTAAGAACCTTCAAAACGAAAATGAGGTGGAGCTAAAGACAAAATATTCCCTGAAAATTGGGAAAAGGCCTGAGAACAAACCAGCGATGAGGGAGGCCCATCCAGGCCAAAAGCCGACGGAGAGAACCCCGAGAGGTCACGCGCCAGGCGACAGCGCCGGAAGGCCACCATCGCTGAGAAAGGGAAAAAGGTCCCGCTGAAAGCTAACAGCCCGACGAAAGGGGGGAAACGTCTCACTATGTAACCCATCCTCTGAGAAACGCAATGTCCGCTTTCCAGAACATGAGACTAAAGGAGTTTGATTCGACGCCGAAATACCAATAACCAATTGACCTCAACAAGACTCTACCGAAGGAGGTGAAAAGTGCCCGAGCCCTATTCGATCTGGGAGCTGAAGATGAGTTTATCCCTAATAAGTTGTGAAAAGGCCCGAGACCCAACCGGCGATGAGGGAGACCCATCCAGGCGAAAAGTCAGCGGAGAAACCCCAAAGAGGTCACGTGCCAGGCGACAGCGTCGGAAGGCCACCACCGCCGAGAAAGGGAAAAATGTCTCCCCATCCAGGAATGATTTAAGATCCAAGTTGACGACTCGACGATAAGGGGAGGACGTCTCGCATCAGTCAGAAAAATAGAATTAACCCAGAAAAAGGAGAACAATCAAGATCAAAGCCGGAGGACATGGCATGAACTTTGTACGTAGATGGATCGTCAAACTCTAAAGGATCAGCGGTCGGATTCATCTTGTCTACCCTAGAAGGCTATTTAATTGAACAGTCAACCCGCTTTGGGTTTGCCGCTTCAAACAACAAAGCTGAATACGAAGCATTGATAACTGGTCTACATATAGCGAAAGAACTAGGGGTAAGATGACTAAGGATAATAAGTGACTCGAACCAAATCAAGAGAAACTTCGGTCTAAAGATCCTAAAATGATGAGGTAATTACAAAAGGTTTAGACGTTCCTGCCCGTATTTGAGGATTTTGAGGAATTCAATATAGAGCAAATCCCCCGGGTGGAAAAAACCCACGCAGATATTTTGGCTAATCTAGGTCATGTGTCACAAGAAAATTCAAGAGAATGATCCCAGTCAAGTACTTGCCTGAGCCCAGCATCAATGTCGACTCAGACAAGTGGAGGGAAGTATATGGGATCTAAAAAACTATGCCAGTACATGACTAGACTATCGATGAGTCGGATTGGCAAACGCCTATCATCAACTATTTACGGAACAATTTCTTCTCTAATGAGAAGTTCGAAGCCCGAAAAGTCAGGATGAAGGTAGCACGATGCTCACACATATAGGGAGATCTGTACATGAGGTCCTTCAACGGATCGTATCTGAAATGTCTAGGAAAACTGGAAAGCTCATATGTCCTAAGAAACCACATCTTAGACACCGCAAAAACCCGGTCCATTCTGGAACCAGTCAAAAGTCGACATCTCGACTGTCCGGTGAAGACAGGAGAACGAAAAAGAGGTCAGAATCCCCTATAGTCCAAAACTCTCCCAATGGACTCGCTTCATTTGAAACACTGGGTTCAAAGGACCCCAACGAGGCCAAACCGTCATCCGGATGTCCAAGTCCATGTTATTAGTCTTAGGACACCATCAAACTTGAATGGAACGGGGAAGCCCCCCTTACCAGATATCATGAGGGCGCTCGAAGCCGATAAAGGAGGAGAAACGAGAGGTTGATCGGATGACTTCGGGCGGTTGGAGGATCCTCACAGGCATTGAGGACAACATCCAATCGACCCAAATGGACCCTAACCAACCATACAAGCATTGAAGATCACACCAAGACAAAGGGCTAGAAAAACTGCTTAACAGATGTCAAATGTGAAACGAAAGGGTTTTCCAGCGAGGAAACACCATTGAAGTTCAAGATATCTGGGAAAAGCAACAAGAACGGTTCCAATGAACCCTAAACAACTTGTCCTCATGATTTGGTCCATCCTAAAGATCCAAATGGATGAAACTCTTCCTTGGGAATCCTCTTTGGACCAATATATCCAACAAGGATAGAACAAATCTTGTCAAAGTTATCCTCATGATTTGGTCCATTCAAAATATCTGAATGGAGGAACCTCTTCTTTAGGAATCATCTTTGGGCCAAAATGTCGATCGAGGATCGAAACCAATACAAAAACTTGTTTGTAATTGAAAAGCATGTTTCAAAGTACTTGTTTCACTCTCTAGACCAAAGTGAAACCAAAAGACCTAACGTTTCCCGCTTGTCAAAGTTGTACTCATGATTTACTCCATTCTAAAGATCCAAACGGAGGAAACTCTTCTTTGGTATTCCTCTTTGAACCAAAATGTCGAACGAGGATCGGAATCAATCAAGTAAAACTTATCCTCATGATTTGCGCCATCCTAAAGAATCAAATGGCTGAACCTCTTGCCCTCATAATTTTGTCCATCCTAAAGATCCAAATAGAGGAACCTCTTCTTTGGGAATCCTCTTAGTATCAAAATATCGAACGAGGATAAGAAAAAAGCTTGTCAAAGTTGTCCTCATGATTTCGTCCATCCTAAAGATCCAATTGGAGGAACCACTTCCTTTGGAATCCTCAAGGGGACCAAAACGTCGATTGAGGATCGAAACCAATAGAAAAACTTGTTTGTAATTAAAAAGCTTGTTTCAAAGTAATTGTTTCACTCTCTAGACCAAATTCAAAACCAAAGGCCTAAGGTTTCCCACTTTTCAAAATTGTCCTCATGATTTGGTCCATCCTAAAGATCCAAATGGAGGAACTTCTTGTCCTCTTGATTAGATCTATCCTAAAGATCCATGTAGAGGAACCTTTTCTTTGGGAATCCTCATTGGACCAAAATGTAGAATGTCAAAGTTGTCCTCTTTATTTGGTTCATCCTGAAGATTGAAATGGAGGAAACTCTTCTTTGGGAATCCTTTTTGGACCACAATGTCAAAGGAGGATCGAAACCAATCTTGTCAAACTTGTCCTCAAGATTTGTCCCATCCTATAGATCCAATTGAAGGAATCTCTTCTTTGGGAGTTTTCTTTAGACAAAAATGTCGAACGTCAAAGTTGTCCACATGATCTGGTCCATCCTAAATATTCAAATGGAGGAAACTCTTCTTTCGGAATCCTCTTTGGACCAAAATATCAAACAAGGATCAGAACCAGTCTTGTCAAACTTGTCCTCATGATTTGTCCCATCCTATAGATCCAAATGGAGGAATCTCTTCTTTGAGAATCCTCTTTGGACAAAAATGTTGTACGTCAAAGTTGTCCTCATGATCTGGTAAATCCTAAAGATTCAAATGGACGAAACTCTTCTTTGGGAATCATCTTTGGACCAAAAATATCAAACAAGGATCAGAACAAATCTTGTCAAACTTGTCCTCATGATTTGGTCCAACCTAAAGATCCAAATGGAGGAACCTCTTATTTGGGAATCCACTTAAGACAAAAATATCGAACGAGGATCGGAAACAATCTTGTATAGTTGGCCTTATGATTCCATCCATCCTTAAGATTCAAATGGAGGAACCCTTTCTTTGGGAATTCACTTTGGACCAAAATGTCGAACAAGGATTGGAAGCAATCAAAAAACTGGTTTCCCACTTGTGAAAGTTGTCCTCATGATTTGGTCTATCATAAATATCCAAATGGAGGAAACTCTTCTTTGGAAATCCTCTTTGAACCAAAATGTCAAACGAGGGTCGGAACCAATCTTGTCAAACATGTCCTCATGATTTGGCCCATCGTAAAGATCCAAATGTCGGAACCTCTTCTCCTTATGATTTGGTCCATCCTAAAGATCCAAATGGATGAACCTCTTGTCCTCATGATTTGGTCCATCCCAAAGATCAAAATGGAGGAAACTCTTTTTTAGGAATCCTCTTTGGATCAAAATGACGAACGTCAAAGTTGTCCTCTTTATTTGGTCTATCGTAAAGATCCAAATTGAGGAACCTCTTCCTTTGGAATCCTCTTTTGACCAAAATATCGAATAACAATCAAAACCAATCTTGTCAAGCTTGTCCCCATGATTTGGTCAATCTTAAAGATTCATATGGAGGAACCTCTTCTTTGGGAAATCACTTTGGACTAAAATGTTGATCGAGGATTATAACCAATCCAAAAACTTGTTTATTATTGAAAAGCTTGTTGCAAAGTACTTGTTTAACTTTCTAGACCAAAGTTAAACCAAAGACCTAAGGTTTCCCACCTGTCAAAGTGTTCTCATGATTTCGTCCATCCTAAAGATCCAAATGGAGGAACCTCTTCTATGGGAATGCCCTTTGGAAGAAAATATCGAACGAGAATAAGAACTAATCTTGTCAAAGTTGTCCTCATGATACAGTCCATCCTAAAGATCCAAATGGAGAAACCTATTCTTTGGGAATCCTCTTTGGACCCATATATCGAATGTCAAAGTTGTCCTCATGATTCGGTCCATCTTAAAGATCCAAATGGAGGAACCTATTCTTTGGGAAACCTCTTTGGACCAAAATGTCAAACAGGACGGAACCGATCTTGTCAAAGTTGTACTCATGATTTGATCCATTGTAAAGATTCAAATGGAGGAACCTCTTCTTTGAGATTTCGCTTTGGACCAAAATCTCGAACGAGGATTGGAACCAATCCAAAAACTTGTTTGTAATTGAAAAGCTTATGTCAAATTACTTCTTTCACTCTCTTGACCAAAGTTAAACCAAAGACCTAAGGTTTCCCCCTTGTCAAAGTTGTCCTCATGATTTGGTCCATCCTAAATATCCACGTAGAGGAAACTCTTCTTTGGGAATCCTCTTAGGTCAAATATGTCGAACAAGGATTGGAACCAATCCAAAAACATGTTTGTAATTGAAAAGCTTGTATCAAAGTACTTGTTTCACTCTCTAGACCAGAGTGAAACCAAAGACCTAAGGTTAACCACTTGGCAAAGTTGTCCTAATGATTTGGCTCATCCTAAATATACAAATGGAGGAAACTCTTCTTTGGGAATCCTCTTTTGACCAAAATGTCAAACGAGTATTGGAACCAATCTTGTAAAACTTGTCCTCTTGATTTTGTCCATCCTAAAGATCCAAATGGAGGAACCTCTTGTCCTCATTATTTTGTCCATCCTAAAGATCCAAATGGTGGAATCTCTTATTTGGGAATTCTCTTAGGACCAATCTGTCGAACAAATATTTGAATCAATCCAAAAACTTGTTTGTAATTGAAAAGCTTATATTAAAGTACTTGTTTCACTCTCCAGACCAAAATAAAACCAAAGACCTAAGGTTTCCCACTTGTCAAATTGTCCTCGTGATTTGGTCCATCCAAAAGATCCAAATGGATGAACCTCTTGTCCTCATGATTTGGTCCATCCTATAGATCCAAATGGAGGAACGTCTTCTTTGGAATCCTCTGAGGAGAAAAATATCAAACGAGGATCAGAAAAAATCTTGTCATAGTTGTCCTCATGATTTGGTTGATCCTAAAGATCCAAATGGAGGAAACTCTTCTTTGGTTATCCTCTTTGGAACAAATTGTCCAACGTGGTTCGGAACCAATCTTGTCAAACTTGTCCTCTTGAATTGGTCCATCCTAAAGATCCATATGGAGGAACCTCTTGTCCTCATAACATGGTCCATCTTAAAGATGCAAATGGAAGAAACTATTGTCCTCATGATTTGGTCCATCCTAAAAATCCAAATGGAGGAAGCTCCTCTTTGGACCAAAATGTCGAACGTCAAAGTTTTTTTCTTGATTTGGTCTATCCTAAAGATCCAAATGGAGGAAGCTCTGCTTTGAGAATCATCTTTGGACAAAAATGTCGAACGTCAAAGTAGTCCTCTTTATTTGGTCCATCCTAAAAATCTAAATGGAGGAACCACTTCTTTGTGAATCCTCTTTGGACCAAAATGCCGAATGTCAAAGTTGTCCTCTTGATTTGGTCCATCATAAAGATCAAAATGGTTGAAACTCTTGATATGAAAACCCTTTCGAAATGCTCTTTGAACCCTTAAACCTAACTAAGGAACCAGAGAGATCAAGACCAAAGAACCCACATATGCTGTTTGACGCAACCCATAAGGACATTCTAAAAGAATAGGTTCCTCCAATTGGATCTTTAGGATAGACGAAATTAGGAAGACAACTTGGACAAGATTGGTTACGATCCTCGTTCAATAATTTTTTTAAAAGAAGAGTTTCCTCCATATGGATCATTAGGATGGACCAAATCATGAGGACAACTTTGACAAATGGGAAACCTTATGTCCTTGGTTCAATTTGGGGTAGATAGTGAATCAAGTACTTTGATGCAAGCTATTTGATTACAAACAAGTTTTTGGATTTGTTCCAATCCTCGTTCGACATTTTTGTCCAAAGAGGATTCCCAAAGAAGTGTTTCCTCCACTTGGATCTTTAAGATGGAGAAAATCATGAAAACAAGAGGTTCCTCCATTTGGATCTTTAGGATGGACCAAATCATGAGGAAAAGTTCGACAAGATTGGTTCCAGTTCCTTGACATTTTGGTCCAAAGAGGATTCCTATAGCAAAGGTTCCTCCATTTGGATCTTTAGGATGCACCAAATCATGAAGACAAGAGGTTTCTCTATTTGGATCTTTAGGATGGACCAAATCAAGAGGACAACTTTGACGTTCGACATTTTGGTCCAAGAGGATTACCAAAGAATAGGTTCCACCATTTGGATCTTTAGACTGGACCAAATCATGAGGACAAGAGGTTCTGATATGAATCAAGGAGCCTTAATATTGATCATTGCCAGAATTGCATTTATTACTTTCCAAGTTTATGACAAGCTCAAGCTACAAGCTAAGTTCAATCAATGCAACATCAAAGTTCAAGCTTATATACATCAATAAATGGAAGTCAAGTTCAAGCCTAGTTCATTAAATGGAAGTCAAGTTCAAGCCTAGTTCATTAAAAACAAGCCAAGTTCAAACTCAAGTTCATTTAATGCAACCGAAGCTCATTTAATGCAACCGAAGCTCATTTAATGCAACTCAAGCTTATTCAATGCAACTCAACTTTGATCCTGATTGCAAGGCACTTATTTAAAGACAACTTAATTTATTCATTATTCCCGCATTTAGAGTTATTATATGTTACAAAATATGATAGGTTATAAATTTGGAAAAGTCATGTCCGTTACACTTTAATTTTCACTATCAATTATCATTATTTTTGTAAGTTACAACTCTAGGACTTTAATGGCTTTTATATTTCGAAATTTTTGGTCATTTGAAGGCTATATAATGCTTTCCTCTTCATTGTAACAATCAAAATTGTTGAAGTTAAAATACAAAGTCTCATTGAGAGGTTTTCTTTGAATTGTTTTATTTGAATTTGTCATTGCTTGTGTTTAGGGTGGTTGTAGAATCGAGCCATTAGGATTGATCATTCTAATTTTTTGGACTGATTCGAAACTAGAACAAGAAATCCAACTCTTATCTTTTGATCTTTGATCATAGAATAATCATTTTCTAGCCTTTTTCCTTGGGTTGTGTCAAATGGCATATGTGGGTTCTTTGGTCTTGATCTTTTGGGGTCTTTAGTTAAGTTTAAGGGTTCTAAGAGCATTTCGAAAGGGTTTTCATATCAGGTTCCTCCATTTGGATCTTTAGGATGGACAAATTCGTTAGGACAAGTTTGACAAGATTGTTTACGATCCTTGTTCTACATTTTGGTCCAAAGAGGATTCCCAAAGAAGATTTTTCTCCATTTGGATCTTTAGAATGGACCAAATCATGAGGACAAGAGGTTCCTCCATTTAGAACTTTTGTATGGACTAAATCATGAGGTAAATCTTGACAAAATTGTTTCCGATCCTCGTTTGACATATTGGTCCAAAAAGGATTCCTAAAGAAGAGTTTTCTCCATTTGTTTCTTTAGGATGGACCAAATCATGAGGATAAGAGGTTCCTCTATTTGGATCTTTAGTATGGACTAAATCATGAGGGAAAATTTGACAAGATTCTTTTCGATCTTCATTTGACATATTGGTCCAAAGAGGATTCCCAAAGAAGAGTTTCCTCCATTTGGATCTTTAAGATGGACCAAATCCATAACACAACTTTAACGTTCGACATTTTGTTCAAAAGAGGATTCCCAAAGAATTGTTTCCCCATTTGAATCTTTAGAATGGACAAAACCAAGACGACAACTTTGACGATCCATATTATAATTTGTTTGTAGTTGAAAGCTTGTATCAAAGTACTTGTTTCACTCTCTAGACCAAAGTGAAACTAAAGACCTAAGGTTTCCCACTTGCAAAATTGTCCTCATGATTTTGTACAACCTAAAGATCCAAATGGAAGAACCTCTTCTTTGGGAATCCTCTTTGGACCAAAATGTCAAATGGGGATCGGAACCAATCTTTTCAAAGGTGTCCTCAAGATTTAGTCCATTCTAAAAATCCAAATGGAGAAAACTCTTCCTTGGGAATCCTCTTTGGACTAAATTGTCGAACGAGGATGGAAACCAATCCAAAAACCTGTTATTAATTGAAAAGAATGTTTCAAACTACTTGTTTCACTCTCTAAAACAAAGTGAAACAAAAGACCTAAGGTTTCCCACTTGTCAAAGTTGTCCTCATGATTTGGTTTATCCTAAAGATACAAATGGAGGAACCTCTTGTCCTCATGATTTGGTCCATTCTAAAGATCCAAATGGAGGAAACTATTCTATAAGAATCCTCTTTGGATCAAAATATTCAACGAGAATCGGAACCAATCTTATCAAACTTGTCTTCATGATTTGGTCAATCCTAAAGATCCAAGTGGAGGAACCGCTTGTCCTCATGATTTGGTCCAACCTAAAGATCCAATTGGAGGAACCTATTAGGACCAAAATATTGAACAAGGATCGGAAACAATCTTTTCAATGTTGTCCTCATGATTTGGTCCATCCTAAAGACTCAAATGGAGGAACCTCTTGTCCTCATGATTTGGTCCATCCTAAAGATCCAAATGGAGGAAACTATTCTATAAGAATCCTCTTTGGATCAAAATATTCAACGAGAATTGGAACCAATCTTATCAAACTTGTCTTCATGATTTGGTCAATCCTAAAGATCCAAGTGGAGGAACCGCTTGTCCTCATGATTTGGTCCAACCTAAAGATCCAATTGGAGGAACCTATTAGGACCAAAATATTGAACAAGGATCGGAAACAATCTTTTCAATGTTGTCCTCATGATTTGGTCCATCCTAAAGACTCAAATGGAGGAACCTCTTCTTTGGGAATTTATTTTGGACCATAATGTCGATCGAGGATTGTAACCAATCCAAAAACATGTTTGTAATTGAAAAGCTTGTATCGAAGTACTTGTTTCATTCTCTAGACCAAAGTGAAACCAAAGTTCTAAGGTTTTGCACTTGTGAAAGTTGTTCATATGATTTGGTCAATCCTAATGATCCAAATGGATGAACCTATTCTTTGGGAATCCTCTTTGGATTAAAATGTCGAACGTCAAAGTTGTCCTCTTGATTTGGTCCATCCTCAAGATCCAAATGGAGGAAACTCTTCTTTGGGAATCCTCTTTGGACCGAAATATAGAATGAGGATGAAACTATTATTGTCAAAGTTGTCCTCATGATTTGTTTCATCCTAAAAATCAAAATGGAGAAACCTCTTCTTTGGGAATTCTTTTTGGACCAAAATGTCAAACAAGGATCAAAACCAATCATGTGAAACTTGTCCTCATAATTTGGTCCATCCTAAAGATCCAAATGAAGAAACCTCTTCTTTGGGAATCCTCTTAAAACCAAATATCGAACGAGGATCGGAAGCAATCATATCAAAGTTGTCCTCATGATTTGGTCCATCCTAAAGTTCCAAAGGGAGGAAACTCTTCTTTGGGAATCCACTTTGGTTCAAAATGTCGAATGAAGATAAGAACCAACCCAAAATCTTGTTTGTAATTTAAAAGCATGTTTCAAAGTATTTGTTTCACTATCTATACCAAATTGAAACCATAGACCTAACGTTTCCCGCTTGTCATAGTTGTCATCATGATTTGGTCCATCCAAATGATCGAAATGTCTGAACCTCTACTTTGGGATTCATCTTTGGACCAAAATGTCGAACGTCAGAGTTGTCCTCATGATTTTGGTCCTTCCTAAAGATCCAAATGGAGGAAAATCATCTTTGGGAATCCTCTTTGGACAAAAATGTCAAACTAGGATTGGAACCAATCTTGTCAAACTTGTCCTCATGATTTTGTCCATCCTAAAGATCCAAATGGAAGAACCTCTACTTTCGAAATCCTGTTTGGACCAAAATCTCATACGAGGATCAGAACCAATCTTGTCAAACTTGTCCTTCTGATTTGGTCCGTCCTAAAGATCCAAATGGAGGAACCTTTACTTTGGGAATCCTCTTTGGACCAAAATGTCATACGATGATCCGAACCAATTTTGTCAAACTTCTCCTCATGATTTGGTCCATCCTAAAGATCAAAATGGAGGAACCTCTTGTCCTCATGATTTGGTCCATCATAAAGATCCAAATGGAGGAACCTAATCTTTGGGAATTCTCTTTGGACTAAAATGTTGAACGTCAAAGTTTTCCTTTGATTTGGTCCATCCTAAAGATCCAAATGGAGGAAACTCTTGTTTGGGAATCCTCTTTGTTCCAAAATGTCAAACGAGGTTCGGAACAAATCTTGTCAAACTTGTCTTCATGATTTGGTCCATCCTAAAGATCCAAATGGAGGAACCGCTTGTCCTCATGATTTGGTCAAACCTAAAGATCCAATTGGAGGAATCTATTAGGGCTAAAATATTGAACAAGGATCGGAAACAATCTATTCAAAGTTGTCCTCATGATTTTTTCCATCCTAAAGATTCAAATTGAGGAACTTCTTCTTTGGGAATCCTCTTTGGACCAAAATGTCAAACTAGGATCGGAACCAATCTTGTCAAACTTGTCCTCATGATTTGGTTCATCATAAAGATCCAAATTGAATAACCTCTACTTTCAGAATCCTCTTTCGACAAAAATGTCATACAAGAATAAAAACCAATCGTATGATTTTGTCCGTCCTAAAGATCCAAATGGAAGAACCTCTTCTTTGGGAATCCTCTTTGGACCAAAATGTCATACGAGGATCCGAACCAATTTTGTCAAACTTGTCCTCAGGATTTGGTCCATCCTAAATATCTAAATGGTAGAACCTCTTGTCCTCATGATTTGGTCCATCATAAAAATCGAAATGGAGGAACCTATTCTTTGGGAATTCTCTTTGGACCAAAATATCGAATGTCAAAGTTGTCCTCTTGATTTGGTCAATCCTAAAGGTCCAAATGGAGGAAATTTTCTTTGGGAATCCTCTTTGAACCAAAATACAAATGAGGATCGGAACCAATCTTCTAAAACTAGTCCTAATGATTTTGTCCATTCTAAAGATCCAAAAGGAGGAACCTCTTCGTTGGGAATCGTCTTGAGACCAAAATCTCGCACGAGGATCGGAAATAATCTTGTCAATGATGTCCTCATGATTCGGTCCATCCAAAAGATCCAATTAGAGGAACCTCTTGTCCTCATGATTTGGTTCATCCTAAAGATCCAATTTGAGGAAACTCTTCTTTGGGAATACTCTTTGGACCACAATGTCAAACGAGGATCGGAACCAATCTTCGCAAATTTGTCGTCACAATTTAGTCCATCCTAAAGATCAAAATGGATGAACCTCTTGTCCTCATAGTTTGGTCCATCCTAAATATCCAAATGGAGTAACATCTTGTCCTCATGATTTGGTCTGTCCTAAAGATTGAAATTGAGGAACCTCTTCTTTGGGTATCTTCTTCGGACTAAAATATCGAACGACGATCGGAAACAATAATGTCAAAGTTGTCCTCATGATTTGGTCGATCCTAAAGATCAAAATGGAGAAACCTCTTGTCCTCATGATTCGGTCCATCCTAAAGATCCAAATAAAGGAAACTCTTCTTTGGGAATACTCTTTGGACCAAAATGTCCAACGAGGAGCGGAACCAATCTTGGGAAATTTGTCTTAATCATTTAGTCCATCCTAAAGATCCAAATGGATGAATCTCTTCTCCTCATGATTTGGTCCATTCTAATGATCCAAATGGAGAAACTTCTTTTTGGGAATCTTTTTTGGATAAAAATATCGAATGAGGATCAGAACCAATCTTTTCAAACTTGTCCTCATGATTCGGTCCATCCGAAAGATCCAAATGGAGGAACCTCTTCTTTAGGAATCCTCTTAGGACTAGAATATCGAACGAGAATCGGAAAAAATCTTGTAAAAGTTGTCCTCATGATTTTTTCCATCCTAAAGATCCAGATGGAGGAACCTATTCTTTGGGAATCCTCTTTGGACCAAAATATCGAACGTCAAAGTTTTCATCATGATTTGGTCCATGCTAAAGATCCACATGGAGGAACCTCTTCTTTGGGAATCCTCTTAAGACAAAAATATCGAACGAGGATCGAAAAAAATCTTGTCCTCATGATTCGGTCCATCCTAAAGATCCAAATGGAGGAAGCTATTCTTTGGGAATCCTTTTTGGACCCAAATGTCGAACGTCAAAGTTGTCCTCTTTATTTGATCATCTTTGGGAATGTTCTTTGGATAAAAATATCGAACGAGGATTAGAACCAATATTGTCACAGTTGTCCTCATGATTTGGTCCATCCTAAAGATCCAAATTGAGGAACCTCTTGTCTTTATGATTTGGTCCATCTTAATGATTCAAATGGAGGAACCTGTTCTTAGGGAATCCTTTTTAGACCAAAATGTTGAACGTCAAAGTTGTCTTCTTGATTTGGTCCATCAAAAAGATCCAAATGGAGGAACCTATTCTTTGGGAATCCTCTTTGGACCAAAATGAAAACCTCAAAGTTGTTCTTTTGATTTGGTTCTTCCTAAAGATCCAAATGGAGGAAACTCTTATTTTTTAATCATTTTTGAACCAAAATATCAAACGAGGATCAGAACCAATCTTGTCAATTTGATCCTCATGATTTGGTCCATCCTAAAGATCTTTATACCAAAGTGAAACCAAAGACCTAAGGTTTCCCACTATTCAAAGTTGTCTTGATGATTTGGTCCATCCTAAATATCCAAGTGGAGGAAACTCTCTTTGGGAATCCTCTTTCGACCAATATGTCGAACCACAATTGGAACCAATCCAAAAACTTGTTTGTAATTAAAAAGCTTGTATCAGAGTACTTGTTGTACTCTCAAGACCAAAGTGAAACCAAAGACCTAATGTTTCCCATTTGTCAAAATTTTCCTCATGATTTGGTCCATCCTAAAGATCCAAATGGAGAAAACTCTTCTTTGGGAATCCTCTTTGGACCAAAATGTCGAACGTCAAAGTTGTCGTCTTGATTTGGTCCATCCTGAAGATCCAAATGGAGGAAACTCTTCTTTTAGAATCCTCTTTGGACCAAAATGTCAAACGAGGTTAGGAACCAATCTTGTCAAAGTTGTCGTCATGATTTTGTCGATCCTAAAGATTCAAATTGAGGATCCTCATCTTTGAAAACTCACTTTGGACCAAAATGTCGAACGAGGATTAGAACCAATCCAAAAACTTATTTGTAATTGAAAAGCTTGTATCAAAGTACTCGTTTCACTCTCTAAACCAAAGTGAAACCAAAGACTTATGGTTTCCCACTATTCAAAGTTGTCCTGATGTTTTGGTCCATCCTAAATATCCAAGTGGAGGAAACTCTCTTTAGGAATCCTCTTTGGACTAATATGTCAAACCACCATAGGAACCAATCCAAAAACTTGTTTGTAATTGAAAAGCTTGTATCAAAGTACTTGTATCACTGTTTAGACCAATCTAAAACCAAAGACCTAATGTAAGGGCCCGAGGGTTTGACGTTGGGTAATTGAAAATTTAATTTTATTGGTATACTGTAATTAGTGAATAAAAGTGTGGAAAATTATTTTCTATATGAATTTTGGTTAATTAGTAATTAACCATAGTTTATTTAACAAAGGGTGGAGAATTAAATTAAAAGGGAAATTATTAACAATGGCTAATTTAGTGAAAAGGGCTTGTTAGCAAAAGGAAATAGGAAGAAGGGTTTATATTAAATATTGGAGGTGGAGGGGTTTAGTGGAGAAAATGAGGAGGTGGAGGGGGTGAAAAGAAAATAGAATTTAGATTTCATTTTTGATTTTGAAAATTAAAACTTTATAAATGGAATTTACGGAAAAATAAAGGAAAAAGAAAAGAAATCCCTCATCTTTCTCCCCTCCCAAACGTGAGCTCTCTCTTCCCTTCCCCTTCATTTTTTTTCAATCTTCCTTCATCCAATCTTAGTGTTTGTGGGTGAATTCAAAGAGGTTCTAATAGGAAGATTCATACAAGAATCAAGAGGAATAATCTAGATTCATGGTAAATTCTTAATCTAGAATTTCAAGTTTTCTAAGTTTTTTCCATGGAAGTTGCTTGAATCCTATTGTTTAGTGTTTATGGAGTAGTTGAATGTGGGTTTTCTTACATTTAAAATTCTGGAATTTAAACTTAAGGTGATGTTGATAAACCCTAAGAACTATTAGATTGGGAAAACTCTTAACCACCATTAATGGTGAAAATCTTAGCTTCTAGCTTTTGTAAATTTAAAAGTTTCTTGACTTGTATTGGAGAGTTCTTGAATCTTGAAATCCATGTGTTAATAATGAATTTGGGCTTTAAAGTTCTTACATATTGAAAGAAGATGATGGAAGCCATGGTTGGGTGTAAGCTCTCATAAACTCCATTAATGGTTGTTTTTCCCAAGCTTCTAGCTTTTTCAATTTTTGAGTTTTCTTGACTTTTATTTAACAACTGTTAATTCTGGAATATATGAGTGCCTAAATATGTTTTTGACACATGAAAAACATCTGAAGAGCAAAGGAAAGAATTCTTGAAAATTCTCAAATTTGGCCAAAATACTAGTTTTAAACCTAGCTAGTTTTGGGTGTTTCTTTGATTAATCTATAAAAGTTATCAATTCTGGAAATTTTGGATGTTTATATGTATATTTTATACATGGAAAACACATTGGAAGATCAACTTAATGAGTTTTTGGCATATTTTCAATTTGACAAAAAATTGCACTTTAAGTTGACTAGTTTTCTTTATTTTGTGTGTTGCTTGATTCTTATTAAAGGGCTATGCATTCTGGAGCATTTGGGTGTTTAAATATATATATGTAGCAAGGAAACCACCTTAGGGCATCAATCCAATGTATATTCCATAAGTACCCTTTGTTTTGCCGAAAATTACATCCCAAATCACCTAGTTTTGAAACTTTTATCACTAACCGGGTTCGGGGTTATATGTGTTTGATAGGGGCTGACTTGTAATGTTTATATTAGACTAAACATATATGGATTAACTTATTGTAAAACAAAGACGAGCGGATACAATCGGAGCAAACTTTGAAGATGAGAACATAAAGAATCGGAAGGGTGAATGGCGAGCATTCACGGGTTTTGTTTTTCCAAGTCGTTTTGAACGAGGAAGTGTAACGTCCCATTACTTTTGGAGGTAAATTTTTTTTATTTTAAATAAAATATTTAAGTTTAGTTTAAACTTAGTAATTTCGAGTTTAGTAGTTATTTTCGTTCGAAAGTCTTTTCAATCCTTTTATGACTTAAAATTAGTTTCGGTGACATTAATAATTATTAACGGGCCAATTAATAATTATTAATCACCTTTAGATTAGTTTAAGAGCTTCGGGTTTCGTTTTAAAAGCAAAAAGTAAAAGAAGGACGTAGGCGTAATTTCCAATTTCTTAAAAATATCAAGTTACTATTCATCAACTCTTTAAAAACCCATCCTTAGCCAAATATAGAGAAATTTGCTCATCTTTTTCTCTCCCAAAACCCCCCAAACCCGAGTAGGAAGAGGAGAAAGAAAGTGTCGGATCTCCCTCGTTTCTTGGCCGATTTTGTCTTGCCTTAGCTCGTTGGAAAGCTCTCGCAACAAGATTTCTACCCATCCTACATTTGAAGCCTTTCCATCCACTTCCAAGGAACGAAAAGGTGAGGGAAATTCTTTAAAATATGGGTATTGTTGATTTTGAAATTCTATCTTTGGTTTATGATTGAATTCATCCTTTTCCTTTGGGTTTTGGTAGTTGTTAGCTAAAAGATCCTACCTAGGGTTGATGCATGTTTATCCTTTGCCCTAATTTTTGATTGAGTGAAAAACTCGACACCGTCGATTCACCCCTTTTGCGTGGACTGTTATGTGTAGTGTAGAAGTGTTTTATTTTCGTTTTCCTTTAAATTTATGTGGTTAATTCTAGCCCCTAAACCCCTAATTAATGTTACCCATTATTTGATTCGACCTCAAAAGTGCCTAAAACGAACCAGGATTTCATCTAAAGTGCCAAAAACCGGAAATGCTCTCTTCTCCAAATCACCCTTAGGGCCATGAGCATCAAGTCCCCATCCCGGGCTGTTTTCGTCTTTTATTTGGTTATATGTCGAACGTTGTTCTTTTTGTTAAATTAATGTATGTTAGATGTAATTAAATTGTAGATTTTAGAAACCATTCACGGGATTTATCCTCCGGCTCGTAAGAGGACGACTTTTTCTCAATGTGAGTTTAAAATGGAAATTAGTGATTTTATGAATTATGTTTCATTACGATATTGTTTATCAAGGTTAAGAGGGAAACTAACTTCTGAAAGTTATTATCTTGGTTGGTGACTTTAAACTCGGAAGTGAGTGGAGTGACTTTGGAATTCTTATGAAATTGGAAGTTTAAGGAACTTTGAGTGGTTTGGAAGTCTTGTAAGATGAATTGAAGAGTTTTAGATGAAATTGGAGATTTTAGAGAAAGTGGCTTAGAAGTTACATTTGAGTGTTAACGCGTGTAATTCAATAGTTTGTGTTCTTTAGTACTTTAGTATATCTCATTTAAGTAATCTAACTTACTAAGTGACTTGATGATTGTGATATGGTAATACCGTACGGGCTTAATATGTGATATTGATCCATATGGTATACCCGATACGATGATTGTGATATGGTAATACCATACGGGCTTAGTATGTGATATTGATCCATATGGTATACCCGAAACGATGATTGTGATATGGTAATACCGTACGGGCTTAGTATGTGATTTTGATCCATATGGCATACCCGATACGATGATTGTAATATGGTAATACCGTACGGGCTTAGTATGTGATATTGATCCATATGGTATACCCGATACGATGATTGTGATATCGTAATACCGTACGGGCTTAGTATGTGATATTGATCCATATGGTAAACCCGATACGATGAAACCGGGTTGGTAACAAAGAATGCTAGTATTACAGTTACATATACTCATTAGAATGGATAGAAAGATTAGTAATAACCGGTACTTTTACTTAAAGTCTTAATATCGTTACTTTACAAGAAGTATGTTATGCATTGTCGATTGTGTTGAATTTGGAATGTGGAATGGGTAGTAAAAGTGAAATATAGGCCTTTGGACACAATTTCCTTTATGGAATTTGGTTCATAGGATTACTTGCTTTCATTTTACTCTCACTAGCATGTTTATGCTAATGTTGCTACATTTACAAATTTTTCAGGTAAGACTCGTGGTAGAGGACGAGGAAGAGGAGGTGGCACCGCTTGACTTATCGAGATGATGAATGGACAGACACACGACTGGTTTTGATGTAGCATTCTTGAAATACTTACAGACATAATATTACATTTTTCTTATGTTTCATTTTGAGCTCGATGGAGCATTTGTATATGTTTTTGGGACTTTAAAACTTTCTTTAGGAGTTTTATCATAGTAAGGAATGTGAAATCCAGGTTTATTGCTTTTTTCTGAAAATTGGGTTGTAAACAGGTTTTAATAATCCGATTTTTAAATGGACCCATGACGTTTTTCTTTAAAATCAAGTCTTTCATTGTGCATTTTAATAAAAAGGATTTTACGAGTTTTGGGTCATTATAGGAAGTGTGGTGTGGGTGGTATTAAGTGTTAGTATGGTTGGTAAGGTTTAGTGTTTAAGAGAATTGTGGAAACGGATATTGGCTCCGTAGTGGCTAAAGGAGCCGAAATGTTAATTAGTTTAAAATCGGTTCATGTTTTGATAGTTATTCATTTAAGCATGCCTATTTGCTTTATTAATATGTTCATAGTCCATGAACGAGTCATATACTGATTTGGGGCTATGATTATGCATATTTGTCATGTTTTTTATTTATGCTCGAGGAATAGTTATGAATGAGATAATAGAGAAAAGTGTGAATGTGAACCATGTGATTATGTGAATTTTGAGCATTATGTGAGTAATGATCGAGTCATTTGTATACTTTTCGTATTGTTCGGGCTCGATGGTTAGTTGTGGAAAAGCTTAAAGGGAGAAATACTTGATATGTGCACTAAGGGTTATGTGAATTAAGCTTAATATGTATAAAGATTGAGTCATATGCCGGTTTTGGAAAAGTAAATATATTTACACTTGTTGATTCTAAGACTCGTTATATAACATTGTTGTGAAGAAGTATGTTTAATCCATTTCATGTCATACATGCCACTCATACATATCATGTGATACTTATGTGGCCATGGGGTTGTAACCCGTGTAACGGTGCATGGGTGTTGGACGTTACACGTGGTTACCGTGGCGGAGATGTGATTAACCCGTGTGACAGTGTGTGTGTGTTGGACGTTACACGTGGTTACCGTGGAAAGGTGATGAGCTCCGGTGTGCTATGTTATAAATGGCCCGGGTGCTAGTGAGTTTGAGATAGTTGAAATTGTAACTAGCTATGGCTCAAATGCTGGTTGATCTTGTGACTTGGGGCGTAGTGAGACACCGGGTTTGCGATAGCATGGCTTGTGAAGTTTAAAAGGATGGTATTGTGAAATGTGAGATATGGTAACGGTTTGACGAAAATACATGTTGAAGAACTTGTGATTTGTTGACTCCATCTATACATAATGTACTTGTCTAGTTTTGCATTTTAAGCACGATATTTCCTTGTTTGCATTCTATCACGATCATTTCGCATCCCATTCATATTCTTTTGTTTTCACTGAGTGTCATGCTAAAAATGTGCTCTATCACCTTTCAGGTAATGCTCGGAGTCGAGGGCGTGGAGCGGCAGGCGGATGCTCGTTGACTATGCCGAGATGGAGGCTTTTGGATTGGCTTACAGTCACGCGAGCCACGGGTTTTAAGAGTTTATTGAAAGTCGTGCTTACATTTTGGAGTCGAAGTCTTAAAACCTTATGTATATATATATTTTGTCTTGTTTTATCGTTCAAAATTGGTGCACTAAACTTTGCTGTTTTATTTTGAAAATTGAACTTTTGTGATCTTCTGAACCGGCCGACGTGCCGATGATTTCGGGAAAACAGGTTTATTTTACGTTTATTTTGTATATGAGGCATGAAATTTACGAATACTACATGCCGAAATTTTCGATATTTGAATAAAGTAATTGTTTTTTTTTTGGTTTAAGTTATTTGTTTCCGCTTGCGTAACCGCGACCGGCTTTTTAAATAAGTCGGGTCGTCACACCTAAGGTTTCCCACTGGTCAAAATTGTCCTCATGATTTGGTCCATTATGAAGATCCAAATGGAGGAAACTCTTCATTGAGAATCCTCTTTGGATCAAAATGTCAAACGAGGATAGCAACCAATCTTGTCAAAGTTGTCCTCATGATTTTGTCGATCCAAAAGATTCAAATTAAGGAACCGCTTCTTCGAGAACTCACTTTGGACCAAAACGTCAAACGAGGATTGTAACCAATCGAAAAAATTGCTTGTAATTGAAAAGCTTGTATCAAAGTACTCGTTTCACTCTCTGGCCAAAGTGAAACCAAAGACCTAAGGTTTCCCACTTGTCAAAATTGTCCTCATGATTTGGTCCATACTAAAGATCCAAATAGAGGAAACTCTTCTCTGGGAATCCTCTTTGGACCAAATTATTAAACGAGGATCAGAACCAATCTTGTCAAATTTTTCCTCATGATTTAGTCTATCCTAAAGATCCAAATGGATGCACCTTTTGTCATAATTTGGTCCATCCTAAAGATCCAAATGGAGAAACCTCTTATCCTCATGATTTGATTCATCCTAAAGATCCAAATGGAAGAACCTGTTCTTTGGGAATCATCTTAGGACCAAAATATCGAACGAGTATCGTATCCAATCTTGTCAAACATGTCCTCATGATTTGGTCTATCCTAAAGATTGAAATGGAAGAAACTATTTTTTGGGGATCGTCTTTGTACTAAAATGTTGAACGTCAAAGTTTCCTCATGATTTGGTCAATCTTTGAGAATCCTCTTTGGACAAAAATATCGAACGAGTATCGGAACCAATCTTGTCAAATTTGTCTTCATGATTTGGTCCATCCTAAAGATTCAAATGGAGGAACCTCTTCTTTGGGAATCCTCTTTGGACCAAAATGTCAAACGAGGATTGGAACCAATCTTGTCAAACTTGTCCTAATCATTTGGTCCATCCTAAAGATCCAAATGGTGGAAACTCTTGTCCTCATGATTTGGTCCATCCTAAAGATCCAAATGGAGGAACATATTCTTTGGAATGCTCTTTGGACCAAAATGTCGAACCTCAAAGTTGTCCTCTTTATTTGGTCCATCCTTAATGTCCAAATGGAGGATCTTTGGGAATCCTCTCTAGAACAACTTGTCAAATGATATCGAACGAGAATGGAACCAATCTTGTGACAGTTGTACTTATGATTTAGTCCATCCTAATGATCAAAATGGACAAAACCCTTCTTTGGGATACCTAATTGGACAAAAATATCAAGTGAGGATAGGAACCAAACTTGTCCTCTTGATTTGGTCCATCCTAAAGATTTAAATGGAGAAACCTCTTCTTTTCGAATCCTTTTTGGACCAAAATGTCGAACGTCAAAGTTGTCCACTTGATTTGGTCCATCCAAAGGATCCAAATGGATGAAACTATTCTTTGGGAATCGTCTTTGGACCAAAATGTCGAATGTCAAAGTTGTCCTCATGATTTGGTCCATCCTAAAGATCAAAATGGAGGAACCTCTTCTATGGGAATCCTCTGTGGACCAAAATATTGAAGGAGGATTGGAAACAATCTTGTAAAACTCTTCCTCATGATTTGGTCTATCCAAAAGATCCAAATGGAGGAACCTCTTGTCCTCATGATTTGGTCCATCATAAAGATCGAAATGGAGGAACCTCTTCTTCGGGATTCATCTTTGGACAAAAATATTTAACGAGGGTAGGAACCAATTTTTTCAAACTTGTCCTCATGATTTTTTCCATTCTAAAGATCCAAATGGAGGAACCTCTTGTCCTCATGATTTGATCAAATTTAAGATCCAAATGGAGGAACCTATTCTTTGGGCATCCTCTTTGGAAAAAAAATATCGAACGTCAAAGTTGTCCTCATGATTTGGTCCATTCTAAAGATACAAATGGAGGAAACTCTTCTTTGGGAATCCTCTTTGGACCAAAATATCAAAAGAGGATCTGAACAAATCTTGTCAAACTTGTCCTCAAGATTAGGTATCATAAAGATCCAAATGGAGGAACCTCTTCTTTAAGAATCCTCTTTGGGCCAAAATGTCGAACGTCAAAGTTGTCCTGTTGATTTGGTCCATCCTAAAGATCGAAATGGATGAAAATCTTTTTTGGGAATTGTCTTTGGACAAAAATGTCAATCGTCAAAGTTATCCTCATGATATGGTCCATCTTTGGGAATCCTCTTTGGACCAAAATATCGAATGAGTATCAGAACCAATCTTGTCAAACTTGTCTTCATGATTTGGTCCATCCAAAAGATTAAAATGGAGGAATCTTTCCTTTGGGAATCTACTTTGGACCAAAATGTCAAATGAGGATCGGAACCAATCTTGTCAAACTTGTCCTCATAATTTGCTCCATCCTAAAGATTCAAATAGATCAACCAATTATCCTCAAGATTTGTTCCATCCTAAAGATCCAAATGGAGGAACCTCTTCTTTGGGAATCCTCTTAGGACCAAAATATCGAACGAGGATCGAAAACAATCTTGTCAAAGTTGTCCTTATTATTTGGTCCATCCTAAAGATCCAAATGGAGGAAACTCTTCTTTGGGAATCCTATTTGGACCGAAATGTCAAATGAGGATCAGAACCAATCTTGTTAAATTTGTCCACATTATTTTGTTCATCAAAAAGATCCAAATAGAGGAACCTCTTGTCCTCATGATTTGGTCTATCCTTAAGATCTAAATGGAGGAAAATCTTCTTTTGGAATCCTCTATGGACCAATATGTCAAATGAGGATCTGAACCAATCTTGTCAAACTATTCCTCAAGATTTGGTCAATCCTAAAGATTCCATTGGAGGAACTCTTCTTTTGGAATTCACTTTGGACCAAAATCTCGAAAGAAGATTGAAACCAATACAAATACTTGTTTGTAATTTAAAAGCTTGTATCAAAGTACTTGTTTCACTCTCTAGACCACAGTGAAAAAAAAGATCTAAGGTTTTCCACTTATCAAAATTGTCCTCATTATTGGGTCCATCCTAAAGATCCAAATGGAGGAAACTCTTCTTTTGGAATCCGCTTTGGACAAAAATATCAAAAGAGGATCGGATCAAATCTTTTCAAACTGGTCTTCTTAATTTGGTCCATCCTAAAGATCAAAATGCAGGAACCTCTTCTTTGTGAATCCACTTAGGACTAAAATATCAAACGAGGATCATAACCAATCTTGTCAAAGTTATCCTCATGATTTGGTCCATCCTAACGATTAAAATGGAGAAACCTATTTTTTGGGAATCCTATTTGGACAAAATTGTCGAATGTCAAAGTTGTCCTCTTGATTTGGTACATCCTAAAGATCCAAATGGAGGAAACTCTTTTTTGGGAATCCTCTTTGGACCAAAATATCAAACGGGGATGGAATCAATCTTGTCAAAGTTGTCCTGATGATTTGGTCCATCATAAATATCCAAATGGAGGAACTTATTCGTTGCGAATCTCCTGAGCAAGAAAATATCGAACGAGGATCGAAAACAATCTTGTCAAAGTAGTCCTTATGATTTGGTCCATCCTAAAAATCCAAATGGACGAAACTATTCTTTGGGAATACTCTTTGGACCAAAATGTCAAATGAGGATCGGAACCAATCTTGTCAAACTTGTCATAATTATTTGGTCCATCCTAAAGATCCAAATGGAGGAACCTCTTGTCCTCATGATTTGGTCCACCCTAAAGATCCAAATAAAGGAACCTATTCTTTGGGAATGCTCTTTGGACCAAAATGTCAAACGAGGATTGGAACCAATCTTGTCAAATTTGTCTTCATTCTTTAGTTCATCAAAAAGATCCAAATAGAGGACCCTTTTGTCCTCATGATTTGGTCCATCTTTAAGATCCAAATGGAGGAAACTCTTCTTTTAGAATCCTTTATATACCAATATGTCAAACGAGGATCTAAACCAATCTTGTCACACTTGTCCTCATGATTTGGTCAATCCTAAAGATTCAAGTGGAGGAACCTCTTCTTTGGGAATTCAATTTGGACCAAAATGTCGAACGAGGATTGGAACCAATCTTAGAACTTTTTTGTAATTTGAAAGCTTGTATCAAAGTACTTGTTTCACTATCTAGTCCAAAGTGAAACCAATGACCTAAAGTTTCCCAGTTTTGGATCTTTTGGTTGGACCAAATCATTAGGACATGTTTGACAAGATTGGTTCCGATTCTTGTTTTACATTTTTGTCCTAAGAGGATTCCCAAAGAAAATTTTCTACCATTTGGACCTTTAGTATGGACCAAATAAAGATGACAACTTTGACGTTCAAAATTTTTGTACAAAGAGGATTCCCAAAGAAGAGGTTCTTCCATTTGGATCTTTAGGTTGGACCAAATCAAGATGAAAACTTTGACGTTCGATATTTTGGTCCAAAGAAGAGTTTCCTTCATTTGGATCTTTAGAATGGACCAAATCATGAGGACAAGAGGTTCATCCATTTGGATCTTTAGGATGGACCAAATTTTGAGGACAAGCGGTTCATCTATTTGGATATTTTGGATAGTCCAAATCATGAGGACAAGTTTGACAAGATTGGTTCTGATCCTCGTTTAACAATTTGGTTCAAAGAGGATTCCCAAAGAAGAGTTTCTTCAATATGAATCTTTAGGAAGGAAGAAATTATGAGGACAACTATAACAAGTGGGAAACCTTAGGTCTTTGGTTTCACTTTGGTCTAGAGAGTGAAAAAGGTACTTTGATACAAGCTTTTTAATTACAAACAAGTTTTGGATTGGTTCCATTCCTCGTTTGACATTTTTGTCTAAGGTCAACTCCGTAAGAAGTGGTTCCTCCATTTAAATCTTTAGGATGGACCAAATCATGAGGACAAGTTTGACAAGATTGTTTCCGATACTCGTTTGATATTTTGGTCCAAACAGGATTCCCAAAGAAGAGTTTCCTCCAATGAAATCTTTAGGATGGACCAAATCATGAGGACAAATTTGACAAGATTGGTTCTGAACCTTGTTTGATATTTTGGTCCAAAGAGGATTCCCAAAGAAGCATTTCCTCCATTTGGATCTTTAGGATGGACAAAATCAAAAGGACAACTTTGACGTTTGGCAATTTTGTCCAAAGAGGATTCCCAAAGAATAGGTTCCTCCATTTGGATCTTTAGGATGGACCAAAGCAAGAGGACAACTTTGAAATTCAACATTTTGGTCCAAAGACGATTCCCTGAGAAGAGGTTTACCCATTTGGCTCTTTAGGATGGACCAAATCATGAGGACAAGAAGTTCCTTCATTTGGATCTTTAGGATGGACCAAATCATGACAACTTTGACAAATGCGAAACCTTAGGTCTTTGGTTTCACTTCGGTCTAGTGAGTAAAACAAGTACTTTGATACAAGCTTTTCAATTACAAACAAGTTTATGGATTGGTTCCATTCCTTGTTCGACATATTGGTCCAAAGAAGATTCCAATAAAATAGTTTCCTCTACTTGGATATTTAGGATGGACCGAATCATGAGGAAAACTTTGACAACTTTCAAACCATAGATCTTTGGTTTCACTGTGGTCTAGAGAGTGAAATAAGTACTTTGATACAAGCTTTTCAATTACAAACAAGTTTTTGGATTGGTTCCAATGCTCGTTCGATATTTTGGTCCAAAGTGAATTCCCAAAGAAAAGGTTCCTCTATTTGAATCTTTATTATGGACCGAATCATGAGGACAACTTCTATAAGATTTTTTCTCATCCTCGTTTGATATTTTGGTCCTAAAGGATTCCCAAAGAAGAGGTTCCTCCATTTGGATCTTTAGGACGGACCAAATCATGAGGACAAGAGGTTCCTCCATTTGGATCTTTAGGATGGACAAGATCATGAGAACAATTTTGACGTTCGAAATTTTGGTCCAAAGTGGAATCCCAAAGAAGAGTTTCCTCCACTTGGATCTTTAGGATGGACCAAATATTGTGGACAACTTTGACGTTCGAAATTTTGGTCCAAAGAGGATTCCCAAAAAATAGGTTCATCCATTTGGATCTATATGATGGACTAATTGATGATTGAAAATTTAACAAGTTTGGTTCCGATCCTCGTTTATCATTTTTGTCAAAAGAGGATTCGCAAAGAAGAGTTTCCTCCATTTGGATCTTTAAGATGGACCAAATCAAGAGGACAACTTTGACGTTCGACATTTTGGTCCAAAGAGGATTCCTAGAGAATAGGTTCCTCCATTCGAGTATTTAGGATGAACCGAATCATGAGGGCAACTTTGACAAGATTGGTTCTGATTATTGTTCGATATTTTCATCCATAGAGCATTCCCAAAGAAGAGGTTCCTCCATTTGGATATTTAGGATGGACCAAATTATGAGGACATGAGGTTCATCCATTTGGATCTTTGGGATGAACCAAATCATGAGGACAAGTTTGACAAGATTGGTTCCGATCCTCGTTTGACATTTTGTTCCAAAAAGGATTCCAAAAGAAGAGTTTCATCAATTTGGATCTTTAGGATGGACCAAATCTAGTGGACAAGTTTGACGTCTAACATTTTGGACCAAAGAGGATTCCCAAAGAATAGTTTCCTCCATTTGGATCTTTAGGATAGACCAAGTCAAGAGGACAAGAAGTTCCTCCATTTGGATCTTTAGGATTGACCAAATCATAAGGACAATTTTGACAAGTGGGAAACCTTAGGTCTTTGGTTTCACTTTGGTCTAGAGAGTGAAACAAGTACTTTGATTCAATCTTTTCAATTACAAACAAGTTTGATACGAAACCCTTTCGAAAAGCTCTTAGAACCCTTAAACTTGACTAAGGACCCCCAAAAGATCAAGACCAAAGAACCCACTTATGCCATTTGACACAACCCAAGGAAAAAGGCTAGAAAATGATTATCCTTATGATCAAAGATCTAAAGACAAGAATTGGATTTCTTGTTTCTAGATTCGGATCAATCCACCATATTAGAATGATCAATCCTAATGGCTGGATTCTATAGCCACCCTAAACACAAGGAATGACAAGATGAAAAGGTAAGCACGACTCAAAACAATTCAAAGAAAAAGCTCTCAATCAGACTTTGTATTTTAACTTCAAGCTTAATCTTTAATCTGATTAAAAATGATATTAGAATGGCTTTATATAGCCTAAAAACAAAGCCAACAACGTTTAAAGACATAAATATCTAATGGTTACAAAATTAAAGAAAAAACAGTTAGTAATTTTAATTCTAACGGCCAATAAATTTAATGCAAATAACTAGTCTTCAAATCCTTGTAACCTCCATGTTTAAAGCACATAAAAGATGATATTAAAGTGTCTTTAAACTTGGTAAAAACGTTTCCCATGTTTGGATGTCTTCAAGAAGCCTAGTTTGCATTGAATGCATTAAATGATCTTCGGTTGCATTAAATGAACTTGAATTCAAATTTGAGTTGCATTTAATGAACTATTCTTGAACTTGACGTGCATTTATTTATCTAAGCTTGAACTCTACTTCCACTTATTGAAGAAGGCTTTAACTTTGATTGCATTTATTGAAGTACCTTGTGTAAGGGATTGTTTGCGATTAAAAGTTTAAAACACAATAATTGAAGACAGTGAATTCTTTTTTTTTCCCTTTCGTTTCGACAAAACATACAATAATGAAAAAATATTAGAAATTAAAGACAATAAAATAAAACACTTATATGAAACTTAAAAATGTACCAGAATCATCATGTATATTTTAAGTAATCCATAAATTAATCTTGCACATTGCCAACCTATTTATAATACAAAGTAAAAAAAAAAATTGGAAAAAAAACCAATTCAAGCATATCTTTAAGCAATCTTCTCATCTTTTAGTGGCCCTCTTGTGATTTTAGAGAGCACATTAACATCAAATACTGCATATTGCTTTTGGACTCTGTAATTGCTTTCTCTTCAAATGAATCCACTTGGTTGTCAAACTTCTCATAAGACACAGGCACGGTAAACAGCAAGATAAATGTCGTTTCACAAATTAATTAGATAGAGTGCATTTAGAATGTAAGACATAACAACCAAGTGATTCCTTATTATGATTTTGGATAACAACTTCCTCACCTATATATATCTTGAACTAGCTCTTCTAGAATGTGAACTTGAGGAATATGTGGCGGAGACCTGTACATAGTATATATGAGCATATACCCTGGTAAACATTTAAAAAAATTAGAAGACAATATGTTCGAATCAATATAGTATCTAAATATCTATCAAACTAGTGGAAAATTCATGATCAATAGTAGAAACTATGAAATTCTTATTGCTTGAGAGGATGGATGGTGAAAACATCAAGTAGATGGGTTGTCCGGCCTTGCTTTCTCTTTGGATCACAGTCAAGCATTATCTTATCTTTGATGTCGTTAACTCGATCTTAAAGTAAAACTAAAACATTAATTTGAAGACGAAACAACGAAAGTTATAGCAACATTTTATTTGTGACAATTTAAAGATAAATTTCTCAAAGAAGAACAAGTCGAATGACTGATTCAATATAAGTTGTTATATGTTACAATATATCCATCTTTTATTATGAAGTTTTCAAATGTATTGTGTTTCTAACATGTGTTCGCTTTTGAAAAAAACATAGAAGCACCAATAATATACAAAAGTTGAAAGGTGAAGTTTGGAAAATATACCTTAAAATAATCTCCTATCTATATAGTTCAACAATTCAGTAGTTAAACTTATATTGATGTTCACAAATAAGAATATATTCTATTTGGGGGTTCACACATGTTTAGTTTGACAATTGCCTAAAAAAATGCTTCCTATATATCATAAGAACTTCCTTTGCAACTAAGAACAAATGAAACTAAAAGAAATAGAAACAAACCTCAAAGAATTTAGGATTAGTGGTGTGAAGTAATTTAAGGTATGGATAATAATAGAGTAGAAGAACTTGTTGTCCCGATAGTATAGAACCTAGGATAAAATTTAAAAAAAAAAGGGTCTGAAAGGATAAAACCGGCAAATGAAAAAAAAAGACCATTAATTGAGGAAATAAATGGAATAAAGGATCCCAATTACAACAATATCGAACCTGCAACTTCCCAAGATCATACACAGGCGGGCATAATGAAATTATGAAAGCTTATTATTCAAACCTGCAATTTTCACATTAACAATACTGAAGTTCTTGAAAAAAATGAACAGTTTTTATAGAATCATTGGGTAATCATATGAAATTTAAGAAAATAAAAATTTTATTGTTGTAATGTACAAAAAAATCAAATGATGGTAATTTTCGAAGTATTAACCAATAACAATGTCAATGACTTTAAAAGAACATCTAGCAAAGAACTATGTGTGAAAAAAAACCATTTGATTAGGAAAATGCCAAACTATCATGTAAATACTTTACAAACAAAGTAAGAGATGTAAAGCATACTTTATTTAAATAAAATCTAGAAATTTAAGGTTATATAATACTTAGTTAGAAGAACATCCCCATCTGAGCCCACAAAGGAACAATTACCTACTTGTATTGTCAAATTAAAAAAAAATTACAGCCATAATCCATCTACGATGTTGGGAAAAGTTTATATTTCAAAATTAGCAGATCATGTGTATACTAGAACCGCATAACAAGAAATAAAAATAATGACACATAATTGATAAAAAGGAAAAATCAGGCAACAAAGTTTGCTTTAAATAGACTAAATCATGAAAAGATATCAATAAATGCCCTCACCGATGAATCAAAAAATTGACGGAGAGATTAGAATTCATGACTTGTATGGATGAGATAATTCAATGTGAGGGGAGTTGCTTGAATGAATGAATGAAGCATTCGTATGAGGTTAGGCGCAATCGGCTCTAGTGGAGGAGTCGACCATAGAGATCAGATGGCTTGGACTGGTTTTCTCAAAACTAGGCAAAAGCCCAAAAGTATAAGCCCACAAATCTCCTTTCATGCATATCAAAAAAGATGATTCTAATGAGCCTGATAGAGAAAAAACTTTGAGATTTATCTATGTAAACCTACCAGCAAATGCATAATTTTAAGTAATTTTTTACTCCTAACAATAGGTTTCAATAGAGATTTGTCAATACTAAATGACATAATGATAATGTTCTTATTATGTTTATATCCTAGTCTTCTCAAAATAAAAAAACCCAATCAACATAACTACTAACAACATCTTAATGATAAACTTGCAAAAGTGAATCCACAAATCATAAAATCAATTGAACTATTAAGCTTAAACATATTCAAATGTTGGCTAAGGTGTTGTACATTCAATGTATATCAGAAGTGCCTATGGTATAACCATAAGATTAGGAATCATAAAGTGATATCATTTAACTGGAATACTCATACTCGCATATATTAAATGTTTTAACTGCATTAGATGTTCATCATTCGATATGTTAAGCGAAAGTCGAAGATTTATGATCAGTACTTCTTGTTCCCAACTCAAAGGTCCTGATGCATGAAATAGTAATTAAAAAGAGTAATTTGCTCAAATATGAACTAAATTGGCCACTTTCAATCATAGTAATGAGAAACTAAATAAATTTAAAGAGGTTCAATATGGACTTAATGAATAAAGAATGAAAAAAGTAAGCATTCATCATTTATATTGCATAAAAAGGATAAAAAAAAACTAAAGACAATAAATTTACAAGGATAAATCTGCACAACCTAAGCAAAAACCAATCAGCTTCCAAATGTAATATATTGAATTAGAAGCACAACAGCTAGATAAAATGGATAAATAAAACACATACATAATGGTATTTTCCCCCAATGAACAATATTTTAAGCCTTTGCCTCGAAAATTGAAAAGACTATGAGGGTTTTACATAAACAATATTTTTAGTCCTTTCCTTTAAAAAAAAAAGAGTAACAGACTTGCTAAAAAAAATTTGATAGATGAGGTATTTGCACCGCTATATGTGAGTAACGCATCACCCATTTTTAAATTGTTTCAAATTAGGATCCATCTGTTAAGCTAATCCATTAATGGTATAAAACAGACAACATATCGAACAAAAAGATCACAGAACTTTAAGGTAGAACATTGTTAGAAAACGAATTGTTGCCTAAAATTGAAAATCTTTTTTAGACTAAAAAAAATGAAATTTAAAAGGAAACCTGAGTCTGATTAAGATTATCAACAAGTAATTTCTTGGTAGAAGACGATGAAATAATGGGTTTAGGATATGTAGCATTTGGTTTTTTCGAGAAGACTAGAAGTATGGCATCAATAGAAAAAGAATCAATTCAACCCCGATGTAAAACAAAAAAAAACATTGAAAAGGACAATTACCTGATTAAATTACTTGAGAAATAGAGCTTGACTTCTCGGCAAAAAATCTTTTAGGGCCAAAAAAACTCCATTGTTCTTGATTCGTTCTTAAGATTAATCGTACTTCAGATCAAACAAAGAAGAAAATCGTTCACGAGGCAGGGGAAAATCGCGTGAAAGATTTTTTGGATCCTGACGAAATTTGTTCTTGAGGCAGAGAAGAAAGGGTTGTTTGAGTTCAGAAAAAAAAAAAAAAACTTTATATCGCGTGCTTTTGTTTTTTGATTCAGGATTTTTTTTATATTTTATTTTAAAATTAAACTGTTATATTTGACAATTAAAACATGTCAATGTGTGAAATTTCTTATTAAATATATTTTGACTCTTTAGAATTGTCAAGAACTATTACGGGATTTTTTTACTTAATAATTTTTCACTCTTAAAATGAGTCAAGTATTTAGTTTTTTAATTAAACTAATCTTGACACATTAAAATGGTCAAGACTGTGTGACAAAAAACGACTAAAATAATGCATTCTTTCCTGTTCATTTTTCCTAATTTGTCTTGACATATTTTACCTTAATAAACTATTTTCTTGACCATTTTTGTTTAAAGTGTCAAGCATATGTAAATATCAGGTGTAAAATATTAGACATATTCTTGTAGTGAAGATTTTTTACGGTCCTCGTTTGACATTTTGGTTCAAAGAGGATGCCTAAAGAAGAGTTTCCTCAATTTGGATATTTAGAATGGACCAAATCATGAGGACAACTTTGACAAGTGGGAAACCTTAGGTCTTTTTGTTTCACTTTAGTATAGAAAGTGAAAAAAGTACTTTGTACATGCTTTTCAATTACAAACAAGTTTTTGTAATGGTTCCGATCCTCATTCGACATTTTGGTCCAAAGAGGATTCCCAAAGAAGAGGTTCCTCCGTTCGGATCTTAAGGATGGACCAAATCATGAGGACAACTTTGACAAGATTTGTTCCGTCCTCGTTCGATATTTTGGTCCAAAGAGGATCCCCAAAGAAGTGTTTCCTCCATTTGGATCGTTAGGATGGATCAAATCATGAGGATAAGTTTGACAATATTGGTTTTGATAATCGTTCGATACTTCGGTTCAAAGAGGACTCCCAAAGAAGAGTTTCCTCCATTTGGATCTTTAGGATGGAGCAAATCATGAGGACAACTTTCACATGATTGTTTCCAATCCTCGTTTGATATTTTGGTCCTAAGAGGTTTCCCAAAGAAGAGTTCCTCCATTTGAATATTTAGGATGGACCAAATCATGAGGACAAGACGTTCGTCCATTTGGATCTTTAGGATGGACCAAATCATGAGCACAAGTTTGACAACATTGATTCTGATCCTCGTTTGACATTTTGGTACAAAAAGGATTCCCAAAGAAGAGATTCCGCCATTTGGATCTTTATGATGGACCAAATCATGAGGACAACTTTGACAAGCGGGAAACCTTAGGTCAATAGTTTCAATTTGGTCTAGAGAGTGAAACAAAAACTTAAAAACAAGCTTTTCAATTACAAACAAGTTTTTGGGTTGGTTCCAATCCTTGTTCGACATATTGGTCCAAAGAGGATTACCAAAGATGATTTTCCTCCAATTCAAACTTTAGGATGGATCAAATCCTGAGGACAACATTTACAAGTAGGAAACCTTAGGTTTTTGGTTTCACTCTGATCTAGAGAGTGAAACAAGTACTTTGAAACATGTTTTCAATTACAAACAAGTTTTTGGATTGGTTCCGATCATCGTTTGACATTTTTGTCCTAAGGGGATTCCCAAAGAAGAGGTTCCTCCATTTGGATCTTTAAGATGGAACAAATTATGAGGACAAAATGTTCATCCATTTATATCTTTAGGGAGGACAAAATCATGAGGACAACTTTAACAAGATTGTTTCCGATCCTCGTTCGATATTTTTGTCCTAAGAGAATTCCCAAAGAAGAGAATCCTCCATTTGGATCTTTAGGATGGACCAAATTATGATAACAAGAGGTTCATCCATTTGAATCTTTAGAATGGAAAAAATCATGAGGACAAATTTGACAAGATTGGTTCTGATCCTTGTTTGACATTTTGGTCCAAAGAGGATTTCCATAGAAGAGGTTCATCCATTTGAATCTTTAAAGTGGACCAAATCGAAATGGAGTAACCTCTTGTCCTCTTGAGTTGGTCCATCCTAAAGATCCAAATGGACGAACCTCTTGTCCTCATAATTTGTTCAATCCTAAAGATACAAATGGAGGAAACACTTCTTTGGGAATCTTGCTTGGACCAAAATGTCGAACCAATCTTGTCAAACTTGTCCTCTTGATTTAGTCCATCCAAAGATCAAAATGGAGGAACCTCTTGTCCTCATTATTTGGTCCATCCTAAGGATTCAAATTGAGAAACCTCTTCTTTGGGAATACACTTTAGACTAAAACGCGAAAGAGTATTGGAACCATTCCAAAAACATGATTGTAATTGAAAAGTTTGTATCAAAGTACTTATTTCAGTCTCTAGACCAAAGTGAAACCAAAGACCTAAGGTTTCCCACATGTCAAAGTTGTCCTCATGATTTGGTCCATCCTAAAGATCCAAATGGAGGAACCTCTTGTCCTCATGATTTAGTCCACCCTAAAGATCTAAATGGAAGAACATCTTCTTTGGGAATCCTCTTTGGACCAAAATGTCAAACGAGTATTGGAACCAATCTTGTCAAATTTGTCCTCATGATTTAGACCATCCTAAAGATCCAAACGGATGAACCTCGTGTCCACATAATGTGGTCTATCCTAATGATCCAAATGGAGGAACCCCTTGTTGTCATGATTTGGTCCATCATAAAGATCCAAATGGAGTAACTTATTCTCTACGAATCCTCTTTAGAGGAAAATGTTGAAAGTCAAAGTTGTCCTTTTGATTTGGTCCATTCTAAAGATCCATATGGAGGAACTCTTCTTTGGGAATCCTTTTTGATAAAAAATATCGAACAACTATCAGAAGGAATCTTGTCAAACTTGTCCTCATGATTTTGCCCTTCGTTAAGATCCAAATCGAGGAAAATCTTCTATGTGAATCCTCTTTGGACAAAAATATCGCACGAGGATCAGAAACAATCTTGTCAAACGTGTCCTCATGATTTGGTTCGTCCTTAATATCCAAATGGAGGAACCACTTCTTTGGGAATCGTCTTTAAACCAAAATATCGAACGATTATCGGAATCAATCTTTTCAAACTTGTCCTCGTGATTTGGTCCATCCTAAAGATCAAATTGGAGGAACCTCTTATCCTCATGATTTGGTCCATCCTAAAGTTCCAAATGGAGGAACCAATTCTTTGGGAATCCTCTTTGGATTTAATTGTCAAACGAGTATCGGAACCAATCTTGCCAAGCTTGTTCAAATGATTTGCTCCATCCTAAAGATCAATTTGAGGAAACTCCTCTTTCAGAATCCTCTTTGGACCAAAATGTCAAACGAGAACAGAACTAATCTTTTCAAACATGTCCTCATGATTTGGTCCATCCTAAAGATCCAAATGAAGGAACCTCTTGTCCTCATGAATTGGTTCATCCTAATGGTCAAAATGGAGAAACCTATTCTTTGGGAATCCTCTTTGGACCAAAATGTCGAACGTAAAAGTTGTCGTCTTGATTTGGTCCATCCTAAATATCCAATTGGATGAATCTTTTTGGACCAAAATGTCAAACGAGGATCGAAACCAATCTTGTAAAACTTTTTCAAATGATTTGGTCCATCCTAAAGATCTAAATGGAGGAAACTCTTCTTTTGGAATCCTATTTGGACCAAAATATCAAAGGAGGATAGGAACCAATCTTCACAATCTTGTCCTTATGATTTGGTCAATCCTATAGATCCAATTGGAGGAATCTCTTGTCCTCTTGATTTGGTACATCCTAAAGATCAAAATGGAGGAACCTCTTGTCCTTATGATTTTGCCCATCCTAGATCAAACTGAAACCAAAGACCTAAGGTTTCCCAATTGTCAAAATTGTCCTCATGATTTTGTCTATCCTAATGATCTATATGGAGGAAACTTTTCTTTGGGAATCCTAAAGATCCAAATGGGGGAACCTCTTGTCCTGATGATTTGGTCCATCATAAAGATCCAAATGGACGTACCTCTTGTCCTCATAATTTGTTCCATCCTAAAGATCTAAATGGATGAAACTCTTCTTTTAGAATCCTTTTTGGACCAAAATCTCGAACCAGTATCGGAACCAATCTTGTCAAACTTGTCCTCCTGATTTTGTCCATCCAAAGATTAAAATGGAGGAACCTCTTATCCTCATGATTTGGTTCCACTACAAAAAAACTGTCAAAATGCGACCAGAAATTTACGACAAAAAAAAATGGTAGTTTTATGGTGATCACCTGGTCACTTTCTTTAAAGGTTGACTCTAGGTGACCATCTGGTCACTTTTTTTGCGACCAGATTGCGACCAAAAGCAGAAGTAGTCTTAAAAAATGGCGCGAATTTATGGCGCGAAAAAAGCGACCAGATGGTCACCTAAAAAAACGACACTCTGGTCGCATTTTTGTGACTAAAATATGCCTTGGTAGCAAAAAATGGCGCGTAATTTTGGAGGGAAGAAAGCTACCAAGTGGTCACAATTAAAAGTGACTAACTAGTCGCAATTTTGGTGACCTAAAAGTGAGCAGTGGTAGCTTATAATTAGAGGGAAGAAAGCTACCAAATGGTCACAATTAAAAGTGACTAAATGGTCGCAATTTTGGTGACCTAAAAGTGAGCAGTGGTAGCTTATAATTGGAGGGAAGAAAGCTACCAAATAGTCGCAATTATAAGTGACCAGATCGTCGCAAATTATGTGATTTGATGGGACCAATAATTGATAAAGAATTTGGTGGGATAAAAGCTACCAAGTGGTCACCAAAAAAGTGACCATGTGGTCGTAAATTCTGACTTGATGTGACCCGGGGCAGTGAAGAAAATGGCGGGAAACTGTGTCCAGGTGGTAGCAAAAATACTACCATCTGGTCGCAAATGAGGAGAGAAGTCCATTATAAAAACCCCTCCACCCATTGTTTGTTAGCATTGAGAAAAAAGAAAATGAGAGAGTGGATATATGTTCGGTTGATAGACGGGTATTTGAACGATGAGTTCGTCGCAGGGGTTGAACAGTTTGTTGAGTTCAGCAGCTTCAGACTGCTATGGCGGATATGCGCGCTTCGATTCAGGCGGATTATCAGGCCTAAGTTGCGGCCCAGGTCGCAGCTGCATTGGCAATGTTCTTCGGGCCCCGAGATCCCGGGTCTTCATCATCAGCGCCTCCTCCACCACCCCCTACTCCTCCGCAGTAGTTTACATTTCTTTTATTCTATACAGTACATTATTTTGGAAATTTATTTATATATTGTTTTATTTTAATTTCATTTCTTTATTTTTTAATTAAAAAAATAAATAAATAAATAAAATAAATAAATAAATAAATTTAAATGAAATAAAATTAAAATACTATTTACAAATGAAAATAATTTAATTCAAATAAATAATTAAATAATTAAAAAAATATAATATAAAACGACCAAGTGGTCGCATTTCATTATATATATTACGACCACTTGGTCGCAATTTGGTATAAATAAAACGACCTCTTGGTCGCAAATAACTTGACTGAAAAGTGACCATTTGGTCACTTTATTGTGGGACCACCTGGTCACTTATCTTCAACTTAAATTACGACCATATGGTCGTATTTCATTATATATATTGCGACCACTTGGTCGCAATTTGGTATAAATAAACGACCTCTTGGTCACAAATAACTTGACTGAAAAGTGACCATTTGGTCACTTTATTGTGGGACCACTTGGTCAATTATCTTCAACTTAAATTACGACCATATGGTCGCTTTTTAAAGTGACCAGTTGGTCGCATTTTAAAAATGTTGACTTTATTTCTACCAAAACTGTTCTGGTCGTAATTTTGTGACTAAACGGTCGCACAAAAGTCAGGAACGACCAGTTTTTTTGCCACCACCATGTTGGTCGCTTTTGGGTCGCATTCTAACAGAAAAACAACCTTCTGGTCGCAAATTTCTGGTTGCAAATTGACTTTTTTTTTTGTAGTGTTCATCCTAAAGATCTAAATGGAGAAACCTATTCTTTGGGAATCCTCTTTGGGCCAAAATGTCGAACTTAAAAGTTGTCGTCTTGATTTGGTCGATCCTAAATATCCAAATTGAGGAAACTCTTTGGACCATAATGTCAAACGATCGGAACCAATCTTGTAAAACATTTTCAAATGATTTGGTCCATCCTAAAGATCAAAATTTAGGAAACTCTTCTTTTGGAATCCTTTTTGAACCAAAATGTCAAACGAGGATCGGAACCAATGTTGAAAATCTTGTCCTCATGATTTGGTCAATCCTACAGATCCTATTGGAGGAACTTCTTGTCCTCATGATTTGGTCCATCCTAAAGATGAAAATGGAGGAACCTCTTGTCCTCATGATTTGGTCCATCCTCGATCAAAGTGAAACCAAAGACCTAAGGTTTTCCACTTGTCAAAATTGTCCTCATGATTTGGTCAATCCTAATAATCCATATGGAGGAAACTTTTCTTTGGGAATCCTAAAGATCCAAATGGAGGAACCTCTTGTCCTCATGATTTGGTCCATCCTAAAGATGCAAATGGACGTACCTTTCTTCCTCATAATTTGTTCCATCCTAAAGATCGAAATGGAGGAAACTCTTCTTTGGGAATCCTCTTTGGACCAAAATATCGAACCAGTATTGGAACCAATCTTGTCAAACTTGTCCTCTTGATTTTGTCCATCCAAAGATCAAAAAGGAGGAACCTCCAGTCGTCATGATCTGGATCATCCTAAAGATCCAAATGGAGAAACCTATTCATTGGTAATCCTCTTTGGACCGAAATGTCAAAATTAAAAGTTGTCGTTTTGATTTGGTCCATCCTAATCATCCAAATAGAGGAAACACTTTGGACCAAAATGTCAAAGAGGATCGGAACCAATCTTGTAAAATTTTTTCAAATTATTTGGTCCATCCTAAAGATCCAAATGGAGGAAACTTTTTTTTGGGAATCCTCTTTGGACAAAAATGTCAAACGAGGATCGGAACCAATCGTCACAATATTGTCCTCATGATTTGGTCAATCCTACATATCCAATGGGAGGAACCTCTTGTCCTCATGATTTGGTTCATCCTAAAGATGAAAATAAAGGAACCTCTTGTCCTCATGATTTTGTCCATCCCAAGGATTCCAATGGAGAAACCCTTCTTTTGGAATCATCTATGGACCAAAATATCAAACAAGGATCATAAACAATCTTGTCAAAGTTGTTTTCATGATTTAGTCCATCCTAAAGATCCAAATGGAGGAACCTCTTGTCCTCATGATTAGGTCCATCCTTAAGATCCAAATGGAGAAACCTATTCTTTGGGAATCCTCATTGGACCAAAATATCGAACGTCAAAGTTATCCTCTTGATTTTGTCCATCCTAAAGATCCAAATGAAGAAACCTCTTCTTTGGGAATCCTCTTTTGACCAAAATGTCAAACAAAGATCAGAAAAAAAATCTTGTCAAACTTGTGCCCATGATTTGGTCAATCCTAAATATCCAAATGGAGGAACCTAATCTTGGGGAATCCTCTTTGGACCAGAATGTCGAACATAAGGGTTGTCTTCTTGATTTTGTCTATCCAAAAGATCCAAATGGTGGACACTCTTCTTTGAGAATCCTCTTTGGACCAAAATATCAAACAATGATCGAAACCAATCTTGTTGAACTTGTCCTAATGATTTAGTACATCCTAAAGATCCAAATGGAAGAACCTCTTGTCCTCATGATTTCGTCCTTCCTAAAGATTCAAATTGAGGAACCTCTTCTTTTGCAATACACTTTCGACCAAAATGTCAAACAAGAATTGGAACCAATCCAATAACTTGTTTGTAATTGAAAAGCTTTTATCAAAGTACTTGTTTCACTCTTTAGACCAAAGTGAATTCTAAGACTTGAGGTTTCCCAATTGTCAAAGTTGTCCTCATGATTTGTTCCATCCAAAAGATCCAAATGGAGGAAACTCTTCTACGAGAATTTTCTATGGACCAAAATGTCAAACAAGGATCATAACCAATCTTGTCAAACTTGTCCTCATGATTTGGTCTATCCTAAAGATCAAAATGAAGGAACCTCTTGTCCTCATGATTTGGTCCATCTTAGATCAAAGTGAAACCAAAGACCTAAGGTTTATCACTTGTCAAAAATGTCCTCATGATTTGGTCCATCCTAATGATCCATATGGAGGAAACTTTTCTTTGGGAATTCTAAAGATCGAAATGGAGGAAACTCTTGTCCTCATGAGTTGGTCCATCAAAAATATCCAAATGGGCGAACCTCTTGTCCTCATAATTTGTTCAATCCTAAAGATCCAAATGGAGGAAACACTTCTTTGGGAACCCTGCTTGGACCAAAATGTCGAACCAATCTTGTCAAACTTGTCCTCTTGATTTAGTCCATTTAAAGATCAAAATGGAGGAACCTCTTGTCCTCATTATTTGATCCATTCTAAAGATTCAAATTGAGGAACCTCTTCTTTGGGAATATACTTTAGACCAAAACGTCGAAAGAGTATTGGAACCATTCAAAAACTTAAGTGTAATTGAAAAGCTTGTATCGAAGTACCTGTTCCACTCTCTATACCAAAGTGAAACCAAAGACCTAAGGTTTCCCACTTGTCAAAGTTGTCCTCATGATTTGGTCCATCCTAAATATCCAAATGGAGGAACCTCTTGTCTTCATGATTTAGTCCACCTTAAAGATCTAAATGGAAGAACCTCTTCTTTGGGAATCCTCTTTGGACCAAAATGTCAAACGAGTATCGGAACCAATCTTGTTAAATTTGTCCTAATGATTTAGACCATCCCAAAAGTTCCAAATGGATGAACCTCTTGTCCACATAATGTGGTCGATCCTAAAGATCCAAATAGAGGAACCTCTTGTCGTCATGATTTGGTCCATCATAAAGATCCAAATGGAGGAACTTATTCTCTACGAATCCTCTTTAGAGGAAAATGTTGAAAGTCAAAGTTATCCTTTTGATTTAGTCCATTCTAAAGATCCATATGGAGGAACTCTTCTTCGGGAATCCTTTTTGACCAAAAATATCGAACGAGTATCAGAAGGAATCTTGTCAAACTTGTCCTCATGATTTGGTCCTTCCTAAAGATCCAAATAGAGGAAAATCTTCTATGTGAATCCTTTTTGGACAAAAATATCCAACGAGGATCAGAAACAATCTTGTCAAACGTGTCCTCATGATTCAGTTCGTCCTTAATATCCAAATGGAGGAACCACTTCTATGGGAATCCTCTTTGAACCATAATATCGAACGATTATCGGAATTAATCTTGTCAAACTTGTCCCCGTGATTTGGTCCATCCTAAAGATCAAAATAGAGGACCTCTTATCCTCATGATTTGGTCCATCCTAAAGATCCAAATGGAGGAACGAATTATTTGGGAATCCTCTTTGGATGTAAATATCAAACGAGTACCGGAACCAATCTTGCCAAACTTGTTCTAATGATTTGCTCCATCCTAAATATCCAAATGGAGGAAACTCTTCTTTAGGAATCCTCTTTGGTCTAAAGTGTCAAACGAGGGTCGGAACCAATCTTGTTAAACTTGTCCTCATGATTTTGTCCATCGTAAAGATCCAAATGGCGGAACCTCTTGTCATTATAATTTGGTCCATCCTAAAGATCCAAATGGATGAACCTATGGTTTTCATGATTTGGTCCTTCCAAAAGATTGAAATGGAGGAAATTCTTCTTTGGGAATCCTCTTCGGAGAAAAATGACGAACATCAAAGTTATCATCTTGATTTGGTCCATCCTAAAGATCCAAAATGGAGGAACTTCTTCTTTTGGGATCCTCTTTGAACCAAAATATCAAACGAGTGTCAAAACAAATTTTGTCAAATTTGTCCTCTTAATTTGGTCCGTCCTAATGATTCAAATGGAGGAACCTCTTCTTTGGGAATTCACTTGGGACCAAAATGTCGAACGAGGATTGGAACCAATCGAAAAACTTGTTTTTAATTGAAAAGCTTGTATCAAAGTACTTGTTTCACACTCTAGACCATAGTGAAACCAAAGACGTAAAGTTTCCCACTTGTCAAAGTTGTTCTCATGATTTGGCCCATTCTAATGATCCAAATGGAGGAACGTCTTCTATGGGAATGCCATTTGGATGAAAATATCGAACGAGGATGAGAACCAATCTTGTCAAAGTTGTCCTCATGATTCGATCCATCCAAAAGATCCAAATGGAGGAACGTATTCTATGGGAATCCTCTTTGGACCTAAATATCGAATGTCAAAGTTGTCATCCTTATTTGGTCCAATCTAAAGATTAAAATGGAGTAAACTTTTCTTTGGGAATCCTCTTTGGACCAAAATATCAAACCAGGACGGGACCAAAATATCAAACCAGGACGGAACCAATCTGGTCAAAGTTGTACTCATGATTTGGCCCATCCTGAAGATTCAAATGGAGAAACCACTTCTTTGAGAATTCACTTTGGACCAAAAATTTGAACGAGGATTGGAACCAATTCAAAAACTTGTTTGTAATTGAAAAGCTTGTATCAAAGTACTTGTTTCACTCTCGAGACCAAAGTGAAACCAAAGACCTAAGGTTTCCCACTTGTCAAAGTTGTCCGAATGATTTGGTCAATCCTAAATATCCAAGTAGAGGAAACTCTTCTTTGGGAATCCTCATTGGATAAACATGTCGAAAAAGGATTGGAACCAATAAAAAAACATGTTTGTAATTGAAAAGCTTGTATCAAAGTACTTGTTTCACTCTTTAAACCAAAGTGAAACCAAAGACCTAAGGTTTTCCACTAGCCAAGGTTTCCTCATGATTTTGTTCATCCTAAGAATCCAAATGGAGGAACCTCTTGTCCTCATTAGTTGGGCCACCCTAAAGATCCAAATGGTGGAACCTCTTCTTTGGGAATTCTCTTATGGCCAATATGTCGAACAAAGATTTGCATCAATCAAAAAGACTTGTTTGTAATTGAAAAGCTTGTATTAAAGTATTTGTTTAACTCTCTAGACTAAAGTGAAACCAAAGACCTAAGGTTTCCCACTTGTCAAATTGTCCTCATGATTTGGTCCATACAAAAGATACAAATGGATGAACCTCTTGTCCTCATGATTTGGTCCATCCTAAAGATCCAAATGGAGGAATGTCTTCTATGTGAATCCTCTTAGGAAAAAAATATCGAACGAGGATCAGAACCAATCTTGTCATAGTCATCCTCATGATTTGATCCATCCTAATAATCCAAATGGAGGAAACTCCTCTTTGGACCAAAATGTCAAACGTGGATCAAAACCAATCTTGTCAAACTTGTCCTCATGAGTTGGTCCATCCTAAAGATCCAAATGGAGGAACCTCTTGTCCTCATAACTTGGTCCATCCTAAAGATCCAAATGGAAGAAACTCTTGTCCTCAAGATTTGGTCGATCCTAAAAATGCAAATGGAGGAAACTACTCTTTGGACCAAATTGTCGAACGTCAAAGTTGTCTTCTTGATTTGGTCCATCCTAATGATCCAAATTTAGGAACCTATGCTTTAGGAATTCTCTTTGGACAAAAATGTCGAACGTCAAAGTTGTCCTCTTTATTTTGTCAATCCTAAAAATCCAAATGGAGGAACCTCTTCTTTGGGAATCCTCTTTGGACCAAAATGTCGAATGTCAAAGTTGTCCTCTTGATTTGGTCCATCCTAAAGATCAATATGGTGGAAACTCTTCTTTGGGAATCCAATTTGGATAAATATGTCAAACGAGGATCAAAACCAATCTTGTAATACTTGTCCTAATGATTTGGTTCATCCTAAAGTTCCAAATGGAGGAAACTCTTTTGGGAATCCACTTTGGACCAAAATGTCAAACATGGATCAGAACGAATCTTGTCAAACACCTCCATTTGGATCTTTATGATGAATCAAATCATGAGGACAAGAGGTTCGTCCATTTGGATCTTTAAGAAGGACTAAATCATGCGAACAAATTTGACAAGATTGGTTCCGATCCTCGTTTTACATTTTGGTCTAAAGAGGATTCCGGAAGAAGAGTTTGGTCTATTTTTATCTTTATGATGGACCGAATAATGAGGACAAGTTTGACAAGATTGGTTCCAAACCTCGATCGACATTTTGGTCCAAAGAGGACTACCAAAGAAATGTTTCCTCCATTTGGATCTTTAGGATTGACCAAATCATGAGGACAAGAGGTTACTCCATTTGTATATTTAGGATGGACCAAATCATGAAAACAAGTTTGAAAACATTGTTTTTTATCCCCGTTTGACATTTTGGTCCAAAGAGGATTCCCAAAGAAGAGTTTCCTCCATTTAGATCTTTAGGATGGACCAAATCATGAGGACAACTTTGACAAGCGGGTAACCTTAGGTCTATCGTTTCAATTTGGTCTAGAGGGTAAAACAAGTACTTTGAAACATGATTTTCAATTACAAACAAGTTTTTGGATTGTTTCAAATCCTAGTTCGACATTTTGGTCCAAAGAGGATTCCCAGAGAAGAGGTTCCTCCATTTGAATCATTAGGATGGACCAAATCATGAGGATAATAGGTTCCTCCATTTGGATCTTTTGGATGGAACAAATCATGGGGATAACTTTTACTAGATTGGTTCCGATCCTCATTTGACATTTTGGACTAAAGAGGATTCCCAAAGAAGAGTTTCCTCCATTTGAATCTTTTGGATGGACAAAATTATGACGACAAGAGGTTCATCCATTTGGATCTGTAGGATGGACTAAATCATAGGGAAAAATTTGACCAGATCGATTCCAATCCTCGTTTGACATTTTGGACCAAAGAAGAGTTTCCTCCATTTGGATCTTATGGATGGACCAAATCAAGAGGACAACTGTGAAGTTTGAAATTTTGGTCCAAAGATGATTCCCAAACAATAGGTTCCTCCATTTGGATCTTTATGATGGACCAAATCATTAGGACAACTTTGGCAAGTTCCGTCCTCATTCAATATTTTGGTCTAAAGAGGATTCCCAAAGAAGAGTTTCCTACATTTGGATCTTTAGGATGGACCAAATCATGAGGACAACTTTGACGTTCAACATTTTGGTTCGAAGAGGATTCCCAAAAGAATAGGTACCTCTATTTGGATCTTTAGGATGGACCAAATCATGAGGACAAGAGGTTCCTCCATATGGATCTTTAGGATGTACCAAATCATGAGGGAATCTTTGAAAAGTGGGAAACCTTAGGTCTTTGGTTTCACTTTGGTCTAGAGAATGAAACAAGTACTTTGATACAAGCTTTTCGATTACAAACAAGTTTTTGGATTGGTTAGAATCCTCGTTCGACATTTTGGTCCAAAGAGGATTCTCAAAAAAGATTTTCTTCCATTTGGATCTTTAAGAAGAACCAAATAATGAAAACAAGAGGTTCCCCCATTTGGATCTTTAGGATGGACCAAATCATGAGGACAAGTTCGAAAAGATTGGTTCCAATCCTCATTTGACATTTTGGTCCAAAGATGATTCCCAAAGAAAAGGTTTCTCCTTTTGGATCTTTATGATGGACCAAATCATGAGGATAAGAGGTTCCTCCATTTGGATCTTTAGGATCGACAAAATCATGATGACAAGAGGTTCCTCCATTTCGATCTTTAGGATGGACCAAATCATGAGGACAAGTTTGATAACATTTTTTCTGATCCTCGTTTTACATTGTGGTCCAAAGAGGATTCCCAAAGAAGAGTTTTCTCCATTTGAATCTTTAGGATGGACAAAATCATGAGGACAAGAGGTTCCTCCATTTGGATCTTTAGTACGCACTAAATCATGAGGGAAAATTTGACAAGATTGTTTCCGATCCTCGTTTGACACATCGATCGAAAGAGGATTCCCAAAGCAGAGTTTCCTAAATGTGGATCTTTAAGATGGACCAAATCCATAGGAAAACTTTGACATTCGACATTTTGATCAAAAGAGGATTCACAAAGAATAGTTTCCTCATTTGGATCTTTAGGGTTGACCAAATCAAGAGGAAACTTTGACGATCGATATTTTTGTTTGTTTCTAATTGAAAAGCTTGTAACAAAGTACTTGTTTCACTATCTAAACTAAAGTGAAACTAAAGACCTAAGGTTTCCCACTTGTCAAAATTGTCCTCATGATTTTGCAAAACCTAAAGATCCAAATAGAGGAACCTCTTCTTTTGGAATCCTCTTTGGACAAAAATGTCAAACGGGGATCGGAACCAATCTTGTCAAATTTGTCCCTAAGATTTAGTCCATCCTAAAGATCCAAATGGATGAACCTCTTGTTCTCATAATTTGGTCCATCATAAAGATCCAAATGGAAGAAGCTCTTCCTTGGAAATCCTCTTTGGACTAAAATGTCGAACGAGGATTGGAACCAATCCAAAAACTTGTTATTAATTGAAAAGCATGTTTCAAACTGCTTGTTTCACTCTCTAGAACGAAGTGAAACCAAAGACCTAAGGTTTCTCACTTGTCAAAGTCGTCCTCATGATTTGGTTCATCATAAAGATACAAATGGAGGAAGCTGTTGTTCTCATGATTTGGTTCATCCAAAAGATCCAAATGGAAGAAACTCTTCTTTGGGAATCCTCTTTGGACCAAAATATTGAACGACGACGGAAATAGTCTTCTCAAAGTTGTCCTCATGATTTTGTCCATCCTAAAGATCCAAATGGAGGAAACTCTTCTTCGGGAATCCTCTTTGGACCAAAATGTAGAACGTGGATCGGAACCAATCTTGCCAAACTTGTCTTTATGATTTGGAGGAACCTATTACAACAAAAATATCGAACTAGGATCGGAAAAAAACTTTTCAAAGTTGTCCCCATGATTTGGTCCAAAATGCTGAACGAGGATTGGAACCAATCCAAAAATATGTTTGTAATAGAAAAGCTTGTATCAAAGTACTTGTTTTATTCTCTAGACCAAAGTGAAACCAAAGTCCTAAGGTTTCCCACTTGTGAAAGTTGTTCTCATGATTTGGTCCATCCTAATGATCCAAATGGAGGAACCAATTCTTTGGGAATCCTCTTTGGACAAAAATGACTAACGTCAAAGTTGCCCTCTTGTTTTGGTCCATCCTAAAGATCCAATTGTATAAAACTTTACTTTGGAAATCCTCTTTGGACCAAAATATCGTACGAGGACGGAACCGATATTGTCAAAGTTGTCCTCATGATTTAGCCCATCCTAAAAATCAAAATAGAGAAACCTCTTTTTTCAGAATACTCTTTGGACCAAAATGTCAAACAAGGATCGGAACCAATCATGTGAAACTTGTCCTCATAAATTGGTCCATCCTAAATATACAAATGCATAAACCTCTTCTTTTGGAATACGTTTAGGACCAAAATAACAAACGAGGATCGGAAACGATCATATCAAAGTTGTCCTCATGATTTGGTCAATCCTAAAGATCCATAGGGAGGAAACTCTTATTTGGGAATCCTTTTTGGTCCAAAATATTGAACGAGGATCGGAACCAATCCAAAAACTTGTTTGTAATTGAAAAGCATGTTTCAAAGTACTTGTTTCACTCTCTATACCAAATTGAAACCATAGACATTAGGTTTCCCGCTTGTCAAAGTTCTCATCATGATTTGGTCCATCCAAAAGATCCAAATGGATGAACCTCTTCTTTGGGAATCATCTTTGGACCAAAATGTCGAACCTAAAAGTTATCCTCATGATTTGGTCCATCCTAAAGATCCAAATGGTGGAAACTCATCTTTGGGAATCCTCTTTGAACCAAAATGTTAAACTAGGATCAGAACCAATCTTATCAAACTATTCCTCATGATTTGGTCCATTCTAAAGATCCAAATGGAAGAACTTCTACTTTCGAAATCCTCTTTGGACCAAAATGTCATACGAGGATCGGAACCAATCTTGTCAAACTTATCCTTATGATTTGGTCCTTCCTAAAGATCCAAATGGAGGAACCTCTATTTTGGGAATCCGCTTTGGACCAAAATGTCATCGAGGATCAGAACCAATTTTTTCAAATTTGTCCTTATGATTTTTTAAATCCTAAAGATTCAAATGGAGGAACCTCTTGTCCTCATGATTTGGACCATCATAAAGATCCAAATGGAGGAACCTATTCTTTGGCAATTCTCTTTGGACCAAAATATCGAACGTCAAAGTTGTCTTCTTGATTTGGTCCATCCTAAAGATCCAAATGGAGGAAACTCTTCTTTGGGAATCATCTTAGGCTCAAAATGTCAAACATGGATTGGAACCAATCTTGTCAAACTTGTCCTCATGATTTGGTCCATTCTAAATATCCAAACGGAGGAACCTCTAGTCCATATGATTTAGTCCATCCTAATGATACAAATGGAGGAACCTCTTATTTTTTAATCCTCTTAGGACCAAAATCTGTAACGAGGATCGAAAACAATCTTGTCAAAGTTGTCCTTATGATTCGGTCCATCCTAAAGTTCCAAATGGAGGAAGCTATTAAATTTGTCCTCATGATTTAGTCCATCGAAAAGATCCCTCATAGTATGGTCAATCCTAAAGATCCAAATGGAGGAACATCTTGTCCTCAAGATTTGGTCCGTCCTAAAGATCCAAATGGAGGAACCTCTTTTATGGGAATCTTCTTAAGACCAAAATATCGAACGAGGATTAGAAAAAATCATTTCAAAGTTGTCCTAATGATTTGGTCTATCCTAAAGATCCAAATGTAGGAACCCTTGTTCTCATGATTTGGTCCATCCGAAAGATCTAAATGGAGGAACCTCTTGTCCTTATGATTTGGTCCATCCTGAAGATCCAAATGGAGGAAACTCTTCTTTGGGAATACTCTTTGGACCAAAATGACAAACAAGTATCGGAACTAATCTTGGCAAATTTGTCCTCATGATTTAGTTCATCCTATAGATCCAAATGGATGAATCTCTTGTCCTCATAATTTTGTCCATCCTAATGATCCAAATGGAGGAACTTTTTTCTTTGGGAATGCTCTTTCGATGAAAATATAGAACGAGCATCAGAAGCAATATTGTCAAAGTTGTCCTCATGATTCGCTCCATCCTAAAGATCCAAATGGAGTAACCTCTTTTTATGGAATCCTCAAAGGACCAGAATATCAAACGATGATCAGAAACAATCTTGTAAAAGTTGTCCTCATGATTTTGTCCATCCTAAAGATTCAAAGGGAGGAACCTATTCTTTGGGAATCCTCTTTGGACCAAAATGTCGAACGTCAAAGTTTTCATCATGATATGGTCCATCCTAATGATCCAAATGGAGGAACCTCTTCTTTGGGAATCCTCTTAAGACCAAAATATTGAATGAGGATCGGAAACAATCTTGTCCTCATGATTTGGTCCATTCTAAACATTCAAATGGCGGAAACTTTTATTTGGGAATCCTCTTTGGACCAAAATGTCAAACGAGGATCGGAACCAATCTTGTCAAATTTGTCCTCATGATTTGGTCCATCCTAAATATCCAAAGGGAGCAACCTATTTTATTGGGAATCCTCTTTGGACTAAAATGTCGATCGTCAAAGTTGTCCTCTTGATTTGGTTCATCCAAAATATCGAAATGGAGGAAAATCTTCTTTGGGAATCATATTTGGACAAAATTGTCAAACGAGGATCGGAACAAAGCTTGTCAAATTTGTATTCATGATTTAGTCCATCCTAAATATCCAAATAGATGAACCTCTTGTACTCATAATTTGGTCTATACTAAAGTATCCAAATGGAGAAACCTCTTCTTTTGGAATCCTATTAGGACCAAAATATCAACGAGGATCAGAAGAATTCTTTTCAAAGTTCTCCTTATGATTTGGTACATCTTTCGAAATCCTCTTTGGAAAAAATATCGAACGAGTATCGGAACAAATCTTGTCAAAATTGGCTTCATGATTTGGTCCATCCTAAAGATTCAAATGGAGGAACCTCTTCTTAGAGAATCCACTTTGGGCCAAAATGTCAAACGAGGATTGGAACCAATCTTGTCAGACTTGTCCTCATGATTTTATCCATCTTAAAGATTCAAATGGATGAACCTCTTGTCCTGATGATTTGGTCCATCCTAAAGATCTAAATGGAGGAACCTCTTCTTGGGGAATCCTCTTAGGACCAAAATATCAAACGAGGATCGGAAACAATCTTGTCAAAGTTGTCCTCATAATTTGGTCCATCCTAAAGATCCAAATGGAGGAAACTCTTCTTTGGGAATCCTCTTTGGACCAAAATGTCAAACGAGGATCGAAACCAATCTTGTCAACTTTGACCTCATAATTTGGTCCATCCTAAAGATTCAAATGGAGGAACCTCGTGTCCTCATGATTTGGTCCATCCTAAAGATCCAAATGGAGGAACCTATTATATGAGAATGCTCAATGGACAAAAATATCGAACGTCAAAAATGTCCTCTTGATTTGGTCCATCTTAAAGGTACATATGGAGGAAACTCTTCTCTGGGAGTCTTCTTTGGACCAAAATGTCAAACAATATCGAACGAGAGAGGAACCAATCTTGTGAAAGTTGTCCTCATGATTTGGTCCATCCTAATGCTCCAAATGGAGGAAACTCTTATTTGGGAATCCTCTTTGGACCAAAATATCAAATGAGGATATGAACCATGATTTTGTCCTCATGATTTTGTCCATCCTAAAGATTCAAATGGAGGAACCTCTTCTTTGGTAATGATTTTTGTACCAAAATGTCGAATGTCGAAGTTGTCATCATGATTTTGTCCATTTTTGGGAATCTTCTTTGGACCAGAATATCGAATGAGTATCGAAACCAATCTTATCAAACTTGTATTCATGATTTGGTCCATCATAAAGATTCAAATGGATGAACCTCTTCTTTGGGAATCATCTTTGGACCAAAATGTCAAACGAGGATTGTAAACAATCTTGCCAAAGTTGTCCTCATAATTTTGTCCATCCTAAAGATCCAAAGGGAGGAAACACTTCTTTGGGAATCCTGTTTGGACCAAAATATTAAACGAAGAAAGGAACCAATCTTATCAAATTTGTCGTCATGATTTGGTCCATCATAAAGATTTATATGGAGGAACCTCTTCTTTTGGAATTCTCTTTGGACAAAAATATCGAATGTCAAAGTTGTCCTCTTGATTTGGTCCATCCTAAAGATCCAAATGGAGGAAAGTGTTCTTTGGGAATCATCTTTGGACCAAAATGTTGAACGTCAAACTTGTCCTCATGATTTGGTTAATCCTAAAGATCCAAATGGAGGAAACTCTTCTTTGTGAATACTGTTTGGACCAAAAAATCAAATGAGGATCAGAACCAATCTGGTCAAACTTGTCCTCATGATTTGGTCCATCCTAAAGTTCCAAATGGAGGAACCTCTTGTCTTCATGATTTTGTCCATCCTAAAGATCCAAACAGAGAAACCTCTTCTTTTGGAATCGTTTTAGTTCCAAAATATTGAACGAGGATCAGAACCAATCTTATCAAAGTTGTCTTCTTGATTTAGTCCATTCTAAAGATCCAAATGGAGGAAACTCTTCTTTTGGAATCCTCTTTGGACCAATATATCGAACAAGTATCTGAACCAATCTTGTCAAAGTTGTCTTCATGATTTGGTCCATAATAAAGATGAAAATGGAGGATTCTCTTATCCTCATGATTTGGTTCATCCTAAAGATCCAAATAGAGGAACCTCTTCTTTGGGACTCCTCTTTGGACCAAAATATCGAACGAGGATCAGAGCCAATCAAAAAACTTGTTTGTAATTGAAAAGCATGTTTCAATGTACTTGTTTCACTCTCTAGACCAAATTGAAACCATAGACCTAAGGTTTCCCGCTTGTCAAAGTTGTCCACAGGATTTTGTCCATCCTAAGTTTTGATTTAGTAAACTAAATTACATTTAATTAGGGATCTATTAACATCATTCAATTTGTGATAAAACATGTAAATTTATGCTAGTTTTTCGAAAATTAAAACTTATTTACTTACATTGAGTAATAAATGGAGAATTGGTTAGTGGTTTCTTTATAGCATGAAATCCTTAGCAACACCGGATCTTCTACGTTATATCCCGATCGATCAAACGAAATCCGACTGTGGGATCCAACTTTAGAAGAAATTAGGAAGAAAAAAAATATTTTTCTTCCTAAAATAAGGCCAATAGTCGGCAATGGCAGAAGGGAGAGAGGAACAGAGAATTTCAATTTCTATGAATTGAGTTGTGTGATTTATGAATGACCCAAGCCTCCTATTTATAGGAAAATAGGAATTCTAATCACATTAAGATTAATCCATGGAGATAAATACAAAAAGAAAAAAAGGATTATCTCTTTCCTTTATCTTGGTATTTCGAAAATGCCATAGATAAATATGATGACATTTTCTTTTCTTTATTTTATTTATATTGGGTAAATAAATATACATAATTATTATAGGATATAATTCAATCAATTATCTCCTACAAATTATCTATTATGGCCGAAAATTGTATAGTAAATAATTAATAAATAAAATTTATTTATTTAATTATTTTGGGCCAATTTCAATTGGGTTCATTAATCCAACTTAATTAATTAATTTATTAATTACTATTTAAATAAAATACATTATTTAAACAATTAATAATATTAATATTTTCTCCCTACTAAATATTACCAAATGATATTTAATTATTAATTTCCATTTAAATAATTTTCATTATTTAAACAATTAATAATATTTTAATTGTTAATACTTTATTATTAACTAATGATATTAATTTAATTATTAATTTCCATTTGAATAAAATTATTTATTTAAATAATTAATAATTGCCAATTAATTTCAAATTATTGATTACCATTTAAATATAGTCAATATTTAAATAATTAATAATGTATGATTAATAATATTTCATAATTAATTTCCTGTTTAAATAAACTCATTACTTAAACAATTAATACTGTTTATATTAATTATTGTTTAAATATACTCAATATTTAAACAATTAATATTGTCTATTTAAGTAATTCACTATACTTAAGATTTCTATTTCTTCTACTTGATTTCGCGACTACAATATTTGGGCTAGCATAGGGACCCGATGGACGTATAGATCATGGGTTTAATAATTAGTCAACTATGTGATTAACTCATAATCATTTAATTACTTATTATCTAACTATGAATAATTCCACTATAAATTCATAGCTGAACTCCCCTCACTATAAATGAGTTATGTCCATTTAGTTTATCTTTATTTATAGGGTAAAATGCAAATGAGACCCTTGTGGTTTGTTTCAAATGCATGAACACCCCCTGTGGTTTGAAAATGGCAAATCACATCCCTGTGGTTCCCAATTTTTTCAATCAGACCCCTCCATTTCAATATCATTAATTTTCTTTTAATCATAACTTCTCCATTTGAACTTCGATTTGGATGATTCAAGATGTTTTGGAATCTTCATTTCAGTCTCTACGCTATGGCCACTTAAAAACTTCTAAATCATCAATAACCAAAAGAGTTAACGGTATCAATCATACCTAGTACTTTGATGTTAATAAACTCTTTTATTTATTATCATTTCAAAGTTTTAAAGTTACTATTATGTAGAGCCTGAAATGAGGATTCTAAAACATCTTGAATAATCCAAATCGGAGTTCAAACGAAGAAGTTGTGGCTAAAAGAAAATTATAAGCATTGAAGGGGAGGGGTCTGATTGAAAAAATTTGAAACCACAGGGGTGTGATTTGTCATTTTCAAACCACAAGGGATGTTCATGCATTTGAAACAAACCATAGGTGTCTCATTTGCATTTTAACCTTATTTATATCTGTATCATATCCTTCATGTGGAACCCTCATAATTACAAGCGGATTAAATTTACTGTTTTGCCCCTGTAATTACCGCTTTATCCTTGTGTTCTCGCTGATTCTCCAATGAACTTTATCTTTAGTCAAACTAGAGATAATGTACTTCTTTGATCAATAGAAGGCGTGACGTCACTTGTTCATGTCTCGAATAAGTACATCAAGGGAGTTTCCTAAAGTTCCTAAAATGTTTAGGTATCGCACTGATACCGTTAATTTATAGGAAAGTTATGAATTCCATCTCGTGAAAATGCATTCTCAGCTACTTATCTAGTTATGTTCCCAAAGCAGGAGTGTATTGAGCGTTCTTATAGATCGCTCTCAACCATGTGAATCAAAGAACATAACTCCACAAATAGGAGTCTACACTTCACTCAGGATTGAGCTCTATCGCTTTTGATAAACTTAGTTTGATAATCGATACTAATGAGAATTCGATCAAATATCGTGGTCCTGTATTATACAATTAGCATTGAATATGATACTTCGATTTCATGTCTCCCAAATGAAAGATCAGGATAAGATGATTTGTCTATAAATAAAATGCGAAGCTATAAATAGTGTTACAAGAATAATGTTCCCAAAGGCTATCCATTTACTGTAGACACTTTTAAGTTACTCATCTCGACTTTAATCCTCTCGTATGACTCACATACTAAGTCGTGATTTCATAAGAGGGACTTAGGGTTTTACTATTTGAATGTTTGATATTTATATATTTCCATATATTCCTAATATCTTCAATTGAATCAATATAGATAATATAAAGAACTTATGTTTATTTATTTAATTTATTCTAAATAAATTATCTTTATTAAATAATAACAAGTTCTAGGACACCATTAATAACAAGATCTAAGGTTTCCCGTATGTCAAAGCTGTCCTCCTAATTTGGTCAATCCCAGAGATCCGAATGGAGGAAACTCTTCTTTGGGAAACCTTTTTGGACCAAAATGTCAAACGAGGATCGGAACCAATCTTGTCAGTCTTGTCCTCTTGATTTGGTCCAACCTTAAGATCCAAATGGAGGAACCTTTTCTTTGGGAATCCTCTTTGGACCAAAAATGTCAAACGCGGATCAGAACCAATTTTGTCAAACTTGTCTTCATGATTTGGTCCATCCTAAAAATCCAAATGGAGGAACCTATTATTTGGGAATCCTCTTTGGACAAAAATATCGAACGAGGATTTGAACCAATCTTGTCAAAGTTCTCCTAATTATTCGATCTATCCTAAAGATCTGAACGGAGGAACCTATTTTTTGGGAATCCTCTTTGCACCAAAATGTCTAACATCAAAGTTATCTTCATGATTTTGTCCATCCTAAATATCCATGTAGTGGAACTTCTTCTCTAGGAATCCTCTTTTGATCAATATGTCAAACAATGATTGGAACTAATCCAAAAACTTGTTTGTAATTGAAAAGCTTGTATCAACGTACTTCTTTCACTCTCTAGATCAAAGTGCAACCAAAGACCTAAGGTTTTCTACTTGTCAAAGTTGTCCACATAATTTGGTCCATCCTAAATGTCCAAATGGAGGAAGCTCTTGTCCTCATGATTTGGTCCAGCCTAAAGATTCAATTGGTGGAACCCTTGTTTGGGAATCCTCTTTGGACCAAAATATCAAACGAGGATTGTAAACAATCTTATCAAAGTTCTCCTTATGATTTGGTATATCCAAAAGATCCAAATGGAGGAAACTCTTTTTTGGGAATCCTCTTTTGACCAAAATACCAAATGAGGATCAGAACTAATCTTGTAAAACTTTGCTCGTGATTTTGTCCATCCTAAAAATAAAAATGGAGGAACTAATTCTCTGGGAATCCTCTTTGCACCAAAATATCGAACGAGGATGGAATCAATCTTATCAAAGTTGTCCTAATGATTTAGTCCATCATAAAGATCCAAATGGAGGAACCTCTTCTTTGGAAATCCTCTTTGAACCAAACTTTTAAACGAGGATCGGTACCAATTTTATCAAATTTGTCCTCATCAGTTGGTCCATCCTATGGATCCAAATGGAGGAACCTCTTGTCCTCATGATTTGATCCATCCTAATGATCCAAATGGAGGAACCTATTCTTTTGGAGTCCTATTTCGACCAAAATGTCGAACTTCAAAGTTGTCTTCATGATTTGCTCCATCCGAATGATCCAAATGGAGGAATCTCTTCTTTATGAATCCTCTGAGGACCAAAATGTCGATCGTCAAAGTTATCCTCTTTATTTGGTCCATCCTAAAGATCCAAATGGAGGAAACTCTTCTTTGTGGATTCACTTTGGACCAAAATATCCAACGAGGATAGGAACCAATCTTATCAAAGTTGTCCTCAGGATTTTGTCCAACCTATAGATCCAATTGGAGAAACCTCTTCTTTGAGAATTCACTTTGGCCTAAAATGTTGAACGATGATTTGAACCAATCTTGTCAAAGTTGTCCTCATGATTCGGTCAATCCTAAAAATCCGAATGGAGGAACCCATTTTTTGGGAATCCTCTTTGGACCAAAATGTTGAACATCAAAGTTGTCCTCATGATTTGGTCAGTCCTAAATATCTAAGTAGAGGAAACTCTTCTTTGGGAATCCTCTTTTGATTAATATGTCGAACAAGGATTGGAACCAATCCAAAACTTGTTTGTAATTGAAAAGGTTGTATCAACGTACTTGTTTAACTATTTCGACCAAAGTGAAACCAAATACCTAGGGTTTCCCACTTGTCAAAGTTGTCCACATAATTTGGTCAATACTAAAGATCCAAATGGAGGAATCTTTTGTCCTCATGATTTGGTCCATCCTAAAGATTTCAAATGGAGGAAAATCTTCTTTGGGGCCAAAATCTTGAACGTTAAAGTTGTTCTCTTGATTTGGTCAATCCTAAACATCCAAATGGAGGAAACTCTCTTTGGAAAAAATATCGTACGAGTACGGAACCTGTCTTGTCAAAGTTGTCCTCTTAGCTCTTTAGGATCACTAGGATGGACCAAATCATAAAGACAACTTTGATAACATTGCTTCCGATCCTTGTTCGACATTTTGGTCCAAAAGGATTCCCAAAGAAGAGGTTCTTCTATTTGGATCTTCAGGATGGTCCAAATCATGAGGACAACTTTAACAAGATTGTTTCTGATCCTCGTTCGACATTTTGTCTAAATTGTTAGGAATGGTGTCCTAGAACTTGTAATTATTTAATAATAATAATTTATTAAGAATAAATTAAATAAATAAACATAAGTTCTTTATATTATCTAGATTGATTCAATTAATGATATTAGGAATATATGGAAATATATAAATATCAAACATTCAAATAGTAAAACCCTAAGTCACTCTTATGAAATCACGACTTAGTATGTGAGTCATACGAGAGGATTAAAGTCGAGATGAGTAACTTAAACGTGTCTACGATGAAACGGATAACGTTTGGGAACCTTATCCTGTTATCACGTTGATAGCTTCGCATTTTGTTTATAGACAAATGATCAAATCCTGATCATTCATGTGGGAGACATGAAATGGAAGTATCATATGCAATGTTGATTGTATAAGACGGACCCACGATGTTCGATCAAATTTCTCATTAGTACCGTTTACGAGAAATAATCGAATATCAAACTAAGTTTATCAACTGTGATAGATCTCAATCCTGAGTGAAATGCGGACTCCTATTTGTGGAGTTATGTTCTTTGATTCACATAGTTGAGAGCGATCTGTAAGAACGCTCAATACACTCCTGTTTTGGGAACATGACTAGATAAGTAGCTGGGAACTCATTTTCACGAGATGGAATTCATAACTTTCCTATAAATTAACGGTATCAGTGCGATACCTAAAAATTTTAGGAACTTTAGGAAACTCCCTTGATGTACTGATTCGAGACATGGACAAGTGACGTCACGACTTCAATTGATCACAGAAGTATCTTATCTCTAGTTCGACTAAAGATAAAGTTCATTGGAGAATCAGCGAGAACACAAGGATAAAGCGGTAATTACAGGGGCAAAATGGTAAATTTAACCGCCTGTAATTATGAGGGTTCCACGTGAAGGATATATCACAGATATTAATAATGATAAACTAAATGGACATAACTCATCAATAGTGAGGGGAGCTCAGCTATGAATCTATAGTGGAATTATTCATAGTTAGATAATAAGTAATTAACTGATTATGTGTTAATCACTTAATTGACTAATTATTAAGCCCATGATCTATAGGTTCATCGGGTCCCTATGCTAGCCCAAATATCGTAGTCGCGAAATCAAGTAGAAGAAATGGAAATTTTAAGTAAAGTGAATTACTTAAAATAGACAATATTAATTGTTTAAATATTGAGTATATTTAAACGGTAATTAATATAAACATTATTAATTGTTTAAATAATGAGTTTATTTAAACATGAAATTAATAATGAAATATTATTAATTATACATTATTAATTATTTAAATATTGAGTATATTTAAATGGTAATTAATAATTTGAAATTAATTAACAATTATTAATTGTTTAAATAATTATATTTAAACGGAAATTAATAATTAAAATTAATTAAATTAATAATAAAATATTGTCAATAAAATTATTAATTAAATAATGAGTTTATGGAAATTAATAATTATAATATATATTATTAATTATTTAAATAATGAAAATTATTTAAATGGAAAGTAATAATTAAATATAAATTGGATAATATTTAGTCGAGAGAAAATATTAATATTATTAATTGTTTAAATAAAATATTTTATTTAAATGGTAATTAATAAATAAATTAATTAAGTTGGACTTATTAATTTAAAAGAGAGTTTCAAGCCCAATTGGATTAATGAACCCAATTGCAATTGGCCCAAAATAATTAATTAAATAAATTTGATTTATTAATTATTTATTATTAATTTTGGCCATCATAGATAGTTTGTAGGAGATAATTATTTGAATATATCCTATAATAATTATATAGATTTATTTACCCACGATAAATAAAATAAAGAAAAGAAAATATTCTCTTATTTATCTATGACATTTGAGAAATACCAAGATAAAGGAAAGAGATAATTCTTTTTTCTTTTTGTATTTATCTCCATGGATTAATCCTAATGTGATTAGGATTCCTATTGTTCTATAAATAGGAGGGTTGGGTCATTCATAAATCAAACAATTCAATTCTTTGGAAATTGAAAAATCTCTCTTCCTCCTTTTCTCTCCCTTTGCCGATTTTGCTATTCAAAATTGGGAAGAAAATATTTTTCTTCTTCCCAATTTCTTCTTAAGTTCAATCCCACTATCGGATTTCGTTTGATCGATCGGGATATAGCGTAGAAGATCCGGTGTTGCTGAGGATTTGATGCTGTAAAGAAACCTCCAACCGATTCTCCATTAATCAGTCAATGTAAGTTCCGGTTTTAATTTTCGAAAATAAAGCATGAATCTACATGTTCTTTGTGTTTTTATCACAAATTGCATGATATTAATAGATCCTAAATTAAGTGTTAATTTGTGTTAGTAAATAAATTCCGCTAATTTAGTAAATCATCCCTTCACAAATAGGATTCCCAAAGAAGAGGTTCCTCCTTTTGGCTCTTTAGGATGGTCCAAATCATGAGGAAAACTTTTACAAGACTGGTTCCGATCCGAGGGTTCTACATGTGGATCTTTAGGATGGAACAAATTATGAGGACAACATTGTCAAGATTGGTTTTGATAATCTTTTGACATTTTGGTCCAAAGAGGATTCCCAAACAAGAGGTTCCTCCATTTGAATGTTTAGGGTTGACCAAATCTTGAGGTCAACTTTGATAAGATTGGTTCGGATCCTCATTCGACATTTTGGTCCAAAGAGGATTCCTTCCTCCATTTGGATCTTTACGGTGGGCAAAATCACCTGGACAACTTTGACAAGATTGGTTCTGATCCTCTTTCGACAATTTAGTCCAAAAAGGATTCCCAAAGAAAAGCTTCCTCCATTTGGATCTTTAGAATGGACCGAATATTTAGGACAACTTTGACAAGATGTGTTCCTATCCGAGGTTCCTCTATTTGGATCTTTAATATTGACCAAATCATGGGAAAACTTTAACAATATTGGTTCTAATCCTCGTTCGACATTTTGTTCCAAAAGGATTACCAAAGAAGAGGTTCCTCCATTTGGATCTTCAGGATCATCCAAATCATAAGGAAAACTTTAACAAGATTGGTTCCGATGCTCGTTCGATATTTTGGTCCGAAGTGGATTCCCAAAGAAAAGCTTTCTCCATTTGGATCTTTAAGATGGACCAAATCATGAGAACAACTTTAACAAGATTGGTTCCGATCCTAGTTCGATATGTTAGTTGTGCCAGTTTCCATCACGGAGATGCACACTTCCATCAAGATGCTATGTTGTGATCAAATTTGGAATCACGCAGCTTTTATAGGGCGTATAAGATACAACCATCACAACATAGTAGCAAAGGCAGGATTATTAGGAAAAGCTACCAGTATGGTAGTGATTTATACTTTATTATTTTTAGGTCGTTTGGCTTTTATTCTGTTTAATTCTGGAGCTAGCCACACTTTTATTTTATCTTGTTATGATGAGTTAGCAGCTTCTGAGTCGAGACTATTGAGTTTCGAGATTTGTACTTTTAGGGAAGTTTATTATGGTAATAGTGTGTATGGCACTTATGACATATGTATTATGAGTAAATGTTTCCATCTTACTTTGATTGTTATTTATATGTCTGTTTTTGATGTGATTTTGGGTATGGATTGGCTATCAGCTAATCGTTCCACCATTGATTGTACTGAGAAAGTTGTTGGTTTTATGAGTCCATGTGGGACTAGTTTATGTTTTCGTGGGTTTTATGATTGAATAACACCCACTTTGATATCTATGTTAAAAGCTAGAACGCTTCTAAGTGATGGAGCCTTGGGCTATATAGCTTGAGTTCTGTGCTCATAGTGAGGGATTTCGTTGATGTTTTCCCTAATAAGTTACCCGAATTGCCACCGGTGAGACAGTTTGATTTTCAAATTGAGGTTGCTTCTGGGACAGCTCAATTGTCCAAAGCACCTTATTGTATGACACCGGCTGAGTTGAAAGAACTCCAGAGCCAGTTATAGGGACTTTTAGATTTGGGGTTTATATGCCCGAGTGTTTCACCGTGGGGAGCCCCGGTGTTGTTTGTGAAGAAGAAGGATGGTTCTATGCGTTTATGCATTGATTATAGAGAGTTGAACCGTGTTACGGTGAAAAACAAGTATCCTTTGCCCAGGATAGAAGACTTGTTTGATCAGTTGAGGGGAGCCACTATCTTTTCGAAGATAGATTTGAGATCTGGCTATCATCAGTTCAGGATTCGGGATGAGGATATTCCCAAGACTGCATTCAGGACGCGTTATGGACATTATGAGTTCGTAGTTATGTCCTTTGGTTTGAGCAACGCGCCTAAAGCGTTTATGGACCTTATGCACACGGTGTTCAGAAGGTTCATTGATTCTTTTGTGATTGAATTCATTGATGATATCTTGGTTTATTCCAAGACAGAGGAGTTTCATGCTATGCACCTTCGGGAAGTATTGACGGTACTACGAGATCAGAGATTGTTTCCCAAGTTCTCAAAGTGTGAGTTTTGGCTGAGAGAAGTGGCATTTTTAGGCCATATAGTATCGAGTAGAGGGGTATCTGTTGATCCCTCTAAGATTGAGGCAGTTAGTAACTGGCCTAGACCGACGAGTGTGGCTGATATTCGTAGTTTTATGGGACTTGCAGGCTATAATAGACGGTTTGTGCAAGATTTCTCCAAAATTGCTTCAGCTTTGACACGTATGACTCGGAAGGGAGTTGATTTTGTATGGTCTGAGGATTGTGAAACAAGCTTTGAGGAGCTCAAGAGGAGGCTTGTGCCAGCACCTGTTCTAGTGTCGCCTAACAGAACCGGTGGTCTGACTGTGTACACAGATGCTTCCCACAGAGGTTTGGGATGTGTGTTGATGCAACACGGGAAAGTTATAGCTTATGCTTCCCGTCAGTTGAAAGAGCATGAGAAGAAGTATCCGACTCATGATTTAGATTTGGCAGCTGTTGTTCATGTATTGAAGATTTGGAGACGTTATTTGTATGGTGAGAAGATCCTGATATTTACTGACCATAAGAGTCTCAAGTATTTCTTCACTCAGAAGGAATTGAATATGAGACAGCGGAGATGGTTAGAGCTCGTTAAGAATTATGACTATGACATTCAGTATCATCCTGGGAAAGCCAATGTAGTGGCTGACGGGCTTAGTAGGAAGTCTTCTCATTCATCAGCTTTGTCGGCCATACCTTTGAGATTGAGGTGGGATATGGAACGAGCTGAGATAGCATTTCTTACTGCCGAGGTCACTGTGAGTCTGGCTAGTTTAACAGTGGGACCTACTTTGATGCAGAGGATGATTGATGCACAGAGGGGTGAGGTTCATTTACAGGCCGGTTTTAGAGAGGCTGAGTCAGACTTTCCTAGCCATTTTATCTTCTCTACAGATAGAGCTCTGATGTATCGTAAAAGGCTATGTGTGCCTTTAGGATCGACTTTTAGAAAGGAACCATTGGAGAAAGCTCACAGTTCTATCTTCTCTATTCATCCAGGTAGTACGAAGATGTACAGGGACCAAGAGAGCACTATTGGTGGCCTGGAATGAAGCTTGAGATTGCGGACTTTGTTAGTAGATGCTTGACTTGTTAACAAGTCAAAGCTTTGAGGAAGAGTCCATCGGGTTTCTTAACCCTCTGAGTGTGCCAGAATGGAAATGGGAGGAGATTTCCATGGACTTTAACAGCGATTTGCCGAAGACGGCAAAGAATTTTGATATCATTTGGGTGATTGTAGACCATTTGATGAAAAACCGCACACTTTACTCTTGGAAGGATCATCTATCCAGTTAAGACTAGGGTACAGTTGTACCTAAGAAAGATTAATAGATTGTGGTGTGCCGGTGAAGATTTTATCAGATCGAGACACTCGCTTTGTCTCAGAGTTTTGGCAATGTTTAGGCACTTTGTGGTAGAAAGTGTCGTTCTTCCGCTCATTTGGATGAGATTGGAGAAAAGAGACTTTTAGTACTCAAGTTGTAACAAATGACTAGCGAGTCTATCATTTGTTTAGAGAAAGGTTAAGGGTTAATCAAAGTTGACAGCAGGATTCGGTGTAGTCCGTTCAAGTGGTAGTAGTGGATCTCGTATTCTTCAAGTGGCACCAAGGAGGGGTGTTATTAAAGTTGGGAATAAGGGTCAGTTGAACCCTAAGTTTATTGGCCTATCGAGATACTTAATCGAGTAGAAGTGGTAGCTTATTGTTTGGCTTTACCACTTTCGTTATCGGCCGTTCTTAATGTTTCCATGTAATTGATGCTTCAGAAATACATGGAGAATCCGTCCCACGCAATTGATTATGAACTGGAATTTTGAATGCTATTAAGTCTTATGAGAAGACACCAGTTAAGATCGTAGCATTCAATAAAAGTGATGAGAAATAAAAAGGAATTCACTTGGTTAAGGTTCTTTGGAAGAACCAAGTGTCAAAGGAAGCAACGTGGGAACGTGAAGATGAGGTACAGTCTAAGTACCCTCGCTTTTTCACTTAGTGAAAGCACTTTTTGAGGACGAAAAGTCTTTTAAGGAGGGTAGACTGTAACGTCCCGTTATTTGAAGTGATTTTTTTTGTAATATCTAATGTTATTTATTTATTTCAATTTAAGTATTTAGTTTAATTATTATTTTTTTTAATTTAGAATTTAGTAGTTAATTTCGCCTGAAATTCTTTTTAATCATTTTAGTACTTTAAATTCGTTTCGGTGATATTAATAATTATTAATGGGCCAATTAATAATTATTAATCACCTTTAGATTAATTTAAGAGCTTCGGGTTTCGATTTAGAAGTCAAAAGTCATTAATGGACGCAACCGTCATTTTCCAATTTCTTAAAATATCAAAACACTATTCATTCTTCTTTAAAAATCACAACTTTGACTCCATTTGACCAAATCCTCTCTCTTCTTCCTTCTCCATTGCCGTGGAGCTCTCCTCCTCCATGGATAAGGAGAAATTTGCTTCGCCTTTCTTCATTTCTCGATCGTTTTCGATGAGGTCGGTTGCGTTGGATTGGTAGGGACGAGGGTTACCTATCCAACCTACCTTTTCGGAGTTTCCCGTTCTCTAAGGGGAGTCCCAAAATGTAAGTTTTCAAAATTTTTATATGGTTTTGTTCATTTTTTATTATAAATGAGTTTTGAAGTTGAAATCATGAATTTCTATCATGGAATTTGACGATTTTGAACCCGGATTTTTGAAAAACACTATTCACCCGAAATTACTATTCATCCGAAATCACTATTCACCTGAAAATGCACACTTGTTCTCATCTTAGTTATGAGTTTTAATATGTTGTGCAATTGGTGAATTGTAGGTGCGATTGCTCGGTTGTTGATTCGTGGGAAATTTGAGACTTGGAGCAAATTTATTTGGCTAAGGTGAGAATAGTTAGAATTTAAAGTAACCTTAGAAAGTGAATAAGTATAATGATTTGTAGAATTTGAAACTAAGACTAAGATTTGAATCTAAGAATAGAGGGAAGTGAGCTAGTGCCCTAGGATTAGAAGCTAGTTCTTTGAGTGAGAACTTAGGAGTTCTCGAGGAAAACATTGAACCTTAGAAAGTTCTAAGTTGGATTCGTTTTGGAACTTAGGATGGATCATTGGGAGTTAGAAGATCCATACTTTTAGATAGAACGGTTAAGGAACCTGAATGTACAACCTTGGATCTTATTTGGAAGTTTATAATCCTTGGAAGATAAAGATCATACTTTAGTATGTATCGGTTGTACGGTTTACTTATCGTTCTTCCGAAAGTTACTATCTATTTTACTTTATGTCTTCTACTTGATGTCCCTTTACTTTATGCTTGTTTCGGCTACTTTAATATTCGTACTTTACATTTATTTACTTTTGCGAGCATATCATAACATTTCGCACCATAACATAGTGCACCATAACATCTCGCATCATTGAAAAGAAGGAGAGAATGTTGGACCCTTCGGGGAATGTCCGCATTGTTTTTAGAGAGAGAAAGAAAAGAAGGAGAGAATGTTGGACCCTTCGGGGAATGTCCGCATCGTCTTCCGAGAAAAAGAAAGGAAAGTGAGAAAGAAAAGAAGGAGAGAATGTTGGACCCTACGGGGAATGTCCACATCGCCTTTAGAGAAAAAGAAAATAAAGAGAGAAAGAAAAGGAGGGAAGAATGTTTGACCCTTCGGGGAATGTCCACATCACCTTCTTCATTCATAAGGTTGAATGGGATCCTACGGGACGTCCTCATTACCTTCATTCATGCAAAAAGGTCGAATGCGAATCCTACGGGATGTCTTCATTACCTTCATGCATATGATCGATGAAAATACATATCATGGATAGAGAATCGAGATGTTATATTTATGTAAATTTTATTTACCTTTCTTATTTATGTTATAACAAGTTAATGGATGAGGATTTGACTACGAGTGTTAGTAATATCATCCTTCGGAGAGTATAGAATGAAATTACCTAGACTTTGGAGAACTTTAGGAATAATTGTGTCAGATTAATTGGACACGAATCGGAATACGAGTTTGAGGTCAATCTTTACTTTTTATTCTTATTATTCTCATTGGGCTTAAGTTGTTAGCTCATGATATTACAAAAATTTCAGGTAATGCCCTGACTAGAGGTCGTGGGAAAGGAGATGGTGCTGCATGATCAAGGGATGATGATTTCGAGATGGACTAGGTGTTATGTAAAAGTCCATGTACATGGTTTTGTGAATTTTATATAATTTTGAGATTTGTACAATTGTATATAGCTCTTAAGAGCTTTTGTCTTTACTTTTATGATTATAAATCATTTTGAACTCCTGGATAGGAACTTAATGTTCCTTTTGTATTTTAGATTTTGAAATTAAGATGTAAACAGGTTTTGGCTAGCCAATTTTCAAACATAACCACGCCATTTTTCTTAAAATATAAAGACTTCCGCTGTGTTTTTCTAATTTAAATTATTTAAAAGTGTCGGGTCTTTACAATATCTCTCTACGCAGTCTTCATTTGCCATCTAATCACATCAATTGACTGACTCATCAACTGGACCAACTCAAGCCCCAACAATTTTCTCTTCACATCCAAAATTTTCAAAAGGTAAATGGATCAAACAATAAGTTTTCCCTTCTATTCACACCTCATAAATCATTATGTGAACCACTTACAAGATTTCATTTCAGCACAACCCAACTTCCATTAAATGTCAAGTTTCCACACCCCTCCTCCTTTTACTCTGAGCATTTTCCTCCCCTCATGGGATTAAGTGATTACTCCAAGTGCCCCAACACTATAGTACCGACTCAAAATGTAAACTCAAATCTAATTAATCCGTTTTATTCGACAATCTATCAAAATATAATAACCACTATGAGGTCTTAGCTCGATGCTCAAGGCATAACATGAATCATGTGATCATCTCAAAACAGTTCTGACGCTCTCGCCCGACCATAAAATAGCAGTTACCTCATTCATCTCTTAAGGCTACCTCCATTACATCTGAACTTTTGTTCCCACTCAAAAGTCCACTATTACGCTAATCTGATAGAGGTTAAATCAACTTGGTAGATGCATCATCTACCACTATCTCGAACTCAACAATAACCTCTATCGTCCTCGATAACCACTAACAATATTCATCGGTCCTCTTAACCATTTCAGAATAATATGTAAAGTATGTGACAACATTATATCCTTCTCAACCTATATCATGAATCCTTAATATTGTCGTTCTACTCATTAACCGTCCATTGTGTTTTGATAAGTCTCTAATTATAAGATGCGTCTCTTTTTCCTCAACCGATTGTAATGTCACCTTAAGAATTCTAGTCTCGTTCAAGATCTCCATACAGCTTATACCGAATATTGACCTAATTTGAAGGGTGAAATGACTTCCTGCTAAAATATTGTCCTCTTCTAAATTTATATCATGATGCTTCATTATGCATCACCCGACCTTCCAATTCTACACTACAAAAAGAGACAAATTTGGTATCCAACCTTTCTTTAAAATCCAAAGCATTCACACAAAGTGTTAGAAACACATCCTTGAAGTTTCCCTCTAAATATCCTCCTGTAAACACTTGGTTTATCCAAGGACCAAGTTCTATCATATCATAGACCCCTAAATTGATCAAACATTAGCCCATGCTAAAAGATATGTACTCTTCCTCGTAGGTCACTTCCTCCAACTCGTGGGTCAAATGTAACCCCTTAAATATTTTATTTCATATAAAGTAAAACAAGTGTCTCACAAGCACCTTATTCCCTTAACGTGTTGTCCTTCCGAGTTCAAATAGTATAATTACCTCAAAGGTATATCACAATGAATCATTAGGTCCAAGCCATGACTTTCGAGTTTCTCAAAATTCACAGTCCCAATTCGATGTTCGGACCCCACATGTTTTATAATTTTCTGAAATATCGCATCACCTTATAAAAGTCACCAATACCTTGATCTGACAACATTCCTTCCACTTCTCGAGTAGAAACGAACACTCAACACTATTGTTTAGTTAACCAATACATTTTTCCAATGGGTGATTTTTGATAACTTGATCTCAGATATTCCAACTCACATCAATACACTCATCAAGTAATAGCTACAAGATTAGGCCGATGATCAATAATACATTCATTCATTGTCCTTGTCGAGACCCTTCATGAAAAGTTCTAACTTTCTCTCTTGAGTAACCACACTATTTCAATTTAACACGACAGTAACACATAACGTTAATCACGTGTTCCACTAACGTGACTACTTAAACAACCACGCAACTATCAAACTTTCATCAAAATTTCATAATCAAAAGATCAATCTCTTAAAGTATCTCTACTCCCTCGTATTCTACTAGTACCATATCATCATGTCTTAAATATTAAAGCTCATTCTCCAGCTTGCATAAGATTTTATACAATAATAATTATCAAAGAACTTCATCTTTAACATCGCTCATCTCAATGAAGCAAAAGGTATCTAGTAATAAACTTCAATCATTAAATGACGTAGTCAATTATTTAGTAGATCTCTCATTAGACTTTCATTCTATCTAGACAATGAATCCCATGTTTTTGCTCAACTCGAGTCACCCGATTCTTCTACCACAAGATTCTTAAAGTTACGATTAATCTCTTTAAGAGTAAGTTTATTTCACTCTTCAATTTTACTGCCTTAGCATATTCATAATTTTATGGCTACTTGATGTACAATGTAGCTCATAATACTCTCATTGTGTCAATAAAACTAGTGGTACAACCACTAAAACAAACAACTACCTCATAATTCGCTTAAAAAAAATATCGGGTCTACTTCCACAATCTTATATTCACACTTTGCACAATTTCTTGATTCATAATAATCATTGGCTCATGCTCACTCGAAGATCAACTTTCAAATCCTCAAACACCACTAGTGTGTAAAACCGTAGAAAGAAAAGGTTCCATAGTTAACCTTCAATCTATTTAAGAAATTTATAACTCGCGAGTTCTGTAAACTCCGGTAATACATCTATAAATCTTCTCAACTCAATAAAACTTCCATTAAAATCCAACAAAGTGTATACATTACACACTTTCAGCATTCTAGTCTCCTTAGTCACTCCCTCAATTCTAATTAATGCTCTACACATCTCAACTAACTCAGTCAAGGGCACAAACTCGCCCTACACAATGAGTGGTACATGGGGAGCTAATGGAACATTCCTCTGTTCCTCTAATCTAGCTGGATTCACAAATCCATCATCTCTCTCCACATTAGGAGTAGCATAAGAATTAACTTTATTCGATAACTCGGCGTCGCATTAGTACTCGGGGTTGGCACCACTGCCTCTGCCGAGCCCTCCCCTACCTTTGTCTTTACCACGGCCTCTTCCCCTACCAAGTATAACTACAGGAGGCATCCTGTAACAACAACCTACTATCAATATCAAGACTTGATCAGGTTAAGTGTCAAATAAATAATTATCATACTATTTGGGCAAGGTATAAATGTAGAGACTAGTACTAGAGATACCTGGTGCCGATGAGTGTGAAGATGAGGTTCATGTCAAAAAAAATGTATGTAATACATACGGTCTTCATAACCAAAAGGCTCTGATACCAACTGTAAAGACCCGACTTTTCAGAGTTTAAAACAAACTTAGTTAATGCAGTGGAAGACTCAATAAATGACATTTATTGAAAAATATGAAAAATCCTCAACCAAATAGTCAATTAAATAACATCAACAACTCCGGAGTTACAATCTTTAAAACAAAAACAATGAGCTAAATCAAATAACAAAATGTTTCAAAACTAGCATGAGTCTCAAATCTCATAAAACAAAATATAGTCAATAAAATTCGAGTACTTTATTCTTAATCTTAATGAAAATTAAAGATGCATTTGGCTAGCCACCACGACATGAACTCTATTCTCTTCCACTTCATCAACCGCCACCTCTCGGTCCATTGTTACCTGAAAAGAAACCACAAATAGCACTGTGAGGCTAAAGCCAGTGAGAAAACGATCTAAACGAAGGTAAAGTTTTAAATAGTCTCTAACAACTTATACCGAGTCCCAACACTCAACACTCTCCAATGTCTCTTTCACACAAAACGTCACTTAAACCTCACATTCAATCTCTTTACATGAATAGGAAATTAATAACTAAATCTATATCCAAGACCAACATTCATAATAATCCTCCCAATACATATCCCAATCTGAAACAATAAGTCAACCCTAAATTAACAAACATAATCAATCAATCTTTCAAACCATCCACTAAGAAGGTGGTCTCTCGGGACTACAAACCTTTCTTAGGCACTTAGTTATAGTCGTAACCATAACTAATCCCCTAATGGATCGTTCATACGAGCAACGTCCATTAGTCGTTATGAGCTCACTCTCATAACTATTTTTTTTACTAAGTATGAGCTCGTAGCCTCATACTAGTTTAACACACCTGTCAAGCCATCATTCCACAATCTCTTTACATTATCCTCTTGATAATTTTCATTCACAATCAACAAACACAATTAAAATACAGCAGCTCAAAAATTCTAATTAAAGCATGCAAAATACATCTTAACGATAAAAACTGCCGAAAACCGTCAAAACTTATAATTCGATCCTAATGATGCTCAACTCAAAACTCATGCAAAATCACCATAAAATACTCCATAATATTCCTGAATTAACTCCCAAATCAATCAGAATCAAATAGAAACGAAAAACATCAAAAACTGCCGAAAAATGACTAAACTAGTTCTAACCGAAAAATTGTTTCACCAAATGATTTTTCGATGTTTCCAACGTGCGTTCACTTCCTAAAACTCCAGAATATTGTATATAAAAATATAGAAACATACAATCAACGATAAGAGCCTCAGATTTCTCTAAAACCCCACCAACGAATAAACCGTTAACTCACCTTGAAATCGCTTAAGTCCAAAATCAACGCTACTTCCCATGACGAATCAGACCTGAAAAGAAGGTCCTAAATAACTTAAAATACAAATTAAAATATCCTAAAATTATACAAAAGGTTTGGGGTTCGATGGATCAAAGAACGGAAAACAAACGACGAAGGAAATTGGCTATGGTTGGGGCGTGGGTGGTGTGTGGGCCGTGGCTGGTCATGGCCTTCGGGTCGTGGTTCGGTCGCGGTTTCAAGGCTATGGTGATCGATCTTGATGGTTCTAGGTAATAGGATCGGTAATCAAAATCGATTGGGTGTTTGGCCAAGGTTTGGAAAATTGAAAATTTTGGAGGTTGGATCTCAAATTCATGGTTCTTGGTGTTCTTGAAAATTAATTAACTAACATTCCAGAATATTAAAGATTGATAAATCAATCATGAATGCTTACCCGCTAAACGAATTTCATGAAAAAGGCTTCCGATTTTCCCTCCTCGATTCCGTGCGATTCCAACGATCACCTAATTAAAAAAATTGATGAAAACTAATCAATTTCTAACCCTAGGCTCACGGCAACAAGAAGAAAAAGAGGAAGAGGGTTTTCGTTACCTTTGTGTCCAAAATTGATTCCCAATCCACTTGAATCCAAAATCAAAACGAGGAATTACGATCAAAAGTGACGAAATCAAAATTCTTCTTCTTGTTCTTCCAAGGGGGCAGCGGCGTGGCTATGAGGAAGGAGAGAATGAATTCTGAAAATTGGTAATGAGAAGTCATCTCTTAAGTTAAAATCCCGAGTTACCATAATTACGAAATTGCCACTCACCTTAAAACGTCCATAACTTGGTCGACGGGTCTCGGAATGACGAACCGTCAGTTGCGTTGGAATCTTGACATCGAGACGATCTATTTCATGTCAAAATATTAGTCAAATCACAAGGTTCGAATTTCATGGTTTTTCGGGAAATATTGCCATAATACGCATGTTGAAATAACACAGTATTCTATTCTAATTAATCGATCGAGTCTGATTAATATTATTTTAAAAATAATATTCATTTTTAACTTTCTTGTAACGGGGCATTACAGCGTGTTTGGCTGACAGCCAATCCATACCCAATATAATATCAAAGTCACACATAGGCATCACAATCAACACAGCATGCAGGCATTAACCCAAAATGCACGTGTCATTGGTATAAATAACTCTATCCACAATCACAGATTTCCTAAGCAGGGATTTCAATAAAACTCGACCTCGAGTATTCCGGCTCATATTGGTACACTCTTTACATGCTAGCTATAAGGCTAGACCAAAGATCAAATGATACAGTCACTCACTGTCCTCATCAGGACCCTTCACAAAAGGTTCTACTTTTCTATCTTGAGTAGCAACAATCTTTTTATTTTAACATCACAATAACACATTGATTTACCGTAAACAATAATGATTTCACTCTTCCGCCCCCCACCGAGGATTCGTCCTTTAATTTTTCTAGATCACTAGACTCGAGAAAATCTAATTACTTTTCCACAAACACTCATTTGTGCAAGAAACCTCGTCTCTCAACACAGAAATATGGTCACAATCACGCCTCATTTACACATAAAGTGTTGGTCAGGTGTCCCACTAACACAACTACTTTATCAACTACGCAACAATCAGACTATCATCAAAGTGATGATCAAAAGATCAATCTCTTGGACTATCCCAACTCCCTTGCACTAGCTCTATGTCACATGGTACACAATGTGCATAACCTTCAACACCGCCACTTAGTGGCTCTTACGAGGTGGAAACATATCACAAATTATAATTAACATTCAACAAGGGAGGATCTCTCCTCATAACTTTCCACTTCTAAGAAAAGTAATACTTAAGAATAAAGTTCAAGGAATATCTGGTGCTGTTGATCCGATTGATGCTTTGGACAAGGACTTAAAACCAAAACATGAAAAACATGTGATGCATGTGGTCTACAGAACCCGTAGGCTCTGATACCAACTGTAAAGACTCGAATTTTCTCAAATCTTTAAATCAAAAGCAAACAGCAGAAGACTAGATTTTATAAAAATTTGGCGTGGATCCGTTTAAAATACGAACTCCCTAAACCTGTTTTCATGAGCCCAAATCAGAGAATTTAAAACAACAGGAATTCCTACTCCAGTTTAGACCCAAATCAGAGAAAATAAACTCAAAAATATATACAATAGATCTTAGGCTCTCGTGAGCCACAAAATACGAATTTAAAGACATCAACATCAAGTTTATTTATAGCATTCGTAGAATGCTCCAAAGTATGCCTTTTTAGTCCAAGTCCCAAAGGCATCCACTCGCGATCACGCAGCACCACCTCCAAGACCTCGCCCTCTCACACGAGTTGTAACGACCCGCTTTCCATTAAATTCTTTAAATTCAAATGCACAGCAGAAGACTCGATTTTTAAAGAAAAACGGCATGGGTTCGTTTAAAAATCGATAACCAAAACCTGTTTTACAACCCAAATTCAGAGAAAGCTATAAATCAGGAATGCGCATTCCAAAGGAGAAATAAATCATAAGACATAGACAAATATTACACAAATACCCTTCCGAGCTCAAAAAGACACATGTATGTAAAATGGAAATAATTTACAAGCATTTTAACAAATGCTAAACCAAAAGATGTCTTTAACATTGTCCATACACCATCTCGACTAGTCACGCGGCTCCACCTCCTCTACCACGCTTCTTAGCTCGAGGTTTAACTGAAAATTTGTAAGTGTAGCACCATTAGCATGAAATGCTAGTGAGAGTAAAACGAAAGCAAGTAATCCAATGAACAAAATTTCATAACCGAAATCGTGTCCAAAGGCCTATAATGCTCAATACTACCCACATCCACATTTCCAATTTCCATACAATCATACGATAGTCATATATTACCCGTATTCATCATTCAATACCATGAGATAGATATAAAGACTTAAAGTAAAGTAACATTCACTACTAAGTCTTACAACACAATTCTAAAGAATATGTAAAGGTAACATTAACTATCTTTATTACCAAACAAGTTTCATCGTATCGTGCTACAGTATGGATCAAAATCAACATACCACGTACGGTCGTACCATATATCAAATCATCGGATATCAGGACTTTCACCACATCAGATATCAGGACTTTCACCATATCAGGTCTCAGGAATTTCAACATATAGGTCTCAGGAATTTCACCATATAGGTCTCAGGAATTTCACCATATAACAAATCACCGCACCATGATACGTATGGATCCGAATCAACATACTATCATGTGCCATATCACAATCATAGTACCATAGTACGTATGGATCCGAATCAACATACTACTATGTACTATATCACAATCATCGTACCATGATACCGTATGGACCGAAGTCAACATACTACCATGTACCATATCACAAACCATCGCACCATGATACATATGGATCCGAATCAACATACTATCATGTGCCGTGTCACAAAGTATAGTACCATAGTACGTATGGATCCGAATCAACATACCACTATGTACTATATCGCAAACCCTCGCACCATGATATGTATGGATCCGAATCAACATACTATCATGTGCCGTGCCACAAACCATAGTACCATGGTACGTACGGATCCGAATCCATGTACTACCATGTACTATTTACAAACTCTCGCACCATGATACGTATGGATCCGAATCAACATACTATCATGAGCCATATCACAAAAGGTTAAGCTTCCTAATAAGCTAGTTAATCTCAAAGAATCCTACTAAGTTATTAAGAAACCTAACTAACTAGATTACACGAGTTATCACTCAAGTGTATCTTCTAATTACTTTAACTTCCAAACCGTTCAAAGTAACTCTCATTTCCACTTTCATCTATTATCTCCAAATCGCTTTGCAATACTTCCAAACCACTCCGATGTTTCCTTTTCATCGAACTCATTATAATTCCAAATTCTTTCCACTCACTTCCGAATTAAAGTCTCTAACCAAAACTTAAGTCTAAGAAGCTGATTCCCTCTTAACCTCGATAGACAATAACATAACGAAACTCAATTCATAAAACCACTAACTTTCGCTTTAAACTCACCTTAGCTTGTAGACAAGCTTCGATATAAATCCGAGGTTGCAATTCCACGAGCAAATCACAATCCTACAAACGAATTACACCTAAAATCATTAATTAATCGAAAATCGAACAAACAACGTCTAAACGCATAAAACAATGAAAATACCGGATTTCCTCCCTATGGTGCTCTCAGCCATACTAGGAAAATTAGGGTTCAGGTTTGGTTTTCCGGTTTTTATGCACTTTAGAGGTGTTTCGGTTTGGTTTCGGATACTTTGGAGGTTCACAACTACAATGGGTATCTGTAAATTAAGGTTTTGTTCATTAATTGATTTCCGAAAAATTAAGTAAATAATAAAAACACAATAACCCTAACATCCTAAACATGGCCAAGTGAGGGAAAATCACATGGGACGGGTTTCCGGCTCAAACAAGGTTTTAGGGTTTAGGGGAAGTTTCTAAAATCTACCAAAACGACTTTCCCGATGGAAATCTTCAAGTTTCGGTGAACGAATTTGAAGATTTCAATCCAAAACCACCATTAAAATACTATTCACATCAAATTTTAGAAATTTTGTCATACCTTAAGGCCTCAAGAAAATGAGTGAAAACCTCGATTATTAGGATGGGTAAAAAGTACGTCTTGAGAGCTTTCCAACGAGCTAAGGCACGATGAAAACGGTCGAGAAACGAAGCCGGGATGACAATTTCTTTCTCTCCTCTTTTTTCTCTCTCTAAGCTACGGGTTTGGGATGAAAAAATGAGAAGAATTTTATGATTTTTGTCTAATTTTGGCTTAATAAAGGAGGAGGATGAATAGTGTTTAGATATTTAAGAAATCGGAAATGACGCCTACGTCCCTTTTTTGTTTTTACTTTAAAAATGAAACCCGAAGCTTTTTAATTAATCTAAAGGTGATTAATAATTATTAATTGGCCCATTAATAATTATTAATGTCACCGAAACGAATTTAAAGTATTAAAAGGATTAAAAGGGTTTTCGGACGAAAATAGCTACTAAAATCGAAATCTCTATTTTTTTTAAATTAACCTTAAATACTTTAATTAATGTAAATAAATAAAATAAAAAAAAAATTAAAAAAAAAAAATTTACCCCCAAAAGTAACGGGACGTTACACGAGTATTACCTGAAAAAGTTTAAGTGTAGCAACATTAGCATAAAAATGCTAGTGAGAATAAGATGGATGCAAGCACTTCTATGGACCGAATTCCATATCGGAAAATGTGTCCAAAATCCTATCATGCTCTTTGCTACCCATTCCATACTCCCAAATACTTTGCATAAGAAAAAATCAATCCCATTCCACTATATCGTAACTTCAAAAAATAAACATTCAAGCTCGTAAATAAAGTACTAAAACAACTAATTAGTACTAAGGCATAACAAAGTAAATAATAATGTAAATTTCCATTCTCATTGTTACCACTTTGTCACAATTCACATTTCAAACCGTGACCACATTGCCACCATTCACATACCACACCGTGACCACGTTGTCACTAATCACATATCACATTGTGATATGAATTATGTAGCCATGCATTTAAGGAATTCAAGCTTAAAGAGTACATGCATTGATGACAACTCAAGTTGCATTTAATGCACTCTAGATGCATTTATGACAAATCAAAGCTTCATTCAAGGGAACTCAAAGCAATATCAAGACAAGCTTTAATGAAGATTTAAAAGCTTAATTTAGAGTTCAAATATCAGTTTCAATTGTAATAGTTGTATTTTAAGTTACAAATTAAATGGTGGCAGATGTAACTTATGTTTTTGCTTTAAATTCGTAGGTTACATGCTAGGGACTTAATTGGGCTGTTATGGGAGCATTATGAACGAAATTACATTGTATTTTAAGCCTATAAATAGGCCATGTATCAGCCATTGTAAGAAAGACTTGTAAGACTTGACAGATTTGAATGATGAATGAAATGTAGCATTTTTATGCACATGGAGAGCCTTGAGCCTCAACCCTTTTGTAATCTTGCTTTAGATTACATGTTTAGAAACATTCAAGAGGGGAGTGATCAACCAACTTGTGGAGTGTTTCGAGTCATGAGATGATGGAACGTAAAAGTTTGTCTGTTTCATGATTTTTAGATCACATAGGGCAATCTGTTTCTAGCCTTTCCTTATGGTTGAAATCGAATAGTTAGGGAGGGTTTGAATTCATGCTTTAAGGGTTCATGCTAAGTATAATAGCATAGGGTGTTTGAACTTGACATTTGAGTTTGCCTTATCATTTGGTATCAAAGCATTGGTTGCGTTTTTGTGGCCGATCTCTAGAACAGGTTTTATCCAATCTATCCTTTTCTATTCTTGTTGTTTTTCAATTCTGTCCAATCTTTTTGTTTCTGTTCAATTATCTTTTTTTCATCATCTTTTCATTCTGATCTTGTTTCCATCCTGAAGATCACATTCCGATCTTGAAAATAAAAAAAAAGGGGCAGAGAGAAGAGAAAGAAAAAGCTTTGCATTTGAGAGCATTTCCAGAATTGTTCATCCATTGTTCTTGAGTTGTTCTTGCTTTATTTTGTGTCTTATCTTTGTAATCTGATTAGATCTGAGAAATATGAGTTCATATATCAGTTACTATTGAAAAATATCAGTTACACATTGATTTTCACGGATTTTAGTCTTAAAAACATTTGAAATTCAAATCTGCCAAAACTGCCCATTTTTGTAACTGCCGCATTTATTGCTTCTGTTTACTGTCCAAACGGTGTCATAAATTCTGAATTTGGTTATTTGTTCTGAATATAAAAGTTTCATCTAACAGTTATCTTCCAATGATCAGAAGATCACTTTGTCCAAATCATAACGGAAGTCATTCAATTCGGGGATTTGTTTTCTGTGCGCAGGATTATCCAAAATTCCAGCACTTTGGTTTACGCACTTAAGAGTTATCAATTCTTATAAACTTTTTGAAATTGGTCTTTTGTAAGCTCTTCATTACTGTTATATTTACATATATATGAGCTGGTTCTTAAAAAGTCTTAGCCAATCTTCAATAATTTTGAGTGCAAACACGAGTGGAACAAAGAGAGTTGTAAAAGGTGAGGAAATGCTTGTAAGGTCCAATTTTATTTTTTCTCTATAACTTTCTTTTGCAGCCACACTTTTTGATTCGAGGACGAATCATTTTGAAGAATGGGGGAATGATATGAATTATGTAGCCATGCATTTAAGGAATTCAAGCTTAAAGAGTACATGCATTGATGACAACTCAAGTTGCATTTAATGCACTCTAGATGCATTTATGACAAATCAAAGCTTCATTCAAGGGAACTCAAAGCAATATCAAGACAAGCTTTAATGAAGCTTTAAAAGCTTAATTTAGAGTTCAAATATCAGTTTCAATTGTAATAGTTGTATTTTAAGTTACAAATTAAATGGTGGCAGATGTAACTTAAGTTTTTGCTTTAAATTCGTAGGTTACATGCTAAGGACTTTATTGGGCTGTTATGGGAGCATTATGAACGAAATTGCATTGTATTTTAAGCCTATAAATAGGCCATGTATCATCCATTGTAAGAAAGACTTGTAAGACTTGACAGATTTGAATGATGAATGAAATGTAGCATTTTTATGCACATGGAGAGCCTTGAGCCTCAACCCTTTGTAATCTTGCTTTAGATTACATGTTTAGAAACATTCAAGAGGGGAGTGATCAACCAACTTGTGGAGTGTTTCGAGTCATGAGATGATGGAACGTAAAAGTTTGTCCGTTTCATGATTTTTAGATCACATAAAGCAATCTGTTTCTAGCCTTTCCTTATGGTTGAAATCGAATAGTTAGGGAGGGTTTGAATTCATGCTTCAAGGGTTCATGCTAAGTATAATAGCATAGGGTGTTTGAACTTGACATTTGAGTTTGCCTTATCACATCGTGACCACATTGTCACCAATCTCATTACCACACCGTGACCACATTGTCACCAATCATATTACCACGCCGTGACCACATTGTCACCAATCTCATTACCACACCGTGACCACATTGTCACCAATCATATTACCACGCCGTGACCACATTGTCACCAATCATATTACCACACCGTGACCACATTGTCACCAATCATATTACCACACTGTGACCACATTGTCACCAATCACATTACCACGTCGTGACCACATTGTCACCAATCACATTACCACGTCGTGACCACATTGTCACCAATAATATTACCACACCTACCACACATACCACATGATGATTCGTTTTTTCATTACCACACATACCACGCCTACCACACATACCACATGATGATTCGTTTTTCATTACCACACATACCACGCCTACCACACATACCACATGATGATTCGTTTTTCATTACCACACATACCACGCCAACCACACATACCACATGATGGCTCGTTTTTCATTACCACACATACAACGCCTACCACACATACCACATGATGATTCGTTTTTTCGTTACCACGCCACACGTACTACTCCCCTTTGGTAGTACTAATTAGCAAATCCCATCGCTATAATTATTAAACTAGCTCAAATCCACAAGATAATTTCTCCCAAGTTTCCTTTAACTATCTTATAACCACCCAAATCAACGGAGTAATCTAATACTCTTTTTCGATTTCTGGAAACATAATTCTCCTTGAGAATACAACCTAATCCACAACAAACAACTCACTTTAAACACACCAAAAGTTTACTAATTTCTTTCCTTATGCACTTTCCTTATCTCCAAACTATATCCAATCTTGGATAAGCTCTAAAATCTAATAGCCCCCTTAACCTCGATCAAACATGATCGTCATGCAACCCGGAAACATAAAAGTAATCACAACCATTTTAAACTCACCTTAGATTTGAAGTCGAGTATCCAAGGAATCGAAGTCGAATCCACGCGACAATTACAAACCTACAATTCACCAATTGAGCTACAATTTACAATCCATAACTAATAAGAGAACAAGTGTGATTTTCGGGTGAATAGTGATTTCGGATGAATAGTGTTTTTCAAAAATCCTAGCTCAAAATCATCAAATTCCTTGATAGAAATACGTGATTTCAACTTCAAAACGTATTTATAATAAAAAACGAACAAAACCATATAAAAAGTTTTGAAAACTCACTTTTTAGGGCTTCCCTTAGAAAACGAGAAACGGCACAAGGTTAGGTGGGATAGATAGCCCTCATCCTGAGCAATCCAACGCAACCGAAAACACGACGATCCGCCGAGAAACGAAGAAAACCCAAAGAAAGGTTTGCCAATAATGGCACCCATGGCCATGAAGAAGGAAGAAGAGAAGAAATGATGAAGACTTGTCTAATTTTTTATATTTAAGGAGAGAATGAATAGTGTTTCAGATATTTAAGAATTTGGAAATGACGCATACGTTCTTTATTTCCCTTAAGCTTTTAAAACTGTGACGACCCGTCACTTTTAAATAAATTAAAATCAGAGAAAACAGCGGAAGTCTTTTAATTTACGAAAAATTGGCGTGGTTTTGTTTGAAAATTGGCATGCCGAAAACCTGTTTACATCCTAATTTTCAAATCTAACAAAATCTCATGGACTTTAAGTCCAAATCAGGAGTTCAAATATATAATATCATAAAACATCAACATTAGGCTCTTAGGAGCCAAATACAAATACAATTTCTTAAAGTTCATCAAAATAAGACATAAACTTTACAAATCCATTAGTCCATCTCGAGGTCAGCATCCCTCGATCACGCAGCACCACCTCCTCCTCCTCGACCTCTAGCCAAGGCATTACCTGAAATTGGTTGTAATATCATGAGCTAACAAACTAAGCCCAGTGAGAATAATAAGCATAAAAAGTAAAGATAGACCTCAAACTCGCATTCCGATTTGTATCCAATTAAACCGACACAATCCTTCCTAGAATTCTCCAAAGTCTAGGTCATTCTATTTCATATTTTCCAATTGATGATACAATTAGCACACTTAGTCTAATTATTCATCCTTTTACTTTTTATAACACAAATGACTCCTAAAGTCATTCAAACTCTAGGCAATTTCATTTATACTTTTAAGGATGATTTGATAATAATCGTAGTCAATACTCATCCATCACCATCATTATGACATAAGTAATAAAAGTAAATGAGTTTTTGCATCATATTTAACATTTCAATTCTCTTTTCATCAATCGTATGCATAAAAGTAATGTGTACATCCCGTAGGAAACGCATTCGCCATTTATGCATGAAATGAAGGCAACGTGGATATTCACATTCATCCACCATTCCTTGTGCATGAGGAACATGGATATTCACATTCATCCACCATTCCTTGTGCATGAGGAACATGGATATTCACATTCATCCATCATCCCTTATGCATGAGGAACATGGATATTCACATTCATCCATCATTCCTTACATTTCCATTCTCACTTTTTTTTCCTTTTTCACTTTCTTTCTTTTTCACTTTCTTTTCTTTTTCACTATCTTTCAATGATGCAAAGTGTTATAGTACAATAAATGATGATGCAATGTTGTTATGCATATGCTTGCATATGCTTTGCAAAAGTAAATAAAGTAAAGTGCGAATATTAAAGAGATCGAATTCAACATAAAGTACAGAGCATAAAGTAAATTACATAATGATAAATATAGATAAGAATCTCGGACGAACGATATGTCGATCGAACTCCGGTATCAATAATAAGATTAGAAACATAACTTAAATGATTAACCTAAATCTTCAAGGATTCTAAACTTCCAATAATCCAAGGTTCTATCAACCGTTCTTATCAAAGTCTTAGATCCTTTAACTTCCAAATGATCCATTCTAAACTCCGAAACTAATCTAACTTAGAATCTTCTAAGATTCGAGGCTTTCCATCGAGAAATCCTAAGTTTCTCGCCTAAAGGATTAACTACAAATCCTAAGGCACTACTCACTCCCTCTAATCTTAGTTTGGATTCTAATCTTAGTTTCCGATTCTACAAACCATTACACTTATTTGATTTCTATAATTACTTTAAATCCTAACTATTCTCACCTTAATAAAAGTGAAGACTTTGCTTCTAAACACCGGAAGAGCAATCAACCACGCGGTTCGAAAACACCTACAATTAAGTTATATCGCAAAATCAATAACTTTACCAACTATCGATCAAACAACTACTAAACATACAAAGCGACGAAAAACCCAACAATTCCCACAAAGAGGCCCACGGCCTTATCATCAAAATGGGGTCTCGGGTTTGGTTTTCCGGCTTTTTGGTAATTTAAATACGTTTTGAGTTGGTTTTGAGCAAATTCGATAATCCCGATTTCAATGGGTATCGATATTTAGGGTTTTCGAACATTAATCCCTTTCCCGAAACGAATTTAAATAAACATTCATTCATTAATTTCTAACCCATTTTCAATCCCAAAAGAGTAAATTTCAAACGGGAAGGGTTTCGACTGAAACTCGGTTTTAGGGTTATGGGATAGTTTCCAAAAATACTTAAAACTACTCCCGAATTGACAAACACCGAGTTCCACGGCAAGAAATTGAAAGAAAACAATAAAAACTCCATTAAAACACTATTTGGAGCTTAGGGTTTGAAACTTTACTTACCGATAACTCCGCAAAACACGAGTGGCAAGTACGAAGGCTAGGTGGAAAAGGATCGTAGGATCGATACCTTTCCAATGGAACGAGAATCAAGTCGATCCGTCGAGAAATAAGCGAAATCGAAATTTTTCTTTCCCTCTCTTGAAGCTCACGGTTTGGAGGATAAAAATGAGCACTTTTGGTCAATTTTTTTGAGTCAAAGATGATATAAAGAAGATGAAGCAAATAGTGATTTTAGATATTTTGCAAATTGGGTAATTACAACTTTGTCCTTTTATGACTTTTGGCTTAAAACGAATCCCGAACATCTCAAACTATCCCAATGGTGATTAATAATTATTAATTGGCCCGTTAATAATTATTAATACCATTAAAACGTATTTAAATAAATAAAGCCATTAAAAGGAATTAAAATGAAATAAATTACTATATTCTAATTTAATAATAAATAAATGAATTTTAATTACTCAAATTAAAATAAAATAAATAAAAGTTTTTTTTTTTATCACAAAATAACGGGACGTTACAAAAACGAAACCCGAAGCACTTAAACTAGCCTAATGGTGATTAATAATTATTAATTGGCCCATTAATAATTATTAATACAACCGAAACTAATTTAGGCTAATTAAGCGATTAAAAGGTTTCCGAACGAAATTAACTATTTAAATCTAAATAACTAATTCTAAAATTAACTTTAATACTTTAAATAAATAAAATAAAAATAAAATTTCACCTCAAAATAACGGGACGTTACAGGGAGGGAAATTTTATTTTTTTAAATTATGAAAAGTACATGAAAGATAGAATTATGCTAATATTTAAATAAAAGAAAATAAAAAAAGAGGGCAGGGATGACAAAAAAGAGGGAGAAAAGAGAGGAGAGAGGATTGATTTGACATCAGAGGTATTTTGGTATTTTTACAAACATGTGTGGCTATGAAAAGACATTTTAAGAGTGTTGGCTAAGGGAAAAAAGGAGGAACAAAAACTGGTCATTTACATATTTTTACTCATTTTCAAAAATTTAAATCTAAAAGAATATTTATTTTTATCAAACGAACCCTAAATATTAAGTATTTTATTTTTACCCATTTCATCATAATTTTTTAAATTTGAACTTTTATTTTAATCTTAATAAGGAGTATTGTGACGACCCGACTTACACTAAAAGCCAGGACACGAGCACTCAACGGAGGTGATGAACTTAAACTTTAAATAATTGGTTTGCAAAATAAATGAACTTTCGGCATGAAGTATTCGTATATTTCATATCACACATATACAATATAAACCTGTTTTCAACAGCATCGGCTTGTCGGCCGGTTTAAAATATCACATAAGTTTAAACCAAAATATAGTTTGGTGCACCAAAGTAAAACCGTTACAAAACATAATATATACATCAAGATTTAAAACCCGATCCTAAGGAAGAAAAGAAAACGCGACAAACAAAAGATAACAACAAAACTTTCTCAGGAACTGCAGTTCGCGTGTTTGGTGGCCTAATTCCAAAAGCTTCATCTCAATGCGTCAACGAGCACCACCTGCAGTGCCTCGACCACGTCCACGTCCACGTCCGGGACCTGAGAGGTGATTTAGAGCACCTTTGAGCATGACACTCAATGAAAACAAAAGAATATGAACAGTGATGCGAAATGATCATGATAAAATGCATAGAAAGTAATAACATGCTTAAGATGTGTATAATGAACAAAATGCTTTATGTTTAGATGGTGACAACCAATCACAACCTCTTTAACACATACTTCAGTCAAACCGTACCATAATTTCATTTCATAATTACCATCCTCTTTGATCTCACAAGACTTGTAAACACAAATCCAGCATCTCTCTATGCCCAAGTTACAAGGTTAATCAACATTCGAGCCGTAGCTCGTCTCAATTTCAAGCTATCTCAACATTCACTAGCATTCGGGCCATTCATTATATAGCACACCGGAGCTTCATCACCTCTTCGCCACGATAACCACGTGTAACGTCCAACCGCCACACACCGTTACACAGGTTACAACCCCATGACCACATAACGATCACATGATATGCATGAGTGGAATGCTATGACATGAAATGGATTTAGCATGCTTCTTCACAACAACATCATATAACGGAATATTGATTCAACAAGTATAAATATATCAATTTTTTCAAAATCGGTATATGAATCGATCTTTGCTCACATAATGTTCAAGTTTCACATATTCACATAGTTCATGATCACACTTTTCTCTGTTATCTCAATAGTAACTATTCATCGAGCATAAATAAAAAACATAATAAATATGCATAATCATAGCCCCAAATCCAATATATGACTCGTTCATGGACTATGAACATAATTTTAAAGCAAGTAGGCATGCTTAAATGAACAACTAATCAAGCATAAACCAGGTTTGAGCTAATTAGCATTTCGGGCCCTTTCCACCCAATACTGGGGTCAATATCCGTTTCCATATTTCTCTTATGCTCTTAACCTTACCAACCATACTATCAATCACTACTACCTACACCACACTTTACCTTTTAGGACAACTCGGGAATAAAACTTTTGATTTCCCTTTAAGCCCCTTTTTATTTCTATAATGTCATCACTCATAATTAATAACCATTTTATTACCAATTAATTAAAAACAATCCAATAAATTATTTTCTAAAAAAATGAAAAAAAAAACTATTGCCTCATTAATTTTCTTTATCATTTTCTAGAAAAAGAGTTGTAGTTATTGGGATTTTGTTAATAACCTTTTACTATATATATATATATATATAATATTTTTTTTAAAAAGGAAAAAAATTATATTGTCTCATTAATTTTTTTTTTATCACATTTTATTTTCTAGAAACAATATTTGTAGTTATTGAGATTTTGTTTATAATTTTTTTAAAAAAAATTAAGGATTATATTTATCAAATTAATTTTTAATAACCATTTTATTAGTAATTAATTAAAAACAATACAAATTTTATCATATTTCATTTTCTAGAAAAAAGAGTGGTTGTTATTGAGATTTTGTTTATAACATTTTACAAAAAAAATTAAGGATTTATTAATGAACTTTATTAAATACCAAAATTTCTTATATTTATTCATATAAAAAATAACACACATCTCACCGTTTACTAGAGTATAGGTATTCTAATTATTTGGTATTCATACCGTTTACTATAGAGTTTTGGTATTCTAAATAGCAGTTTGATGAAATTTTTATAAATAGAATTGATTTAGGAAAACTCAATCACATAACCAATGCTTTAGATGTCTTTTCTTATTGATAATTTTAATAATTGGCTCTCTCAAATTGAACACTGATATAATGGTTGGATATCTCAAGAATAAGATCAGGTGGATTGTCAAAGATCCCCTATTGATGTTATCTAACTTCTCAGAGGTGAAATTCTTCATTGTTGAAGGCTCAAATTACAAAGTTATTCATGCCCTGGTGAGGATAGGAGGAGTTAACACGGAGTCAAAGTTTTCCCATTTCACTATGAGGGCATTCTAATCACTTTGTTTAATTATGTGTGTTTTTTCCACTTTTTAACTTTTTTTTTTTATTTTTACATTTGAGGCATTGATATCTTATTTATCCTTACTATGAACCTTTTAATTGTGCCTATATAATTTATAGTGTTGTTGATTAAGAACTACCATTAAGAAACCTTCAAATTATTTGTTTGCTTTCACATGGTGGAAATCAACTTTAAAAATTAGATTCTAATTTTAAAATAATAAAACCTTAATTCTTGAATATATAATAAGTAACAACAATATCTGACTGACATCTTATTATCATACAAGACAATATCTTTAAAGAATTAACAGGTTTCCATAATTATTAAACCTTGATCGTACGTTTAAATTGATAATTTCAATTTCAATTAAATATATCTTTATATTGGAGTATAAAATGTATTATAATTAATAATAATTTAAAAATTGTCAATTTTTTTTAAAAAAAAAATCAATTTTAGGGGAAAAAACTAATAAATCCCACATTAGTTTGGAATAAAAATCAAAAACCACCAATGAAATAATTTTTTAAGTAAATACCAATCCTGAACTATTTTATATGTAAACACCCTCATGAACTTTTTTAAGTGTTTTACAATTTTAATTTATATATTTAATTATTATGTAAGTTGTGGCAAATATCCCAGCATAATGTGAGTTGTGACAAGTGAACTATTTAAATATTTCATTATTTTTTTAATAAAAAACCTCAATATTATATTTAAAAAAAACAAGTTATACTCATTATTAAATTTTGAGATATCGAGGAAAAATTCACGTGCAACGCACGTGGTTAAATCTAGTATCTTAAAAGTGGGAATGTTGGATCATTTTTGGACTCTTATACCCCTTTATGTTTTATTAAATTTACAAAATGTGTCATTTCCTACTGAAGGGATGATTTACTAAATTAGCGGAATTTTATTTAGTAAACTTATTAACATTTAATAACGGATCTATTAACATCATGCAATTTGTGATAAAACATGTAGATTCATGCTTATATTTTCGAAAATTAAAACCGGAACTTACATTGACTGATTATTGGAGGATCGGTTGGAGGTTTCTTTACAGCATCAAATCCTCAGCAACACCAAATCTTCTATGCTATATCCCAATCGATCAAACGAAATTCGATTGTGAGATCGAACTTTAGAAGAAATTGGGAAGAAGAAAAAAATATTTTTCTTCCCAATGAACTAAGGGAATTTCGGCCAAGGGGGGAGAAGGGAAGAAGAGAGTATTCCGAATTTCTAAGGAATTGAATTGTGTGATTTATGAATGACCCAACCTTCCTATTTATAGAAAAATAGGAATCCTAATCACATTAGGATTAATCTATAGAGATAAATACAAAAAGAAAAAAGATTATCTCTTTCCTTTATCTAGCAATTTCGAAAATGCCATAGATAAATAGGAGATTATTTTATTTTCTTTATTTTTATTTATCTTGGGTAAATAAATCTATGTAATTATTTTAGGATATAATTCAAGCAATTATCTCTTCCCAAAAATACATATATAGCCGAAAATGCATATATTAATTAATAAATAATTCTAATTTATTTAATTAATTATTTTGGGCCAATTCCAATTGGGTTCATTAATCCAATTGGGCTAGAAATTCTCTCTTAAATTAATAAGTCCAACTTAATTAATTTATTTATTAATTACCATTTAAATAAAATATTTTATTTAAACAATTAATATTTTCTCCCGACTAAATATTATCCAATTTATATTTAATTATTAATTTCCATTTAAATAATTTTCATTATTTAAATAATTAATAATAAATATAATAATTATTAATTTCCATAAATTAATAATTTTATTGACAATATTTTATTATTAATTTAATTAATTTTAATTATTAATTTCCGTTTAAATATAATTATTTAAACAATTAATAATTGTTAATTAATTTCAAATTATTAATTACCATTTAAATATACTCAATATTTAAATAATTAATAATATATAATTAATAATATTTCATTATTAATTTCATGTTTAAATAAACTCATTATATAAACAATTAATAATGTTTATATTAATTACCGTTTAAATATACTCAATATTTAAACAATTAATATTGCCTATTTAAGTAATTCACTTTACTTAAAATTTTTATTTCTTCTACTTGATTTCGCGACTACGATATTTGGGCTAGCATAGGGACCCGATGGACCTATAGATCATGGGCTTAATAATTAGTCAATTAATTGATTAACACATAATCAGTTAATTACTTATTATCTAACTATGAATAATTCCACTATAGATTCATAGCTGAACTCCCCTCACTATAGATGAGTTATGTCCATTTAGTTTATCTTTTATTTATATCTGTGATATATCCTTCACGTGGAACCCTCATAATTACAGGCGGATAAATTTACCGTTTTGCCCCTGTAATTACCGCTTTATCCTTGTGTTCCCGCTGATTCTCCAATGAACTTTATCTTTAGTCGAACTAGAGATAAGATACTTCTGTGATCAATAGAAGTCGTGACGTCACTTGTTCATGTCTCGAATCAGTACATCAAGGGAGTTTCCTAAAGTTCCTAAAATGTTTAGGTATCGCACTGATACCGTTAATTTATAGGAAAGTTATGAATTCCATCTCGTGAAAATGAGTTCCCATGTGACGACCCGACATTTTTAAATAAATTAAATTCAGAGAAAACAGCGGAAGTCTTTTAATTTACGAAAAATTGGCGTGGTTTTGTTTGAAAATTGGCATGCCGAAAACCTGTTTACAACCTAATTTCAAATCTAATCAAAATCTCATGGACTTTAAGTCCAAATCAGGAGTTCAAATGTTTCGTCACATAAAAATCACATCAAAAGCTCTTATGAGCTATATACAACATCAAAGTGTTCAAAAATTTATAAAAGTGTTACACAAACTTTACAAAGACAAGTCCATCTCGAGGCCAGGCATTCCTCGATCACGCGACGACCACCTCCTTCTCCTCGACCTCTAGCCAAGGCATTACCTGGAAATTGGTTGTAATATCATGAGCTAACAAACTAAGCCCAGGTGAGAATAATAAGCATAAAAAGTAAATATAGACCTCAAACTCGCATTCCGATTTGTGTCCAATTAAACTGACACAATCCTTCCTAGAATTCTCCAAAGTCTAGGTCATTCTAAGTCATATTTTCCAATTGATGAAACTAATTAGCACACTTAGGCTAATTGTTCATCCTTTAACTTGTTATAACATAAAGTAAGAAAAGTAAATGACTTTGCAAAAAAATATAACATCTCGACTCTCTTTCTCATCTATCATATGCATAAAAGTAATGAGTACATCCATAGGATACGCAATTGCCATTTATGCATGTAATGAAGGTAATGTGGATTTTTACAAACTATCCACCCTTATCCTTATGCATGAAGGTAATGTGGGAATCCACTCATCCACCATTCAACCTTATGCATGATGAAGGTAATGTGGGAATCCACTCATCCATCATTCACCTTATGCATGAAGGTAACGTGGGAATCCACTCATCCACCGTTCCTTTCATTCTTTTCATTCTTTTCTTTTTCTCTTTTCAATGATGCGAGATGTTGTAGTATAATAAATAATGGTGCAAAATGTTATGCATATGCTTGCATATGCTTGTACAATTAAATAAAGTAAAGTAAATGATAAAGTAATTAAAATACACATAAGGTAAATGGGCATAAGTAAAGACATAAAGTAAATGACAAAAAGTAAAATAACTCGAGAAACTCGAATGAACGATATGACGATCGAACTCCGATATTAGTAATAAGATTAGAATCATAATTTAAACGATTAACCTATGTCCTCCTGGATTCTATACTTCCAAATAATCCGAGGTTCTATTAACCGTTTTAAATTACAAGTTGGATCATTTTGACTTCAAAATAATCCAACCTTAGTTTCATAACGAAACTAAGTTAGAATCTTCTAAGATTCAAAGTCTTTCTCGAGAATTTCTAAGTTCTCACTTAAAGGATTAACTCTTAATCCTAAGGGCACTAACTCACAACCCTCTAATCTTAGGTTCGGATTCTAATCTTAGTTTCAAACTCTCAAACCATCACACTAGTTTGCTTTCCATATTTAATTTAAATGCTAACTATTCTCACCTTATTAATAAGATGATTTAGCTCCTAAGTTCGAAGGAGCGATCAACCACGAAGTTCAAAAACACCTACAAACGAATTACATCGTAACAATTAATAACGAAACCAACTATCATTCAAACAATTACTAAACATACAAAGCAACGAAAACCCAATAAAACCCACAAAGAGGCCCACGGCCCTATCATCAAAAACGAGTCTCGGGTTTGGTTTTTCGGCTTTTTGGCAATTCAAAATACGTTTTGAGTTGGTTTTAATCAAATTCGATAATCCCGATTTCAATGGGTATCGATGAATAGTGTTTTTGAACATTAATCCCTTTCCCGAATTGAATTTAAATAAACATTCATTCATTAATTTCTAACCCATTTTCAATCCCAAAAGGGTAAATTTCAAATGGAAAGGGTTTCGACTGAAACTCGGTTTTAGGGTTATGAAATAGTTTCCAAAAACACATAAAACTACTCCCGAATTGACAAACACCGAGTTTCACGGCAAGAAATCGAAAGAACACAAAAGCTTGAATCAATTTCCATGGAAGTTCAATGAGAATTCGAAATCTAGGGCTTACCTTAGAGAGTTGGAAACGTTCCAAGAGTGGAATGGGTAGAAAGGTCTCGGCGAGAGCTTTCCAACGCATCCGAAATCACGCAAAACGGCCAAGAAACGAAGCCGGGGCGACCGTTTCTTCCTCTTCTCTTTTCTTCCCTTTGTTGCTCGGGTTTGGAGAAGAAAATGGTGATGTTTTGGTCAAAAATGAGTCAATGACTCATTTAAAGAAGATGACAAATAGTAAATAGATATTTAGGAAGTTGGAAATTACGATTTTGCCCTTTTTAAGACTTTTGGCTTAAAACGAATCCCGAACATCTCAAACTAACCCAATGGTGATTAATAATTATTAATTGGCCCGTTAATAATTATTAACACCATTAAAACGTAATTAAATAAATAAAGCCATTAAAATGAATTAAAATGAAATAAATTGTAAATTTCTAATTTAATAATAAATAAATGAACTTAATTACTTGAATTAAATTAAAATAAATAAATAAATAAATAAAATTTATCACAAAATAACGGGACGTTACAGTCAACCCTCCTAAAAGAGCTTTTCGTCCTGGAAAAGTAAACTTACTAAGTGAAAAGTCGAGGATATTTTGCCCGCATATCATCCTCACGCTCCCACGTAGCTTCTTAGGCACTTGGTTCCTCCAAAGAACCTTAACCAAGCGAATCGTTTTGTTTCTCAACACCTTTTGCTCGAATGCTAAAATCTCAACCTGGTGTCTCCTCATAAGACATACTAGCATCCAAAACTATCGGCTCGTGATCAATCACGTGGGAAGGATCTGCCATGTACTTTGAAGCATAGATACATGGAAAACATTATGAACTGGATAAAGAAGGTGGTAAAGCCAATCGTAAGCCCTTGCTCCTCGCTCAAGTACCTCGAAAGGGCCAATGAACCTAGGACTCGACTTACCTTTCTTTCCAAATCTCATAACACCTTTCATAGGTGCTACCTTCAAAAACACGTGGTCCCCCACCAAAAACTCAAGTGGACTACGTCGTTTGTCGCATAACTCTTCCTGTCTACCTGGGGCAACCCTCATCCTCTCTCTGATCAAGTCAATAGACTGACTAGTCAACTGTAACAACTCAGGCCCCAAAAGCCTTCTCTCCCCAACCTCATCCAAGTGAGCTGGAGATCGACACTTTCTACCATAAAGTGCCTCAAATGGTGCCATCTCAATAGTAGCCTGATAGCTGTTATTATAAGCAAACTCTACCAAGTACAACTGAGAATCCCAACTACCTCCAAAATCAAGAACACAAGCCCTCAACATATCCTCCAGAATCAAGTTAACTCTCTCTCGTCGACCATCCTGCGGGGGTGAAAAGTCATGCTAAAATCCAAGCCTGTACCCATGGCTGAATGTAAACTCTGCCAAAACTTCGAGACAAAACGAGTGTCCCGATCTGATACTATCCTCACAGGCACACCATGTAATCTAACAATCTCCCGTAAATACAACTGTGCCCATGTCTCCACTGGGTAGGTAATCCTCCCAGGTATAAAGTGCGCGGTCTTCGTCAAACGGTCTACAATCACCCAAATGGTATCATAACCCTTGGGCGTCCTCGGCAAACCACTGATAAAGTCCATGGAAATCTCCTCCCATTTCCATTCTGGCACACTCAGAGGGTTAAGTAAACCCGATGGACTCTTCCTCAAAGCTTTGACTTGCTGACAAGTCAAACATCTACTAACAAAGTCCGCTATCTCAAACTTCATCCCAGGCCACCAATAATGCTCTCTCAGGTCCCCGTACATCTTCGTACTACCTGGATGTATAGAGAAGATAGAACTGTGAGCCTCCTCCAACAGTTCCCTCCTAAAAGTCGATCCTAAAGGCACACATAGCCTCTTACGATACATCAGAGCACCGTCTGTAGAGAAGGTAAAATGACTAGGAACATCTGACTCAGCCTCTCTAAAACCTGCTGCAAATGAACCTCATCTCTCTGTGCATCAATCATCCTCTTGCCTCAAAGTAGGCCCCACTGGGTCAAACTAGCCGGACTCACGGTGACCTCGGCGATAAGTAATGCTATCTCACTGCGTTCCATATCCCACCTCAATCTCAAAGGTAAGGCTGACAAAGCTGAAGAATGAGAAGACTTCCTACTGAGCGCATCAGCCACTACATTGGCTCTCCCAGGATGATACTGAATGTCACAGTCATAATCCTTGACGAGCTCTAACCATCTCCGCTGTCTCATATTCAATTCCTTCTGAGTGAAGAAATATTTGAGACTCTTATGGTCAGTAAATATCATAATCTTCTCACCGTACAAATAATGCCTCCATATTTTCAATGCGTGAACAACGGCTGCCAACTCTAAATCATGAGTCGGATATTTCTTCTCATGCTCCTTCAATCGACGAGAAGCATAAGCTATAACTTTACCATGCCGCATCAACACACATCCCGGACCTCAGTGGGAAGCATCCGTATACACAGTCAAACCACCAAGTACTATCGGGCGATACTAGAACAGTCTGTCACAAGCCTCCTCTTGAGCTCCTCAAAGCTCCTCTCACAATCCTCGAGACCATATAAAATCAACCCCCTTCCGGGTCAAACGTGTCAAAGTCAAGCAATCTTGGAGAAATCTTGCACAAACCGTCTATAATAGCCTGCAAGTCCCTGAAACCGCGAATATCGGCCACACTCGTCGGTCTAGGCCGGTTAGTAATCGCCTCAATCTTAGAGGGATCAACAGATACTCCTCTACTCGATACTACGTGGCCTAAAAATGCCACTTCCCTCACCAAAACTCACACTTAGAGAACTTGGCATACGGTCTCGATCTCGTAGTATCGTCAAAACCTCTCGAAGATGTATAGCATGCAACTCCTCTGTCTTGGAATAAACCAAGATATCATCGATAAAAACAATCACAAAAGAGTCAATGAACCTCCTAAACACCGTGTGCATAAGGTCCATAAAAGCTGCAGGCGCGTTAGTCAAGCCAAAGGACATAACTACAAACTCATAATGTCCATAACGCGTCCTGAATGCCGTCTTGGGAATATCCTCATCCCGAATCCTCAATCGATGATAGCCAGGATCTCAAATCTATCTTCGAAAAGATAGTGGCTCCCCTCAACCGATCAAACAAGTCATCTATCCTGGGCAAAGGATACTTGTTCTTCACCGTAACACGGTTCAACTCTCTGTAATCAATGCATAAACGCATAGAACCGTCTTTCTTCTTCACAAACAACACCGGGGCTCCCCACGGCGAAACACTTGGGCGTATAAACCCCAAGTCTAAAAGTCCTCTGAATCGCTCTGAGTTCTTTCAACTCGATCGGTGCCATTCGATATGGTGCTTTGGACAATGGAGTCGTCCCCAGGAGCAACTTCAATCAAAAATCAAACTGTCTCACCAGGTGGCAAACCGGGTAACTCATCGGGGAAAACATCAATGAAATCCCTCACTACGGCGGGAGAACTCAAACTAGCCTCCTGGTATAGAAGTGTCAACCACACTAGCTATGTAACCCAAGGCTCCATCACTTAGAAGCATACTAGCTTCTAACATCGATATCAAAGTGGGTCCCGATCTACTACTAGTCCCACGAAAACGTACACTAGTCCCACATGGACTCATAAAATCAACCACTCTCTCTGTACAATCAATAGTGGCACGATTAGCTGATAGCCAATCCATACCCAAAATCACATCGAAATCAGACATAGGCATGATAATCAAAGTAGCATGCAAACAACAACCCATAAAGCACAAATCATCTGTGTTAATCATACTATCAGCAATAATAAACTTCCCCACTGGGGTAGAAACACGCATCTCAAACCCTAACGGTGCAGACTCAAGCATAGCCGACTCAACAAATGCAGAAGAAATAAAAGAGTGGCTAGCTCCAGAATCAAATAAAACAAAGGCCGAATGGCCTAAAACAGTCAGAGTACCGGTAACTACAGTACCTGCAGCCTCTGCCTCCTCTCTAGTAGCATAAACTCGGGCCTGATACTGAGCAGGTGGAGGCGGTAACTGACGTGGCGGTGGAGGAAATCTCGGTGGTGGTGGAGGTAAAATCTGTGGCGGCTGAACAACAGGTGGAAGTCTGAACTGCTGTGCCTGACCACCCTGACCTCTACCTCTAAACTGTCCTCTGCCCCGGTCCTGACCTCTGCCTCGGTCATGACCCCCTACCTCTAACCGGAGGAGCATACAAAGCGGTGGTGCCTGATAAGGTCTCTGCTGCATACCCCGACCTGGGTAACCATACTGTGGTGGATGAGCCTGATAAGTCCTACAGGACCTAGATAGGTGACCCTCCCGACCACAAGTAAAACACCTAAGTGGTAGGGAGCCTGCCTCGTGCTTCTCGGTACTCCAAACTGAATCCCACCCCTAGTCTGCTGCGCGATATCGTCTCTCTTGTGGCGGTGGTACTCGACCAAGATGGGTCATCCTCCACCTTCCTCTTATGAGAGGAAGTCTCTCCCGAGAGCATCTAGTTTGCCCTTCCTTTCTTCGGATGCCAAATCCAAAGAAAGGGCAAACTCTAAAGCCTCGCTCATAGGTAGTCGGACGCAGGGTGCGTAAAAACCCCTAATCTCGGCTCCTGGCCCTACCAAAAATCTCCTCATCTTGCTCTCAGGATCAGCAACCTGTCCAGGAGCAAATCTAGACAGTCGGTCAAACTCTCTCTCATACTCGGCCACCGAGCTATCACCCTGTTTCAGGGTCACAAATTCCACCTCCAATCTATCTCTCAAATCAGCAGAATAGTATTTCTCATAAAATTTCTCACGAAATACTTTCCAAGTAACCTCCATAGTCAAAGAGAGTGATCTATGTAGGCCTCTCCACCAATATAGAGCATCATCTACCAAAGAATACGTACCACAGTGGACCTTCAGATGGTCCGGGCACCTGATAAACTCGAAAGCTCTCTCAACTCTATCAATCCAGAGCTCAGCAAAAGATGGGTCCAAAGACCTACCATCAAACTCACCAGGTGCGTGTCTACTATACTCTCTCAAAAACCTAGCAGCCTCGGTAGATCCAATCTGATCAACTGCCACATCAGCTGGTCTAGGTGGTGGTACAACAGGCAATACTGGTCTACCAGCATCTCGCAACAATCCCAGATAATCCTCCTCGAAATATAAACTCCTCGCCCCCGAACAGTGGCGGTACAACAGGAATCACCAGGGAGGTACTATAGGAATCACAGGTGGAGGTGGTGGTGGAGGTGTAGGGCTCCGAGCTCCGCCTCTACCTCTACCTCTCACTCCAACTCGTCTAGCCCCTCTTCTAGGAGGCATACTGAAATAAAGTCAATAAAACAAGATAAGTCACTTGTAAAAGAGGATTCACCACTCTTTTACCAAATCGAAATGAAATGCGAGTTTAAAGATAAGGTTTAGGAATACCTGGTGTCGCGATCTCGGATGTTGACTTTCGAGAATGGACTTAAAACAAAACATGAAATACAAACATGCATCGCATGTAGTCTACAGAACCCGTCGGCTCTGATACCAACTGTGACGACCCGACATTTTTAAATAAATTAAATTCAGAGAAAACAGCGAAGTCTTTTAATTTACGAAAAATTGGCGTGGTTTTGTTTGAAAATTGGCATGCCGAAAACCTGTTTACAACCTAATTTCAAATCTAATCAAAATCTCATGGACTTTAAGTCCAAATCAGGAGTTCAAATGTTTCGTCACATAAAAATCACATCAAAAGCTCTTATGAGCTATATACAACATCAAAGTGTTCAAAAATTTATAAAAGTGTTACACAAACTTTACAAAGACAAGTCCATCTCGAGGCCAGGCATTCCTCGATCACGCGGGACCACCTCCTTCTCCTCGACCTCTAGCCAAGGCATTACCTGAAATTGGTTGTAATATCATGAGCTAACAAACTAAGCCCAGGTGAGAATAATAAGCATAAAAAGTAAATATAGACCTCAAACTCGCATTCCGATTTGTGTCCAATTAAACTGACACAATCCTTCCTAGAATTCTCCAAAGTCTAGGTCATTCTAAGTCATATTTTCCAATTGATGAAACTAATTAGCACACTTAGGCTAATTGTTCATCCTTTAACTTGTTATAACATAAAGTAAGAAAAGTAAATGACTTTGCAAAAAAATATAACATCTCGACTCTCTTTCTCATCTATCATATGCATAAAAGTAATGAGTACATCCATAGGATACGCAATTTCCATTTATGCATGTAATGAAGGTAATGTGGATTTTTACAAACTATCCACCCTTATCCTTATGCATGAAGGTAATGTGGGAATCCACTCATCCACCATTCAACCTTATGCATGATGAAGGTAATGTGGGAATCCACTCATCCATCATTCACCTTATGCATGAAGGTAACGTGGGAATCCACTCATCCACCGTTCCTTTCATTCTTTTCATTCTTTTCTTTTTCTCTTTTCAATGATGCGAGATGTTGTAGTATAATAAATAATGGTGCAAAATGTTATGCATATGCTTGCATATGCTTGTACAATTAAATAAAGTAAAGTAAATGATAAAGTAATTAAAATACACATAAGGTAAATGGGCATAAGTAAAGACATAAAGTAAATGACAAAAAGTAAAATAACCGAGAAACTCGAATGAACGATATGACGATCGAACTCCGATATTAGTAATAAGATTAGAATCATAATTTAAACGATTAACCTATGTCCTCCTGGATTCTATACTTCCAAATAATCCGAGGTTCTATTAACCGTTTTAAATTACAAGTTGGATCATTTTGACTTCAAAATAATCCAACCTTAGTTTCATAACGAAACTAAGTTAGAATCTTCTAAGATTCAAAGTCTTTCTCGAGAATTTCTAAGTTCTCACTTAAAGGATTAACTCTTAATCCTAAGGGCACTAACTCACAACCCTCTAATCTTAGGTTCGGATTCTAATCTTAGTTTCAAACTCTCAAACCATCACACTAGTTTGCTTTCCATATTTAATTTAAATGCTAACTATTCTCACCTTATTAATAAGATGATTTAGCTCCTAAGTTCGAAGGAGCGATCAACCACGAAGTTCAAAAACACCTACAAACGAATTACATCGTAACAATCAATAACGAAACCAACTATCATTCAAACAATTACTAAACATACAAAGCAACGAAAACCCAATAAAACCCACAAAGAGGCCCACGGCCCTATCATCAAAAAAGAGTCTCGGGTTTGGTTTTTCGGCTTTTTGGCAATTCAAAATACGTTTTGAGTTGGTTTTAATCAAATTCGATAATCCCGATTTCAATGGGTATCGATGAATAGTGTTTTTGAACATTAATCCCTTTCCCGAATTGAATTTAAATAAACATTCATTCATTAATTTCTAACCCATTTTCAATCCCAAAAGGGTAAATTTCAAATGGAAAGGGTTTCGACTGAAACTCGGTTTTAGGGTTATGAAATAGTTTCCAAAAACACATAAAACTACTCCCGAATTGACAAACACCGAGTTTCACGGCAAGAAATCGAAAGAACACAAAAGCTTGAATCAATTTCCATGGAAGTTCAATGAGAATTCGAAATCTAGGGCTTACCTTAGAGAGTTGGAAACGTTCCAAGAGTGGAATGGGTAGAAAGGTCTCGGCGAGAGCTTTCCAACGCATCCGAAATCACGCAAAACGGCCAAGAAACGGCCAGGGCGACCGTTTCTTCCTCTTCTCTTTTCTTCCCTTTGTTGCTCGGGTTTGGAGAAGAAAATGGTGATGTTTTGATCAAAAATGAGTCAATGACTCATTTAAAGAAGATGACAAATAGTAAATAGATATTTAGGAAGTTGGAAATTACGATTTTGCCCTTTTTAAGACTTTTGGCTTAAAACGAATCCCGAACATCTCAAACTAACCCAATGGTGATTAATAATTATTAATTGGCCCGTTAATAATTATTAACACCATTAAAACGTAATTAAATAAATAAAGCCATTAAAATGAATTAAAATGAAATAAATTGTAAATTTCTAATTTAATAATAAATAAATGAACTTAATTACTTGAATTAAATTAAAATAAATAAATAAATAAATAAAATTTATCACAAAATAACGGGACGTTACATCCCATCTACTTATCTAGTCATGTTCCCAAAACAGGAGTGTATTGAGCGTTCTTACAGATCGCTCTCAACTATGTGAATCAAAGAACATAACTCCACAAATAGGAGTCCGCATTTCACTCAGGATTGAGATCTATCACGGTTGATAAACTTAGTTTGATATTCGATCATTTCTCGTAAACGGTACTAATGAGAAATTTGATCGAATATCGTGGTCCTGTCTTATGCAATCAACATTGCATATGATACTTCCATTTCATGTCTCCCACATGAATGATCAGGATTAGATCATTTGTCTATAAACAAAATGCGAAGCTATCAACAGTGTTACCAGGATAAGGTTCCCAAACGTTATCCGTTTACTGTAGACACGTTTAAGTTACTCATCTCGACTTTAATCCTCTCGTATGACTCACATACTAAGTCGTGATTTCATAAGAGTAACTTAGGGTTTACTATTTGAATGTTTGATATTAATATATTTCCATATATTCCTAATATCGTAAATTGAATCAATCTAGATTATATAAATAACTTATGTTTATTTATTTAATTTATTCGAAATAAATTATTATAATTAAATAATTACAAGTTCTAGGACACCATTCCTAACAATCTCCCACTTGTCCTAGATCTTTGGAGATTTGACTTGTAATTCCAGTCACACTGGATGACTATCAACTACTTAGCCATGGTAGTCATTTTAATGCTTTATCAGTAACGTTTTCATCTGCTTAGTATGTATTTCTTTTGTCTGATGTTAGGTTCATTAAGTTTAATAGATTCCATATTTTATCGCCATAAAATAAACTCTATTAACTATTGATTTGAAACTATCATCTTCAACCACTTTTCATTTATTAACGACTTAGTAATTACGCGAATCTAGAGTTTAGTTAGTAAAAACTCATTTTACTTATACTTAACTCATCTGATATTTAATTCGCAAAAGTATTTTGTCAAATTCTTACATGGAATTAAATTCATGTTCGAATTTGAGCCAGTGCAACTCATAAAATCTCCCATTTTATCTATGTGTACTAACATACTATTTGTAAATTTTATTTTAGTCACATTGGTTCTAGGATTCTCGAAATTCTTAAGCTCCCACTACAAAGTAATTCTCCATTACTTTCATTTGTTTAATGATTACAATTTTATACTTGTTATTATTTCAAAAATAATGTATAAGTATAAGTGACCATTTTTCAACCCAGCTTATTGAAAATTCATGTCATTTTTATTTCACTTATTTTGAACTTTATTCATTGATTTTGAAGTCTATGAGTTTCACTTGGACTTCGAAAGTCGTTTGGTTCGTATTATGACGCTCCCACTCAAATAAAGTTCTACAAGTAGTTTAAACATTTAAACTTTTAAATAACTACTTGTTTTGTTGTGAAATAAAATTATTGTAATTCTATTTTATCTTAATTATGGTTTAAACCTTTTCAGTATCACTGATTTACTGAACTTTTCTTTAATAATTTGTGAATTCAATTATCCACTAATTATTACTTTCTGATTTTCTGTTTTGTTTATTCCATATCAGTTATTACCTTTAAAACATCCTTTTAAATAATCGAATGTTTGGAATATAAGAAATCGATTTAATGTTTACTTATCACTTAAGTTCTAACATCTAAATGTCCAACTTTAGTGATGTTTAAGTCTAGTTATCTTTGATAAATCAAAAGATATTCTATTTTACTTATCCCATAAGTTCGTGGATTAATATGGTTATCATCTCAAACTTCTTGAGAACCATCTTTAAGAGATTAATCCCTCTAACTTATTTAAGTAATTTTAGACTTAAGTATTTAAACATTTTTAAACCTTTATAACTCATTTAGATATTTAGGAGTTTAGAATTTGGTTTTGGAATTTATTTGTTTTATACTAAGTATTTTGAACAACCATCCAATCACACTTTGGAACATTGTAATAAAATTGCAAAGGAATATTTAACTAAACGACTTTTATTAAAATATTCCTAATTGATTCTTATAAGGTGAGAATCAATTTTTTATTACATAATTCAAAATTTAAAACAAAATTTAAAAAAAAAACTAAACTAAACTAGAAATTTAAATGAAAAATCAAAGACTGAAAAACAGTAAATCCAATCTACTTTTATCTTGAGTCATCTTCATACCAGCAATGTTGAAGAATCAAGCTGTGTAACGTCCCGTTATTTTGTGATAAAAAAAAAACTTTTATTTATTTTATTTTAATTTAAGTAATTAAAGTTCATTTATTTATCATTAAATTAGAATTTATTAGTTTATTTCATTTTAAGTTATTTTAATGGCTTTATTTATTTAAATACGTTTTAATGGTATTAATAATTATTAACGGGCCAATTAATAATTATTAATCACCATTGGGATAGTTTGAGATGTTCGGGATTTGTTTTTAAGCCAAAAGTCATAAAAGGGCAAAATCGTAATTACCAAATTTGCAAAATATCTAAATACTATTTGTCATCTTCTTTAAATGAGCCATTTGACCAAAAAGTTGACAAAACTTCTTCATCTTTCTTCTTATCCCACCGTGAGCCTTCATCCACCATGGGTGAGTTTTCTTTTCTTCGTTTCTCTTTCATTTCTCGATGGATCGGCTTGATTTCGGTTGCGTTGGATTGGTAGGGACGAGGGCTACCTATCCAACCTACCTTTTCGAAGTTTCCCGTTCCCTAAGGGAAGTCCCAAAAAGTAAGTTTTCAAAACTTTTTAGGTGGTTTTGTTCGTTTTTGATTATAAATGAGATTTGAAGTTGAAATCATGAATTTCTATCATGAAAAATGACGATTTTGAGCCCGGATTTTCGAAAAACACTATTCACCCGAAACACTATTCATCCGAAATCACTATTCACCCGAAATTGCACATTTGTTCGCATATTAGTTATGAATTGTAATATGTTGTACAATCGGTGAATTGTAGGTGCAATTGCTCCAGGTGGTTGTTTCGTGGAAATTGGAGATTTGAAATTATTTGGCTAAGGTGAGAATAGTTAGAATTTAAAGTAATTATAGAAAGCAAACAAGTGTGAAGGTTTGTAGAGTTGAAACTAAGACTAGAAACCGAGTCTAAGATTAGAGGCTTGAGAGTTAGTGCCCTTAGGATTAAGAGTTAATCCTTTAAGTGAGAACTTAGGAGTTCTCGAGGAAAGTCTTGAATCTTAGAAGATTCTAAGTTAGATTCGATTCGAAGCTTAGGTTGGATCATTGGAAGTTAAAAGATCCAGCTTGTTTTTAGAACGGTTAATAGAACCTCGGATTATTGGAAGTTTAGAATCCTTGAAGGTTTAGGTTAATCGTTTATTTTATCATTCTACTCTTATTGATACCGGAGTTCGATCGATATATCGTTCATCCGAGATGTTTGCTTACTTCTACTTTATGTCATTTACATTTTGTGTTTTACTTTATACTTTTACTTTATGCCTTTTCTTTATTTGTGTATCGACTACTTTAATTCCGCACTTTACTTATTTACTTTTACAAGGATATGCAAGCATATGCATATCATATTGCATCATACCATTCTCGCAACATTCATGAAAAAGAATGAAAGTGAAAAAGAAACGAAGGTGAAAAAAAGAAATGAACGTGAAAAAGAAATGAAAGTGAAAAGAAAAGAAAGTGAATGAGAAAAGAAGGAAGATTGATGAACCCTACGTGGAGTTCACATCACCTTCAGAGAAAAGAAAGAATGTGAAAGAAAAGAAGTTAAATGGTAACCTACGGGCTGTACGCATTACTTCTTCATGCATAGGGAGTTGAATGGTAACCTACGGGCTGTACGCATTACTTCCTCATGCATAAGGTTGAATGGTATCCTACGGGATGTACTCATTACCTTCATTCACGCATAAAAAGGGCAAATGCGAAATCCTACGGGATGCTCTTATGCATTCATGTTTATGATAGATGCAAGAGAGAATTGAGAAGTTGTATGTTGTGCAAAGTGTGTTTACTTTACTTATTTACGTTATAATAATGTTAATGGATGAGTATTGGCTACGATTATTAGCAATATCATCCTTAGAAAGTATAAAATGAATTTACCTAGAGTTTGGATGACTTTAGGAGTTAATTGTGTTATACTTTGGAAAATATGGAATAGAATGACCTAGACTTTGAAGAATTCTAGGAAAGATTGTGTCGAGTAAATTGGACACAAATCGGAATACGAGTTTGAGGTCTATTCTTACTTTTTATCCTTATTATTCTCACTGGGCTTAAGTTATTAGCTCATGATATTACAAACATTTCAGGTAATGTTTGGGATCGTGGAAGAGGAGCTGGTGTGCGCTTGATCGAGAGGATGACGACTTGAGATGGACTAGGTTGTTGTAAATCCATGTACATGGTTGTCTTGTGAAATTTATATCACAATGTGATTTGTACTTTGTAATTAGCTCATAAGAGCTTATTGTCGTTGTTTTATGATTATGATCATTTTAAACTCCTGGATGGAACTTAATGTTCCTTGTGTTTTTAGATGTTTGAATTTAAGATGTAAACAGGTTTTTGGCTAGCCTATTTTCAAACATAATCACGCCATTTTTCTTAAAATAAAAGACTTCCGCTGTTTTCTCTGATTTTAATTTATTTAAAATGACGGGTCGTCACAAGCTGCACCTGTAAAGTTTAGATAAAACTTTGCGTTAGTGACTATTGAATCAACCATTCAAAATAAATTTCTCAAATTTTTCACTAAGTAAATCTAATTTACCTTCCTTCCCCTTTTTCTTTTCTTCGAGATATTTGGGGCAATTTCTCTTCCAATGTCCATCTATGTTGCAATGAAAACATTTCCCCTTAGGCTCTTTGGTCTCAGCCTTGAATGTTTTCTTCTTAGCATTGAGCTTGGTCTTTTTAGCAGTAGAGCTCTTTTTCTTCTTAGAAGCATTGAAGACAACATTTGCTTCTCCTGACTTCTTGTTTTCCTTTTTCATTGCTTGAAGGTTTGAAGTTCGTTTAGCAATTGAGTGAGGGAATAGCTCGGTTTGTTCATGACCAAATTGCTTTTAAAACCGAAAAAACTTCGGTGGGAGAGATTCCAATATAAAGCTTATCTGGGACTCGTCATCAATCATGGCCCCATTCGTTTCACTACGTTAAAGTAGTTCATCATTGTCAAAACATGATCACGAACGATGTGCCTTCTTTCATTTGAGTGTTGTAAACCGACTTTATAGCCTCATGACGTGCTTGTTTTGATGGTTGGCCAAACATGCCCTGCACGGAATCAGCTATTTCCAAAGCCGTTTCCATTGGTTCATGTTTCTTGGCTAAGACGTCACTCATCCCAGCCATCAAATAAACACGGGCCTTTTCATTGGCCCGGACCCAACGCTCGTATGCATCCTTTACAGCTTTAGGAGCATTGGTAGCAGGTGTATCAGGTTTAAGTTCACTAAGAACGAATTTCAAGTCTTCTACCACGAGAATGGTGTTCATTTCATTTTTCCAGGAGGTGTAGTTATCTCCATTTAGTTTGTTCTTTCCAAGGATTGTGACTAAAGCGGATGCCATTTTACGTAAAATTTAAATAAACCTTATCTTAGTAATCTAACATGCTTTCAACATTCAAATATTCAAAGTTTCGACATATAATTAAATATGATGCATGAATGCGAACATATTAATGAACAGAAAAAGCCCTAAAACATGTTACTATGTCACGATGTTTTAATGATACCAGGTGAAGTGCCGTCGAATGATAGGTCGGTTACCATCATTAAAACGAGATGCCACTCGAACAATTGACAACTCCAGAATAACTCATATTCCTATGTCATTGTTTACCGTGTGTTTGGTCAAGAATTTTGATAACAAACTTTATCAAATTTCTTCTTAAGTGTAACCCACTAATTTAGTCTTTTAAATAAAATTGAAGAGTGTCTACGAAGTGTAGATTCAGTCTTCAATCAATCTCATTTAAAATTCTTTATCCCTTTCGGGAGACCCAACTTGATATTGATTTATACAATAAACCTTCCTATGGGAATGAACACCTGCAGCAGTGTTACGAGAGGCCATGTATAAATCTCACATTTCGAGCCCATTAGTGGAGACCATAGGATACATTGACATGTTTCCTTCTCCCACTTAATATTTTGAGTTAGGGTTTCATAACTTAGACTAATTCAGGCTAACTCATTAATCCAAGTTTTAATTAACCTAATCAACTTTAACTCTTAAATTGGTTAGATTAATTTTATAAAGTGATTGTTCAAGTTTTCCTAATTTAAACTAATCACATTATGCCGCTCTTAATAGTTTTGATTTATTAATTTGAACTTTTCTCCCAGATCGCTCCCAGTTAGAGGCGCTCCGTGTTAGGGGAACTTTATGAAACCTCATCGCTTGGGCAGAGCTTTCTCGCCAGAGATCCGTTCAATTTAATTAATCTCAATTATTAATTTTTAATTAATCCTTAATTAAAAGTTTCTATTTGTTTATCTTATATGGATTTTGGCCCAATTGTTTAAACAATAATTCCATATTACAAATAATTCATTTAGTTTCTATTCAACTTTTAAACTAGATTTAACTTTTGAATTTTAACTAAATAAGCATGCTTTTAATTCTAAAACAATTAGAATATAATTTTCGATAATAACATTTACAAAATAAAATTATAGCATGCTTCACATACATTAGCATATAATAACACATATTATATCATGATGCATGTATGTACAATTAATAAAATCATACAACCTATGGTGGGATTTTCTACATGACATACTTTTATGCATGAACATTATTTAAAACAATTATATCATACATATAAACAATTTAAATAATAAATAGCTAAATTGACCGGTATTCTTGGCACTATTTCTAAAATGGAAAATTAGAATTACAACTTAATTATATCTTCCATTCTAGAACTTGAGGCTTCAACTTTCTCTCTCCTCCATGGTGTAGGCGTGGGCATGGGTATTTATGGGGCAAATATTATCTCCTTAATACTTCCATAAATACTTGTTTTAAAATAATTATCTTTTAATTATATGGAAAAATAAAGAAAATATTTTCCATGTAATCTTATATCAATTTCTAAATTTATAATTTAAGATAGGGATATAATCTTTAAAAAAAAATTAATCCTTATCTTAAATATTTAAATTTTTAAATTGAGATAACAAGATAATTATGTTAAAATATCTTACCGTATCTTACCTTATCTCATCCTTTTCTCTCTCCTTGGGCGTGGGCATCATGAATGATGGAGAAAAATTTTCTTCTCTTCCTTCCCTTTGGTGGTGCCGATTTTTGCCTCATATGGTATGGGAAAATTACAAATTTTTCCTATACCCTAAAATTAGGGTTTACAAATTTTCTACTAAAATTTAAAAACCTAAGTGCCTCAAGAATACCTAAACAGTCAATAAGCAAACCTCCACAATTTATATAAACATACATAAAACGTTTTTTATGCAACCCACCAAAATTTTCGAAAAATCACAAATTTAGCATGATAATTAAAATTAGCTCTGATACCAATTGAAGGGATGATTTACTAAATTAGCGGAATTTTATTTAGTAAACTTATTAACATTTAATAACGGATCGATTAACATCATGCAATTTGTGATAAAACATGTAGATTCATGCTTATATTTTCGAAAACTAAAACCGGAACTTACATTGACTGATTAATGGAGGATCGGTTGGAGGTTTCTTTACAGCATCAAATCCTCAGCAACACCGAATCTTCTATGCTATATCCCAATCGATCAAACGAAATTCGATTGTGAGATCGAACTTTAGAAGAAATTGGGAAGAAGAAAAAAATATTTTTCTTCCCAATGAACTAAGGGAATTTCGGCCAAGGGGGGAGAAGGGAAGAAGAGAGAATTCCGAAATTCTAAGGAATTGAATTGTGTGATTTATGAATGACCCAACCCTCCTATTTATAGAAAAATAGGAATCCTAATCACATTAGGATTAATCTATAGAGATAAATACAAAAAGAAAAAAGATTATCTCTTTCCTTTATCTAGCAATTTCGAAAATGCCATAGATAAATAGGAGATTATTTTATTTTCTTTATTTTTATTTATCTTGGGTAAATAAATCTATGTAAGTATTTTAGGATATAATTCAATGTGATTAGGATTCCTATTTTAAGTATTCTAGGGATGAGCACGCTCCTTGCCAGGCCTCACATGCTCATTCCGCTAAGTTCATCGTCTTGGTGCTCAGTTCTCTTCCTGAGGCCGAGCCCTTTCCAAAGTCTTTAGAAGTGATCTTTCAGGATGAGCACCCACCATATTGGGCCTGATGTGCTCATCCGATCCTCTTCACGGGTGATGTGGAGGTCTTTGATCATCCCACGTGGTCCTCCAGAGGGGTGCAACGTGGTCGTATAGTTGCTTGAAAATCCACCCACAACAATTTACGCTTGCGATAATGCCTTGGAATGTATGGGAATATTATAATACACAAAACATGTATGCGACTCTCGGCGAACTTTACCATAGAATTCAAGAATCAAGCTCTACTTTTGCTGTTCCCGCAGGTTTTTGTCCCACTCTTGGCATTGGGGGTCATTTCAGTGGTGGTGGATATGAGAATTTAGCTAGAAAATATGGCCTCTCAGTTGATAATATCCTTCGAATTTTCTACATTGATACTTATGGTATGTTTCGTAGTCCTGATACTACGAATGAAGATTTTTGGTGGGCAGTTAAAGGAGGTGGGGCTGCAAGCTTTGGTATTGTTTTATTATGGGATATCCAACTTCCTCAAGTTCTTGAAAAAGTAACATTCTTTTATGTAAAAAAGACCATAGAAGAAGGGGCAATCGATGTTTCTTATAGTTGGCAAAATGTAGCTCATAATCTACCAAACGATTTGTTTATAAGAGCCACACATAAGGTAGTGAGTTCATCAATCAATGAAGATGAGAAAACTGTGGAGGTTTCTTTCATGGGTCTTTTCTTGGGAACAACAAAACCACTCCTTTCATTAATGGAAAAGAGTTTCTCTCAATTGGGTTTAAAGCAAATTGATTGCATTGAAACTAGTTGGATCAACTCCACTTCGCTTTGGAACAACTACTACCCTAGTGGAACCTCCATTGATGTTGATGAGTTATTATTTTTGCACATAAACTTGGGATTATTTTTCATACTTTGATGATTAAATAGCTTAAAAACTAGGTAATTATCTTTGATTTGTGTTTATGTGCTAGGCTGGAGAAGAGATGATGAAAAAGGACTAAAAAATTGCATTTTGGAGCTTTCTTGACACTTCGTCGCTATGGCAACAACTTTTAGTGGTCGCAGCTACAAGAAAAAGTAATCTGATTCCAAGCCAAAATTCCAGAGAGTTCGGCGCCCCAGCGCTGATTTTCTAGTGCCATAGCACCGAAAGCGTGAAATTTTTAGATTTTAGTCTTTTCGCTTAGCGCCCAAAAATCAGTGCCGCGGCGCCAGTTCAGATTTTTAGGATAGAATTTTTTATCTTTTGTTTTAATATTTTTCAAGGATATAAAAGGGAGACTTCTTTTCTAATAGGTTTATAAACGTTTTTCCTTTGTTTTTCTGGGAGAATAATGAACTCCATGTCTAGCTAAACTCCCAATTTCCAACCAAGGTTAATCAAAGTTTGATTTTTATATTTGTGAGATTTGTTTTTCATCTTTCTTTCTAATTCTTCTTTATTTCTATATTTTCTATTTTATGCATTCAATATCACATTGTTTGATTGTTTAAATAGGGCCCTTTGATCATTCTTCAATTTGATAGATAGTCAATTAGAGTGTTTAAATCCGTAATTGTTTATGCATTCTAATCCATGTGACAATGAATGATTAATAAGTTTTTTCATCTCATGCTATGAAAATATAGGATCTAGTCTAAATAGATCGAACGTTTCGCATTTGTTGGCTAGAATTGGTCGTCCTTCTCATCTTATTGCTGTCATTGATTAAATTCTATTATCGTACTCTAGGGTTGTCATTGATTAGGGAAGTAATTAATGATCGTATCTTAATTACCAACAAACTAAGGAAAAATAGATTAATAAGACGTTCTTAATAATCATAAACAATTTAGAGAATGAGTTAGGATTTCATTAGAAAATCAATGATCAAATAATAGAAATCAAACGATGATTACACCTTTGGTTGGAACTTTCTCCCATTGAATCTCTTCTTAACTTTTATTGTTTTCTTTCTCAATTTCTCAACAAACTCAAAAACCCCCCAATTTTAATTCACCAATCTCTGTGGATTCGACCCTGCTTTCCACTACTACAAATCCATAAACCCGAAAGTAGAGACTTTTATTTTTGGTGGATTTGACGCCCACCAGATGCTTTGCTTTAAACACCAAATAATGGATCATATTCCTTCAAGAGTAGGTCTGATTTTGTTAAGAAACCAGTTCCAAAAGAAGGGATAGCATCTATTTGGCAGAAAATGATTGAGTTAGAGGATGTGGTTATGCATTGGAATCCATATGGAGAAAAAATGAATGAGATTTCTGAATCAGCAACCCCATTTCCACATCAAGCGGGAAACTTGTTCATGATTGAGTATCCGTTAGAATGGACTGAGGAGGGAATGGATTTTACAAATTACTATCTCAATAAATCAAAAGCAGTCTATGATTTCATGACTCCCTTTGTGTCCAACTCTCCGAGGGAAGCGTTTTTTAATTATTGGGATCTTGACATCGGAGCGAATCCAAGTAATAAAACGGACTATGAAGTTGCGGAAGAATATGGAAGAAAGTATTTCAAAGGCAATTTTAATCGGTTGGTCTACGTGTAAAAACCAAGGTTGATCTTGATAATTTTTAAGAAATGAACAAAGTATCCCTCCTTTCTCAAAACAAAACATTTTATAGAAGGATGGTACGTTTGAGTGTTGGTTCCAAGTAATTTGTTTGGAAATTTAATTGTAATGCCTGCCTATTAATAATGAAAACATTGATAAACTAGAAAAGAATTATTTAGAGCTCTTTGAATTTGAAAGACTTTTCATTTATTAAGTATTTTTATATATCTTTACCTATGATTTTGTAGATAATATATCCTTATTGTAAACGCTTCACAAAGATAGGCATATTTTACTAAATAACATATATTTTAATAACTAATTAAAAAATTTAGTAAGAGCTTTAACATTAAAAAAGGGGTATTAATAAAAAAATGACATCTTTTAAATTATAAATTTCAAAAATAGCAAAAGTTCTTTGATTTTTTTTTTTTTTAAATACCCTATTTTAAAATTGTTATGAAAGAACTTTCATTATATAAGAAATTTAAGATTAATGAAAACAATAATGATATTCATCATTCTTGAATAAAAGTGAAAAAATTAATGAAAAAATTTATTAATTTAATAAAAGCAAAAAGTGATATTTTTTTAAATAAAATAAAATTTTGCTATATTTTAAATTATAAGGAAAAAAGTGCGATTGAGTAGTGAAATTTTTTAATTTTAAAAAAGGATGTTTTAAACTGATACTTATTCTTGTATTTTCTTTTGTAACCGTGCTTGATCATTTTTAATTAATAACTATATCACAAATTCATAGCAACCAGAAATGATCAACAACTACATTCCCTTCTTTTTTTTTTTTTTTGAGCGGAACTACATTCCCTTCTAAGGAGAAATTATTGAATGTGTAGTTTAATAAAAAAGAAAGACAAGTACATAGATCTATTTATTATAATGAAAGGTCACATTGTGATTGCCACATTCTCCATTAAGGGTCTCTTTTTAAATGTAAGATGTTAATAAAGAGCGACCATGACAAATCCTTAGGACAGTTATCGGTGTTATTTTTGTAGGTTAAGGGGAGAGAATTTTTTTTGGCAGCGAAACCACACCGCGTGAATGTTATAACTTAATCGAAACCACACTTCAAGATAAAAACGATTTTAGTGAGAGTTTGAGATGAAAACCCTTGGTTCTTAAAATTCTTTGCTCATCAATTGAAATCGTCTCAATTTATTCTTTGTTCTCGAGTTTTTTCGTTCGGCGGAGATAGAGAGGCTATTAGAAACCAATGATATGATCAAAAGAAAGAAGATTGAATTCTCATTAAAAGATGTTCAAAATACAATTCATCTATTTATCCTTAATATATAAAAGGTGGGATGGTTGAGAAACATTTTTGGACAATTATACTTTTTTTAAAATATTGAAATTACTACAAATGTCATTATATATACCCTTTTAAAATCACAAAATTACTAAATATGTCATTACTATTAATACTCCACTTTCTATGAAATGAGCATTTACATTTTTTGACTATTATATCCACTTTTTATCTTTATATTGCATGTCACATTTCATATACTCTTTGAAAAATAATTTTGGAGTTGTAAAAAATAATAGATTTTAATTGTAAAGTGATATTTTTTGCATAGTGATATTACCTTTTTTTTCTCTTCATATTTATATTTTTCTCATATATTAACGTAATTTGATTTTTTTTTCCCTTTTTACATCACTTTTTATATAATAAGATTAAAATATTTATCTTCAATGAATAAGAAATGGTCAATTTTTTTAAATAAATTCATTGGTTTTTTATTGCTTTCACAACATCAAATTTTAAAATAGTTGAAAATTTAAGTACAACATGTGAAAATGAATGTGATATTAGAATAATAATTAATTATTTAGATTTATCACTCATTTATCAAAGTTAATATGAAAAAATAATTACAACAAAATATAATTTATTGAATTTATAAGGGTATAATATTTTATAATATTAAAATAAACTTTATATTTTTTAACCAGAAATATTTATAAAAATTTATAAATTTAAAATCAACAAGAAAAAACTAATATAATTTATTGAATTATAACTAAAATTAGAAATGAATAAATTAACTTAAAAAAGAAAAGAAATATATATATATATATATAACAAACGGTTTATTTTTATTTGGTATTACATATGAAAAAAAAATTAAGAAAAATTGTCTTAAATAAAAATAAAATCAACTACATATAACTAATTGAATTAGTAAAGTATATGATAATTTAAATCCTAAATAAATAATAATAATACGTTTAATAATTAAAAATAATAATAAAAGAAAAATCATTTAAAAAAATATTTATAGAAAAATCATACAAAAAATATGTTAAACCTTTAAATATTTCTATATTAGATATAATATCACGTGCGACGCACGTGGCAAGAAACTAGTAAAAAAAAGATGAAATGAAATTATATATAACTAACTATCAACTAACTAACTAATAGTTGTTATTACAAAAGAGTAGTTAGTTTTAATGTGCTGCCTTAATACTCTCCCTCAAACCAATGTCACAAAATGCAAGAACACGAAGATGAGTTCGCCATTTTCCAAATTGCTGAGCTGACAGAGGTTTGGTTAAGGTATTTGCAAGTTGCAAGACTCTTGGCAAATGTCTGATTTCAAGTGTTCTTTGATGAACTAAGTCACGAACAAAGCAGATATCTAACTCCATGTGTTTAATTCGTGATTGATAGACATGATTGGCACTGAGATGCACATCACTTAGATTGTCACACCAAAGAAGAGGAATCAACTTGGAATGAACTCTCAATTCATGAAGTAATGATTACATCCAAATCAATTCAAAGGAAGCATTTTCCAAACTCCTATACTCTGCCTTAGTGGATGAACGTGAGATAGTATGATGTTTCTTTGAACTCCAAGAAACCAAGTTGTCACCCGAAAAGATGCAAAAACCAGAAGTGGATCTTCTGTCATCCAGATCTAGGCCCAATCTGCATCAGCGAAGGTGTGAAAATTGAGATGTCCAGGCTTGGATAGAAGCATTCCATGTGAAAACGTGCCACTGATGTATCTTAGTATTCGTTTCACTACTTTCCAATGCAATTCAGTCAGTTTTACATAAATTGACACACCTTATTAACTGAAAAAGACAGCTTAGGACGTGTGATTGTTGCATACTGTAAAGCACCAACTATACTTCTGTATTTACTTGGATCAGGTAGAGTTGAGCCCTGTCTTGCTGAGAGAATGGAACCACTGATCATGGGAGTAGTAATGACATTTGTACCATGTAACAGCCCGAAATTTCCCAAAACATGGAAATCATATAATAACAATAACGGAAGCATTTATTAACCAAATCAGAGTTTTTCTCAGTTTAAACAACACATTAAAACATTCTTGATCGATCAGTTTTATTTAAAACCATAAAAACAATCGCACAAACCAAAACAATCTTTAAAGCACTGTCAAATGAAATGCTCAATTTAAAATCGAACTACTTTACTTAGTTCAACAAAACAAAACATGTCAATCCCAAAACAAATAATGAAGAAACAAGATTTTGTCGGCAATGCAAATCCATGCCAACCGATCACCGCCTGGAACCACATCAGCCACCGAGCTTCTTCTTTCCTTTACCTGAAAAAAAAATAGTTGTAGCATCTTGAGGCTATGCCCAATGAGTAAAAAAATGTTAAAAATAAAATCATGCCATGAGAGATTTTTCTAAGACTTTTAAGTCCATAACCGGCCTCACTGACTTCCTAAAGTTCACATACACCAAAACACTCGGAGTCTAACCCATCATTCAAATACATAAGCATATCTCTTAAACCTCAAATTAACAAGGTAACATACTCAAAACAGTTTTAAACACTCTTTTCTCAATTTAAAACTTTTCGATTTAAAATTCCACTAATACCTCTAATCTCCTATTTGCCTGCGTGCAAAGAGAGACTACGCTCAATAAGGAATTTAAACACTCTTTTCTCAATTTAAATCCTTATGAGAAATATTCTTTTCCATTGTACGGATGGAATGAACCTGCCCCATTAAGTGTTATAGAGTTGTGCACAACCGTATAATCTCCCTTAACAATAATATTCTTCTTTAAGCAAGGCCTTTTCTTAAAGCTAACCTACTACCATATTACTCGAGGTATCTAAGTAATATGATTTCACTCATCACTACCATGATGCTCAAATTGAGTCGAAACTCAAAATTCTCGAAACAACTCACTTTTTAGGCCGAACTTTCCTAAACTTAATTTCTGAAAAATTCACCTTTAAATCTTTCTAAAATACCCCAAAATAACCGATAATATCATTTTGGGTTCACTTCCAACAACTTCCAACGATTGTCAAATATAGAAACGAAACTAGCCTAAACTAGTGTAGTTTCGCTCCTTTTTCGGACATTCCAAAATTAATATTTCTAACTAATTTCCAGCAGCATAACGGCTATAAAATGACTCCCAAAACAGCCCTTATACATTTGGAAATAACCACAATTGATTCAGAGAATTATAATATCGAATATCTATCCACCTAGGCTTAATTCATCGACTTAAGGGGCACTAATCAGTCAACAGTGATAACTTTATTCAGCAAGGTTAATCCAACATAAAACATTCCAAAAACATTCTTAAACCTCCAAACAAAGTCATGCAACTCATAAAAACAAGTTTCACATTCTTTAATTCCATGTTTTCGGCATGCTTTTGTCCTAATTCCTTAAATCATATAATCAGCCCCTAAACCTCTTTAACATGCATAAAAACATCCAATAACATGCTCAAAATCAGAGGTTAATTCTATTAAAGAAAAAGGAAAAGCAAACATGGAAGAATTTAATCCTTAACAAATTTCTACTCACCTTGTACACAGCAAGAATTTTTTCCAAATTCTTTATTTCTTCCACAACAAAACTATGACCTATAAAATAAGTTACAATCTAAAATAAATTAAACCTAACTTTATGCTAAGATAAACATTAAACTGAACGTAGGACGGAGGGATTCCGGGGTAGGACGATGGTAGGACAATTAGGACAGGGTTAGGACGGTTATGACAGAGGGCTCCAGGTGTAGGACGGACGTAGGACAGACGTAGGACGGACGTAGGACAGACGTAGGACGGTTATGACGGGGGAAGAATTTCGGGGTTCCGATTCGTTCGTTATCTATCAATTCTATATTAGGTTGTCGATTGGTTTGGCTTAGAACAAAAATTAAACGTTAGGGTTCAAGAATTGGGAATCAAGAAATAAAAATTTGGGGCTTTTGAATTAAATAACCTTAATTTCAGAAATTAAAAAGGGAAAAGATCATTACCTTGAATCCGATGCGTGATGGAAACTAATCCGATCTCTACCAATCTCTCACCGAATGAGAACTACCACAATCTAAACCTAAGAATACAAAGAATACATGACACGATCAAACTCGGGATCTCAAGGATTGATGGCAAGAAGAAGAATATGGAAAAGGGAGAAAACCCTACCATGAAGTCTCTGTACTGTCTTTTCACGTGAAGATGAGAAGATGGAAACCTTTTTTTTTTCTTTTTCCTCTCCTCCTTTTTACATTTCTTCCCTTTTTTTTATCTCCAATTAAAGAAAAAGTAATTATTTTAAATTCCTGAAAAAGAAATTTAAATATTAATTACCATCATTTACCTTAAATTTCAATAAATATTATAACAAGAAAAATAATATTTATTTAACTTTAAACTTACCGAAAACACGGGACGTTACAATCCTTCCACCTAAAAGGCTTTTCGTCCCCAAAAAGTGCTACTGCTCGGGAAAAAGATGGGGATAAACCTCACGCATCTCTTCCTCACGCTCCCAAGTAGCCTCCTCATGTGTTTGATTCTTCCATAGAACCTTAACTAAGCCAATAGTTATGTTCCTCAAAATCTTTTGCTCCTTAGCCAAAATCTTCACCGGTTGTTCTTTAAAAGACAAATCTGCATTCAACTGAACCGGTTCGTAGTCTATCACATGGGAAGGGTCAACAATATATTTTCGGAGTATGGAGACATAGAAGACATTATGAACCCCAGATAAAGCTGGTGGTAGAGCCAAGCTATAGGCCGAAGTCCTAATCCTCTCCAAAATCTCGAATGGTCCTATGAACCTCGGACTCAGTTTCCCTTTTTTCCCAAACCTCATAACCCCCTTCATCAGAGCTATTTTCAGAAACACATGCTCACCGACAGAGAACTCAAGATCAATTCTTCTAACATCAACATAACTCTTCTGCCTACTCTGAGAAGTTTCATTCTGTCCCTGATCAATTCAACTGACTCATTTGTCATCTGGACCAACTCAGGTCCCAATAGTTTTCTTTCTCCTAACTCACCCCAATGTACTGGAGACCTACACTTTCTCCCATACAATGCCTCAAATGGTTTCATCTCTATCGTAGCATGAAAACTGTTGTTGTAAGAAAACTCTATTAGCTACAACTTCTTATTCTAACTACTCTATAATCTAGCACACATGCTCTAAGCATAAACACTAAAATCTAGTTTACCTTCTCGGTTTGACCATCTATCTGAGGATGAAAATCGGTTTGATCGTAACTTAGCACCCATGGTACTAATGTAAACTCTACCTGAACTTGACACAAATCTATTGTTCCGATCTGACACAATAGTCACTGACACTTCATGCAACTTTACTATCTCTATGAGATACATTTAAGCCCAAGTCTCAATAAGATAACTCGACTTCCCTGGAAGGAAACGCTATGATTGGGTCAACCATCCATAATCTCCTAATTCACATTATTACCCCTCAAAGTCCTATATAATAAAAAAAAAATTAAAGTCCATCGAGATCTCTTTACATTTCAATGTTAGAACATGCAAAGCGTCCAATATCTAGGAGGACTTATTCTCAAAGCTTTGACTTGGTGACAATTCAAACAATTGTCCACGAATTCAAACACAACCTTTTTTTTCATACCAAGCCACCAATAATGCTATCTTCAAGTCCCGGTACATTTTATTACAACCTGGAAGTACTGAAAATATAGAACCATGTGCCTCTTTTAACAACTCCCTCCTCAAAGTAACTTTCTTAAGCACACACAATCGCCCGCGATACACTAAGGCATTATTTGTGGAGAACTTGTAGTACCAAGATAACTCTCACTCAACATCTGGAAAATAACATGCTAGACTAGTATCTGCCCTCTGTGCATCAATGATCTATCGTCTTTAAGTATGTCCCATCATTGATCAAGATAAACTAGCAGTCATCTCAAAAGTCATAGATGACATCTCACCTCGTTCCATTTCTAATTGTAGTCTACGCGGGTAGGCCCTAATAGCAGAAGAATGAACATCTGCCACCATATTAGTTTTATCCGGATGGTACAGTATGTCACAATCATAATCTTTCAAAATCTCAAACTACCTACGATATCTCTTATTCAATTCATTCTAAAAGAAGAAATATTTGAGACTTGTGATCCGTAAAAATTAAAAATATTTTCTCCATAAGTAGTGTTTTCAAATCTTTCAAGCATGAACCACAACTGCCAATTTTATATCATGCGTTGTATACTCTTTCTCGTGCTCCTTGAACTGTTTCAAAGCATAAGCTACTACTTTTCCACGTTGTATTAGCATACAACCCAACCCTTTCTTTAAGGCATAACTATAAATAGTCAAACCTTCTGAGTCATTTGGAGTTACCAAAACTAGAGTTGAAATCAATCTATGTTTGAGTTCCTCAAAACTCATGTCACACTCACCATCCCAAAGGTAGGCAGCACCTTCTCTGGTTAGCTTGGTCATAGTAGAGACAATCCTCGCAAAATCTTGCACAAACCTTTGATAATAACTAGCTAAACCCATAAAACTACGAATCTTAGTCAAATTAGTAGGTCGGAGCCAACTACTGACTACTTCTATCTTGGAAAGGTCCACAAATATTCCTTTATTAGACACTACATGTCCCAAAAATGTAACTTTACTAAGCCAAAATTTACACTTGTTAAACTTGGCATAACGTTTCTCATTCCTCAATGTAGTCAACATAATTCATAGATGCTCAACATGCATCTTCCTAGTCCTCGTATACGCTAAGATTCGTCTATGAATACTATCACAAACATATCTAAGTACTTCTGAAACACAGTATGCATCAAATCCATAAACCTTGTTTGTACATTTGTCAACCCACATCACCACAAACTTGAAATAACCACAACGAGTCCTAAAACTCGTCTTAGGTATATTTCTTTCTCTTATTCTCAAATGGTGGATTCATCTTTAAGGAAACTGTAGCTTCTCTAAGCTGGTCAAATATGTCTCCTATCCAATGCTGTTAATAATCTCTGCAACTTTAACTAAGGTGTAGCCACTTGATACTCAACAAACCTCGAGATTCAATCAAACTCAATTGTTGATCTATCATTCTAGCTAAGGGCCGGAAACTCACAGTCCTTCCCACTCTAAGTCCTCTTTGAATAGAACTTCTCGTAAAACCATTCCTTCAACTTTTACCAAGTCACTGTCACAGTCAGATTCAAGGATCTAATATTAGACTCCCACCAACAATACATACTCCATAAAAGATTAAGTACTACAATGCACTTTTAAATGATCAAAGAAATTCACAAATCCCAACGCTGTCTACACTCGGGATATCCTCTTCTCAGCCTAATCTGAATCCACAATTTTTCCATCAAACTCACCCGGTGCGTATTTCTTATACTCTCTAAGAAATCGGCTATCTTCAGTAAAACCTCTAGTTTTTACCAAGTGCTCTCTACATATCATCGTACTTAGTTTGAGGAGTATATACCTCATGAGCAGCAAATGGTACTTAAGTAGCTACCAGATATGGCAGTACCTTAAAATTCTTAAACTCTACATTATTCTCCTCAATCATAGTGTTATAGAATTTGATTCTATTCAACGACTTTGTATCGCTCTCATAAACAGAGTTAAATTCCACGGCCTCAATCGCGTCCCATACCTCGAACTTGGCCTCGACCTCGGCCTCTCCATCTAGGAATAACAATTGAAGGCATACTAAAAAAGGTACAAAAACACATAAGATATAACAAATATTACATGAAGTTACATCTTATCTAAATGACTTAAAGTAACTTAGTACTCTCATTAATGGCATAAAATAAAGAAAACAAAACCTGGTGTTGATGAGTTCATGGAGTGGCGGTTGGTTTGGATTTGCGGTCTTCAGAACCACAAGGGCTCTAATACCAACTGTAACAGCCCAAAATTTCCCAAAATATGGAAATCATATAATAACAATAGCGGAAGCATTTATTAACCAAATCAGAGTTTTTCTCAGTTTAAACAATACATTAAAACATTCTTGATCGATCGGTTTTATTTAAAACCATAAAAACAATCGCACAAACCAAAACAATCTTTAAAGCACTGTCAAATGAAATGCTCAATTTAAAATCGAACTACTTTATTTAGCTCAACAAAACAAAACATGGCAATCCCAAAAAAAAATAATGAAGAAACAAGATTTTGCTGGCAATGTAAATCCATGCCAACCGATCACCGCCTCGAACTACATCAGCCACCGAGCTTCTTCTTTCCTTTACCTGAAAAAAAATAGTTGTAGCATCATGAGGCTACGCCCAATGAGTAAAAAAATGTTAAAAATAAAATCATGCCATGAGAGATATTTCTAAGATTTTAGATCCATAACCGGTACCATTTTGAGGTAGACATTTGTAACCATGGTTTTTATTACTATATTCTAGGAAAGTACATTTATCATATCTATAGAGAAGTTTATGATTAGTATAAGGTCTAAGATAGGGATAGCAGATGCAACTAAATACCTTGAGGAAAGAGTAATCAGTTTTTGTTTTGAAAAGTCTTTCAATTGGAGTAGTTGCTTGAAGAACCTTGGTTGGTAGTCCGTTGATTACAAAGAAAGTAGTAGCAAAAGCCTCATCCCCGAACCTGATAGTTATGGATGATTTAACTAATAAAGACAGGCCTGATTTTACATATGCCTATGTCTTCATTCAACAATGCCATTTTGCTCAGAGGTATGAGGACAAGATAGACGATGAGTTATCCCATGTTGTTTGATGAATGGACTTAATGAACGAAATCCCCCCCCCCCCCGCCCAATCAGTTTGTATAGAAATGATTTTAGTATTTAGAAGTTTTTCCGCTTGATTTTTGAACAGCAAGAAGGTTCTATTTACATCAAATTTAAATTACAAAAAGTAAATCCATGTATATCTAGAGTAAACATCAACAAATGATCAGTAATATTTGACCCCAAAGATCAGATTCTATGAGTTGAAGTGGAAAAGTATATTGATTAGAAGAACATTTATATGGTAACTTCTGATTTTTTGCAAGAGGGCAAGAATGACAGAAATTGAAATCTTTATTCATTGAAGAAGACAAATTACATGTATTGAGTATAGTCTTGACAGTATCTATATTGGCATGGACTAATCTTTTAGGCCAAATGTCTAAGGAATTGGGTTTTACAACTGAAACATTGCAAGAGGTAGATAAAGCAGTAGGTAAATCAGATGAAGAAGCTTTGGCATTTCTAAAGACAAAACTGGGTTGCTGTACTTTGAGATCAAACTTGTATAGACCATCAATCAAATGTCCTTCAAGAAGCACCATTCCAGTTGCTAAATCCTTTACAAAACAAGTAATAGAGTGAAATTCAAAGAAGACATGGTTATCATGAGCAAATTTACTTATACTAATCAGGTTTTGGTTATTTGAGGTATATGAAGAAGATTCTGTAATTTGAAAGAATGAGAATTGGAAGGAGAAATAGAGTAGAAGATCCATAATGAGTAATTTGTAAACCTATTCCATTGCCTACTTGGACTTGATTTGAGCCTGCATATTCAGAACCAATATTGAGATTACCGAAATGGTTAGTAACATGATGAGTTGCTCCAGAATATGGGATTCGATTTGAATCTGAACCAAGGTCATTTGTTAGCATTATGCCAGTCATCTGCTGCTGAGCAGAAAATGTATTGAAATTTTGCTAACCAAACCCTCCATTTTGCACTCCTCCATTTTGCATTCTATTTGGATTCATCATATTTGAATTTTGTTGAAAACCATGAAAATTTGGATCAAAAAGATAAAAACATTTCAGGCTTGTATGTCCAAATCTTGAACACATTTGACATTGAGGTTTCCCATTTTGGCACCAGTTTCTTCCTCTATCATTTTTTCCTCTCTGATTCTTTGAATTAAACTTATTCCCCTGCCTTGTCTGATTTCCAGAGGCCTGATTGTTCATATTTAAACTAAAATTCTGCATTGTTAGATTCACAGAGGGAAGCCCTGAATCTATTGAAAAACCCTTTCTTTCCAATCAAGCTTCATGGGTTAACACACTACAAAAAAACTGTCAATTTGCGACCAGGAAATTGCGACCAAATGGTCGTTTTTTACCTAAATTGCGACCAAAAATGCGACCAACTGAGTGGTTGCTAAAAAGCTGGTCGGATTTCAATTGTGCGATCGCATGGTCACAAAAAATTCGACCATCCAGGTCGCAAAAAATTTTGGTAGCAAAAAAGTCAAACTTTTGAAAATGCGACCAAATGGTCGCATTAAAAGGGACCATATGGTCGCATTTTATCTTCAATAGAAGTGACCAATTGGTCACATAAAAAAGTGACCAAATGGTCGCATTTTTTGCGACCAAATGGTCACTTTTAGGCTCAGTTAAAATGCGACCAGATGGTCACCTAAAAAGTGACCATCTGGTCGCATTTTATGTGAAAGATAAGTGACCAATTGGTCACATAAAAAAGTGACCAAATGGTCGCATTTTTTGCGACCAAATGGTCACTTTTAGGCTCAGTTAAAATGCGACCAGATGGTCGCCTAAAAAGTGACCATCTGGTCGCATTTAAGAATTTTTTTTTAAAATTTAAATTTCAATAATTAGTTAATTAATTATTTATTTAATTATATTAATTGAACTAAAATTAATTGAATTAAACTCAAATTAATTTTAGTTTCAATTAATCTAATTTTAATTTACTTTAATTCAAATTAATTGATTAGTTTATTTTAGTTTTAATTAATTAATCTTAAGTTTAATTGAATTAATTTTAGTTCAATTAATCTAATTTTAATTTACTTTAATTCAAATTAATTGATTAGTTTATTTTAGTTGTAATTAATTAATCTTAAGTTTAATTGAATTAATTTTAGTTTCAATTAAACTAATTTTAATTTACTTTAATTCAAATTAAATGATTAGTTTATGTTAGTTTTAATTAATTAATCTTAAGTTTAATTGAATTAATTTTAGTTTCAATTAATCTAATTTTAATTTACTTTATTTCAAATTAATTGATTAGAATACTTAAACAAAATTATTCTAATTAATTAATCTAATTGTACTTTACTTTAATCAAATTTTAACTAAAATTAAGTAATTAAACAATTTTTATTTATTCATTAAATTAAAATTAATTAATTAAATTAGTGTAATTAATTAATTTAAACTACTTAAGTATAATTGAAGTTAAACTATTTGAATTAATTACCCTACTTTAAATTAATTGATTTAATTAAAGTAATCTAAATTACATTAATTAAAACTAAAATTAAAATTTAAACTAGTGTAATTATAAATTAATTTAGTTTAATTTTATTAAATTAAAGTAAACTATCTTAAATAAACTAAATAAGTAATTAAACTAAATTAGATTAAGTAATTAAATTAATTACTACTTAAATTGAATTAAAGTAAACTAAGTTAGATTAATTAAACTAAAATTACTTAAAGTAACAAAATTAAACTAAACTAATTAATTAGTTAATGTAAACTAAAATGCTATGAATTAAACAAAAGTAAACTAAGTAATTGATTACACAAATTTAGATTCATTAAACTAAAACTAATTAAATTAACAAAACTAAACTAAACTACTTAATTGAAAACTAAAAACTAAAACTAAGTAAAATAAATTCTTAAACTAAACTTCAATTTTATACGAAAACTAACCTCGTAATAGAAACCGGGATTGGGGTTTGAGGGTTTTAGATTTAGAGTAAGAACGGGAACGGGAAGAAATAATGGGGAACGGGAGAGGGGAAAGAGAGAAAAGAACAAAAAGAGAGGAAGAAAAAGAGAAAGGAAGAAAAGCAGAAACGGGGAGGAAAGGAAAACTGATGGGAATTTAAATTAGATTTTGCGACCAAATGGTCGCAAATATGTAATTATGACAAGAAACGAAAGGTCGCGCGTGCTGGGGAAAATGGCGACCAACTGGTCGCATTTCTTGAGATATTTGCGACCATATGGTAGCATTTCATGAAAAGCGACCATATGGTCACCACTTTACCATGATCCATAACAGCTGTCATATCACGAGTCCCATCAATAATTGCGACCATCTGGTCGCAATAATGGAATTCACCGCCAAATATTGCGACCAGATGGTCGTAATCTTTAAATTCACCGCCATAAATTTCATGGAAATTTAAATTTACCGCTCATTTTTGCGACCATATGGTAGCCCACCGCCAAATATTGCGACCAGATGGTCGTAATCTTTAAATTCACCGCCATAAATTTCATGGAAATTTAAATTTACCGCTCATTTTTGCGACCAGATGGTAGCCATTTTACTTATATTTTTAAAAAATATAATTATAAAATGCGACCAACTGGTCGCATTTCACTTCTAAATTACTACCATGTGGTCGCAAATATAATTTTTTTTTTTTTTTTTTTAAATCTTTCCTTAAAAGAAATAGTTTTAATTAATTAAACACATACACACACATTTGAATAATCAAGTTAACGAAATATCTCATTCATCATCGTCTCCAAGAAGTCCGTCACATACGCTTCTTCTTCTTCTTCTTCTTTTCTTCATCGATTCATCGTCTCGAATAAATTCAAGATCAATGTCACGTGCGTGAGAAGTGGAAGCATGTATATCATCATCATCATGCAATGTTATCGTTCCATCGTTCAAAGGACGAACAAGATGCATCCTGACCATCGTCGATTGCACGAGATCGTATCTCATCTTCTTGAAAAGCAACGACTTCCTCTGCGTGGTCGTCTTTCTCGGACAAGTTTTCTTCTACCTGGCGTGGTTTAACTTTACAAACAACTAACCAATCGGCCGGATCTCGTCTATTAATCGGATAGTTCAGGTAATAAACTTGAATCGCTTGTGAAGCCAGGACGAACCTATCGGCGTGCGCATATGCTTAGACTTCTTTACCTCAACGATTTGTAAATGATCAATCTTACGGACTCCGCCTCGTCTGGTTGTCTCGAACCAAGTGCAGTTGAATAGAACAATGCGTTTTAGCGTCGGACTTGCGTATTGAATCTCAAGAATCTCATCGATTACTCCGAAGTAATCGTCTTCATTTGTGCCTGAACACGTGACCTTTTATGCAAACACCACCTGTTGTTTGTTGCCCTGGTTCACCTGAATGCGCCTTCGTTTGAAATCATGAATCGTTTCCGACGTATCCACCATACGACCTTGCTATCCGTCCAGGTCCCTTTGCTAAAGAAATGATGCGAGGATCATCCACCGGTAATGTAGGGGAGTCAACCTGTGTCATTGTCCACATACGGTAATGTTAGGAAGATAGTAATTGTTTCAACATAATGCAACGGTTGTTTGACAATTTAAAATAACTCACGTATGCACTGAACCAAGAACGAAACTCTTTGTCAATTATTGACCCCTCCTCAGCGTCTGTAAGACCAACTCGTGTCATTCGAACGTATACGTTTAGAAATAATCTGTATGTTACAAAAATAGTTAGCAAATAGTTTGTAATTGTTTATGCGATGGAATAATGTTAAGTTACAAACTCACTCTATGTAAGGCTCGATCTCTGCGCAGTTGCATAACACGTATGTCTGCATTACGTGATACTCAGAATCGGTCAACGGCCTTCGCACTGATCTTCCAACTGTCATGCCAGGTTCCGTAAAAATCGGCAAGTCGTTCATGTCAACACCTTCAAGTAAATTATCGACAACGTTTCATTTTGACGGTCGAAACTGCTCTGCAATGTGTTGATCAAAGTAGTATGAACAAAATGTGGTAGTCTCTTGCGTCAGTGCACGCACTACGATAGATCCTTCTACTCGTGATCTATTTCCAACCATCTTTTTCAACCGACGTAAGTACTGTGGGTACAAAACATTATTAACATTCGATGATCATCATGTCTTGATTCATACGCGTACATTACAAAATAACTGTGCTTACCTTTCAAATGGGTACATCCAGTGGTAATGTACGGGACCCCCTAAGAATGCCTCGTATGGAAGATGCACTGGAAGATGCTCCATGGAGTCAAAAAAGCCAGGGGAACATTCGCTCCAACTTACAAATAATAACGGCGATCTCCTGGAACTCATTGAAGCGACAGTAGCTTCCGTCGACTCTGTACATGTCAAGTCCCCGAAAAAAACACTCAACCGGGCAAGCGGCTCCCAATGTCTATTCTCTAGGAACGGTCCAACGCGACGGGCATCAATCGTTGCATGAATATATGACAATCGTGGCTTTTCATCCCGAACATGATATGTTTTTGATGTCTATACACCGACTCAAATTAAAACGTATCCGTCCGGAATTTGATGGATTTGATCCACTCAAATAATGTTTTCTTTTCATCGATCGTCAACATGTACTTTGCTTTTGCGTAATTATCATTGTCGTCGGGCTCCAACTCAGGGCGGTCACATATCTCCCGTATATCATAACGTGCCTTGATTGTCCTTCGTTTTTCCCGAACGTTCAAAATCGTATTGAAAATGTTGTCAAAGAAATTCTTCTCGATATGCATTACATCAAGATTGTGTCTAATCGGTAGATCTTCCCAATACGGTAGATCCCAAAAAATACTTCGTTTCTTCCAACCCGTGTTTTTTCCAAACGCATTGTTTGCACTCTCTGCACCTTCCACCGGTAATCTTCCGCATCCCTATAGTATCTATACCGTGCAAATTTGTCTTCCACTATACATGGTCGGGGGTTTGTTTTCTTACTCGTCGACCCTTCTTCCAATCCCGCCGTTTGAACGGGCGTGTGATTCAAAGGCAAGAATCGACGGTGACAGTCAAACCAACAAGTTTTCCGACCGTTTCTGAGATAAAATGCATCTGTGTCTAGCATGCAATGCGGACATGCGTATGTCCCCGCCGTACTCCATCCTTTAAGAGGAGGAGATTGAGGTTCACACAATTAACTATAATGACTAAGGAAAGCAATAACAAAAGCTAAACACCGACTCAAAAATGTATATGAAAGCAATTAAATATCAACATACCTGACAGCATTGAATACGCAGGGAAGTCACTGATCGTCCAGATTAACGCGGCGCGCATCAAGAAATTTTGTTTCTTCAAATGTCGTGCGTCATAACACCGTCACTCCACAACCTTTTCAACTCGCAATAAGTGGTTGCAAATACACATCCAGGTTCTGTTTTGGACTTTTCGGCCAGGTACGATCATCATTAGAAAAATCACCGGGTCTCGCATGCACATCGAGGGAGGCAAGTTATACGGGGTTACCATGATCGCCAAACTGAATATTATGCCCGGATGCCCCGAACGGGTTGAAGCCATCGTGCATAAGCCCAATCGACGTTTCTGGATCTTGTGCAAAATCCGGATGACAATTATTTAAATGCTTCCATGCCGCAAAGATCCGAGGGATGTCTCATAACACCTTCATCCTGTGAATGCTCGTGATGCCATCTCATGTGCGAGGCATCACATCCGATGCATACAACCGTTGCGGGCGTGGGGTCGTGGTAAATAGAACATGCGGGCATTCGAATCGGCCGCATTTCCCTTGTTTGTATCTTGGAAGAAAACAGGATTTGCAATGATGCGGTCCTCATCCACATCCCAGGAAATCATGCATCCGTTTTGACACGAATCTATTTTCTCCACGGGTAATCCAAGTCCCTCCACTAGTTTTTTCGTGTCGTACAAACTGTGGGGCATATTATTTTCTTCTGGAGCGCATCGACGAAACCACGATGCAATCGCATCAAATCCTCTACCCGGTATGTTGTCATGCGCCTTTATATTTAAAAGTTCCAGAGCGGCAACAAGTTGACTTACCTCACACCCATCGTACAATGGTCGGCTGGCTGTCTTTAGCATCTCGTGCATCTTACGTGCTTCCGGATTCATTTCCTCTTCTACAACCCGTTCATCTTCGTCTACGTTTAAACTTTCACGGAAATTTTCATTGCCCCCATACCCCGCACCATCAATTATCATTTGCTGCATCTGACAATACTGTTGTTCATCATTCCGTTCTTCGTCAACAACCTCTACATTCGAGCTGCTACCTTCGTATCGTCTCGATTCCTGTAATGCAGCGTCGAACATTTCCTGTGTTTCCCCCTGAAACACCCAGTGATAATAATTCTGCACAAACCCCCAGTATAAAGATGCACCTTCAACTCAGAACCTGGTATGATTCTCCTATTGTCGCATTTCGCTTGCAGGCGTAGCTTTCCACCATACTTTTCATAATAGACAGTTGTCATGCAAAACTCAACAAACCTGTTCAACCCCTGGCCACGAACTCATCGTTCAAATACCCGTCTATCAAACGAACATACATCCACTCTCTCATTTTCTTTTTACTTAATGCTAAGAAACAATGGGTGGAGGGGTTTTTATAATGGACTCCTCTGCTCATTTGCGACCAGGATGGTAGTATTTTTGCTACCACCTGGTCGCAGTTTCGCCAAATTTTCCCGCTATTTTCCTCACGCCCTGGGTCACATCAAGTCAGAATTTACGACCACATGGTCACTTTTTGGGTGACCACTTGGTAGCTTTTATCCCACCAAATTCTTTATCAATTATTGGTCCCATAAAAATCACATAATTTGCGACCATCTGGTCACTTATAATTGCGACCACTTGGTAGCTTTCTTCCCTCCAATTATAAGCTACCACTGCTGACTTTTGGTCACCAAAATTGCGACCATCTGGTCACTTTTTATTGCGACCACTTGGTAGCTTTCTTCCCTCCAATTATAAGCTACCACTGCTCACTTTTGGTCACCAAAATTGCGACCATCTGGTCACTTTTTATTGCGACCACTTGGTAGCTTTCTTCCCTCCAATTATAAGCTACCACTGCTCACTTTTGGTCACCAAAATTGCGACCATCTGGTCACTTTTTATTGCGACCATTTGGTAGCTTTCTTCCCTCCAATTATAAGCTACCACTGCTGACTTTTGGTCACCAAAATTGCGATCATCTGGTCACTTTTTATTGCGACCATTTGGTAGCTTTCTTCCCTCCAATTATAAGCTACCACTGCTCACTTTTGGTCACCAAAATTGCGACCATTTGGTCACTTTTTATTGCGACCATTTGGTAGCTTTCTTCCCTCCAAAATTACGCGCCATTTTTTGCTACCAAGGAACATTTTAGTCACAAAAATGCGACCATATGGTCGCAAAAAAACACTTTTTATTGTGACCATTTGGTAGCTTTCTTCCCTCCAAAATTACGCGCCATTTTTTGCTACCAAGGAACATTTTAGTCACAAAAATGTGACCATATGGTAGCAAAAAAAGTGACCAAATGGTCACTTAGAGTCAACCTTCAAAGAAAGTGACCAGGTGGTCACCAGAAAGCTACCATATTTTTTTGGTCGCAAATTTCTGGTCGCATTTTGACATTTTTTTGTAGTGACAATAAAGCAGTGACATTTTTCATTGTTTGTTTCTTTGTTTTTTCAAAAATCAAAGATACTATAGACTAATACTTAGATTCAAGATCAAATAACACATACATAATGAGTTCTTTATCAGAAATTGAAGTTTCAACAGGAGAAAGAGAATTAGCATAACCTTTCATTCACGAAAGATAATCTTTCAGCAAAAGATTATCGTTTTTTGTACATTGCAACTGTTCTTTAAACTGCATCACTTTTGTCATGCTTGGATTCGTAAACAATTTTTCAACACAACTCCAGATCTCGCGTGAAGTTTTGCGATTAGTCACCTCAGCAAGTATGAACTCTTTCATCGAACCAATCAGCCAAGAAGATAAAAGCTTATCTTGAGCTTTCCAGAAAATGTATTCCATATTTGCGCTTCTTGTTGCAACAGCTCCAATGCCAGAAACAATGAATTTGGCAAGAGGATTTGTTTCATTATCAATGTAGAATTCAAGATTGTTACCTTCTATCATAGTAAAAATCTGGAATTTCTAGAGAATGTAATTCTCATCTCCAAACTTAACAATGAAGGTCTTGTTTCCAAGATTCACTGATTTTGATTCTTGCATTTCAGTATTTTGATGAGTTTGCAGAAGTGATGGATTTTCAGTTGAAGTGGTGGAAGTTGAAGCCATTACTGGTAAACCAGGAAAAGAATTGAAAATTTTGAAGAAGATGAAGTTGGCAGTAAGCCTCAGGCTCTGATACCATATTAGAAACCAAAGATATGATCACAAGATGAAGATTGAATTCCCATTAAAAGATTATCAAAATACAATTCATCTATTTATAGAAAGAAGATGAAATGAAATTATATATAACTAACTAACTAATAGTTGTTATTACAAACGAGTAGTTAGTTTTAATGTGCTGCCTTGATAGAAGCAGACCGTAACAACTCAGACTTTTCAAGTAACCTAAAATTATTTATTAATAAATAGTCTTTTAGAATTTTGGAATTTAAAAGTTAAATTACTACTTTGAATTTTAAATTTCGAACTTAGTTATAACTGTACTAGTAAAGTTTGGTGTTGGATTAATTTTTTGTAAGGGCAAGATTAATTACATTTGATTATTTAATGTCTTAGGTTAATGCTTGAGGTTGTGGTTTAAGTTTAGATTAGTGAAGTCAAATAGGTGGATTTAAAAAAAAAAAAAGGATCTAATTGCCAAATTAACTTTACCTCTCCCAACTTTTAGGTTATTGACATTGTCCACTAGACAAAACTTCATATTCTTCCTCCAACCTCCATTTTTTTATCTAATATCTCGTTTTTTCTTGTTTTGGCCATAAATAATCCGTCCGAACCTTTCTTTGAGTGAGGTATATAAATTCATCATTTTTTTGAGAGCTTTCTATTGATGAAAATTTCGTGTCAATACGAGCTGTGTAGAGAGAGTTATGGTCATTTTTTTCTTAGGTCAGTTATAAAAATATCGAGGTTTTTTCTCCATTTGTCTTAATTCTTGCTTCTTATTGTTTGGACATTGTGAGTTTTCATTGGGAAGCCATTTTTAAAAAGATTGGGAAAGTTTCCGGCATTTTTAAAGGTTTGTTGTTGCGACACAGATTGCGACAGAGATGTGCGTAGCAGAAAAAACCATAGCCATCTTGAGATTGCGTTTTCTAACGCCACGAATGATCGACGCGTGGTATCATGTCCCAAAAATAGTGAATGAAATCAATTACGACCAGAGGGTCACAAAATATGCACTTATGGCTACGCAATTGGGGAACACATTTGGGTGACGTTTTATGTCACTCTTTCATGACGCAATGTTGACATTTGTTGCAATAACTATGCAACTCTAGCATCTTAGTTGTGGAAGTCATTTGTGTGACATGTTGTGTCACTTATTAAAGCCATTTGTGACGTAGGAGTTGCGGTTTTTGGAACACATTCTTGTGACATGAGCGTCACTTTATGACGACGCAGGTGAGTGCTGTCGAAAATATTATAATTTTTTTAATTAATAATAATAATAATTTTAAATGTCTTCTTTTTTATTTTTTTAATTTGATTACCATTATTATTTGGATTATTATTTTATTAATATTAATTTGATTATTATTACTATTATTAATAAAAAAAATTGAATAATAAAAATATAGATAAAATACTGAATAATGCAGCAAATTCACAAAAGTTTATGCTAAACTACTGTAGGGGTCGGGGTGGGGGTCTTGAAGATGAAGGAACGAGGTCACAAGAACCGAAATAAACAGCCAGCGCCGCTGCAACCCAAGCCTGGACCTGCTCCTGCTTCAGTGAACGGACAATTTCTTACAATATATTGTGTTACACTGGAGGTGCTGCATAGGCGTAGGTGATGCGCAGTTGACGAGCACTATATGTACTTTCACAATGAAGGAAGAGAGCACTGGTGTGGTGCTTGCCTAATACTCTCTGATGCTTAAGTAAGAGCTAGTGTGCTTGAGTGAATTAGAGTAGAATTAGTTACCTAGTGAATGAATTTCTTCGATTAATTATAGGAGAAGAGGTTGTTGACATCATCATGCCATGTGTCGCATCGGGATTGGGTCATGTGTTGCTTCTTAATTATTTGTCGCTTATTGGTTACGTCACATTTCATTTCCCAATCAGATGCTTATATTCGGTCTGAAGTATATAGGTCTATGCTGGAGATTGCGTAGCCATGTCTTGTAAGGTGCGTAGACTTTATGGCCAGACACTGTGCTTAGATGATGTGCCTAGGTATTGTGCTTAGATGATGTGCCGAAGTACTGTTCTTTTATGATGTGCTAAGAAATTTTTTCCAAGTTGTAAAATTTCTCGTGTTATCAAATTTCACCCACAACAGAGTCCCTCTACTTCCGAGTTGAGTTTGGATGTGAGTTCAAAGCTTCTTGGGAGTATTATTTTCAAGGTGGAATTTTACCTTAGTAAAATTAGTAAAAAAATTTCGAAGTGTTGAATTTTGTAGCTCGAATTTTCTGCCTCTGTAGTCATCAAATTTTGAGAGTTTGTAGCTTGAATTTTATGCCTTAATGCTTGTAAAATTTTTGAGAAAATATTGAATGTTGGAGCTTGGTAAGTTGGATTTTTTGTCCTGATCGTTTTGGAGTTGGGTTATATGTCCAAGTCGTCCAATTCAATTATTAGTTACTTCGCCCCCTTTTATTTTAAGAGTAGAAGTTCTCTTGAAATCATAACATTACTAAAACATTATAAGTTTCTCCGTTCATGTATTGGAAAAATTTCACGAAATTGGAAAACAGACTACATTGATAAGAGATGATAAAGAATAAAAGAAGGAAAAATAAAGTTTTTTTTAAAGCTCTAGACTCGTAGGTTTGTATTTGACCCATAAGCTCGCGGGCAGGTCAGGCATTGACACGTTTGACCTTTTTTTTTTCAAGTGAAGGGTGAAAAACTCACAGGTAAAGGTTGAACTGCGCGGGTCAAGTTTTGACTCATGTGTGACTGTCCCTTCCCCTTTTTATGGGAAATTTCATTGGATAGCAGAATTTTCTACAATATTTAGAAATATAGCTTTTTAAAAAAGTATTTGCAAATATAGCAATTTTTTTTTAAAAACTCTTCATTCATGTGAATCAAAGAAATCAGTGATAATTCATAAGGTAATCAGTGATAACTTATAAGTTATTCATTTGAAGCTGACCAGTCATGGTCTTTTTACTTGTTGACCTGTCAACTCGTTAATCGATTGACTAGGTTTTTTTTCCTATTCAATTTCAAATTGGTTTTCGGGTGTCAACCTGTCGTTGAGTATTAACACAAGCTTGATTGATTTAACTTTAAAATTTCCAAGTGTTTCTTTTTAGGTGTAGCTTGAGAGTCCTACACTCTTAGTACACTTAGAATTTTTTCCTAATTCTTCTATGAGCCCTGCACCCTTGGTAGACTTAGAATTTTTTTAAGTTTTAAATTCTTCTACGAGGTGCAGCTTGTATGTGACGACCCGTCACTTTTAAATAAATTAAAATCAGAGAAAACAGCGGAAGTCTTTTAATTTACGAAAAATTTGCGTGGTTTTGTTTGAAAATTGGCATGCCGAAAACCTGTTTACATCCTAATTTCACATCTAATAAAATCTCATGGACTTTAAGTCCAAATCAGGAGTTCAAATATATAATATCATAAAAACATCAATATTAGGCTCTTAGGAGCCAAATACAAAGTACAATTCCTTAAAATTTATCAAAATAAGACATAAACTTTACAATCCACTAGTCCATCTCGAGGTCAGCATCCCTCGATCACGCAGCACCACCTCCTCTTCCTCGACCTCTAGCCAAGGCATTACCTGAAATTGGTTGTAATATCATGAGCTAACAAACTAAGCCCACTGAGAATAATAATCATAAAAAGTAAGAATAGACCTCAAACTCGCATTTCGATTTGTAACCAAATAACCTGACACCACAACTCCTAAAGTTCTCCAAACTCTAGGTAATTCTATTCCATTTTCTCCAAATTATGCCATTACTACACTTGTAGTCAAATCTCATACATTAACTTGATATGATTTAAAGTAATAAAAGTAAAGACTTTGCATAAAATATAACATCTCAAATCTTTATATCATCAATCATATGCAATGTAGGGCTCGCATATACCCTTATGCATGTATGAAGTAATGTGTCAATCCCATAGGATACCATTCACTTCCTTTTCATCAAGAGTGATGAGCGGATCCCGTAGGGTCCCATCCATCTCTTTTCATATAGAGTGATGAGCGGATCCCTTAGGGTCCCATCCGTCTCTTTTCATATAGAGTGATGAGCAGATCCCTTAGGGTCCCATCCGTCTCTTTTCATATTCTTTTCTTTTTCTCTTTCTTTTTCACTTTCTTTTCTTTTTCTCTTTCTTTTCTCTTTCACTTTCTTTTCTCTTTTTCGTTTCTTTTTCAAGAATGATGCGATAATGGTATGGTGCAAATGATATGCGTATGCTTGCATATCTTGTAAAAGTAAATAAATAGAATGCGGAATTAAAGTAATCGAATACAAGCATAAAGTAAAGGTGTAAAGTAAAAGACAAAGTAAATAACATAAGATAAAAGTAGATAAGCATCTCGGATGAACGATATATCGATCGAACTCCGGTATCAATAAGAGTAGAATTATAAAATAAACGATTAACCTAAACCTTCAAGGATTCTAAACTTCCAAGGATCCAATCTAAGCTTCGAATCGAATCTAACTTAGAATCTTCTAAGATTCAAGTCTTTCTCGAGAACTCTTAAATTCTCACTTAAAGGATTAACTCTTAATCCTAAGGGCACTAACTCACAACCCTCTAATCTTAGATTCGGATTCTAATCTTAGTTTCAAACTCTTCAAACCAAAACACTCATTTGCTTTCTATAGTTACTTTACATACTAATCATTCTCACCTTAATAAAAGTGAAGACTTTGCTCCTAAACACCGAAAGAGCAATCAACCACGCGGTTCAAAAACACCTACAAACGAATTATATCGTAACAATCAATAACGAAACCAACTATCATTCAAACAACTACTAAACATACAAAGCAACGAAAACCCAATAAAACCCACAAAGAGGCCCACGGCCCTATCATCAAAAACGAGTCTCAGGTTTGGTTTTTCGGCTTTTTGGCAATTCAAAATACGTTTTGAGTTGGTTTTAATTAAATTCGATAATCCCGATTTCAATGGGTATCGATGAATAGTGTTTTTGAACATTAATCCCTTTCCCGAATTGAATTTAAATAAACATTCATTCATTAATTTCTAACCCAAAATCAAACCCAAAAGGGTAGATTTCAAACGGAAAGGGTTTCGACTGAAACTCGGTTTTAGGGTTATGGAATAGTTTCCAAAAACACTTAAAACTACTCCCGAATTGACAAACACCGAGTTTCACGGCAAGAAATCGGAAGAAAACAAGCAAAACTCCATTAAAACACTATTTGGAGCTTAGGGTTTGAAGAGATTCTTACCGAGAACTCCTCGGATCTCGAGAGAAACGGACGATGGCTAGGTGGAAAATGATCCTTGACCCGAGGGCTTTCCAAAATATCCAAGCTCGAGTCGATCCCAGGCAAGAAACGAAGAAAATCAAATTTTCTCTCTTTGGCCTTTGAAGCTCACGGCTTGGAGGGGAGGAAAAATGAAGATTTGTGAAGTCAAATGTGGTCAATGATCTCATTTAAAGAAGATAGTCAAATAGTAATTTAGATATTTTGTAAATTGGGTAATTACAACTTTGCCCTTTTATGACTTTTGGCTTAAAACGAATCCCGAACATCTCAAACTATCCCAATGGTGATTAATAATTATTAATTGGCCCGTTAATAATTATTAATACCATTTTAACGTATTTAAATAAATAAAGCCATTAAAAGGAATTAAAATGAAATAAATTACTAAATTCTAATTTAATAATAAATAAATGAATTTTAATTACTCAAATAAAAATAAAATAAATAAAAGTTTTTTTTTTATCACAAAATAACGGGACGTTACAGTCAACCCTCCTAAAAAGGCTTTTCGTCCCCGAAAAGTAAACTTACTAAGTGAAAAGCTGAGGATACTTTGCTCGCATATCATCCTCACGCTCCCACGTAGCTTCTTCAGACACTTGGTTCTTCCAAAGGACCTTCACCAAGCGAATCGTTTTGTTTCTCAACACCTTTTGCTCGAATGCTAAAATCTCAACTGGTGTCTCCTCATAAGACATACTAGCATCCAAAACTATCGGCTCGTGATCAATCACATGAGAAGGATCCGCCATGTACTTCGAAGCATCGATACATGGAATACATTATGAATCGCCGATAAAGAAGGTGGTAAAGCCAATCTGTAAGCCACTGCTCCTACTCGCTCAAGTACCTCAAAAGGGCCAATGAACCTAGGACTCAGCTTACCCTTCTTCCCGAATCTCATAACACCTTTCATAGGTGCTACCTTCAAAAACACGTGGTCCCCCACTGAAAACTCGAGTGGACTACGTCGTTTGTCTGCATAACTCTTCTGTCTGCTCTGGGCAACCCTCATCCTCTCTCTGATCAAGTCAATCGACTGACTAGTCAACTGTAACAACTCAGGCCCCAAAAGCCTTCTCTCCCCAACCTCATCCCAGGTGAGTCGAGATCGACACTTTCTACCATAAAGTGCCTCAAATGGTGCCATCTCAATAGTAGCCTGATAGCTGTTATTATAAGCAAACTCTACCAAGTACAACTGAGAATCCCAACTACCTCCAAAATCAAGAACACAAGCCCTCAACATATCCTCCAGAATCTGGTTAACTCTCTCGGTCTGACCATCTGTCTGGGGGTGAAAAGCTGTGCTAAAATCCAAACCTGTACCCATGGCTGAATGCAAACTCTGCCAAAACTTCGAGACAAAACGAGTGTCCCGATCTGATACTATCCTCACAGGCACACCATGTAATCTAACGATCTCCCGTAGATACAACTGTGCCCAAGTCTCAACTGGGTAGGTGATCCTCCCAGGTATAGAGTGCGCGGTCTTCGTCAAACGGTCTACAATCACCCAAATGGTATCATAACCCTTGGGCGTCCTCGGCAAACCACTGATAAAGTCCATGGAAATCTCCTCCCATTTCCATTCCGGCACACTCAGAGGGTTAAGTAAACCCGATGGACTCTTCCTCAAAGCCTTGACTTGCTGACAAGTCAAGCATCTGCTAACAAAGTCCGCAATCTCAAGCTTCATTCCCGGCCACCAATAGTGCTCTCTCAGGTCCCTGTACATCTTCGTACTACCTGGATGAATAGAGAAGATAGAACCGTGAGCCTCCTCCAACAGTTCCCTTCTAAAAGTCGATCCTAAAGGCACACATAGCCTCTTACGATACATCGAGCACGTCGTAGAAAAGGTAAAATGACTAGGAACATCGACTCGGCCTCTCTAAAACCGGCCGCAAATGAACCTCATCTCTCTCGTGCATCAATCATCCTCTGCCTCAAAGTAGGCCCCATGATCAAACTAGCCAGACTCACGGTGACCTCGGCGAGAAGCAATGCTATCTCACTCGTTCCATATCCCACCTCAATCTCAAAGGTAAAGCCGACAAAGTCAAGAATGAGAAGACTTCCTCCTGAGTGCGTCGCCACTACATTGGCTCTCCCAGGATGATACCTGAATGTCACAGTCATAATCCTTAACAAGCTCTAACCATCTCCATTGTCTCATATTCAATTCCTTCGAGTGAAGAAATATTTGAGACTCTTATGGTCAATAAATATCATAATCTTCTCACCGTACAAATAATGCCTCCATATCTTCAATGCATGAACCACGGCTGCCAACTCTAAATCATGAGTCGGATATTTCTTCTCATGCTCCTTCAATCGACGAGAAGCATAAGCTATAACTTTACCATGATGCATCAACACACATCCCAAACCTCTGTGGGAAGCATCTGTATACACAGTCAGACCACCAGTCCTATCAGGCGACACTAGAACAGGTGCTGTCACAAGCCTTCTCTTGAGCTCCTCAAAGCTCCTCTCACAATCCTCAGACCATACAAAATCAACCCCCTTCCGGGTCAAACGTGTCAAAGCTGAAGCAATCTTGGAGAAATCTTGCACAAACCGTCTATAATAGCCTGCAAGTCCCAGAAAACTGCGAATATCAGCCACACTCGTCGGTCTAGGCCAGTTAGTAACTGCCTCAATCTTAGAGGGATCAACAGATACTCCTCTACTCGATACTACGTGGCCTAAAAATGCCACTTCCCTCAGCCAAAACTCACACTTGGAGAACTTGGCATACAGTCTCTGATCTCGTAGTATCGTCAAAACCTCTCGAAGATGTATAGCATGCAACTCCTCTGTCTTGGAATAAACCAAGATATCATCGATAAAAACAATCACAAAAGAGTCAATGAACCTCCTAAACACCGTGTGCATCAGGTCCATAAAAGCTGCAGGCGCGTTAGTCAAGCCAAAGGACATAACTACAAACTCATAATGTCCATAACGCGTCCTGAATGCAGTCTTGGGAATATCCTCATCCCGAATCCTCAACTGATGATAGCCAGATCTCAAATCTATCTTCGAAAAGATAGTAGCTCCCCTCAACTGATCAAACAAGTCATCTATCCTGGGCAAAGGATACTTGTTCTTCACACGTAACACCTGGTTCAACTCTCTGTAATCAATGCATAAACGCATAGAACCGTCTTTCTTCTTCACAAACAACACCGGGCTCCCCACGGTGAAACACTTGGGCGTATAAACCCCAAGTCTAAAAGTCCCCTGAATCGGTCCTGGAGTTCTTTCAACTCAGCCGGTGCCATACGATAGGGTGCTTTGGACAATGGAGCTGTCCCAGGAGCAACCTCAATCTGAAAATCAAACTGTCTCACCGGTGGCAAACCAGGCAACTCATCAGGGAAAACATCAATGAAATCCCTCACTACAGGCACTGAACTCAAACTAGCCTCTGGTATAGAAGTGTCAACCACACTAGCTATATAGCCCAAGGCTCCATCACTTAGAAGCATACTAGCTTCTAACATCGATATCAAAGTGGGTGCTAAGCTACTACTAGTCCCACGAAAACGTACACTGGTCCCACATGGACTCATAAAATCAACCACTCTCTCTGTACAATCAATAGTGGCACGATTAGCTGATAGCCAATCCATACCCAAAATCACATCGAAATCAGACATAGGCATGATAATCAAAGTAGCATGCAAACAACAACCCATAAAACACAAATCATCTGTGCTAATCATGCTATCAGCAATAACAAACTTCCCCACTGGGGTTGAAACACGCATCTCAAAACCTAACGGTGCAGACTCTAGCATAGCCGACTCAACAAAAGCAGAAGAAATAAAAGAGTGGCTAGCTCCAGAATCAAATAAAACAAAGGCCGAATGGCCCAAAATCATCAAAGTACCAGGAACTACGGGACTGCGACCTCGGCCTCCTCTCTAGTAGCATAAACTCGGGCCTGATCTTGAGCGGTGGAGGAAATCTCGGTGGTGGTGGAGGTAAAATCGTGGCGGCTGAACAACGGTGGAAGCCTGAACGCTGTGCCTGACCACCCCGACCTCTACCTCTAAACCGTCCTCTGGCCTTGGTCCGACCTCTGCCTCGGTCATGACCTCTACCTCTAACCTGGAGGAGCATACAAAGCGGTGGTGCCTGATAAGGTCTCTGCGAATACCCTGTCCTGGGTAACCATATCTGCGGTGGTGAGCCTGATAAGCTCTACAAGATCTAGATACATGACCCTCCCGACCACAAGTATGACACCTCTGTGGTAGGGTACATCTCCCAGCGTGACGACTAAAACAGCTTTCGGCAATCGCGAAGAGGTAGTCCCTGTACACTCGGCTGTCTAAACTGAAGTCCACCCCGAGCCTGCTGCTGCTGCTGTCTCTGCTGTGGTGGTGGTACTCGACCGGCAGGGTCATCCTCTACCTTCCTCTTATGAGAGGAAGTCTCTCCCGATAGCGCTAGTTTACCCTTCCTTTCTTCGATGCCAAATCCAAAGAAAGGGCAAACTCTAAAGCCTCCTCATAGGTAGTCGGACGCAGAGTGCGTAAAAGACCCCTAATCTCGGCTCTCAGCCCTACTAAAAATCTCCTCATCTTGCTCTCAGGATCAGCAATCTGTCCAGGAGCAAATCTAGACAATCGGTCAAACTCTCGCTCATACTTGGCCACCGAGCTATCACCCCGTTTCAGGGTCGAAATTCCACCTCCAATCTATCTCTCAAATCAACTGAATAGTATTTCTCATAAAATTTCTCACGAAATACCTTCCAAGTAATCTCCATAGTCAAAGAAAGTGACCTATGGAGACCTCTCCACCAATATAGAGCATCATCAACCAAAGAATACGTACCACAATGGACCTTCGGATGGTCCTGGGCACCGATAAACTCAAAAGCTCTCTCAACTCTATCAATCTAGAGCTCGAGAAAAGATGGATCCAAAGACCTACCAGGTTAAACTCACCAGGTGCATGTCTACTATACTCTCTCAAAAACCTAGCGGCCTCGGTAGATCCAACCTGATCAACTGCCACATCAGCTGGCTAAGGTGGGGTAAAAAAGGCAATTATGGTCTACCAAGTTGTTAGGAATGGTGTCCTAGAACTTGTAATTATTTAATAATAATAATTTATTAAGAATAAATTAAATAAATAAACATAAGTTCTTTATATTATCTAGATTGATTCAATTAATGATATTAGGAATATATGGAAATATATAAATATCAAACATTCAAATAGTAAACTCTAAGTTACTCTTATGAAATCACGACTTAGTATGTGAGTCATACGAGAGGATTAAAGTCGAGATGAGTAACTTAAAAGTGTCTACAGTAAATGGATAACGTTTGGGAACCTTATCCTGGTAACACTGTTAATAGCTTCGCATTTTGTTTATAGACAAATGATCTAATCCTGATCATTCATGTGGGAGACATGAAATGGAAGTATCATATGCAATGTTGATTGTATAAGACAGGACCACGATGTTCGATCAAATTTCTCATTAGTACCGTTTACGAGAAATGATCGAATATCAAACTAAGTTTATCAACCGTGATAGATCTCAATCCTGAGTGAAATGCGGACTCCTATTTGTGGAGTTATGTTCTTTGATTCACATGGTTGAGAGCGTCTGTAAGAACGCTCAATACACTTCTTTTTTGGGAACATGACTAGATAAGTAGCCGGGAACTCATTTTCACGAGATGGAATTCATAACTTTCCTATAAATTAACGGTATCGGTGCGATACCTAAATATTTTAGGAACTTTAGGAAACTCCCTTGATGTACTGATTCGAGACATGAACAAGTGGCGCCACGACTTCTATTGATCACAGAAGTATATTATCTCTAGTTCGACTAAAGATAATGTTCATTGGAGAATCAGCGGGAACACAAGGATAAAGCGGTAATTACAGGGGCAAAACGGTAAATTTATCCGTTGTAATTATGAGGGTTCCACGTGAAGGATTATATCACGAGATATAAATAAAGATAAACTAAATGGACATAACTCATCTATAGTGAGGGGAGTTCAGCTATGAATCTATAGTGGAATTATTCATAGTTAGATAATAAGTAATTAACTGATTATGAGTTAATCAATTAATTGACTAATTATTAAGCCCATGATCTATAGGTCCATCGGGTCCCTATGCTAGCCCAAATATCGTAGTCGCGAAATCAAGTAGAAGAAATGGAAATTTTAAGTAAAGTGAATTACTTAAAATAGGCAATATTAATTGTTTAAATATTGAGTATATTTAAACGGTAATTAATATAAACATTATTAATTGTTTAAATAATGAGTTTATTTAAACATGAAATTAATAATGAAATATTATTAATTAGATATTATTAATTATTTAAATATTGAGTATATTTAAATGGTAATTAATAATTTGAAATTAATTGACAATTATTAATTGTTTAAATAATTAATTTTATTTGAAGAAATTAATAATTAAAATTAATTAATTAATAATAAAATATTGTCAATAAAATTATTAATTAAATAATGAGTTTATTTAATGGAAATTAATAATTATAATATTTATTATTAATTATTTAAATAATGAAAATTATTTAAATGGAAATTAATAATTAAATATAAATTTGATAATATTTAGTCGGGAGAAAATATTAATTGTTTAAATAAAATATTTTATTTAAATGGTAATTAATAAATAAATTAATTAAGTTGGACTTATTAATTTAAGAGAGAGTTTCAAGCCCAATTGGATTAATGAACCCAATTGAAATTGGCCCAAAATAATTAATTAAATAAATTTGATTTATTAATTATTTATTATTAATTTTGGCCTTCATAGATAATTTGTAGGAGATAATTATTTGAATTGTATCCTATAATAATTATATAGATTTATTTACCCAAGATAAATAAAATAAAGAAAAGAAAATAATCTCCTATTTATCTATGGCATTTTCGAAATTGCAAGATAAAGGAAAGAGATAATCTTTATTCTTTTTGTATTTATCTCTATAGATTAATCCTAATGTGATTAGGATTCCTATTTTCCTATAAATAGGAGGGTTGGGTCATTCATAAATCACACAATTAAATTCCTTAGAAATTCGGGAATTCTCTCTTTCTTCTCCCTTCCCCCTTAGCCGATTTTCCCTAGTCCATTGGGAAGAAAATATTTTTTCTTCTTCCCAATTTCTTCTAAAGTTCGATCCCACAATCGGGTTTCGTTTGATCGATCGGGATATAGCGTAGAAGATCCGGTGTTGCTGAGGATTTGATGCTGTAAAGAAACCTCCAACCGATTCTCCATTTATTACTCAATGTAAGTTTTGATTTTAATTTTCGAAATTTAAAGCATGAATCTACATGTTTTTTCACAAATTGCATGATATTAATAGATCCATAATTAAATGTTAATTAGTTTACTAAATCAAATTCCGCTAGTTTAGTAAATCATCCCTTCAATTGGTATCAGAGCTAATTTTAATTATCATGCAAAATTGTGAGTTTTCGAAAATTTTGGTGGGTTGCATAAAAATCTTTTTATGTATGTTTATATAAATAGTGCTATATAAATTGTGGAGGTTTGCTAATTGACTGTTTAGGTATTCTTGAGGCACTTAGGATTTTAAATTTTAGTAGAAAATTTGTAAACCCTAATTTTAGGGTATAGGAAAAGGTTGTAATTTTCCCATACCAAAGAGGAGCAAAATCGGCTACACAAAGGGGAGGAAGAGAAGAGAATTTTTCTCCATCATTCATGAGGTCCACGCCCAAAGAGGAGATAAAGAAAAGATAAGGTAAGATATGGTAAGATATTTTAACATAATTATCTTGTTATCTCAATTTAAAAATTTAAATATTTAAGATAAGGATAAAATCCTTTTAAAGATTATATCCCTATCTTAAATTATGAATTTATAAATTGATATAAGATTACATGGAAAATATTTTCTTTATTTTTTCCATATAATTAAAAGATAATTATTTTAAAACAAGTATTTATGGAAATATTAAGGAGATAATATTTGTCCCATAAATACCCATTCCCACGCCTACACCATGGAGGAGAGAGAAAGTTGAAGCCTCAAGTTCTACAATGGAAGATTTAAATTAAGTTGTAATTTAATTTTCCGTTTTAGAAATAGTGCCAAGAATACCGGTCAATTTAGCTATTTATTATTTAAATTTTTATATGTATGATATAATTGTTTTTAAATAATATTCATGCATAAGAGTATGTCATGTAGAAAATCCCACCATAGGTTGTATGATTTTAATTAATTGTACATACATGCATCATGATATAATATGTGTTATTATATGCTAATGTATGTGAAGCATGCTATAATTTTATTTTATAAATGTTATTATCGAAAATTATATTCTAATTGTTTTAGAATTAAAAGCATGCTTATTTAGTTAAAATTCAAAAGTTAAATCTAGTTTAAAAGTTGAATAGAAACTAAATGAATTATTTGTAATATGGAATTATTGTTTAAACAATTGGGCCAAAATCCATATAAGATAAACAAATAGAAACTTTTAATTAAGGGTTAATTAAAAATTAATAATTGAGATTAATTAAATTGAACGGATCTCCAGCGAAAGCTCGCCTGGCGATGAGGTTTCATAAAGTTCCCCTAACACGGAGCGCCTCTAACCTGGGAGCGATCCGGGAGAAAAGTTCAAATTAATAAATCAAAATTATTAAGACGGCTCATAATGTGATTAGTTTTAATTAGGAAAACTTGAACAATCACTTTATAAAATTAATCTAACCAATTTAAGAGTTAAAGTTGATTAGGTTAATTAAAACTTGGATTAATGAGTTAGCCTGAATTAGTCTAAGTTATGAAACCCTAACTCAAAATATTAAGTGGGAGAAGGAAACATGTCAATGTATCCTATGGTCTCCACTAATGGGCTCGAAACGTGAGATTTATACATGGCCTCTGTAACACTGCTGCAGGTGTTCATTCCCATAGGAAGGTTTATTGTATAAATCAATATCAAGTTGGGTCTCCCGAAAGGGATAAAAAATTTTAAATGAGATTGATTGAAGACTGAATCTACACTTCGTAGACACTCTTCAATTTTATTTAAAAGACTAAATTAGTGGGTCACACTTAAAAGGAAATTTGATAAAGTTTGTTATCAAAATTCTTGACCAAATACACGGTAAACAATGACATAGGAATATGAGTTATTCTGGAGTTGTCAATTGTTCGAGTGACATCTCGTTTTAATGATGGTAACTGACCTATCATTCGACGGCACTTCACTGGTATCATTAAAATATCGTGACATAGTAACATGTTTTAGGGCTTTTCTGTTCATTAATATGTTCGCATTCATGCATCATATTTAATTTTATGTCGAAACTTTGTGTATTTGAATGTTGAATGCATATTAGATTATTAAGATAAAGTTTATTTAAATTTCAGTAATATAGCATCTGTTTTAGTCACCATACTTGGAAAGAACAAACTGAAAGATGAGAACTATGAAATGAATAATTTTAGTAAAGTAGTTTACTTAAATAAATGATAATATTAATTGTTTAAATAATGAGTTTATTTAAATAGAAATTAATATCATTATTATTAATTATTTAAATAATGTGTTTATTTAAATGGTAATTAATAATAAAATATTATTGATAAATAATTATTAATTATTTAGGTAATGTGTTTACCTAAATGGAAATTAATAATTAAACATTTATTATTAATTTTAAATAATAGCGATTATTTAAAAGGATAATAGTAAATAACATATTTATTATTGATTTAAATAATGTCGATTATTTAAATAGAAAATAATAAATATTTATTAATGATAAAGTATAAAATCGAATATGATATTTTATTTGAATAATTGATTTATTGAAATAAATATCAAGAGTTAATAAATAAGATTTATTAATAAGGAAGAATCTAGAATTGAATTAATGAATTCAATGGATTTTGGTTCAAATTATTAAATACCAAAATCGGTACATATATAATGTTTTAGGAAATAATTGTTGAATTATTTTGTCTAAAATAAATATATAAAAGAATGTTTAACCAAAGACAAATTAAACAAAGAAAAAATTGGTTTTTCTTATTGATTTTATTCACATAAAATCGGCACGTAAGATAAATAAGGAATAAAATTTGATTTTATTCTTGGCATTTATCTTGTATTTATGTTGATAGTATTTCCTAATTCGATTGGAAAACTGTTTTGCGTATAAATACAAACGTCTTGGTTGTTCATACAAAAGCTTCTAATTTCAATTTTCGAAATTGAAAAATCTTTTTCTTCCTAATTTCGTCGTAACCGATTTTACAATAGTCAAAAAGGGAAGAAAATATTCTTCTTCCCAAAACCATAGTTTTCTAATTTAGTTTAATGATCAATTTGTTTTTATTTTGAATTATGTAATAACTATTGGTTCTCATTTGGTATGAATCAAGTTTGGGAATATTTTAAATAAGAGTTATTTAGGTAGATATTCCTTTACAATTATATTACAAAGTTCCAAAGTGTGATTGGATGGTTATTCAAAATACTTATTATAAAACAAATAAATTCCAAATCCAAATTCTAAACTCCGGTATATCTAAATAAGTTATAAGGTTTAAAAATGTTTAAATACTTAAGTCTAAAATTACTTAAATAAGTTAGAGGAATTAATCTCTTAAAGATGGTTCTCAAGGAGTTTGAGATGATAACCATATTAATCCACGAACTTATGGGATAAGTAAAATCGAATATCTTTTGATTTATCAAAGATAACTAGACTTAAATATCATTAAAACTTGAACATTCAGATGTTAGAATTTAAGTGATAAGTAAACATTAAATTGATTTCTTATATTCCAAACATTCAGTGATTTTTAAAAGGATGTTTTAAAAGCAGTACAAACTGATATGAAATAAACAAAATAGAAATTGAAAGTAATAATTAGTGAATAATTGAATTCACAAATTATTAAAGAAAAGTTCAGTAAATCAGTGATACTGAAAGTTTTAAACCTTACTTAAGATAGAAAAGAATTACAATGATTTTATTTCACAATAAAAACAAGTAGTTATTTAAAAGTTTAAATTGTTAAACTACTTGTAGAACTTTATTTGAGTGGGAGCGTCATAGTACGAACCAAAAGGACTTTTAGAAGTCCAAATAAAACTCATTGACTTCAAAATCAATGAATAAAGTTCAAAATAAGTGAAATAAAAATGACATGAATTTTCAATAGTTGAGTTGAAAAAGGGTCACTTATACTCATACATTATTTTTTGAAATAATAAGAAGTATAGAATTGTAATCATTAAACGAATGAAAGTAATGGAGAATTACTTTGTAGTGGGAGCTTAAGAATTTCGAGAATCCTAGAACCAATGTGACTAAAATAAAATTTACAAATAGTATGTTAGTGCACATAGATAAAATGGGAGATTTTATGAGTTGCACGGGCTCAAATTCGAACATGAATTTACTTCCATGTAAGAATTCGACAAAAGACCTTTGCGAATTAAACACCAAATGAGTTAAGTATAAGTAAAATGAGTTTTTACCTGACTAAACTCTAAATTTGCGTGATTACTAAGTTGTTAGTAAATGAAAAGGTGGTTGAGCATGATGGTTTCAAATCAATAGTTAATAGAGTTTATTTTATGACGATAAAATATGGAATCTATTACACTTAATGAAACTAACATCGAGACAAAAGAAATACATACTAAACAGATGAAAACGTTATCGATAAAATATTAAAATGACTACTATGGCTAAGTAGTTGATAGTCATCCAGTTGACTGGAATTACAAGTCAAATCTCCAAAGGTCTAGGACAAGTGGGAGATTGTTAGGAATGGTGTCCTAGAACTTGTAATTATTTAATAATAATAATTTATTAAGAATAAATTAAATAAATAAACATAAGTTCTTTATATTATCTAGATTGATTCAATTAATGATATTAGGAATATATGGAAATATATAAATATCAAACATTCAAATAGTAAACCCTAAGTTACTCTTATGAAATCACGACTTAGTATGTGAGTCATACGAGAGGATTAAAGTCGAGATGAGTAACTTAAAAGTGTCTACAGTAAATGGATAACGTTTGGGAACCTTATCCTGGTAACACTGTTAATAGCTTCGCATTTTGTTTATAGACAAATGATCTAATCCTGATCATTCATGTGGGAGACATGAAATGGAAGTATCATATGCAATGTTGATTGTATAAGACAGGACCACGATGTTCGATCAAATTTCTCATTAGTACCGTTTACGAGAAATGATCGAATATCAAACTAAGTTTATCAACCGTGATAGATCTCAATCCTGAGTGAAATGCGGACTCCTATTTGTGGAGTTATGTTCTTTGATTCACATGGTTGAGAGCGATCTGTAAGAACGCTCAATACACTTCTTTTTTGGGAACATGACTAGATAAGTAGCTGGGAACTCATTTTCACGAGATGGAATTCATAACTTTCCTATAAATTAACGGTATCAGTGCGATACCTAAATATTTTAGGAACTTTAGGAAACTCCCTTGATGTACTGATTCGAGACATGAACAAGTGGCGCCACGACTTCTATTGATCACAGAAGTATATTATCTCTAGTTCGACTAAAGATAATGTTCATTGGAGAATCAGCGGGAACACAAGGATAAAGCGGTAATTACAGGGGCAAAACGGTAAATTTATCCTCCTGTAATTATGAGGGTTCCACGTGAAGGATTATATCACAGATATAAATAAAGATAAACTAAATGGACATAACTCATCTATAGTGAGGGGAGTTCAACTATGAATCTATAGTGGAATTATTCATAGTTAGATAATAAGTAATTAACGATTATGAGTTAATCAATTAATTGACTAATTATTAAGCCCATGATCTATAGGTCCATCGGGTCCCTATGCTAGCCCAAATATCGTAGTCGCGAAATCAAGTAGAAGAAATGGAAATTTTAAGTAAAGTGAATTACTTAAAATAGGCAATATTAATTGTTTAAATATTGAGTATATTTAAACGGTAATTAATATAAACATTATTAATTGTTTAAATAATGAGTTTATTTAAACATGAAATTAATAATGAAATATTATTAATTAGATATTATTAATTATTTAAATATTGAGTATATTTAAATGGTAATTAATAATTTGAAATTAATTGACAATTATTAATTGTTTAAATAATTAATTTTATTTGAAGAAATTAATAATTAAAATTAATTAATTAATAATAAAATATTGTCAATAAAATTATTAATTAAATAATGAGTTTATTTAATGGAAATTAATAATTATAATATTTATTATTAATTATTTAAATAATGAAAATTATTTAAATGGAAATTAATAATTAAATATAAATTTGATAATATTTAGTCGGGAGAAAATATTAATTGTTTAAATAAAATATTTTATTTAAATGGTAATTAATAAATAAATTAATTAAGTTGGACTTATTAATTTAAGAGAGAGTTTCAAGCCCAATTGGATTAATGAACCCAATTGAAATTGGCCCAAAATAATTAATTAAATAAATTTGATTTATTAATTATTTATTATTAATTTTGGCCTTCATAGATAATTTGTAGGAGATAATTATTTGAATTGTATCCTATAATAATTATATAGATTTATTTACCCAAGATAAATAAAATAAAGAAAAGAAAATAATCTCCTATTTATCTATGGCATTTTCGAAATTGCAAGATAAAGGAAAGAGATAATCTTTATTCTTTTTGTATTTATCTCTATAGATTAATCCTAATGTGATTAGGATTCCTATTTTCCTATAAATAGGAGGGTTGGGTCATTCATAAATCACACAATTAAATTCCTTAGAAATTCGAATTCTCTCTTTCTTCTCCCTTCCCCCCTTAGCCGATTTTCCCTAGTCCATTGGGAAGAAAATATTTTTTCTTCTTCCCAATTTCTTCTAAAGTTCGATCCCACAATCGGGTTTCGTTTGATCGATCGGGATATAGCGTAGAAGATCCAGGTGTTCTTGAGGATTTGATCTTGTAAAGAAACCTCCAACCGATTCTCCATTTATTACTCAATGTAAGTTTTGATTTTAATTTTCGAAATTTAAAGCATGAATCTACATGTTTTTTCACAAATTGCATGATATTAATAGATCCATAATTAAATGTTAATTAGTTTACTAAATCAAATTCCGCTAGTTTAGTAAATCATCCCTTCAATTGGTATCAGAGCTAATTTTAATTATCATGCAAAATTGTGAGTTTTCGAAAATTTTGGTGGGTTGCATAAAAATCTTTTTATGTATGTTTATATAAATAGTGCTATATAAATTGTGGAGGTTTGCTAATTGACTGTTTAGGTATTCTTGAGGCACTTAGGATTTTAAATTTTAGTAGAAAATTTGTAAACCCTAATTTTAGGGTATAGGAAAAGGTTGTAATTTTCCCATACCAAAGAGGAGCAAAATCGGCTACACAAAGGGGAGGAAGAGAAGAGAATTTTTCTCCATCATTCATGAGGTCCACGCCCAAAGAGGAGATAAAGAAAAGATAAGGTAAGATATGGTAAGATATTTTAACATAATTATCTTGTTATCTCAATTTAAAAATTTAAATATTTAAGATAAGGATAAAATCCTTTTAAAGATTATATCCCTATCTTAAATTATGAATTTATAAATTGATATAAGATTACATGGAAAATATTTTCTTTATTTTTTCCATATAATTAAAAGATAATTATTTTAAAACAAGTATTTATGGAAATATTAAGGAGATAATATTTGTCCCATAAATACCCATTCCCACGCCTACACCATGGAGGAGAGAGAAAGTTGAAGCCTCAAGTTCTACAATGGAAGATTTAAATTAAGTTGTAATTTAATTTTCCGTTTTAGAAATAGTGCCAAGAATACCGGTCAATTTAGCTATTTATTATTTAAATTTTTATATGTATGATATAATTGTTTTTAAATAATATTCATGCATAAGAGTATGTCATGTAGAAAATCCCACCATAGGTTGTATGATTTTAATTAATTGTACATACATGCATCATGATATAATATGTGTTATTATATGCTAATGTATGTGAAGCATGCTATAATTTTATTTTATAAATGTTATTATCGAAAATTATATTCTAATTGTTTTAGAATTAAAAGCATGCTTATTTAGTTAAAATTCAAAAGTTAAATCTAGTTTAAAAGTTGAATAGAAACTAAATGAATTATTTGTAATATGGAATTATTGTTTAAACAATTGGGCCAAAATCCATATAAGATAAACAAATAGAAACTTTTAATTAAGGGTTAATTAAAAATTAATAATTGAGATTAATTAAATTGAACGGATCTCCGGCGAAAGCTCGCCTGCGATGAGGTTTCATAAAGTTCCCCTAACACGGAGCGCCTCTAACCGGGAGCGATCCGGGAGAAAAGTTCAAATTAATAAATCAAAATTATTAAGACGGCTCATAATGTGATTAGTTTTAATTAGGAAAACTTGAACAATCACTTTATAAAATTAATCTAACCAATTTAAGAGTTAAAGTTGATTAGGTTAATTAAAACTTGGATTAATGAGTTAGCCTGAATTAGTCTAAGTTATGAAACCCTAACTCAAAATATTAAGTGGGAGAAGGAAACATGTCAATGTATCCTATGGTCTCCACTAATGGGCTCGAAACGTGAGATTTATACATGGCCTCTGTAACACTGCTGCAGGTGTTCATTCCCATAGGAAGGTTTATTGTATAAATCAATATCAAGTTGGGTCTCCCGAAAGGGATAAAAAATTTTAAATGAGATTGATTGAAGACTGAATCTACACTTCGTAGACACTCTTCAATTTTATTTAAAAGACTAAATTAGTGGGTCACACTTAAAAGGAAATTTGATAAAGTTTGTTATCAAAATTCTTGACCAAATACACGGTAAACAATGACATAGGAATATGAGTTATTCGGGAGTTGTCAATTGTTCGAGTGACATCTCGTTTAATGATGGTAACTGACCTATCATTCGACGGCACTTCACCGGGTATCATTAAAATATCGTGACATAGTAACATGTTTTAGGGCTTTTCTGTTCATTAATATGTTCGCATTCATGCATCATATTTAATTTTATGTCGAAACTTTGTGTATTTGAATGTTGAATGCATATTAGATTATTAAGATAAAGTTTATTTAAATTTCAGTAATATAGCATCTGTTTTAGTCACCATACTTGGAAAGAACAAACTGAAAGATGAGAACTATGAAATGAATAATTTTAGTAAAGTAGTTTACTTAAATAAATGATAATATTAATTGTTTAAATAATGAGTTTATTTAAATAGAAATTAATATCATTATTATTAATTATTTAAATAATGTGTTTATTTAAATGGTAATTAATAATAAAATATTATTGATAAATAATTATTAATTATTTAGGTAATGTGTTTACCTAAATGGAAATTAATAATTAAACATTTATTATTAATTTTAAATAATAGCGATTATTTAAAAGGATAATAGTAAATAACATATTTATTATTGATTTAAATAATGTCGATTATTTAAATAGAAAATAATAAATATTTATTAATGATAAAGTATAAAATCGGAATATGATATTTTATTTGAATAATTGATTTATTGAAATAAATATCAAGAGTTAATAAATAAGATTTATTAATAAGGAAGAATCTAGAATTGAATTAATGAATTCAATGGATTTTGGTTCAAATTATTAAATACCAAAATCGGTACATATATAATGTTTTAGGAAATAATTGTTGAATTATTTTGTCTAAAATAAATATATAAAAGAATGTTTAACCAAAGACAAATTAAACAAAGAAAAAATTGGTTTTTCTTATTGATTTTATTCACATAAAATCGGCACGTAAGATAAATAAGGAATAAAATTTGATTTTATTCTTGGCATTTATCTTGTATTTATGTTGATAGTATTTCCTAATTCGATTGGAAAACTGTTTTGCGTATAAATACAAACGTCTTGGTTGTTCATTCAAAAGCTTCTAATTTCAATTTTCGAAATTGAAAAATCTTTTTCTTCCTAATTTCGTCGTAACCGATTTTACAATAGTCAAAAAGGGAAGAAAATATTCTTCTTCCCAAAACCATAGTTTTCTAATTTAGTTTAATGATCAATTTGTTTTTATTTTGAATTATGTAATAACTATTGGTTCTCATTTGGTATGAATCAAGTTTGGGAATATTTTAAATAAGAGTTATTTAGGTAGATATTCCTTTACAATTATATTACAAAGTTCCAAAGTGTGATTGGATGGTTATTCAAAATACTTAGTATAAAACAAATAAATTCCAAATCCAAATTCTAAACTCCGGTATATCTAAATAAGTTATAAGGTTTAAAAATGTTTAAATACTTAAGTCTAAAATTACTTAAATAAGTTAGAGGAATTAATCTCTTAAAGATGGTTCTCAAGGAGTTTGAGATGATAACCATATTAATCCACGAACTTATGGGATAAGTAAAATCGAATATCTTTTGATTTATCAAAGATAACTAGACTTAAATATCATTAAAACTTGAACATTCAGATGTTAGAATTTAAGTGATAAGTAAACATTAAATTGATTTCTTATATTCCAAACATTCAGTGATTTTTAAAAGGATGTTTTAAAAGCAGTACAAACTGATATGAAATAAACAAAATAGAAATTGAAAGTAATAATTAGTGAATAATTGAATTCACAAATTATTAAAGAAAAGTTCAAGAAATCGGTGATACTTGAAAGTTTTAAACCTTACTTAAGATAGAAAAGAATTACAATGATTTTATTTCACAATAAAAACAAGTAGTTATTTAAAAGTTTAAATTGTTAAACTACTTGTAGAACTTTATTTGAGTGGGAGCGTCATAGTACGAACCAAAAGGACTTTTAGAAGTCCAAATAAAACTCATTGACTTCAAAATCAATGAATAAAGTTCAAAATAAGTGAAATAAAAATGACATGAATTTTCAATAGTTGAGTTGAAAAAGGGTCACTTATACTCATACATTATTTTTTGAAATAATAAGAAGTATAGAATTGTAATCATTAAACGAATGAAAGTAATGGAGAATTACTTTGTAGTGGGAGCTTAAGAATTTCGAGAATCCTAGAACCAATGTGACTAAAATAAAATTTACAAATAGTATGTTAGTGCACATAGATAAAATGGGAGATTTTATGAGTTGCACGGGCTCAAATTCGAACATGAATTTACTTCCATGTAAGAATTCGACAAAAGACCTTTGCGAATTAAACACCAAATGAGTTAAGTATAAGTAAAATGAGTTTTTACTGACTAAACTCTAAATTTGCGTGATTACTAAGTTGTTAGTAAATGAAAAGGTGGTTGAGCATGATGGTTTCAAATCAATAGTTAATAGAGTTTATTTTATGACGATAAAATATGGAATCTATTACACTTAATGAAACTAACATCAGACAAAAGAAATACATACTAAACAGATGAAAACGTTAGTGATAAAATATTAAAATGACTACTATGGCTAAGTAGTTGATAGTCATCCAGTTTGACTGGAATTACAAGTCAAATCTCCAAAGGTCTAGGACAAGTGGGAGATTGTTAGGAATGGTGTCCTAGAACTTGTAATTATTTAATAATAATAATTTATTAAGAATAAATTAAATAAATAAACATAAGTTCTTTATATTATCTAGATTGATTCAATTAATGATATTAGGAATATATGGAAATATATAAATATCAAACATTCAAATAGTAAACCCTAAGTTACTCTTATGAAATCACGACTTAGTATGTGAGTCATACGAGAGGATTAAAGTCGAGATGAGTAACTTAAAAGTGTCTACAGTAAATGGATAACGTTTGGGAACCTTATCCTGGTAACACTGTTAATAGCTTCGCATTTTGTTTATAGACAAATGATCTAATCCTGATCATTCATGTGGGAGACATGAAATGGAAGTATCATATGCAATGTTGATTGTATAAGACAGGACCACGATGTTCGATCAAATTTCTCATTAGTACCGTTTACGAGAAATGATCGAATATCAAACTAAGTTTATCAACCGTGATAGATCTCAATCCTGAGTGAAATGCGGACTCCTATTTGTGGAGTTATGTTCTTTGATTCACATGGTTGAGAGAGCTCCGTAAGAACGCTCAATACACTTCTTTTTTGGGAACATGACTAGATAAGTAGCTGGGAACTCATTTTCACGAGATGGAATTCATAACTTTCCTATAAATTAACGGTATCAGTGCGATACCTAAATATTTTAGGAACTTTAGGAAACTCCCTTGATGTACCGATTCGAGACATGAACAAGTGGCGCCACGACTTCTATTGATCACGAGTATATTATCTCTAGTTCGACTAAAGATAATGTTCATTGGAGAATCAGCGGGAACACAAGGATAAAGCGGTAATTACAGGGGGCAAAACGGTAAATTTATCCGCTGTAATTATGAGGGTTCCACGTGAAGGATTATATCACGATATAAATAAAGATAAACTAAATGGACATAACTCATCTATAGTGAGGGGAGTTCAATATGAATCTATAGTGGAATTATTCATAGTTAGATAATAAGTAATTAACTGATTATGAGTTAATCAATTAATTGACTAATTATTAAGCCCATGATCTATAGGTCCATCGGGTCCCTATGCTAGCCCAAATATCGTAGTCGCGAAATCAAGTAGAAGAAATGGAAATTTTAAGTAAAGTGAATTACTTAAAATAGGCAATATTAATTGTTTAAATATTGAGTATATTTAAACGGTAATTAATATAAACATTATTAATTGTTTAAATAATGAGTTTATTTAAACATGAAATTAATAATGAAATATTATTAATTAGATATTATTAATTATTTAAATATTGAGTATATTTAAATGGTAATTAATAATTTGAAATTAATTGACAATTATTAATTGTTTAAATAATTAATTTTATTTGAAGAAATTAATAATTAAAATTAATTAATTAATAATAAAATATTGTCAATAAAATTATTAATTAAATAATGAGTTTATTTAATGGAAATTAATAATTATAATATTTATTATTAATTATTTAAATAATGAAAATTATTTAAATGGAAATTAATAATTAAATATAAATTTGATAATATTTAGTCGGGAGATGTAACGTCCCGTTACTTTTAGAGGTAAAATTTTTTTTTTATTTTATTATTTTATTATTTTTATTTATTTAAAGCTTTTAAAATTAGTTAAAATTAATAATTCCAGTTTTATTAGTTATTTCCGTCCGAAAATCCTTTTTATCGTTTTAATTCGTTTCGGTGACTCTAATAATTATTAACGGGCCAATTAATAATTATTAGACACATTTAGATATTTTTACGACCATCGGTTTTCGATTTATAAGCAAAAGGTCAAAAAGGGCAAAACCGTAATTACCCAAACCCTAAAATATCTAGATATTTTTCTTAACTATCATCTTTTTAACTTAGCTATTAAGCAAAAAGTGGTCATCTTCTTCCTCCTTTTCTCCTCCAAGCCGTGAGCCATTCCACCATTGAAGTGGATTTTCTTTTCTTCATTTCTCATCCGTTTCTCAATGGATCGTCAGTGTTTCGGTTGCGTTGGATTGGTAGGGACGAGGGCTACCTATCCAACCTAGCTTTTCAAGTTTCCCGTTCTCTAAGGGAAATCCTAAAAAGTGAGTTTTCAAAACTTTTTATATGGTTTTGTTCGTTTTTGATTGTAATTGAGTTTTGATGTTGAAATCATGAATGAGTATCATGGAATTTGACGATTTTGAACCCGGATTTTCGAAAATCACTATTCACGTGAAAACACTATTCACCCGAAAACACTATTCACCCGAAAACACTATTCATCCGAAATCACTATTCACCCGAAATTGCACACTTGTTCGCATATTAGTTATGAGTTGTAATATGTTGTGCAATTGGTGAATTGTAGGTGCGATTGCTCGGTTGTTGTTTCGTGAAAAGTGGTGATTTGGAGTTATTTGGCTAAGGTGAGTTTAATATGATAGTTAGCAATTTTATGAATTTAGTTTCATTATGTAATTGTTTATCAATGTTAAGAGGGGGTTAACTTCTTAGAATTAAGTTTTGGGTGGAAACTTTAATTCGGAAGTGTGTGTGGAGAAAGTTGGACTTATGGTTAGTTCGATGATTAGAGATCATCGGGGAGGTTTGGAAGTATGGTAACGTGATTTGGAGATGTTAGATGAAAGTTGATTTGGAAGTTACTTCGGTTGATTTGGAAGTTACTTCGGTTGATTTAGAAGTTACTTTGTTGGTTTTGAAGTCACTTGGATGACTTTGGAAGTAAAGTAATTAGAAGATGCACTTGAGTAGTAACTCGTGTATTATAGCTCGTTAGGTTTCTTTTTAACTTAGTAGACTTCTTCGGAGTTTAGCTAACTTATTGGAGACCTAGGGCACAATGATTCACACATGATAGTATGTTGATTCGATCCATACGTATCATGGTGTGATGAATTTGTGGGAACTTTGAGCACTTAGTAACTAGCACATGATAGTATGTTGATTTCGATCCATACGTAGTCATGGTGTGATGTTGGTACTTTGGTTTGTAACTAGCACATGATAGTATGTCGATTTCGATCCATACATATCATGTTGCGATATGGTGAAATTCCTGATACCTATGGTGAAATTCCTGATACCTATGGTGAAATTCCTGATACCTATGGTGAAATTCCTGATACCTATGGTGAAATTCCTGATACCTATGGTGAAATTCCTGATACCTATGGTGAAATTCCTGATACCTATGGTGAAATTCCTGATACCTATGGTGAAATTCCTGATACCTATGGTGAAATTCCTGATATCCGATATGGTGAAACTCCTGATATGCGATGGTTGTGATATGGTAATACCGTACGGGCTTAGTATGCGATATTTATCCATATGGTATACCCGGTACGATGGTTGTGATATGGTAATACCGTACGGGCTTAGTATGGGATATTTATCCATATGGTATACCCGGTACGATGGTTGTGATATGGTACATGGTAGTACGTGGATTCGGATCCATACGTACCATGGTATTATGATCTATGATACGGCACATGATAGTATGTTGATTCGGATCCATACGTATCATGGTGCGATGGTTGTGACATGGTATGACCGTACGTGGTATGTTGATTTCGATCCATACAATAGCACGATACGATGAAACTTATTTGGTAATAAAGATAGTTAATGTTATTTTTACCTAATCTTTAGAAACGTGTAGTGAGACTTAGTTGTGAGTGTTAATTTTACTTTAAGTCTTTATTTTCCATCTCATGGTTTTGAATGACGAATACGGGTAGTATGATACTATCTTATGTTTACATGGAAATTGGAATGTGGTTACGGTAATAATGAACATTTAGGCCTCCTGGACACGATTTCCGGTATGAGATTTAGTTCATAGGATTACTTGCTTTCATTTTACTCTCACTAGCATTGTTTGCTAATGGTGCTACACCACAATATTTTCAGGTAAACCCCATCCTAAGAAGCGAGGTAGACGAAATGGTGTCGCTTGACTGTTCGAGGTGGTGTAAGGGACAATATTAAACTCTTTTGATAAGCAATAGTAAAATGCTTGTAATCATATACTTTTTACATACTTTGTCTCATTTTGAGCCCGTGAAAGGTGTATGTGTAAAGTATTTTGATGTTTTTATGATTAAACTTTACTTTGGAATGTGCATTCCCGATTTATAGCTTTTTCTGGACTTTGGGTTGTAAAACAGGTTTTGATTATTCGACTTTTAAACGAACCCATGCCGTTTTTCTTTAAAAATTAAGTCTTCCGCTGTGCATTTGAATTTAAAGAATTTAACGGAAAATCGGGTCGTTACAGGAGAAAATATTAATTGTTTAAATAAAATATTTTATTTAAATGGTAATTAATAAATAAATTAATTAAGTTGGACTTATTAATTTAAGAGAGAGTTTCAAGCCCAATTGGATTAATGAACCCAATTGAAATTGGCCCAAAATAATTAATTAAATAAATTTGATTTATTAATTATTTATTATTAATTTTGGCCTTCATAGATAATTTGTAGGAGATAATTATTTGAATTGTATCCTATAATAATTATATAGATTTATTTACCCAAGATAAATAAAATAAAGAAAAGAAAATAATCTCCTATTTATCTATGGCATTTTCGAAATTGCAAGATAAAGGAAAGAGATAATCTTTATTCTTTTTGTATTTATCTCTATAGATTAATCCCAATGTGATTAGGATTCCTATTTTCCTATAAATAGGAGGGTTGGGTCATTCATAAATCACACAATTAAATTCCTTAGAAATTCGGAATTCTCTCTTTCTTCTCCCTTCCCCCTTAGCCGATTTTCCCTAGTCCATTGGGAAGAAAATATTTTTTCTTCTTCCCAATTTCTTCTAAAGTTCGATCCCACAATCGGGTTTCGTTTGATCGATCGGGATATAGCGTAGAAGATCCGGTGTTGCTGAGGATTTGATGCTGTAAAGAAACCTCCAACCGATTCTCCATTTATTACTCAATGTAAGTTTTGATTTTAATTTTCGAAATTTAAAGCATGAATCTACATGTTTTTTCACAAATTGCATGATATTAATAGATCCATAATTAAATGTTAATTAGTTTACTAAATCAAATTCCGCTAGTTTAGTAAATCATCCCTTCACCAGCATCTCGCAACAATCCCAGATAATCCTCCTCAGAAATATAAACTCCTCGCCCCTGAACAGGTGGCGGTACAACAGGAATCACTGGCGGAGGTACTATAGGAATCACAGGTGGAGGTGGTGGTGGAGGTGTAGGGCTCCGAGCTCTGCCTCTACCTCTACCTCTCACTCCAGCTCGTCTAGCCCCCCTTCTAGGAGGCATACTGAAATAAAGTCAATAAAACAAGATAAGTCACTTGTAAAAGAGGATTCACCACTCTTTTACCAAATCGAAATGAAATGCGAGTTTAAAGATAAGGTCTAGGAATACCTGGTGCTGCTGATCTCAGATGATGACTTTCGAGAATGGACTTAAAACAAAACATGAAATACAAACATGCATCGCATGTAGTCTACAGAACCCGTCGGCTCTGATACCAACTGTGACGACCCGTCACTTTTAAATAAATTAAAATCAGAGAAAACAGTGGAAGTCTTTTAATTTACGAAAAATTTGCGTGGTTTTGTTTGAAAATTGGCATGCCGAAAACCTGTTTACATCCTAATTTCACATATAATAAAATCTCATGGACTTTAAGTCCAAATCAGGAGTTCAAATATATAATATCATAAAAACATCAATATTAGGCTCTTAGGAGCCAAATACAAAGTACAATTCCTTAAAATTCATCAAAATAAGACATAAACTTTACAATCCACTAGTCCATCTCGAGGTCGCATCCCTCGATCACGCAGCCACCACCTCCTCTTCCTCGACCTCTAGCCAAGGCATTACCTGAAATTGGTTGTAATATCATGAGCTAACAAACTAAGCCCAGTGAGAATAATAAGCATAAAAAGTAAGAATAGACCTCAAACTCGCATTTCGATTTGTAACCAAATAACCTGACACCACAACTCCTAAAGTTCTCCAAACTCTAGGTAATTCTATTCCATTTTCTCCAAATTATGCCATTACTACACTTGTAGTCAAATCTCATACATTAACTTGATATGATTTAAAGTAATAAAAGTAAAGACTTTGCATAAAATATAACATCTCAAATCTTTATATCATCAATCATATGCAATGTAGGGCTCGCATATACCCTTATGCATGTATGAAGTAATGTGTCAATCCCATAGGATACCATTCACTTCCTTTTCATCAAGAGTGATGAGCAGATCCCGTAGGGTCCCATCCATCTCTTTTCATATAGAGTGATGAGCAGATCCCTTAGGGTCCCATCCGTCTCTTTTCATATAGAGTGATGAGCAGATCCCTTAGGGTCCCATCCGTCTCTTTTCATATTCTTTTCTTTTTCTCTTTCTTTTTCACTTTCTTTTCTTTTTCTCTTTCTTTTCTCTTTCACTTTCTTTTCTCTTTTTCGTTTCTTTTTCAAGAATGATGCGATAATGGTATGGTGCAAATGATATGCGTATGCTTGCATATCTTGTAAAAGTAAATAAATAGAATGCGGAATTAAAGTAATCGAATACAAGCATAAAGTAAAGGTGTAAAGTAAAAGACAAAGTAAATAACATAAGATAAAAGTAGATAAGCATCTCGGATGAACGATATATCGATCGAACTCCGGTATCAATAAGAGTAGAATTATAAAATAAACGATTAACCTAAACCTTCAAGGATTCTAAACTTCCAAGGATCCAATCTAAGCTTCGAATCGAATCTAACTTAGAATCTTCTAAGATTCAAGTCTTTCTCGAGAACTCTTAAATTCTCACTTAAAGGATTAACTCTTAATCCTAAGGGCACTAACTCACAACCCTCTAATCTTAGATTCGGATTCTAATCTTAGTTTCAAACTCTTCAAACCAAAACACTCATTTGCTTTCTATAGTTACTTTACATACTAATCATTCTCACCTTAATAAAAGTGAAGACTTTGCTCCTAAACACCGAAAGAGCAATCAACCACGCGGTTCAAAAACACCTACAAACGAATTATATCGTAACAATCAATAACGAAACCAACTATCATTCAAACAACTACTAAACATAAAAAAGCAACGAAAACCCAATAAAACCCACAAAGAGGCCCACGGCCCTATCATCAAAAACGAGTCTCAGGTTTGGTTTTTCGGCTTTTTGGCAATTCAAAATACGTTTTGAGTTGGTTATAATTAAATTCGATAATCCCGATTTCAATGGGTATCGATGAATAGTGTTTTTGAACATTAATCCCTTTCCCGAATTGAATTTAAATAAACATTCATTCATTAATTTCTAACCCAAAATCAAACCCAAAAGGGTAAATTTCAAACGGAAAGGGTTTCATTGAAACTCCTGGTTTTAGGGTTATGGAATAGTTTCCAAAAACACTTAAAACTACTCCCGAATTGACAAACACCGAGTTTCACGGCAAGAAATCGGAAGAAAACAAGCAAAACTCCATTAAAACACTATTTGGAGCTTAGGGTTTGAAGAGATTCTTACCGAGAACTCCTCGGATCTCGAGAGAAACGGACGATGGCTAGGTGGAAAATGATCCTTGACCCGAGGGCTTTCCAAAATATCCAAGCTCGAGTCGATCCCAGGAAGAAACGAAGAAAATCAAATTTTCTCTCTTTGGCCTTTGAAGCTCACGACTTGGAGGGGAGGAAAAATGAAGATTTGTGAAGTCAAATGTGGTCAATGATCTCATTTAAAGAAGATAGTCAAATAGTAATTTAGATATTTTGTAAATTGGGTAATTACAACTTTGCCCTTTTATGACTTTTGGCTTAAAACGAATCCCGAACATCTCAAACTATCCCAATGGTGATTAATAATTATTAATTGGCCCGTTAATAATTATTAATACCATTTTAACGTATTTAAATAAATAAAGCCATTAAAAGGAATTAAAATGAAATAAATTACTAAATTCTAATTTAATAATAAATAAATGAATTTTAATTACTCAAATAAAAATAAAATAAATAAAAGTTTTTTTTTTATCACAAAATAACGGGACGTTACATTGTAAGAGCCCTGCACTTTGAAGTAGACTTAGAATTTTTCTCATTCTAAATTCATCTACGAGGTCTTGTTTGTAAGAGTCTTGTACTTCCAAGTAGACTTAGATTTTTTTTTCCATTTTAACTTCTTCTACGAGGTGCGGCTTGTAAGAGCCCTTCACTTTCAAGTAGACTTAAAATTTGTGTCATTCTAAATTCTTCTACGAGGTGCGGCTTGTGGAGCCCTTGACTCTCTAGTAGACTTAGAATTTTTACTTTTTGAGTTCTCCCACCTTGGTGGACTTGAACTTTATTTTAATTTTATTTTTTATGGAGAGCTCTTCCACTTTAGTGGACTTAACACATTTTTATTTTATTTTTAGTAGATTCAACGTAGTTGGCCCCACTCGAGTAGAGCTTTATGTCCTGAAGTCATGCTCGAGCTAAAGGTTCTCAAAATGATTTAACTCTAATCTATTTACATTGATGCATTTTTAATAAAGGACAAAAAGTATATTCTTATTCATTTATTGCCAAAGATCTTACAATATGAAACTTTATTGGAAATAAAAACTGCAATATAGCTCTTCTTCACTAGTCGGGCCACAAAGATTGTTCTTATTTCTTCAGCTGGGAGATTTTTGCGACAGTCCTAGTCTCCCTGGTCAGATTTAGTATCATGGTGAGATCCTATACTTCTCACAAATTCCTTCAAGTAACCTCTCTGATTGAGGTTTTAAATTTCTTCTTTTATATCAAAACACTCTGTGGTGGTGTGGCCTGGTCCTTGTGGATAAGACAATATTTGTCCTTATTTCTTTTGTTTGTTCCTGCCTTCATTTTCGCTGACCATTTCAATAAATTTTTGTTTTGGATTTCCATAAATAGTTTCTCTATTAGGACTGTGGTGGGAGTGTACTTCTAAAATTTACTTGGACGGAGACTCTGCTTATCAAGTTTGTCTCTCGATCTCTCTCTCTTGTCATCTTTATGACGATCAATTCTCAAGGTGAGGTCATCTATTGAGCTTTTTCTTTTATACTCATAATTTCTACTACTACATCCTTCATCTGGAGTTTCTCTTGTATTGAGTAACTATCTAGTGATTATGTATTTCTATGCTCTAGCAAGGAGCTCTGTGTATGTAGCAGGTGTTTTCTTGCCAAAAGACGACAAATTTTTTTCATATTTCAAGCCAGTCATCATAGGCATTAAAGCTATGTCGTCACTGTAACCTTTCAGTGCCTCGCTGTTGGATCTCACTATATAATATTGGAGTCGCTCTCAGACATCTGACACACAATCAAAAAATGTAGCTGGTTTTTTATGATCACTTCTGCCAAGAAATTGAGTTACAAAAGATCGAGTTGTTTATAAAAGAAGATAGAGACCTTGGCTTTAGCTTCGTGTACCACCAGCGTGAAAGGCCTCCTAATGTAAGGGGGAATGCTCTGCACTTGATAGCGTCTCGAACTCTCTGAAGCTCCATCCAGGTCTGAAACGTATCAACATACTCGATTGGATCCTTTGAACAATCATACGTGGTCATAGTTGGTATTTTGAACTTGGTGGAAAGCTCCATCTCCATTATATCATCTGTTAATGGCGGCTCAATTTGCTCATGGAGATCTTCTATTATAAGGGAGTCTTTGCTTGATACTCCTTCATATGACCAAGTTGATATTGAATATTTTTCAACTCTAGCGCCCAAGGCTGGGCACTTTCAGCAGTTTGCATGTGCCATTCTCTTTTGATTCAGCACTTCTAGGAGGTCAAACTTTCCTTTCATACTGGAAATCTTGTTGCATGAAGACTTGTGAGAGGAAGAAGTGTCCTGTGTATTTAGCCTCAACTTCCCTTTTTGTGACGACCCGACTCCTTTTAAATCATTTAAATCAGATTTAAGTAGAAGACTTTATATTTAATAAAAATTTGGCATGGATATGTTTAAAACTTTTGCTATCCATAACATGTTTACACTTTTCACAATCAGAGAATTTAAAAGACAAGGAATTGCAATTTCTGTTGTACGGTTTAAAGAAGTTAAAAGTTATAAAAGTTAAGACAAAAAACTTTTATAAGCTTAGATACAAATATACAACCCAAAAGACGAAGCATGAAATAAATGAGTCCATGGACTTTAAAAATATATCTAGTCCCTCTCGGCATCATCATCATCATCATCCAGATCAGACTGCACCAGCTCCATTTCCATGACCCCAAACATTACGTGAAAATATTTGTAATATCATGAGCTAAAAGCAAGCCCAGTGAAAATAAATAGAATGTAAAGTAACATTAGACTCCAAACCCGCATCCGGATTTGTGTCCAAGAAAAACTTGCATTCTCTTTACCAAAACTTCCAAAACTCGAGAAACTAACTCCCTACATTTAGAAGAATGTTTTCATATAACATATCTCTTTCTTATTCGTCCTTTTTAATACCTCATACTATATATAAGGTTTATATTCAAGTGTTAAATCTCCAAATTTCAAGATCTTCTAATTAATTGAGAATCTAGTTCTCTTATATATATAACATAATAATTATACACGGTTCATTACACCCTTGCATTCTCTCATTATACAATTCAATTCCATTCCTCTTTCCTATAGCACTCGGCTATACATCATATTTCATTCTTTTTCTCTATGGAAATGTATAATATACATAATGTTGCATTTCTTTTCTCTATAGTAACTCAGGGTACAAAAGTTTACATTCCTTTTCTTTAATAAATAATGCTAAACTCACTCGAACTTAACATATTCAACAATCCCAATTTGCGATTAATGACGATGATATTAATGTTACGAATGGTGTCCTAGAACTTGTAATTATTTAATTATAATAATTTATTTCGAATAAATTAAATAAATAAACATAAGTTCTTTATATAATCTAGATTGATTCAATTGACGATATTAGGAATATATGGAAATATATAAATATCAAAATATTCAAATAGTAAACCCTAGGTTACTCTTATGAAATCACGACTTAGTATGTGAGTCATACAAGAGGATTAAAGTCGAGATGAGTAACTTAAATATGTCTACAGTAAAAGGATAACGTGTAACGACCCGAACCCGTTAAATTCTTTAAATTCAAATGCACAGCGGAAGACTCAATTTTTAAAGAAAAACGGCATGGGTTCGTTTAAAAATCGAATAACCAAAACCTGTTTACAACCTAAATTTCCAGAGAAAGCTATAAATCGGGAATGCGCATTCCAAAAGAGAGTTTAGTCATAAAACATCGAAATACTTTATACAAACACCCTTCGCGGGCTCAAAAGACACAAGTATGTAAAAAGTATATGATTTACAAGCATTTTTACGAATGCTTAACCAAAAGAGTTTTAACATTGTCCTTACACCATCTCGACAAGTCACGCGACACCACTTCCTCTACCACGCTTCTTAGCTCAAGGTTTACCTGAAAATATTGTGGTGTAGCACCATTAGCAAACAATGCTAGTGAGAGTAAAATGAAAGCAAGTAATCCTATGAACTAAATTTCATACCAGAAATCGTGTCCAAAGGCCTAAATGCTCATTACTACCCATATCCACATTTCCAAATTCCACACAATCAACAATGCATAACATGCTTCTTGTAAAGTAACGATATTAAGACTTAAAGTAAAAGTACCGGAGTATATGTAATTGTAACATTAGCATTCCTTATTACCAAACCAGTTTCATCGTATTGGGTATACCATATGGATAAATATCACATACTAAGCCCGTACGGTATTACCATATCACAATCATCGTACCGGGTATACCATATGGATAAATATCACATACTAAGCCCGTACGGTATTACCATATCACAAACATCGTACCGGGTATACCATATGGATAAATATCACATACTAAGCCCGTACGGTATTACCATATCACAACCATCGTACCGGGTATACCATATGGATAAATATCACATACTAAGCCCGTACGGTATTACCATATCACAATCATCGTATCGGGTATACCATATGGATAAATATCACATACTAAGCCCGTACGGTATTACCATATCACAACCATCGTACCGGGTATACCATATGGATAAATATCACATACTAAGCCCGTACGGTATTACCATATCACAACCATCGTATCGGGTATACCATATGGATAAATATCACATACTAAGCCTGTACGGTATTACCATATCACAATCATCGTACCGGGTATACCATATGGATAAATATCACATAGTAAGCCCGTTCGGTATTACCATATCACAATCATCGTACCGGGTATACCATATGGATAAATATCACATACTAAGCCCGTAGGGTATTACCATATCACAACCATCGTATCGGGTATACCATATGGATAAATATCACATACTAAGCCCGTACGGTATTACCATATCACAACCATCGTATCGGGTATACCATATGGATAAATATCACATACTAAGCCCGCATGCGGTATTACCATATCACAAGCATCGTCCGGGTATACCATATGGATAAATATCACATACTAAGCCCGTACGGTATTACCATATCACAACCATCGTATCGGGTATACCATATGGATAAATATCACATACTAAGCCCGTACGGTATTACCATATCACAATCATCGTACCGGGTATACCATATGGATAAATAACACATACTAAGCCCGTACGGTATTACCATATCACAATCATCGTACCGGGTATACCATATGGATAAATATCACATACTAAGCCCGTACGGTATTACCATATCACAACCATCGTATCGGGTATACCATATGGATAAATATCACATACTAAGCCTGTACGGTATTACCATATCACAATCATCGTACCGGGTATACCATATGGATAAATATCACATACTAAGCCCGTACGGTATTACCATATCACAATCATCGTACCAGGTATACCATATGGATAAATATCACATACTAAGCCCGTAGGGTATTACCATATCACAACCATCGTATCGGGTATACCATATGGATAAATATCACATACTAAGCCCGTACGGTATTACCATATCACAAGCATCGTATCGGGTATACCATATGGATAAATATCACATACTAAGCCCGTACGGTATTACCATATCACAACCATCGTATCGGGTATACCATATGGATAAATATCACATACTAAGCCCGTACGGTATTACCATATCACAATCATCGAACTAACCATAATTCCAAACTTTCCACACACACTTCCGAATCAAAGTCTCCAACCAAAACTTAATCCTAAGAAGTTATCTCCCTCTTAACATCGATAAACAATTACATAATGAAACTAAATTCATAAAACCACTAACTTTCACATTAAACTCACCTTAGCTTGAAGACAAGCTCCGAATCATCCGAGGTTGTAAATTCACGATCAATTCACAATCCTACAAACGAATTATTCCTAAATTACATTAATTAACCGAAAAGCAATCAAACAACATCTAAACACATAAAACCACGAAAATCCCGGATTCTACCCCTATGGAGCTCTCGGCAAAGCTAGGGAAAAAGGGGTTCGGGTTTGGTTTTCCGGATTTTATGCATTTTAGAGGTGTTTTGGGTTGGTTTCGAATACTTTGGAGGTTTGCAAAATCAATGGGTAACCGAAAAATAGGGTTTTGCATATTAATCCATTTTCGAAAAATTAACTAAAAAGCAAAAACACAAAGAACCTAACATCCTAAACATAGCCCAAAGAGGGAAAATCACAAGGGACGGGTTTCCGGCTCAAACTCGGTTTTAGGGTTCAGGGAAAGTTTCTAAAATTGACTATAAAGACTTCCCCGAATGAAACCCTCAAGCTTTGGTGAACGAATTCAAAGATTACAACTCAAATCCACCATTAAAACACTATTCACATCAAAATTAAGAAACTTTAACATACCTTTAAGCCTCGTGAAAACTAGAAAAAACCTCGATTGTTAGGATGGGTAGAAAGGTCTCGGTGAGAGCTTTCCAACGCATCCGAAATCACGTAAAACGGACGAGAAACGAAGCCGGGGCGACGATTTCTTTCTCTCCTCTTTTTTTCTCTCTAAGCTACGGGTTTGGGATGAAGAATGGGAAGAAAATTTCATATTTTGTCTTATTTTGGCTTATTTAAAGAGAAGGAGGAATAGTGTTTAGATATTTAACAATTTGGGAAATGACGCCTACGTCCCTCTTTTGTTTTAACTTTAAAAAAAACGAAACCCGAAGCTCTTAAATAAGTTTAAAGGTGATTAATAATTATTAATTGGCCTATTAATAATTATTAATGTCACCAAAAAAAATTTAAAGTATTAAAACGATTTAAAAAAAAATTTCGGACGAAAATAACTACTAAATCGAAATTTCTGAATTTAAACTAATCTTAAAAGCTTTAATTAAAAAAAATAAAAAAAAATTTCACCCCCAAAAGTAACGGGACGTTACATAACGTTTGGGAACCTTATCCTGGTAACACTGTTGATAGCTTCGCATTTTGTTTATAGACAAATGATCTAATCCTGATCGTTCATGTGGGTGACATGAAATGGAAGTATCATATGCAATGTTGATTGTATAAGACAGGACCACAATGTTCGATCAAATTTTTCATTAGTACCGTTTACGAGAAATAATTGAATATCAAACTAAGTTTATCAACCGTGATAGATCTCAATCCTGAGTGAAATGCAGACTCCTATTTGTGGAGTTATGTTCTTTGATTCACATAGTTGAGAGTGATCTGTAAGAACGCTCAATACACTCCTGTTTTGGGAACATGACTAGATAAGTAGCTTGGAACTCATTTTCACAAGATGAAATTCATAACTTTCCTATAAATTAACGGTATCAGTGCGATACCTAAACATTTTAGGAACTTTAGGAAACTCCCTTAATGTACTGATTCGAGACATGAACAAGTGACGTCACGACTTCTATTGATCACAGAAGTATCTTATCTCTAGTTCGACTAAAGATAAAGTTCATTGGAGAATCAGCGGGAACACAAGGATAAAGCGGTAATTACAGGGGCAAAACGGTAAATTTATCCGCCTGTAATTATGAGGGTTCCACGTGAAGGATATATCACATATATAAATAATGATAAACTAAATGGACATAACTCATCTATAGTGAGGGGAGTTCAGCTATGAATCTATAGTGGAATTATTCATAGTTAGATAATAAGTAAATAACTGATTATGTGTTAATCACTTAATTGACTAATTATTAAGCCCATGATCTATAGGTCCATCGGGTCCCTATGCTAGCCCAGATATCGTAATCGCGAAATCAAGTAGAAGAAATGGAAATTTTAAGTAAAGTGAATTACTTAAATAGGCAATATTAATTGTTTAAATATTGAGTATATTTAAACGGTAGTTAATATAAACATTATTAATTGTTTAAATAATGAGTTTATTTAAACATGAAATTAATAATGAAATATTATTAATTATACATTATTAATTATTTAAATATTGAGTATATTTAAATGGTAATTAATAATTTGAAATTAATTAACAATTATTAATTGTTTAAATAATTATATTTAAACGGAAATTAATAATTAAAATGAATTAAATTAATAATAAAATATTGTCAATAAAATTATTAATTAAATAATGAGTTTATGGAAATTAGTAATTATAATATTTATTATTAATTATTTAAATAATGAAAATTATTTAAATGGAAATTAATAATTAAATATAAATTGGATAATATTTAGTCGGGAGAAAATATTAATATTATTAATTGTTTAAATAAAATATTTTATTTAAATGGTAATTAATAAATAAATTAATTAAGTTGGACTTATTAATTTAAGAGAGAATTTCAAGCCCAATTGGATTAATGAACCATGACATGTATTTTGAGGAGATAATTGTTTGAATTATATCCTAAAATAATTACAAAGATTTATTTACCCAAGATAAATAAAAATAAAGAAAATAAAATAATCTCCTATTTATCCAAGGCATTTTCGAAATTGCTAGATAAAAGAAAGAGATAATCTTTTTTCTTTTTGTATTTATCTCTATAGATTAATCCTAATGTGATTAGGATTCCTATTTTTATATAAACAGGAGGGTTGGGTCATTCATAAATCACAACAATTCAATTCCATAGAAAGTTGGAACTCTCTCTTCTTCCCTTCTCCCCCCATAGCCGAAATTCCCTAGTCATTATTGGGAAGAAAATATTTTTCTTCTTCCCAATTTCTTCTTAAGTTCGATCCCACAATCGGATTTCGTTTGATCGATCGGGATATAGCATAGAAGATCCGGTGTTGCTGAGGATTGATGCTGTAAAGAAACCTCCAACCGATTCTCCATTAATCAGTCAATGTAAGTTCCGGTTTTAATTTTTCGAAAATAAAGCATGAATCTACATGTTCTTCGTCTTTTTATCACAAATTGCATGATATTAATAGATCCTAAATTAAGTGTTAATTTGTGTTACTAAATAAATTCCGCTAATTTAGTAAATCATCTCTTTCAATTAAAATAAGCACTCTAATCATTATTCATTAAGTCGTTAAACAAGTGTAAAGGGCACACAACTTTTACATCAATATAACCATCAATTGCTTATAATGACAGTAATGAAGCTCCCACAGTCTCAACATTACATCATTATCTAGCTCAACAAGTGTATAGGGCACACAACCTTTACATCAATGTAATCATCAAATACTTATAATGACAGTATTGAAGTCCTGCAGTCTCATCAATACTTCATTATCTCGCTCAACAAGTGTAAAGGGCACTCAACCTTTACATCAATAATATCTTCCCACCTCTAGTGAATAATGTCAGGTAATGAAGTCCCGCAATCTCAACATTATCTCATTATCTCACTCACCGAATATAAGGTTCAATGCACCCCTGTATCCTCGTATATGTATCATAGTAATTATGGATAATATTAGATAATGTGAACTCACATAGTTCCATCATTATCTCATTATCCATCTCCTCTGATCATGCAAAGTTTCGCAGTCCTTTAGTATTCCTCATGATACATATACATAAACATAAAACGAATAATACCACACAATGCAAAGTCCCACAGTCCTTTAGCATGTCTCATTATTCCTCCCAAATTAGATTATGCAATATGATATGAATATGCTCTCAGGTGCAAATAAAGTAAATGTAAACATTCAAAGTAATCGAAAGGCATAAAGATAAATGGATCACGTAATACTCTTATACATAAAAAAAGAAATTAGAAACTTCTAATAAGAAAACAATAAATAAATCAAGTCAAACGGCCTTCAGTTAAACTTGAATTACTAACTTTATCATAAAGTCTCCAATTCAAAATGACTCTATTGCTTTCAGTACATATCTGAAGTTCCATAATCAAGTTCCTTATTGTAACGTCTCGTTACTTTTGGGGGGTGAAATTTTTTTTTAATTTTATTTATTTATTTTAATTAAAGCTTTTAAGATTAGTTTAAATTTAGTAATTTTGATTTTAGTAGTTATTTTCATTCGAAAATTCTTTTTAATCGTTTTAATACTTTTAAATTTGCTTCGGTGACATTAATAATTATTAATAGGCCAATTAATAATTATTAATCACCTTTAGATTAGTTTAAGAGCTTCGGGTTTCGTTTTTAAAGCAAAAGTAAAAGAGGGACGTAGACGTCATTTCCAATTTCTTAAAATATCCTAACACTATTCATCCATCTCCTTTATTATGCCAAAATTAGAAAAAAATATCACATTCATCTCATTTTTCCTCTCCAAACCCGTAGCTTAGAGAGAAAAAAGAGGAGAGAAAGAAATTGTCGCCCCGGCTTCGTTTCTCTTTTGTTTTGCGTGATTTCGGATGCGTTGGAAAGCTCTCGTCGATACCTTTCTACCCATCCTAACAATCAAGGTTTTCGCTCGTTTTCTTGAGGTCTTAAGGTATGACTAAGTTTCTAAAATTTGATGTGAATAGTATTTTAATGGTGGTTTTGGATTGAAATCTTCAAATTGGTTCACCGAAGCTTGAAGATTTTCATTGGGAAAGTCGTTTTGGTCGATTTTAGAAACTTTCCCTAAACCCTAAAACTGAGTTTGAGCCGGAAACCCGTCCCTTGTAATTTTCCCTCTTTGGGCTATGCTTAGGATGTTAGGTTCTTTGTGTTTTTGCTTTTTAGTTATTTTTTTTCAAAAATTGATTAATATGAAAAACCCTAATTTTCGGTTACCCATTGTAGTGGAGAACCTCCAAAGTATTCGAAACCAACCCAAAACACCTCTAAAATGCATAAAAGCCGGAAAACCAAACCCGAACCCCTTTTTCCCTAGCTTGGCCGAGAGCTCCATAAGGGTAGAATCCGGGATTTTCGTGGTTTTATGTGTTTAGATGTTGTTTGATTGCTTTTCGGTTAATTAATGTAATTTATGAATAATTCGTTTGTAGGATTGTGAATTGATCGTGAATTTACAACCTCGGATTATTCGGAGCTTGTCTTCAAGCTAAGGTGAGTTTAATGTGAAAGTTAGTGGTTTTATGAATTTAGTTTCGTTATGTAATTGTTTATCGATGTTAAAAGGGAGATAACTTCTTAGGATTAAGTTTTGGTTGGAGACTTTGATTCGGAAGTGTGTGTGGAAAGTTTGGAATTATGGTTAGTTCGATGATTAGAGAACATCGGAGAGGTTTGGAAGTATGGTAATGTGATTTGGAGATGTTAGGTGAAAGTGGAATGGAAGTTACTTTGATGGTTTTGGAAGTTACTTTGATTGATTTGAAAGTTACTTTGATGGATTTGGAAGTAAAGTAATTAGAAGATGCACTTGAGTAGTAACTCGTGTAATCTAGTTAGTTAGGTTTCTAATTAACTTAGTAGAATTCTTTGGAGTTTAGTTAACTTTTGGAGACCTAGGGCACATTGATTCACACATGGTAGTATGAGATTTTGACCCATATGTAATCATGGTGTGATGATTTGTTGGAACTTCGAGCACTTTGATTCTGCACGTGATAGTATGTGATTTTGATCCATATGTAATCATAGTGAGATGATTTGTGAAATAGTACATGGTAGTATGTGATTTTGATCCATATGTAACCATGGTACTATAATTTGTGATACGACACATGGTAGTATGTTGATTTTGATCCATATGTAATCATGGTGCGATTATGGTAATATGGTACGACCGTACGTGGTATGTTGATTCGGATCCATACGAGCACGTTACTATGATGGCACTATGGCTCATGATAGTATGTTGACTTCGGTCCATACGTATCATGTTGCGAGAGTTTGTGATACGGCACGTGATAGTATGTTGATACGTTCCATACGGTATCATGGTGCGATGATTTGTGATATAGCACTATATACGCTATGGTAAGGTGGGCATTCTACGAAATGAGCGTTATAGATGCATTATACATTATAGCACTATACACTCTGTGGTGAGGTTGGCATTCGAAGATTTGAGCGTGTATGGATGCGTTATTATTGTTATCATTATTATAGTACTACACATGCGGTGATACGGGTGGCATTCGAAGATTTGAGCTTGTGTGGTTGCGACATTATTAGCACGATACGATGAAATGTGTTTGGTAATAAAGATAGTTAATGTTACTTTTACCTATTCTTTAGAAATGTGTAATGAGACTTAGTTGTGAATGTTAATTTTACTTTAAGTATCTATCTCATGGTATTGAATGACGATTACGGGTAGTATATGACTATCGTATGATTGTATGGAAATTGGAAGTGTGGATGTGGGTAGTATTGAGCATTATAGGCCTTTGGACACTATTTCGGTTATGAGATTTTGCTCATAGGATTACTTGCTTTCATTTTACTCTCACTAGCATTGTTTGCTAATGGTGCTACACCACAATATTTTCAGAAAAACCCCGTGCCAAGAAGCGTGGTAGAGGAAGTGGTGTCGCGTGACTTGACGAGATGGTGTAAGGACAATGTTAAAACTCTTTTGGTTAAGCATTCGTAAAAATGCTTGTAAATCATATACTTTTTACATACTTGTGTCTTTTGAGCCCACGAAGGGTGTTTGTATAAAGTATTTTGATGTTTTATGACTAAACTCTCTTTTGGAATGCACATTCCCGATTTATAGCTTTCTCTGGAAATTTGGGTTGTAAACAGGTTTTGGTTATTCGATTTTTAAACGAACCCATGCCATTTTTCTTTAAAAATTGAGTCTTCCGCTGTGCATTTGAATTTAAAGAATTTAACGGGTTAGGGTCGTTACACTTATTCACCCCATTATACTTGAAACCTTCAACTTCCACTAATCATTCTTAAACTCCGAAACGAATCTAAACTTAGAACTTCCAAGAGTTAAACGTTTCCCTTGAGAAATCCATGAGTTCTCTCACTTAATTAGAACTAACTTCCAAGCCTAAGCATGCTAGCTCGCATACTTTAATCCTTTTGATTTAAACCTTAATCTCAACTTCTGATTCTACAAATTGTTCAACTTATTCGGTTTCTAAGTTTACTTTAAAATCTATTTATTCTCACCTCGAATGCTCTCGTGACAACCAAGTTCCCACGAACCAACAAACGAGCAATCGCACCTGCAAATCATCAATCGATGAACATATTACAACTCATATCTAATATGAGAAAAATGTGATTTTCGGGTGAATAGTGATTTCAGATGAATAGTGTTTTTGGATGAATAGTGTTTTTGGGTAAATAGTGTTTTTTGAAAATCCGAGATTGAAATTGTCAAATTCCTTGATGGAAATACATGATTTCAACTTCAAAACTCATTTATAAACAAAAACAAAGAAATCCATATCAAAAGTTTTGAAAACTCACTTTTTAGGGCTTCCCTTAGAGAACGAGAAACACCGAAAAGGTAGGTTGGATAGGTAGCCCTCGTCCTGAGCAATCCAACGTAACCGAAAACATGAAGATCCACTGAGAAACGAAGAAAAGCCAAGAGAAAATCTCTCTCCAGGTGGCTAACGGCCATGGAAGAAAGGAGGAGAAGAAAAATGATGATCTTGGTCAATTTTGACAATTTAAAGAGAAATATGAAGAGTGTTTAGATATTTAAGATTTTCAGAAATTACGAATACGTCCCTTAAATGATTTTTTAGCTTATAAAACAAAAGCCGATGTTCTTAAACTAGCCAAATGGTGACTAATAATTATTAATTGGCCCATTTATAATCATTAATACGACCAAAACTAATTTAAGCTAATAAAGCGAATAAAAAGGTTTAAGACGAAATAAACTCCTAAATTCTAAATTACTAAAACAAAATTAAACTAAATACTTTAATTAAAATAAATAAATATAATATTAGAAAAAAAATTTCACTTAAAAAATAACGGGACGTTACAGTCTACCCTCCTTAAAAGACTTTTTGTCCCTGAAAAGTGCACTCACTAGGTGAAAAAAAGCTAGGGTACTTAGACTTTATCTCATCCTCATGTTCCACAATGCTTCCTCTAACACTTGGTTTCTCCACAAAACCTTAACCAAGTGGATTCTTTTATTTCTCAATATCTTTTGTTCGAATGCTAGGATCTCAACCGATGTCTCTTCATTAGACATGTAACGTCCCATTATTTTGTGATAAAAAAAAACTTTTATTTATTTTATTTAATTTAAGTAATTAAAGTTCATTTATTTATTATTAAATTAGAATTTAGTAATTTATTTCATTTTAATTCATTTTAATGGCTTTATTTATTTAAATACGTTTTAATGGTATTAATAATTATTAACGGGCCAATTAATAATTATTAATCACCATTGGGGTAGTTTGAGATGTTCGGGATTCGTTTTTAAGCCAAAAGTCATAAAAGGGCAAAGTTGTAATTACCCAATTTGCAAAATATCTAAAATTACTATTTGAGCTTCTTCTTTAAATGAGATGTTGACTTCAAAAATTGACCAAATTGCTCATTCTTTCCTCCTCCTTTGCCGTGAGCATCAAAGAAGAAAAGAGAGTTTTTGGTTTTTATTCGTTTCTTGCCGGATCGACTTGATTCTCGTTCCATTGGAAAGGTATCGGTCCTACGATTCTTTTCCATCTACCCTTCGTACTTGCCGCTCGTGTTTCACGGAGTTCTCGGTAAGTTAAGCTTGAAACCCTAAGCTCCAAATAGTGTTTTAATGGAGTTTTACTTGTTTTCTTTCAATTTCTTGCCGTGGAACTCGGTGTTTGTCAATTCGGGAGTAGTTTTAAGTGTTTTTGGAAACTATCCCATAACCCTAAAACCGCGTTTCAGTCGAAACCCTTTCCGTTTGAAATTTACCCTTTTGGGATTGAAAATGGGTTAGAAATTAATGAATGAATGTTTATTTAAATTCAATTCGGGAAAGGTCTTATTGTTCGAAAACCCTAATCATCGATACCCATTGAAATCGGGATTATCGAATTTGCTTAAAACCAACTCGAAATGTATTTAATTTGCCAAAAAGCCGAAAAACCAAACCCGAGACCCAATTTTTGATGAGAGGGCCGAGGGCCTCAAAGGGGAAATTTGGTGGATTTTCATCTTTTTGCTTGTTTAGTCGTTGTTTAATCGATAGTTGGTAAAGTTATTGATTTTTGCGATATAACTTAATTGTAGGTGTTTTCGAACTGCGTGGTTGATTGCTCTTCCGGTGTTTAGGAGCAAGTCTTCACTTTTATAAGGTGAGAATAGTTAGTATTTAAACTAGTTATAGAAAGCAAATGAGTGTGAAGGTTTGTAGAAACCGAAACTAAGATTAGAATCCGAATCTAAGATTAGAGGGTTGTGAGTTAGTGCCCTTAGGATTAGAAGTTAAAAGATCCAAGTTTGTTTTTAGAACGGTTGATAGAACCTCGGATCATCGGAAGTTTAGAATCCTTGAGACTATAGATTAATCGTTTAAATTATAATTGTACTTGTTTTATTGATATCGGAGTTCGATAGTCATATCGTTCGTCCGAGATTCTTATCTATTTTACTTTAAGTCATTTACTTATGTTCTTTACTTTATGCTATTTACTTTATGTTTGTGATGGTTATCTTAATTACGCACTTTATTTATTTACGCTATAAAACATCATATTGCATCATACCATATCGCAACATTGAAAATAAGTGTGAAAGTGAGAAAGAATGATTGGGGGAACGATGGGTCCTACGGGATATACCACGTTACCATCATTGAAAGAAAAGAGAAAGTGAGAAATAAATGATTGGGGGAACGATGGGTCCTACGGGATATACCACGTTACCATCATTGAAAGAAAAGAGAAAGTGAGAAAGAAAAGGAGGGTGAATGAACGATGGATCCTACGGGATAGACCACGTTACCTCCTCATGCATAAGGGCGTATGCGAATCCTACGGGATGCTCTCATGCATTCATACATATGATCGATGAAAGAGAGAATTGAGATGTTTGATATGATGCAAAGTTTATTTACTTCTATTACTTATGTCATAATATTGTTGATGGATGAGTATTGACTATGATTTTAGCAATATCATCTTTAGAAAGTATAAAATGAATTTACCTAGAGTTTGGAGAACTTTAGGAGTAGAATGTGTCAGTTTTTTTTTAACACAAATCGAAATGCGAGTTTGAGGTCTATCTTTACTTTTTATGCTTATTATTCTCACTGGGCTTAGTTTGTTAGCTCATGATATTACAACCAATTTCCAGGTAATGCCTTGGCTAGAGGTCGAGGGAGAGGAGGTGGTCTTGCGTGATCGAGGGATGCCTGACCTCGAGATGGACATTTTTGTTGTAAAGTCTATGTCTTGATTTTGATAAATTTTAAAACTTTGATGTTGTATTTAGCTCATAAGAGCTTTTATCGATGCTTTTATGATATATATATTTGAACTCCTGATTTGGGACTTAAAGTCCATGAGATTTGATTAGATTTGAAAATTAGGATGTAAACAGGTTTTTCGGCATGCCAATTTTCAAACAAAACCACGCAAATTTTCTTAAAATAAAGACTTCATTGTTTTCTCTCGATTTTAATTTATTTAAAAGTGACGGGTCGTCACATTGGTATCGAGCCGACGGGTTCCGTAGACTACATGCAATGCATGTTTGTATTTCATGTTTTGTTTTAAGTCCATTCTCGAAAGTCATCATCCGAGATCGCAAAGACCTAGGTATTCCTAGACCTTATCTTTAAACTCGCATTTCATTTCGATCCTGGTAAAAGAGTGGTGAATCCTCTTTTACAAGTGACTTATCTTGTTTTATTGACTTTATTTCAGTATGCCTCCTAGAAGGGGTGCTAGACGAGTTGGAGTGAGAGGTAGAGGTAGAGGCGAGCTCGGAGCCCTACACCTCCACCACCACTTCCACCTGTGATTCTCGGTAGCACTCCACCAGTGATTCTGTTATACCGCCACCTGTTCAGGGGCGAGGAGTTTATATTTCTGAGGAGGATTATCTGGGATTATTGCGAGATGCTGGTAGACCAGTATTGCCTGTTGTACCACCACCTAGACCAGCTGATATGGCAGTTGATCAGGTTGGAGCTACCGATGCTGCTAGGTTTTTGAGAGAGTATAGTAGACATGCACCTGGTGAGTTTAATGGTAGGTCTTTGGATCCATCTTTTGCTGAGCTCTGGATTGATAGAGTTGAGAGAGCTTTCGAGTTTATCAGGTGCCCGGACCATCTGAAGGTCCATTGTGGTACGTATTCTTTGGTAGATGATGCTCTATATTGGTGGAGAGGCCTTCATAGATCACTTTCTTTGACTATGGAGGTTACTTGGAAGGTATTTCGTGAGAAGTTTTATGAGAAATACTATTCTGCTGATTTGAGAGATAGATTGGAGGTGGAATTTCTGACCCTGAAACAGGGTGATAGCTTGGTGACCGAGTATGAGCGAGAGTTTGACCGACTATCTAGATTTGCTCCTGGACAGGTTGCTGATCCTGAGAGCAAGATGAGGAGGTTTTTGGGGTCATTTACGCACTTTGCGTCCGACTACATACGAGGAGGCTTTAGAGTTTGCCCTTTCTTTAGATTTGGCATCTGAAGAAAGGAAGGGCAAACTAGCTGCTACAGGAGAGACTTCCTCTCAGAAGAGGAAGGTAGAGGATGACCATACTGGTCGAGTACTACTGCCTCAGCAGAGACAGCAGCAGCAGCAGGCTCGAGGTGGACTCCAGTTTAGACAGCCGAGGGCACAGGGACGACCTCCCCATCAGTGTCGTAACTGTTTAGGTTATCATACTGGGATATGTACCCTGCCACCGAGATGTTATACTTGTGGTCAGGAGGGTCATGGATTCAGGCAGTGTAGAGCTCCTCAGGCACAGCCACTGCAGTATGGTGACCCGGGTCAGGGTGTTTAGCAGAGACCTTATCAGGCACCCCCTGCTTTATATGCTCCACCAGTTGGGGGCAGAGGTCAGGACCGAGGTAGAGGTCAGGACCGAGGCAGAGGACAGTTCAGAGGTAGGGGTTAGGGTGGCCAGGCACAGCAGTTTAGACTTCCACCTGTTGTTCAGCCGCCACAGATTTTACCTCCACCGCTCTTGCCTTTTCCTCCACCGCCACGTCAGTTACCGCCTCCACCTGCTCAGTATCAGGCACGTGTATTTGCCACCAGAGAGGAGGCCGAGGCTGCAGGTACTGTAGTTACTGGTACTTTAACGGTTTTGGGCCATTCGGCCTTTGTTTTATTTGATTCTGGAGCTAGCCACTCTTTTATTTCTTCTGCATTTGTTGAGTCGGCTATGCTTGAGTCTGCACCGTTAGGGTTTGAGATGCGTGTTTCGACCCCAGTGGGGAAGTTTGTTATTGCTGATAGCATGATTAGCACAGATGATTTGTGTTTTATGGGTTGTTGCTTGCATGCTACTTTGATTATTATGCCTATGACTGACTTTGATGTGATTTTGGGTATGGATTGGCTATCAGCTAATCGTGCCAACATTGATTGTACTGAGAGAGTTGTTGATTTTATGAGTCCATGTGGGACCAGTGTACGTTTTCGTGGGACTAGTAGTAGCTTAGCACCCACTTTGATATCGATGTTAGAAGCTAGTATGCTTCTAAGTGATGGAGCCTTGGGCTATATAGCTAGTGTGGTTGACACTTCTATACCAGAGGCTAGTCTGAGTTCAGTGCCTATAGTGAGGGATTTCATTGATGTCTTCCCTGATGAGTTACCCGGTTTGCCACCAGTGAGACAGTTTGATTTTCAGATTGAGGTTGCTCCTGGGACAGCTCCATTGTCCAAAGCACCCTATCGTATGGCACCGGCTGAGTTGAAAGAACTCCAGAGCTAGTTACAGGGACTTTTAGACTTGGGGTTTATACGCCCAAGTGTTTCGCCGTGGGGAGCTCCGGTATTGTTTGTGAAGAAGAAAGACGGTTCTATGCGTTTATGCATTGATTATAGAGAGTTGAACCGTGTTACGGTGAAGAACAAGTATCCTTTGCCCAGGATAGAAGACTTGTTTGATCAGTTAAGGGGAGCCACTATCTTTTCGAAGATAGATTTGAGATCTGGCTATCATCAGTTAAGGATTCGGGATGAGGATATTCCCAAGACTGCATTCAGGACGCGTTATAGACATTATGAGTTTGTAGTTATGTCCTTTGGCTTGACTAACGCGCCTGCAGCTTTTATGGACCTTATGCACACGGTGTTCAGGAGCTTTCTTGACTCTTTTGTGATTGTATTCATTGATGATATCTTGGTTTATTCCAAGACAGAGGAGTTGCACGCTATACACCTTCGAGAGGTTCTGACAGTACTATGAGATCAGAGATTGTATGCCAAGTTCTCTAAGTGTGAGTTTTGGCTGAGGGAAGTGGCATTTTTAGGTCACGTAGTATCGAGTAGAGGAGTATTTGTTGATCCCTCTAAGATTGAGGCAGTTACTAATTGGCCTAGACCGACGAGTGTGGCTGATATTCGCAGTTTTCTGGGACTTGTAGGTTATTATAGACGGTTTGTGCAAGATTTCTCCAAGATTGCTTCAGCTTTGACACATTTGACCCGGAAGGGGGTTGATTTTGTATGGTCTGAGGATTGTGAGAGGAGCTTTGAAGAGCTCAAGAAGAGGCTTGTGACAGCACCTATTCTAGTGTCGACTGATAGGACTGGTGGTCTGACTGTGTATACAAATGCTTCCCACAGAGGTTTGGGATGTGTGTTGATGCAGCACGGGAAAGTGATAGCCTATGCTTCTCGTCAGTTGAAGGAGCATGAGAAGAAATATCCGACTCATGATTTAGAGTTGGCAGCTGTTGTTCATGCATTGAAAATATGGAGGCATTATTTGTACGGTGAGAAGATTCTGATATTTACTGACCATAAGAGTCTCAAATATTTCTTCACTCAGAAGGAATTGAATATGAGACAGCGGAGATGGTTAGAGCTTGTTAAGGATTATGACTGTGACATTCAGTATCATCCTGGGAAAGCCAATGTAGTGGCTGACGCGCTCAATAGGAAATCTTCTCATTCTTCAACTTTGTCAGCCTTACCTTCGAGATTGAGGTGGGCTATGGAACGAGCTGAGATAGCATTGCTTACTGCCGAGGTCATTGTGAGTCTGGCTAGTTTGACAGTGGGGCCTACTTTGAGGCAGGGGATGATTGATGCACAGAGGGGAGAGGTTCATTTGCAGGCCGGTTTTAGAGAGGCTGAGTCAGATATTCCTAGTCATTTTACCTTCTCTACAGACAGTGCTCTGATGTATCGTAAGAGGCTATGTGTGCCTTTAGGATCGACTTTTAGAAGGGAACTGTTGGAGGAGGCTCACAGTTCTATGTTCTCTATACATCCGGGTAGTACGAAGATGTACAGGGACCTGAGAGAGCATTATTGGTGGCCTGGGATGAAGTTTGAGATAGCGGACTTTGTTAGTAGATGTTTGACTTGTCAGCAAGTCAAGGCTTTGAGGAAGAGTCCATCGGGTTTACTTAACCCTCTGAGTGTGCCAGAATGGAAATGGGAGGAGATTTCCATCAACTTTAACAGTGGGTTTGCCGAGGACGCCCAAGGGTTATGATACCATTTGGGTGATTGTAGACCGTTTGACGAAGACCGCGCACTTTATACCTGGGAGGATCACCTACCCAGTGGAGACATGGGCACAGTTGTATTTACGGGAGATTGTTAGATTACATGGTGTGCCTGTGAGGATAGTATCAGATTGGGACACTCGTTTTGTCTCGATGTTTTGGTAGAGCTTGCATTCAGCCATGGGTACAGGCTTGGATTTTAGCACAGCTTTTCACCCTCAGACAGATGGTCAGACCGAGAGAGTTAACCAGATTCTGGAGGATATGTTGAGGGCTTGTGTTCTTGATTTTGGAGGTAGTTGGGATTCTCAATTGTACTTGGTAGAGTTTGCTTATAATAACAGCTACCAGGCTACCATTGAGATGGCACCTTTTGAGGCACTTTATGGTAGAAAGTGTCGATCTCCAGCTCACTGGGATGAGGTTGGAGAGAGAAGGCTTTTGGGACCCGAGTTGTTACAGTTGACTAGTCAGTCGATTGACTTGATCAGAGAGAGGATGAGGGTTGCCCGGAAGCGCAGCAAGAGTTATGCGGACAAACGACGTAGTCCACTTGAGTTTTCAGTAGGGGACCACGTGTTTTTGAAGGTAGCACCTATGAAAGGTGTTATGAGATTTGGGAAGAAGGGTAAGCTGAGTCCTAGGTTCATTGGCCCTTTTGAGGTACTTGATCGTGTAGGAGCAGTGGCTTACCGATTGGCTTTACCACCTTCTTTATCGGCAGTTCATAATGTATTCCATGTATCGATGCTTGAAGTACATGGCGATCCTTCTCACGTGATTGATCACGAGCCGATAGTTTTGGATGCTAGTATGTCTTATGAGGAGACACCGGTTGAGATTTTAGCATTCGAGCAAAAGGTGTTGAGAAACAAAACGATTCGCTTGGTTAAGGTTCTTTGGAGGAACCAATTGTCTGAAGAAGCTACGTGGGAGCGTGAGGATGATATGCGGGCAAAGTATCCTCAGCTTTTCACTTAGTGAGTTTACTTTTCGGGGAAGAAAAGCCTTTTTAGGAGGGTTGACTGTAACGTCCCGTTATTTTGTAATAAAAAAAAACTTTTATTTATTTTATTTAATTTAAGTAATTAAAGTTCATTTATTTATTATTAAATTAGAATTTAGTAATTTATTTCATTTTAATTCATTTTAATGGCTTTATTTATTTTAATACGTTTTAATGGTATTAATAATTATTAACGGGCCAATTAATAATTATTAATCACCATTGGGGTAGTTTGAGATGTTCGGGATTCGTTTTTAAGCCAAAAGTCATAAAAGGGCAAAGTTGTAATTACCCAATTTGCAAAATATCTAAAATTACTATTTGAGCTTCTTCTTTAAATGAGATGTTGACTTCAAAAATTGACCAAATTGCTCATTCTTTCCTCCTCCTTTGCCGTGAGCATCAAAGAAGAAAAGAGAGTTTTTGGTTTTTGTTCGTTTCTTGCCGGATCGACTTGATTCTCGTTCCATTGGAAAGGTATCGGTCCTACGATTCTTTTCCATCTACCCTTCGTACTTGCCGCTCGTGTTTCACGGAGTTCTCGGTAAGTAAAGCTTGAAACCCTAAGCTCCAAATAGTGTTTTAATGGAGTTTTACTTGTTTTCTTTCGATTTCTTGCCGTGGAACTCGGTGTTTGTCAATTCGGGAGTAGTTTTAAGTGTTTTTGGAAACTATCCCATAACCCTAAAACCGCGTTTCAGTCGAAACCCTTTCCGTTTGAAATTTACCCTTTTGGGATTGAAAATGGGTTAGAAATTAATGAATGAATGTTTATTTAAACTCAATTTGGGAAAGGGCTTATTGTTCGAAAACCCTAATCATCGATACCCATTGAAATCGGGATTATCGAATTTGCTTAAAACCAACTCGAAATGTATTTAATTTGCCAAAAAGCCGGAAAACCAAACCCGAGACCCAATTTTTGATGAGAGGGCCGAGGGGCTCAAAGGGGAAATTTGGTGGATTTTCGTCTTTTTTCTTGTTTAGTCGTTGTTTAATCGATAGTTGGTAAAGTTATTGATTTTTACGATATAACTTAATTGTAGGTGTTTTCGAACTGCGTGGTTGATTGCTCTTCCGGTGTTTAGGAGCAAGTCTTCACTTTTATAAGGTGAGAATAGTTAGTATTTAAAGTAGTTATAGAAAGCAAATGAGTGTGAAGGTTTGTAGAAACCGAAACTAAGATTAGAATCCGAATCTAAGATTAGAGGGTTGTGAGTTAGTGCCCTTAGGATTAGAAGTTAAAAGATCCAAGTTTGTTTTTAGAACGGTTGATAGAACCTCGGATCATCGGAAGTTTAGAATCCTTGAGACTATAGATTAATCGTTTAAATTATAATTGTACTTGTTTTATTGATATCGGAGTTCGATCGTCATATCGTTCGTCCGAGATTCTTATATATTTTACTTTAAGTCATTTACTTATGTTCTTTACTTTATGCCATTTACTTTATGTTTGTGATGGTTATCTTAATTACGCACTTTATTTATTTACGCTATAAAACATCATATTGCATCATACCATATCGCACATTGAAAATAAGTGTGAAAGTGAGAAAGAATGATTGGGGGAACGATGGGTCCTACGGGATATACCACGTTACCATCATTGAAAGAAAAGAGAAAGTGAGAAATAAATGATTGGGGGAACGATGGGTCCTACGGGATATACCACGTTACCATCATTGAAAGAAAAGAGAAAGTGAGAAAGAAAAGGAGGGTGAATGAACGATGGATCCTACGGGATAGACCACGTTACCTCCTCATGCATAAGGGCGTATGCGAATCCTACAGGATGCTCTAATGCATTCATACATATGATCGATGAAAGAGAGAATTGAGATGTTTGATATGATGCAAAGTTTATTTACTTCTATTACTTATGTCATAATATTGTTGATGGATGAGTATTGACTATGATTTTAGCAATATCATCTTTAGAAAGTATAAAATGAATTTACCTAGAGTTTGGAGAACTTTAGGAGTAGAATGTGTCAGTTTTTTTTTAACACAAATCGAAATGCGAGTTTGAGGTCTATCTTTACTTTTTATGCTTATTATTCTCACTGGGCTTAGTTTGTTAGCTCATGATATTACAACCAATTTCAGGTAATGCCTTGGCTAGAGGTCGAGGGAGAGGAGGTGGTGCTGCGTGATCGAGGGATGCTGACCTCGAGATGGACATTTTTGTTGTAAAGTCTATGTCTTGATTTTGATAAATTTTAAAACTTTGATGTTGTATTTAGCTCATAAGAGCTTTTATCGATGCTTTTATGATATATATATTTGAACTCCTGATTTGGGACTTAAAGTCCATGAGATTTGATTAGATTTGAAAATTAGGATGTAAACAGGTTTTCGGCATGCCAATTTTCAAACAAAACCACGCAAATTTTCTTAAAATAAAGACTTCCGCTGTTTTCTCTGATTTTAATTTATTTAAAAGTGACGGGTCGTCACAAGACATATTAGCATTCAAAACTACCGGCTCATAATCAATCACGTGGGACGAATCTATCATGTATTTCCGAAGCATCATGTAACGTCCCGTTAATTTTGAAGTGAATTTTTTTTATTTAATATGTTATTTATTTATTTATTTCAATTAAAGTATTTAGTTTAATTATTATTTTTTGTAATTTAGAAATTAGTAGTTAATTTCGCCCGAAATTCTTTTTAATCGTTTGAATACTTTAAATTCGCTTCGGTGACATTAATAATTATTAATAGGCCAATTAATAATTATTAATCACCTTTAGATTAATTTAAGAGCTTCGAGTTTCTATTTATAAGTCAAAAGTCATAAAAGGACGCAACCGTCATTTCTAAAATTCCTAAAATATCAATTCACTATTCATATTCTTCTTTAAATTGCCTTTGATAAAAAAGATTGACCATTCTTCTCATTTCTTCCTCTCAAAACCGTGGGCATCATAGGGGGAAGGGGATTCTTCGGGTTTCGTTCGTTTCTCGACGGATCGACTCGATTTCGGTTACATCGGAAAGGCCTCGGTCCTAGGATTCTTCTCCACCTAGCTATCGTGCTTTCAATCCGTGTTCTATGGACTTCTCGATAAGTTAAAGTTCAAACCCTAAGCTCCAAATAGTGTTTTAATGGAGTTTTCATTTTGATTCTTCGATTTCTTGCCGAGGAACTCAATGATTTTAAGTACGTGAGTTGTTTTTAGTGATTTTGACAAATTTCCCTAAACCCTAAAACCGAGTTTTAGTCAAAGCCCTTCCTGTTTGAATTTTACATCGTGGGGGCTGTTTTGGGGTTTACTTTTATTGATATATTGTTTATTGTAATTAAATTCGGGAAATCGATAATTGTCCAAAAACCCGAATCATCGATACCTATTGAAATCGGGAACTTCGAAAATACTAAAAACCAACTCGAAACACCTCTAAAGTGCCTAAAAGCCGAAAAACCGAACCCGAAACCCATTTTTCTTTGAGGGGCCTAGAGCACCCTTAGGGTTTTTCTGGGGTAGTTCGTCGTTTTGAGCTTTTAGATGTTAATTGATCGATTTTTGATTTATTAGTGATCGTTAGATATACTTTTAATTGTAGGTGTTTCAGATCGTTGATTGATCGTGCTTCGGAGACTTGGAGCAAAACTTTTGGCTAAGGTGAGAATAAATAGGATTTAAAGTAGTTTTAGAAACCGAATAAGTTGAACAGTTTGTAGAATCGGAAGTTGAGATTAAGATTCGATTCTAAGAGTAAAAGAAAGTGAGCTAGTGCCCTTAGGATTAGGAGCTAGTTCTTTGAGTGAAAACTTTGGAGTTTCTCGAGGGAACGTTGACTTTTGAAAGTTCTAAGTTAGAATCGTTCCAGAGATTAAATGGATCATTGGAAGTTAAAAGATCCGAACTTTTAGATAGAATGGTTAAAGGAATTCGAAAATAGAATTTTGGATTTTAGTTGGAACTTTAGAATCTTGTAAGTGTAGATTACTTATTTAAGATAAGATCTACTTTATTAAAAGTATCGAAAGTTCGATCTACTTATTGTTCTTCCGGAATTCCTATCTTTTTACTTTATGCATAACGACATCTATGATCCTTTTACTTATGTCCTTTACTTTATACCCTTTACTTTATGCTCCATTCATATTTTACGTTTATTTACTTTTGCGAGCATACCATAACATCTCGCACCATAACATCTCACATCATTGAAAAAGAAAAGAAGGGAGAATGTTGGACCCTACGGGGAATGTCTGAATCACCTTCAGAGAAAAAGAAAAGAAAGTGAGAAAGAAAAGAAGGGAGAATGTTGGACCCTACGGGGAATGTCCGCATCACCTTCAGAGAAAAAGAAAAGAAAAAGAGAAAGAAAAGAAAGGAGAATGGTGGACCCTAAGGGGAATGTCCTCATCACCTTCTTCATTCATAAGGTGAATGTGGATCCGATGGGAGTCTCCATTACCTTCATGCATAAAAGGTGAATGCGAATCCTACGGGATGTCTTCATTACCTTCATGCATATTATCGATGGAAATACATCATGGAGAAAGAAATGAGATGTTATATTTTGTAACGTCCCGTTATTTTGTGATAAAAAAAAAACTTTTATTTATTTTATTTCAATTTGAGTAATTAAAATTCATTTATTTATTATTAAATTAGAATATAGTAATTTATTTCATTTTAATTCATTTTAATGGCTTTATTTATTTAAATACGTTTTAATGGTATTAATAATTATTAACAGGCCAATTAATAATTATTAATCACCATTGGGATAGTTTGAGATGTTCGGGATTCGTTTTAAGCCAAAAGTCATAAAAGGGCAAAGTTGTAATTACCCAATTTGCAAAATATCTAAAATTACTATTTGACTATCTTCTTTAAATGAGCTCATTGACCACAATTGACCAAAAATCTTCTCATTTCTCTCCTCCTTTGCCGTGAGCTTCAACGAAGAAAAGGGAGGATTTTGATTTTGTTCGTTTCTTGCCCGATCGACTTGATTCCGGGTCCATTGGAAAGGTATCGGTCGTACGAGTCTTTCCCACCTAGCCTTCGTCCGTTTCTCTCGAGATCCGAGGAGTTCTCGGTAAGAATCTCTTGAAACCCTAAGCTCCAAATAGTGTTTTAATGGAGTTTTACTTGTTTTCTTTCGATTTCTTGCCGTGAAACTCAGGTGTTTGTCAATTCGGGAGTAGTTTTACGTGTTTTTGGAAACTATTCCATAACCCTAAAACCGAGTTTCAGTCGAAACCCTTTCCGTTTGAAATTTACCCTTTTGGGATTGAAAATGGGTTAGAAATTAATGAATGAATGTTTATTTAAATTCAATTCGGGAAAGGGAGTAATGTTCAAAAACCCTATTCATCGATACCCATTGAAATCGGGATTATCGAATTTGCTTAAAACCAACTCAAAACGTATTTAAATTGCCAAAATGCCGAAAAAACCAAACCCGATACCTCATTTTGATGAGAGGGCCGAGAGCCTCTTATGGGGGGTTTGTTGAGTTTTTCGTCGTTTTGTATGTTTGGTCGTTGTTTAATTGTTGGTTGGTATTTTATTAATTTTCGGGATATTAATCCTTTTGTAGATGTTTTTGAACCGTTTGTTTGATCGCTCTTCCGGTGCTTAGGAGCGAAGTCTTCACTTTTAATTAAGGTGAGAATGATTAGAATTTAAAGTAACTATAGAAATCGAATAAGTACGATGATTTGTAGAATCAGAAACTAAGATTAGAATCCAACCTAAGGTTAGAGGATGTGAGATAGTGCCTTAGGATTTGAAGTTAATCCTTTAGGCAAGAAACTTAGAATTTCTCGTTGAAAACCTCGAATCTTAGAAGATTCTAAGTTAGATTAGTTTCGGAGTTTAGAATCCTTGAAAGTTTAGGTTAATCGTTATATTTTGACCTTTACTTTTATTATTGTTAACGGAATTTCGATTTACGAATCGTTATGCCTTGATTCCTATCTATTTTTACTTTATGTCTTACTTTATGCCGCTTTACTTTATGCTTGTTTCGGTTATTTAATAATCGTACTTTACTTTATTTATTTTTACAAGCATATGCATAACATTTTGCACCATTATTTATTGTACCATAACATCTCGCACCATTGAAAAGAGAAAAGAAAAGAATGAAAGGAACGGTGGATGAGTGGATACCCACGTTACCTTCATGCATAAGGAATGGTGGATGAGTGGATACCCACATTACCTTCATACATAAGGTTGAATGGTGGATGAAATGCGAAAATCCACATTACCTTCATTACATGCTTAAATGGCGAATGCGTATCCTATGGGATGTACTCATTACTTTTATGCATATGATAGACGAGAAAGAGAGTCGAGATGTTATATTTTATGCAAAGTCATTTACTTTTATTACTTTATGTTATAACAAGTTATTGGATGAACAATTAGACTATGTGTGCTAATTAGTATCATCATTTGGAGAATATGGAATAGAATTACCTAGAGTTTGGAGAACTTTAGGAGTAGATTGTGTCAGTTAATTGGACACAAATCGAAATGCGAGTTTGAGGTCTATCTTTACTTTTTATGCTTATTATTCTCACTGGGCTTAGTTTGTTAGCTCATGATATTACAACCAATTTCAGGTAATGCCTTGGATAGAGGCCGTGGACTGGGAGATGGTGCTGCGTGATCGAGGGATGCTGGCCTCGAGATGGACTTGTCATTGTATAGTTTATGTATCACTTTTATGAATTTCAAAGACTTTAATGTTGTATTTTGGCTCATAAGAGCTTCTGGATGATGTTTTTATGATATTATATATTTGAACTCCTGATTTGGACTTAAAGTCCATGAGATTTGACTAGATTTGAAAATTAGGTTGTAAACAGGTTTTCGGCATGCCAATTTTCAAACAAAACCACGCCAATTTTTCGTAAATTAAAAGACTTCCGCTGTCTTCTCTGAATTTAATTTATTTAAAAGTGACGGGTCGTCACATATTTATGCAAAGTTTATTTACTTTTTCTTATATGTGTTTTTAACTAGTTAATGGATGAGAATTAGACTACGTGTGCTAGTATTATCATCCTATAGAGATTATGATTATGAAAGTTAGTTTTCTAAGAGTTTAGAGGACTATAGAAAAGATTATGTAAGACGTACATTTCTAGAGAGAAAAGAAATGAAATTGATGTATAGCCAAGTGCTATAACAAAAAGGAATGATATTAAATTGGATAATGAGAGAATACAAGGGCGTATTGAACCTTGTATAATCATTATGTGACACATATGTAAGAGAATTAGTTTCTCAATAAATTACGTATGTAAGAGAACTAGTTTCTCATTAAATTGGGAGATCTCATTTTGGGAGAATCAGATTTGACGTAAACCTTGTATATAGTGCAAGGTATATAAAGAAAATGAGATATAAATGCAATATGCATTACGAAACCATACACAGAAATGCTTGGAATGTAGTTCCACAATTACATTGGGGAATTGGTAAGTAAAAGTGGAACACTTGAAATAAAACTCTTTGAATGGATGGATAGCAAAGAGTAAGTATGTTCTTGGACACGAATCCGGATACGGGATTGGGGTCTAACTTTACTTTTTATTCTGTTTATTCTCACTGGGCTTAAGTTGTTAGCTCATGATATTACAACATTTCAGGTGTTCGGGTCAGGAGAGAGGAGCTGGTGCGGCTTGATCGAGAGGATGATGATGCCGAGATGGACTAGATGTCATTGTAGACACCGTATTTGGTCCGGCCTATATAATTAAATTATTTATTTTAACAAATTATTTAATTCAATTTATAATCATAATAAAATCTAAAATCTTATATCATAATGAATTACTACAATTTACTCCAATTGAAACTAGTAGAACTGTGGTGTATAAAAAGTCACCCCTAAATAATTGTTGTTTTCAAAACCACCCTAATTAATTTGATATTTTGTTTTAGTTCATATTAATTATTTTATTTAATTAATCATAATAAAAACTGAAATGTTAAAATTTATGGTTAAGTTCAAATTAAAGTCTAATTTATACCTTACTATTAAACTATTATTTATTTTATTGAAATAATAATAATTAAAATGATAAATCGGTTAAAAATAATTATAATATTTTATTCCTCAATTTAAACAAAAAACAAACAATAATTACAAAGAATTAGATAATTCAATTTCAATGTTTCCCAATTTCCATCAATTTAACCCAAATGAGTTATTATTTTATCACCATTAGTTATTTTGACTTACATAAATAAAAACCGAAATTTATGCTTTATTAACTCAATAATTTTATAATTAATCAATAAAATACATTAATCATAATTTTACACATCTTCCAAATTTCTAAAATTACCACAATAATTTTTCCCATCCTTGAAGGGTCAATTACAAATAAAATAACCCAAGGAAATTTGAAAAGACAAAGGTAAATAGAAATCTCTAGAACTAATATGTAAAGTTGGTAATTCATGGCCATTGATTTTTCTTGGTTAACAAGTTTAAATCTAGGCCGTTGATTTGAACTTGCCTCTTTCACTATAAATAGATGATCTCCCCTTCATGACAAGGCATCCAAAAAATTCACCAAGTGAGAGCTTGAGTGATAAAGAAAGAGTGAGGGGAAGAAAAGAATTTTCATGAAGAAGCAATAACAACAATAATAGCATTGTGGTTAGATCTTTATTCTCTTTCATGTTTTGAGTTCCAACACTCATCATAATCATCTTTTTCTTTCTTCTTTCATTTTAAATAGAAATTTAAATAATTATTATTATCATTTGAATAAAGAAACATGTTATGAAAAATTGTTGAAATAAAAAAATATACTTTTGCTAACTAATATTATTTTTCTTTTATTATTACCATTACTATTTATTTTATATTATATATTACCATTACTCTTAATATTTTTATCATATAATTATTATTATTCATTACTAACTTCACCTAATCAATAGTGGGGTAATTATTTCTATGTTAAATTTACAAATAAATAATAATAATTTTTCATTTCACATTAAAATATAAATAACTTTTCTTCTTAAATTTTAGATATTACCAAATAATTATACAAAAAAAGTGTGTCTTTGTGGAATTACTAATTCCCTCATAAATCACACAATTTTTTCTCAAAATAATAACATTAGTTTAGACTAAAATGTTACTACTTATATTTTATATTATGATTGCAACTATTATTATTATTGATAATGTTGTAATGATTTTGATTATTACTACTATTTTATTAGTAAATTCATTTCATTAGTAATGCAATAATTATTGTTTTTAATAACTTATTAAAAAAAAGACAACACACATGATTAATAAATTTGGGTAGGTGGTAAAATCTTTGAAACCACATATATCATGAGCCCTATGAATTCGTAATTAATATATATATTTTTGGTGAATTAAATATCTATGAGATCAAACCTTATTTGAATATTTTTCATTTCCATTTTAAATAAAGAAGTATATTTGGATTAATTTTAAAAATTAAATAACAACTCGTTGGTCAAATAACACATTTTTATATATTGATATGAACTAATTATTTCCTAACAACTAAAATAATAAACATATTTTTTCTTCTTTTATATAAATTGAAATAAATCACTTTTTTTGATAAAATAAAAAAGCTATTGTTTTAAAATAAAAAATAATTTGCTATACATGAAATAAAATACTCAAGAAATAAACATAATTTATTTGTGGAACTTAGTTCCCTCATTAGACATGAAAGTTACTTTTTTTTACATACAAAATAATTATTTTATTAATAAATAAAAATAAAATTGACTTTTCAAAAACAATCCTATGACGGATTTGAGAACGTCAAACTTCTCAATTTCTTGAGGAATAAGACTTTTTTTAAAAATAAAATATTATTATTATCATTATTATTATTATTATTATTATTATTCTTATTATTATTATTATTATCATTTTTATCATTATTATTTTTTTTATTATTATTATTATTATTATTATCATCATCTTATTATTATTATTATTATTATTATTACTATTATTATTATTATTATTATTATCATTATCCTTATTATTATTATTATTATCGTCATTATTATTATTTTTATCGTTATTAATTCAATTAATGGATAATAGCTCCACTCATTTTACTCTTTAAACTTGCTCTATTTTTAGAGTTAAGAAAAGGTTGAATGAGACATTTATTTAAAAAATAATCAAATCAATATTAAAATTAAAAATAAATAAATTAAAGGACCAATTTTTAAAATTATTTAAGATAACATGAAATAAACTTGGCAACCGTTTTTACGGGTGTTGTAGGGTGCTAATACCTTCCTTACACACAACCGACCTCCGAACCCGTATTATAAATATTCTCGCAGACCATTTTAATTATTAATTTAGGTGACCAATCACACCTTAACCATGGTTGGTGGCGACTCTCATATTTATTTCTAAAAGACCCTCGTAAACTGATGTTCTGACGACCCGTCACTTTTAAATAAATTAAATTCAGAGAAAACAGCGGAAGTCTTTTAATTTACGAAAAATTGGCGTGGTTTTGTTTGAAAATTGGCATGCCGAAAACCTGTTTACATCCTAATTTTCAAATCTAACAAAATCTCATGGACTTTAAGTCCAAATCAGGAGTTCAAGTATATAATATCATAAAACATCAACATTAGGCTCTTAGGAGACAAATACAAAATACAATTTCTTAAAGTTCATCAAAATAAGACATAAATTTTACAAATCCATTAGTCCATCTCGAGGTCAGCATCCCTCGATCACGCAAAGACCACCTCCTCCTCCTCCTCGACCTCTAGCCAAGGCATTACCTGAAATTGGTTGTAATATCATGAGCTAACAAACTAAGCCCAGTGAGAATAATAAGTATAAAAAGTAAAGATAGACCTCAAACTCACATTTTGATTTGTGTCCCAATAAACCGACACAACTCACTCCTAAAGTCCTCTAAACTCTAGGTAAAAGTATTTTATACTTTCTAAGGATGATATTGCTAATAATAGTAGCCAATACTCATCCATTAACATCATTATAATGTAAATAAGTAAAATAAACACACTTTGCACAACATACAACTTCTCAATTCTCTCCTGCATCTATCATAACCATGAATGCATGAGAGCATCCCGTAGGATTCGCAATTGCCCTTTTTATGCGTGAATGAAGGTAATGAGTACATCCCGTAGGATTACCATTCAACCTTATGCATGAGGAAGTAATGCGTCACCCGTAGGTTACCATTTAACTCCCTATGCATGAAGAAGTAATGCGTACAGCCTGTAGGTTACCATTTAACTTCTTTTCTTTCACATTCTTTCTTTTCTCTGAAGGTGATGTGAACTCCACGTAGGGTTCATCCATCTTCCTTCTTTTCTCATTCACTTTCTTTTCTTTTCACTTTCATTCTTTTTCACTTTCATTCTTTTTCATGAATGTTGCGAGAATGGTATGATGCAATATGATATGCATATGCTTGCATATCCTTATAAAAGTAAATAAGTAAAGTGCGAAATTAAAGTAATCGTAAACAAGCATAAAGTAAAGGTGTAAAGTAAAGGACAAAATGTAAAAAACATAAGATAAAAGTAGATAGGCATCTCGGATGAACGATATATCGATCGAACTCCGGTATCAAATAATAAAATTAGAAACATAACTTAAACGATTAACCTATGCCCTCCGGATTCTAAACTTCCAAATAATCCGAGGTTCTATTAACCGTTTTAATTACAAGTTGGATCTTTAACTTCCAATGATCCAAACTTAGTTTCACATCGAACCTAACTTAGAATCTTCTATGATTCAAGTCTTTCCTTGAGAATTTCTACGTTCTCACTTAAAGGATTAACTCTTAATCCTAAGGGCACTAACTCACAACCCTCTAATCTTAGGTTCGGATTCTAATCTTAGTTTCAAACTCTTCAAACCTTCATACTTGTCCGCTTTCTATAGTTACTTTAAATACTAACTATTCTCACCTTAGTTAAAAGATGACGTTGCTCCTAAGTCCGAAGGAGCGATCAACCACGAGGTTCAAAAACACCTACAAACGAATTATATCGTAACAATCAATAACTGTACCAACTATCGATCAAACAACTACTAAACATACAAAGCAACAAAAAACCCAACAAATCCCACAAAGAGGCCCACGGCCCTAACATCAAAATTGGGTCTCGGGTTTGGTTTTTCGGCTTTTTGGCATTTTAAATACATTTCGAGTTGGTTTTAATCAAATTCAATAATCCCGATTTCAATGGGTATCGATAATTAGGGTTTTTGAACATTAATCCCTTTCCCGAATTGAATTTAAATAAACATTTATACAAGAATCTCTAACCCAAATTCAATCCCAAAAGAGAAATTTTCAAACGGGAAGGGTTTCGACTGAAACTCGGTTTTAGGGTTATGAAATAGTTTCCAAAAACACGTAAAACTACTCCCGAATTGACAAACACCGAGTTTCACGGCAAGAAATCGAAAGAAAACAATGAAAACTCCATTAAAACACTATTTGGAGCTTAGGGTTTGAAACTTTACTTACCGAGAACTCCTAGGATCTCGAGAGAAACGGACGATGGGTAGATGGGAAATGATGCTTGACCCGAGGGCTTTCCGAAATATCCAAGCTCGAGTCGATCCGACAAGAAACGAACAAAAACGAATTTTTCTTTTCTTCTTCTTGGAGCTCACAGTTTTGGAGGATAACAATGAGCAAAATTTGGTCAACTTTGAGTCAAAGGAGAATTTAAAGAAGATAGTCAATAGTGATTTTAGATATTTTGCAAATTGGGTAATTACGATTTTGCCCTTTTTATGACTCTTGGCTTAAAAACGAATCCCGAACATCTCAAACTATCTCAATGGTGATTAATAATTATTAATTGGCCCGTTAATAATTATTAATACCATTTAAACGTATTTAAATAAATAAAGCCATTAAAAAGAATTAAAATGAAATAAATTACTAAATTCTAATTTAATAATAAATAAATGAATTCTAATTCTCAATTAAAATAAAATAAATAAAAGTTTTTTTTTTTAACACAAAATAACGGGACGTTACAGATGTGGTCACTCCGCGTCACGAAAATCTTATTGCAACAATGTCATTTAAAAGTTTCGGAACTTACCTTATCTTATTTTGTTTTGATTTCGGTCTTTGAGATGTAAATTTTTTTATAAGCTCTTAAGAGCTTTTCGTCTTAAGTTTTATGGTTATAATCTTCTTTTAATTTTGGAAAATGAATTGTATTTCCTTACTTTTAATTTCTCTGATTGTGAAAAATGTATACAGGTTGTGGATAGTCCAAGTTTTAAACATATCCACGCCAAATTTTATTAAATAATAAGTCTTCCGTTGTCAATCTGATTTTAAATTATTTAAAAAGAGTCGGGTCGTCACAATTGGTATCAGAGCCTTAGGGTTCTATAGACTACATGCGATGCATGTTTGTTTTCATGTTTTGTTTTAAGTCCACTCTTTAGTCATCATCTAAGATCAGCGGCACCAGGTATGCTTAGAACCTTATTCTCAAGCTTTAAATTCTTTAATAGTATTAAAGTTATGAGAATGTTGTTTATTTGTAAATGTGATAGTTCACATCCTCGTAAAAACCACTATGTGGTGATGTTTAGGTAATAATTATTGATAAATAATTATTAATTATTTAGGTAATATGTTTACCTGAATGGAAATTAATAATTAACATTTATTATTAATTTTAAATAACAATGATTATTTAAAAGGATAATAGTAAATAACATATTTATTATTAATTTAAATAATGTCGATCATTTAAATAGGAAATAATAAATATTTATTAATAATATACAAAATCGGAATATGATATTTTATTTGAATAATTGATTTATTGAAATAAATATCAAGAGTTAATAAATAAGATTTATTAATAAGGAAGTATCTAGAATTGAATTAGTGAATTCAATAGAATTTTGGTTCAAATTATTTGAATACCAAAATCAGCACATATATGATATTTTAGGAAATAATTATTGAATTATTTTGTCTAAAATAAATATATAAAAGAATGTTTAACCAAAGACAAATTAAAACAAAGAAAAATTAGTTTTTCTTATTGATTTTATGCACATAAAATCGGCACGTAAGATAAATAAGAAATAAAATTTGATTTTATTCTTGGCATTTATCTTGTATTTATTTTGATAGTATTTCCTAATTCAATTGGAAAATTGTTTTGTGTATAAATACAAACGTCCTTGTTATTCATTCAAAAGCTTCTAATTTCAATTTTTGAAATTGAAAACCCTTCTTTTTCCTATTTTCTTCGTAACCGATTTTACAAAAGTCTAAAAGGAAGAAAATAATTTTCTTCCCAAAAACATAGTTTTCTAGTTTAGTTTAATTATCAATTTGTTTTTATTTCGAATTATGTAATAACTATTGGTTCTCATTTCGCATGAACCAGGGAATATTTTAAATAAGAGTTATTTAGGTAGATATTCCTTTATAATTTTATTACAAAGTTCCAAAGTGTGATTGGATGGTTATTCAAAATACCTAGTATAAAAAAAATTAATTCCAAAACCAAATTCTAAACTCCGAAATATCTAAATAAGTTATAAAGGTTTAAAAAATGTTTAAATACTTAAGTCTAAAATTACTTAAATAAGTTAGAGGGATTAATCTCTTAAAGATGGTTCTCAAGAAATTTGAGATGATAACCATATAAATCCATGAACTTATGGGATAAGTAAAATTGAATATCTTTGATTTATCAAAGACAACTAGACTTAAATATCACTAAAGTTGGACATTTAGATGTTAGAACTTAAGTGACAAGCAAACATTATATCGATTTCTTATATTCCAAAAATTCAGTTATTTAAAAGGATGTTTTAAAGGAGTATTAACTGATATGAAATAAAGAAAATAGAAATTGAAAAGGAATAATTAGTGGATAATTGAATTCACAAGTTATTTAAAAAAAGTTCAGTAAATCAGTGATACTGAAAGCTTTAAACCTTACTTAAGATAGACTAGAATTACAATAATTTTATTTCACAATAAAACAAGTAGTTATTTAAAAGTTTAAATAGTTAAACTACTTGTAGAACTTTATTTGAGTGGGAGCATCATAGCACGAACCAAACGGACTTTTAGAAGTCCAAGTGAAACTCATTGACTTCAAAATCAATGAATAAAGTTCAAAATAAGTGAAATAAAAATGGCATGAATTTTCAATAGTTGAGTTGAAAAGGGTCACTTATACTTATACATTATTTTTGAAAATAATAAAAAGTATAGAATTGTAATCATTAAACAAATGAAAGTAATGGAGAATTACTTTGTAGTGGGAGCTTAAGAATTTTGAGAATCCTAGAACCAATGTGACTAAAATAAAATTTACAAATAGTATGTTAGTGCACATAGATAAAATGGGAGATTTTATGAGTTGCACGGGCTCACATTCGAACATGAATTTACTTCCATGTAAGAATTCTACAGAAGACCTTTGCGAATCAAACATCAAATGAGTTAAGTATAAGTAAAATGAGTTTTTACTAACTAAACTCTAGATTCGCGTGATTACTAAGTTGTTAGTAAATGAAAGGTGGTTGAACATGATGGTTTCAAATCAATAGTTAATAGAGTTTATTTTAAGGCGATAAAATATGGAATCTATTACACTTAAGGAAACTAACATCAGACAAAAGAAATACATACTAAACAGATGAAAATGTTACTGATAAAGTATTAAAATGACTACCATGGCTAAGTAGTTGATAGTCATCCAGTTTGACTGGAATTACAAGTCAAATCTCCAAAGATCTAGGACTAGTGGGAGATTGTTAGGAATGATGTCCTAGAACTTGTAATTGTTTAATAATAATAATTTATTTCGAATAAATTAAATAAATAAATTAAGTTCTTTATATTATCTAGATTGATTCAATTGACGATATTAGGAATATATGGAAATATATAAATATCAAACATTCAAATAGTAAACCCTAAGTTACTCTTATGAAATCACGACTTAGTATGTGAGTCATACAAGAGGATTAAAGTGTTGATGAGTAACTTAAAAGTGTCTACAGTAAATGGATAACGTTTGGGAACCTTATCCTGGTAACAGTGTTGATAGCTTCGCATTTTGTTTATAGACAAATGATCTAATCCTGATCATTCATGTGGGAGACATGAAATGGAAGTATCATATGCAATGTTGATTGTATAAGACATGACCCCGATGTTCGATCAAATTTCACATTAGTACCTGTAACGCCTCGTTATTTTGAAGTGAATTTTTTTTTAATTTTTTTTTATTTTTGTTTATTTATTTTAATTAAAGTATTTAAGGTTAATTTAAAAGTAGTAATTTCGATTTTAGTAGTTAATTTCACCGGAACTTCTTTTTAATCGTTTTAATACTTTAATTTCGCTTCGGTGACATTAATAATTATTAATAGGCCAATTAATAATTATTAATCACCTTTAGATTAATTTAAGAGCTTCGGGTTTCGATTTAAAAGTCAAAAGTCATAAAAGGACGCAACCGTCATTTCTAATTTCTTAAAAATATCTGAAAACACTATTCCTTCATCTTTAAAATACCCATTTAACCAAAAGTTGACCAAACCTCTCATTTTTCTCTTCCAAGGCCGTGGCTTCAAGTGAGGGGGGAAGAATTTTTGGATTTTGTTTGATTCTCGACGGATCGACTTGATTTCGGTTGCATCGGAAAGGCCTCGGTCCTAGGATTCTTCTCCACCTAGCTATCGTGTTTTTCATCCGTGTTCTAAGAACTTCTCGGTAAGTTAAAGTTCAAACCCTAAGCTCCAAATAGTGTTTTAATGGAGTTTTCATTTTGATTCTTCGATTTCTTGCCGAGGAACTCGATGATTTTAAGTATGGGAGTTGTTTTAAGTGTTTTTGGCAACTTTCCCTAAACCCTAAAACCGAGTTTCAGTCGAAGCCCTTTCCGTTTGAATTTTACATCGTGGGGGTTGATTTGGGGTTTACTTTTATTGATATGATGTTTATTGAAATTAAATTCGGGAAATCGATTATTGTTCAAAAACCTGAATCATCGATACCCATTGAAATCGGGATCTTCAAAATTGCTTAAAATAAACTCAAAACACCTCTAAAGTGCCTAAAAGTCGGAAAATCGAATCCGAAACCCATTTTTCATTGAAGGGCCGAGAGCACCCTTTGGGTTTTCCGGGGATTTTCGTCGTTTTGAGCTTTTAGATGATAATTGATCGATGTATGATTTATTAATGATAGTTAGATATACTTTAAATTGTAGGTGTTTTGGATCGGCGATCGATCGTGCTATCGGAGACTTGGAGTGAAACTATTTGGCTAAGGTGAGAATAAATAGGATTTAAAGTAGATTTAGAAACCGAATAAATAGAATGGTTTGTAAAATAGGAAGTTGAGATTTAGATTCGAATCTAAAAAGAAAAGAAAGTGAGCTAGTGCCCTTAAGATTAGGAGCTAGTTCTTTGAGTAAAAACTTTGGAGTTTCTCGAGGGAACGTTGAACTTTTGAAAGTTCTAAGTTAGAATCGTTCAAGAAATTAACATGGATCATTGGAAGTTAAAGGATCCGAACTTTTAGATAGAATGGTTAAAGGAACTTGAAAATAGAACCTTGGATTTTATTTGGGAGTTTAGATCCTTGAAAGTGAAGATCATTTGTTTAAGATATGATCTTACTTTACTTTATGCTTGTTTCGGCTACTTTAATATTCACACTTTACGTTATTTACTTTTGCGAACGTATCATAACATCTCGCACCATAACATCTCGCATCATTGAAAAGAAAAGAAAATGAGAATGAAAACAAGGGGAGAATGTTAGACCCTAAAGGGAGTGTCCGCATCACCTTCAAAGAAAAAGAAAAGAAAGTGAGAAACAAAAGGAAGGTTGAATGGTGGATACTACGGGAAATGTCCACGTTACCTTCTTCATTCATAAGGTTGAATGGTGGATAATACGGAAAATATCCACGTTACCTTCATTCATGCATAAAGGCGAATGTGAATCCTACGGGATGTCTTCATTACCTTCATGCATATGATCGATGGAAATATATATCATGGATAGAGAATCGAGATGTTATATTTATGCAAAGTTTATTTACTTTTTCTGATATGTGTCTTAAGGAGTTAATGGATGAGATTTAGACTACGTGTGCTAGTATTATCATCCTATAGAGATTATGATTATGGAAGTTAGTTTTCTAGAGATTAAAAAACTATAGAAAGGATTATTTAAGACGTACTTTTCTAGAGAGAAAAGAAATGAAATTGATGTATAGCCAAGTGCTATAGAAAAAGGAATGAGATTGAATTGGATAATGAGAGAATACAAGGGTGTTTTGAACCTTGTATAACTATCATGTGATAAACATGTAAGAGAACTAGTTTCTCAATAAATTGGAAGATCTCGTAATTGGAGAATAAGATTTGATGTAAACCTTATGTATAGTATAAGGTATTAAAGAGAACAAGATTCAAATGTTATATACATATGTTATGAAACATATCCCCCTAATGGTTGGAAGATTGTTCCTCAAACATTTGGGAGAATTGGTAAGTAAAAGTGAAACATTGATGTAAAACCATTTTGGTGGTTGAAAGGTAAGAGAATGTGAGTTTCAATTGGACACAAATCCGGATGCGGGTTTGGGGTCTAACTTTACTTTTTATTTTGTTTATTCTCACTGGGCTTAAGTTGTTAGCTCATGATATTACAAACATTTCAGGTAATGTTTGGGGTCGTGGGAGAGGAGCTGGTGTGCGCTTGATCGAGAGAATGATGACACAGAGATGGACTAGACATTCTTTAAAAGACCATGGTCTCATTTTGTTAATTTGTATCTTATATTATGTAAATTTGTATATAGCTCTTTAGAGCTTTTGATTTCACTTTTATGATAAACATCTCTTTAAACTCCTGATTAGGAACTTGAAGTTCCTTGTGTTTTTCATTAGATTTTGAAATTAAGATGTAAACAGGTTTTGGCTAGCCAATTTTTAAACATAACCACGCCAATTTTTCTTAAATTATAAAGACTTCCACAGTCAATCTGATTTTAAATTATTTAAAAGTGTCGGGTCGTCACAGTTGGTATCAGAGCCTTAGGATTCTGTAGACTACATGTGATGCATGTTTGTTTTCATGTTTTGTTTTAAGTCCAATCTCTAGTCATCATCTGAGATCAGCGGCACAAGGTATGCCTAGAACCTTATTTTCGGCATGTAACGTCCCGTTATTTTGTGATAAAAAAAACTTTTATTTATTTTTATTTTAATTTAAGTAATTAAAGTTTATTTATTTATTAGTAAATTAGAATTTAGTAGTTTATTTCGATTTAAGTCATTTTAATGGCTGTATTTATTTAAATACATTTTAATGGTATTAATAATTATTAACGGGCCAATTAATAATTATTAATCACCATTGGGATAGTTTGAGAAGTTCGGGATTCGTTTTTAAGCTAAAAGTCATAAAAAAGACTCAACCGTCATTTCCAAATTTCTTAAATATCTAAACACTATTCATTAATCTTCTTTAAATTGCCTTTGACCACAAAATTGACCAAAATCTTCATCCATTTCATCCTCCCACCCGTGAGCTCCAAGAAGAAAAAGAGAGAATTTGGTTTTTGTTCGTTTCTTGCCCGATCGACATGATTCCGCCTCCATTGGAAAGGTATCGGTCATACGAATCTTTCCCACCTAACCTTCGTACTTGCCACTCGTGATTTACGGAGATCTCGGTAAGTAAAGTTTCAAACCCTAAGCTCCAAATAGTGTTTTAATGGAGTTTTCTTTGATTTCCTTCGATTTTATGTTGTGGAACTCGGTGTTTGTAAACTTGGGAGTAGTTTTAAGTGTGTTTGGAAACTATCCTTAACCCTAAAACCGAGTTTCAGTCGAAACCCTTTCCGTTTGAAATTTACCCTTTTGGGTTTGATTTTGGGTTAGAATTTATTGAAATGATGTTTATTGAAATTCAATTCGGGAGAGGGCTTAATGTTCAAAAACCCTAATTATCAATACCCATTGAAATCGGGAATATCGAATTTGCTTAAAACCAACTCAAAACCTTTTTAGATTGCCTAAAAGCCGGAAAACCAAACCCGAGGCCTATTTTTCCTTGTGATGACCGAGAGCCTCTTGTGTGGTTTTGTTGGGTTTTTCGTCGTTTTGTATGTTTGGTTGTTGTTTGATCGATAGTTGGTAAATTATTGATTTTGAGTTATAATTCTAATTGTAGGTGTCTTTGAACCGCTTGATTGATCGCTCTACAGGACTTAAGAGCGAAGTCATCTCTCTTTAAGGTGAGAATAGTTAGTATTTAAAGTAACTATAGAAAGCAAATAAATGTGAGGGTTTGTAGAGTTTGAAACTAAGATTAGAATCCGAATCTAAGATTAGAGGGTTGTGAGTTAGTGCCCTTAGGATTAGAAGTTAATCCTTTAAGTGAGAACTTAGGAGTTCTCAAGGATAGTATTGAATCTTAGAAGATTCTAAGTTAGATTCGTTCCGAAACTAAGATTGGATCACTGGAAGTTAAAAGATCCAACTTGTTTTTAAACGATTAATTGAACCTCGGATTATATTGGAAGTTTAGAATCCTTGAAGGTATAGGTTAATCGTTTAAGTTATGATTCTACTTTATTTATTGATACCGGAGTTCGATCGACATATCGTTCGTCCGAAGTTTACTATTTATTTACTTTATGCCCTTTTACTTCATGCTTGTTTCAGCTACTTTAATATTGTACTTTACGTTTATTTACTTTTGTGAGCATATCACAACATCTCGCACCATAACATATTGCACCATAACATCTCGCATCATTGAAAGAAGGAAAGAATGTTGGACCCTTCGGGGAATGTCCGCATCGCCTTCAGAGAGAGAAAGAAAAGAAGGAAAGAATGTTGAACCCTTCGAGGAATGTCTGCATCGCCTTGAGAAAAAGAAAGGAAATTGAGAAAGAAAAGAAGGAAAGAATGTTGGACCCTTCGGGGAATGTCCGCATCGCCTTCAGAGAAAAAGAAAATAAAGAGAGAAAAGAAAAGGAGGGAAGAATGTTGGACCCTTCGGGGGATGTCCGCATCACCTTCTTCATTCATTCATGCATAAGGGGCGAATGCGTATTCTACGGGATGTTCTCATTACCTTTATGCATATGATCGATAAGAAAGAAAATCGAGATGTTATATTTTATGCAAAGTCATTTACTTTTATCATTTTATGTCATAACAAGTTAATGGAGGAGATTTGCCTATAAGTGTTAGTAGTATCATCCTTTGGATAGTATAGAATGAATTACCTAGAGTTTGGAGAACTTTAGGAGAGAATTGTGTTAGATTACTTGGACACAAATCGAAATGCGAGTTTGAGGTCTATCTTTACTTTTTATGCTTATTATTCTCACTGGGCTTAAGTTGTTAGCTCATGATATTACAAAAATTTCAGGTAATGCCCTAGCTAGGGGCCGTGGAAGGGGAGATGGTGCTACGTGATCGAGGGATGCTGACCTTGAGATGGACTAGTTGTTGTAAAGTCTTTGTAAATATTTTTGTGAATTTCAAAGGCTTTGATGTTTTATATGTTGTATTTAGCTCATAAGAGCTTTTGATGTGGTTTTTATGATATGAAATATTTGAACTCCTGATTGGGACTTAAAGTCCATGTGATTTTAGTAGATTTGAAAAAATTAGGATGTAAACAGGTTTTCGGCATGCCAACTTTCAAACAAAACCACGCAAAATTTTCTAAAAATAAAAGACTTCCGCTATTTTCTCTGAATTTAATTTATTTAAAAGTGACGGGTCGTCACAGTTGGTATCAAAGCTAACGGGTTCTATAGACTACATGCGATGCATGTTTGTATTTCATGTTTTGTTTTAAGTCCATTCTCAAAGTCATCATCTGAGATCAGCAGCACCAGGTATTCCTAGACCTTTATCTTTAAACTCGCATTTTATTTTGATTTGGTAAAGGAGTAGTGAATCCTCTTTTACTAGTAACTTATCAAGTTATATTGACTTTAATGCAGTATGCCTCCTAGAAGGGGTGCTAGACGAGCTGATGTTAGGGCGGCTGCTCCTGTGAGGGGTAGAGGCCGAGCCTGTAACCCTACACCTCCACCTCCACCTGTGATTCCTGTAGTACCTCCACCTGAGATTCCTATTGTACCGCCACCTGTTCAGGGGCGAGGAGTTTATATTGCTGAGGATGTTTATCTTGAGTTATTACGGGATGCTGGTAGACCCGTTGCGCCTATTTTACCTCCACCGAGAGCAGCAGATATAGCAGTTGATCAGGCAAGGGTTACTGAGGCTGCTAGGACTCTGAGGGAGTATAAACGATATGCACCTGCTGAGTTTAATGGTAGGTCATTAGATGCATCTGTTGCAGAGTTATGGATTGATAGGGTTGAGAGAGCCTTTGAGTTTATTGAGTGCCCGGACCGGCTGAAGGTCCACTGTGGCACGTATTCACTTGCTGATGATGCTTTGTATTGGTGGAGAGGCCTTTATAAATCACTTTCTCTCACTATGGAGGTTACTTGGGAGGTATTTCGAGGGAAGTTTTATGAGAAATATTACTCATCTGATTTGCGAGATCGATTAGAGGTGGAATTTCTGACCCTGAAATAGGGTGATAGATCAGTGACAGAGTACGAGCTAGAGTTTGATAGACTGTCTAGATTTGCTCCTAGACAGATTGCCGACCCTCAGAGTAAGATGAAGAGGTTTTTGGTGGGATTGAGAGCCGAGGTTAGGGGTCATCTTTGCGACCGACTACCCACGAGGAGGCTTTAGACTTTGCCCTTTCTTTAGATTTGGCATCTGAAGAAAGGAAGGGCAAACTAGCTGCTACAGGAGAGACCTCCTCTCATAAGAGGAAGGTAGAGGACGACCCTGCTGTTCGAGTACCACCGCCACAGCAGAGACAGTAGCAGCAGCAGGCTAGGGGTGGAGTCCAGTTTAGACAGTCGAGGGCACAGGGACTGCCTTCCCACTTTTGCCATAACTGTTCTAGTTATCATGCTGGGGCATGTACCCTACCACTAAGGTGTTATATTTGTGGTCAGGAGGGTCATCGATCTACACATTGTAGGTTTCGTCAGACACAGCCACCATAATATGGATATCCGGGTCAGGGTGTTCAGCAGAGACCATATCAGGCACCACCTGCTTTATATACTCCTCCAGTTAGGGGCAGAGGTCAGGACCGAGGTAGAGGTCAGGACCGAGGCAGAGGTCAGTACAGGGATAGAGGGCAGGGTGGACAGACATAGCAGTTTAGACTTCCACCTGTTGTTCCACCGCCACAGATATTACCTCCACCACCACCGAGATTTCCTCCACCTGTTCAGCGTCAGGCTCGAGTATTTGCCACCAGAGAGGAGGCCGAGGCTGCAGGTACTGTAGTGACTGGTACTTTGACAGTTTTGGGCCATTCGGCTTTTGTTTTATTTGATTCTGGGGCTAGCAACTCTTTTATTTCTTCTGAGTTTGTTGAGTCGGCTACTCTTGAGTCTGCACCGTTAGGGTATGAGATGCGTGTTTCGACCCCAGTGCGGAAGTTTGTTATTGCTGATAGTATGATTAGCACAGATTATTTGTGTTTTATGGGTTGTTGCTTGCATGCTACTTTGATTATCATGCCTATGTCTGATTTCGATGTGATTTTGGGTATAGATTGGCTATCAGCTAATCATGCCACCATTGATTGTACTGAGAGAGTTGTTGATTTTATGAGTCCATGTGGGACCAGTGTACGTTTTCGTGGGACTAGTAGTAGCTTAGCACCCACTTTGATATCGATGTTAGAAGCTAGTATGCTTCTAAGTGATGGAGCCTTGGGCTATATAGCTAGTGTGGTTGACACTTCTATACCAGAGGCTAGTCTGAGTTCAGTGCCTATAGTGAGGGATTTCATTGATGTCTTCCCTGATGAGTTACCCGGTTTGCCACCAGTGAGACAGTTTGATTTTCAGATTGAGGTTGCTCCTGGGACAGCTCCATTGTCCAAAGCACCCTATCGTATGGCACCGGCTGAGTTGAAAGAACTCCAGAGCTAGTATAGAATGAATTACCTAGAGTTTGGAGAACTTTAGGAGAGAATTGTGTTAGATTACTTGGACACAAATCGAAATGCGAGTTTGAGGTCTATCTTTACTTTTTATGCTTATTATTCTCACTAGGCTTAAGTTGTTAGCTCATGATATTACAAAAATTTCAGGTAATGCCCTAGGTAGAGGCAGTGGAAGAGGAGATGGTGCTTTGTGATCGAGGGATGCTGACCTCGAGATGGAATCGTTGTTGTAAAGTCTTTGTAAATATTTTTGTGAATTTCAAAGGCTTTGATGATTTATATGTTGTATTTAGCTCATAAGAGCTTTTGATGTCGTTTTTATGATATGAAATATTTGAACTCCTGATTGGGATTTAAAGTCCATGTGATTTTAGTAGATTTGAAAAAATTAGGATGTAAACAGGTTTTCGGCATGCCAACTTTCAAACAAAACCACGCAAAATTTTCTAAAAATAAAAGACTTCTGCTGTTTTCTCTGAATTTAATTTATTTAAAAGTGACGGGTCCTCACACGACAGTTCATAATGTATTCCATGTATCGATGCTTCGGAAGTACATGGCAGATCCTTCTCATGTGATTGATTATGAGCCGAGAGTTTTGAATACTGTTGGGTCTTATGAGAAGACATCCATTAAGATAAGAGCATTCGAACAAAAATTGATGAGAAATAAAAAGGAATTCAATTGGTTAAGGTTCTTTGGAAGAACCAAGTGTTAAAGGAAGCAACGTGGGAACGTGAAGATGAGTTATAGTCTAAGCACCCTCGCTTTTTCACTTAGTGAGCGATCTTTTCGAGGACGAAAAGTCTTTTAAGGAGGGTAGACTGTAATGTCTCGTTATTTTAAAGTGAATTTTATTTTTATTTTTATTATTTTATTTTATTTAATGTTATTTATTTATTTATTTATTTCAATTTAAGTATTTAGTTTAACTAGTATTTTTGTAAATTAGAATTAGTTGTTAATTTCGCCCGAAATTCTTTTTAATCGTTTTAATACTTTAAATTCCCTTTAGTGACATTAATAATTATTAATAGGCCAATTAATAATTATTAAACACCTTAGATTTATTTAAGAACTTCGGGTTTCATTCATAAGTCAAAAGTCATAAAAAGACGCAACCGTCATTTCCAATTTCTTAAAAATATCCAAATTACTATTCATTCATCTTTAAATATACCCATTTGACCAAAAGTCTTCATTCTTCTCATCTTTTTCTTCCCCATTGCCGTGAGTCCAAGAGGGTTTGGGGGGAGATTTAGCTTTTCTTCGTTTCTCGACGGATCTTCTCGATTTCGGTTGCATCGGAAAGCCCTCGAGTCTAGGATTCATTTCCACCCAACCATCGTGCTTGCCAGCCGCGTACTACAGAGTTCTCGGTAAGTTTATATTCAAACCCTAAGCTCCAAATAGTGTTTTAATGGAGTTTTCTCTTTGATTCTTCGATTTCTTGTCGGGAAACTTGGTATTTGTAAATACGGGAGTTGTTTTAAGGGTTTTTGAAAACTTTCCCATAACCCTAAAACTGAGTTTCAGTCGATTTGAAATTTACCTTTCGAGGTTTGAATATGGGTTATTTATTATTGAAATAATGTTTATTGTAATTCAATTTTGGAAATTACATATTGTCCAAAAACCCTAATTATCGATACCCATTGAAATCGGGAATATCGAAATTGCTTGAAACCAACTCGAAACACATCTAAATTTCCTAAAAGCCGGAAAACCAAACCCAAGACCCACTTTTCATGGGGGGGCCGAGAGCCTCATATTGGGGTTTGTTGAGTTTTTCGTCATTTTGTACGCGTAGATGTTGTTTGACCGTTATTTGGTTAATTATTGATTGTTAGATGTAATTCAAATTGTAGGTGATTTTGGACGGCCTGCTTGATCGCTCTAACGGTTTTAGGAGTGAAATCTTCTTTTACAAAGGTGAGAATAGTTAGGATTTAAAGTAACTTTAGAAAGCGAATAAGTATAATGATTTGTAGAATTGGAAACTAAGACTAAGATTCGAATCTAAGATTAGAGGAAAACGAGCTAGTGCCCTTAAGATTAGGAGCTAGTTCTTTAAGTGAGAACTTAGGAGTTCTTGAGGGAAACTTTGAACCTTAGAAGTTCTAAGTTAGATTCATTTCAAAGCTTAGGATGGATCATTGGAAGTTAAAAGATCCAAACTTTTAGATAGAACGGTTAATAGAACCTCGGATTTTATTGGAAGTTTAGAATCCTTGAAGGAATAGATTAATCGTTTAAGATATGATTTACTTTTATTATTGTGGCGGAGTTCGATTTACATATTGTTCTTCCGGAATTTCCTATCTATTTACTTTATGTCTTTTACTTTATGCCCCTTTACTTTATGCTTGTTTCGGCTACTTTAATATTCACACTTTACGTTTATTTACTTTTGCGAGCATATCATAACATCTCGCACCATAACATATTGCACCATAACATCTCGCATCATTGAAAGGAAGGGGAGAATGTTGGACCCTACGGGGAATGTCTGCATCACCTTCAGAGAAAAAGAAAAGAAAATGAGAAAGAAATGAAGGTGAGAATGATGGATCCTACGGGGAAAGTCCACATCACCTTCATAGAAAAAGAAGAGAAAGTGAGAAAGAAAAGAAGGGGAGAATGTTGGACCCTACGGGGAATGTCCGCATCACCTTCAGAGAAAAAGAAAAGAAAGTGAGAAAGAAAAGTTGGGGAGAATGTTGGACCCTACGGGAATTGTCCGTATCACCTTCTTCATTCATAAGGTTGAATGGTGGATACTACGAGAAATGTCCACGTTACCTTCATTCATGCATAAAGGGCGAATGTGAATCCTACAGGATGTCCTCATTACCTTCATGCATATGATCGATGGAAATATATATCATGGATAGAGAATCGAGATGTTATATTTATACAAAGTTTATTTACTTTTCTTATTTATGTTATAACAAGTTAATGGATGAGAATTAGACTACGTGTGCTAAGTAATATCATCCTTTGGAGATCATAGAATGGAATTACCTAGAGTTTAGAGAACTTTAGGATTGATTGTGTCAGGTAAATTGGACACAAATCAGAATACAGGTTTGAGGTCTAACTTTACTTTTTATTCTTATTATTCTCACTGGGCTTAAGTTGTTAGCTCATGATATTACAAAAATTTCAGGTAATGCCCTGACTAGAGGTCGTGGGAGAGGAGATGGTGCTGCATGATCAAGGGATGATATGATCTCGAGATGGACAAGGTGTTATGTAAAAGTCCATGGATTGAGTTTGTGAATTTTACCCATTTTGGGATTTGTACAATTTTATATAGCTCTTAAGAGCTTTTGTCTTTACTTTTATGATTTTAATCATTTTGAACTCCTGCATAGGAACTTAATGTTCCTTGTGTATTTTAGATTTTGAAATTAAGATGTAAACAGGTTTTGGCTAGCCAATTTTTAAACATAACCATTCCATTTTTCTTAAAATATAAAGACTTCCGCTGTGTATTTCTAATTTAAATTATTTAAAAATGACGGGTCGTCACAGTATCAAAATTTGCTTCTTGATGTATCAAAATTTGGTAATGCAATATTTGATACCTGGCAAAGAATTCTCATCAACAAGATCTTGAAACTTCTTCAAGCTTCCTTCAATTCCCCCTAAGCATATAATTTTTGTTTTAACCAATAATGAATCATCCTGGTCATCAAGAACATAGGAAAAGGTTGTTGTACTTGCCCTAAAATGTCTTCATGGTAGCTTTACCAAGTTAAAATTTCAGACTTCAGTTGACTTCAATATATCAGCCTCCATATTAACTAGCTTCAAAGTTCTTGCCTAGTTATTACATTTATAGATAAGAATCAGTCAACTATCTCCATTAACCTGAACATCAGAAAACAAAACAGGGATATTTACTACCTCACAAATATTTTTATGCAATAAATAGGACAATTGATTTTTTTCGTTCACTAGGAAAAAAGGATGAAGCTACTAGTGATTAAATTGCAAGGCAGAGGAAGGAGTAAAATTAAACCAAAGTAGTATCTTCTAATGATTTAGAAAAAAAAAAGAATAAAAGTATAAATTGTCCATCATTTTTTACAGACAGACGAACCGGTTCGATAATCAATATTCCCCTTTTCATTAATTCTGTAAGAGTTAAACCCTTCTGAACTATCAGAATATCCAGACTCATTTCTCTCCTTTGAATAGAGGATATAGCAATTTCTCTGAGATTTATCAGTCTAAGCAGGAGACAATATACTTTGATGTTATTGATCATTCTTTGATTTAAGGAATCATCCCATCTCAATTGAAAACGAAAATATCTTTTTAGTAAGAAATCAAGCTCTGCTTCCGTGTTTTTCTTGTATTGCTTTTTATTTATACGTTTTTTCGCATCTGTTCCCGCGGAATCTTCTTGAACATACTTTTTGTGGTTTGAGAGAGCCGATTCAAGATCCTCTTCGGCCACGGATTCCTTTTCTCCTTTATTCGATTATGTAACGATCCGATTTCCGTAAAATCCTTTTGATTTAAATGCACAACGGAAGACTTGATTTTTACAGAAAAACGGCATGGGTTCGTTTAAAAATTGGATTATCCAAACCTGTTTACATCCCAATTTTCAGAAAAAATAATAAATCTGGAATGCGCATTCCATACTATGATGAATCTCCTAAAGAAAGTTTTAAAGTTCAAAAACATATACAAATTATACAAATGCTCCATCGAGCTCAAAATGAAACATAAGAAAATGTGATGAAATGTTTGTAAGCATTTCAAGAATGCTACACCCAAAACCAGTCGTGTTCTTATCCATCCATCATCTCAAAGAGTCACATGGCGCCACCTCCTCTACCTCATCCTCTACCACGAGTCTTACCTGAAAATTTGTAAATATAGCAACATTAGCATAAAAATGCTAGTGAGAGTAAAATGAAAGCAAGTAATCCTATGAATCAAATTCCATACCGGAAATTGTGTCCAAAGGCCTATATTTCACTTTTACTACCCATTCCACATTCCAAATTCCACACAATCAACAATGCTTAATATGCTTCTTGTAAAATAATGATATTAAGACTTAAAATAAAAGTACCGATTATTACTAAGTTTTTCTATCCATTCTAATGAGTATATGTAACTGTAATACTAGCATTCTTTGTTACCAAATCAGTTTCATCGGAACGGATTTACCGTATGGATCAACATCAACATACTAGCCCGTACGGTATTACCATATCACAATCATCGTATCGGGTTTACCATATGGATCAATATCACATACTAAGCCCGTACGGTATTACCACATCACAATCATCGTGGATCAAAATCACATACTAAGCCCGTACGGTATTACCATCGGGTTTACCATATGGATCAATATCACATACTAAACCTGTACAGTATTACCATGTCACAATCATCATATCAGGTTTACCATATGGATCAATATCACATACTAAGCCCGTACGGTATTACCATGTCACAATCATCGTATCGGGTTTACCATGTGGATCAATATCACATACTAAGCTCGTACGGTATTACCATGTCACAATCATCGTATCGGGTTTACCATATGGATCAATATCACATACTAAGCCCGTACGGTATTACCATGTCACAATCATCGTATCGGGTTTACCATATGGATCAATATCACATACTAAGCCCGTACGGAATTACCATATCACAATTATCGTATCGGGTTTACCATATGGATCAATATCACATACTAAGCCTGTTCGGTATTACCATGTCACAATCATCAAGTTCCCTAGTAAGTTAGATAGAATTCTATTAAAGAACATAAACTACCTAAGTTACAGTAATTAACTCTCAAGTGCAACTTCAAGCCTCTTTGACTTCCAAACCACTCAAGTTCCTTAAACTTCCACTTTCATCTAAAATCTCCAATCTCATCCTACAAGACTTCCAAACCACTCAAATTTTACCTTTCACTTCCAAATTCGTAAGATTTCCAAAGTCACTCCACTCACTTCCGAGTTAAAGTCTCCAACCAATTATTAACTTACAGAAGTTAGTTTCCCTCTTATCCTCGATAAACAATATCGTAATGAAATATAATTCATAAAATCACTAACTTCCATTTTAAACTCACCTTAGATTGTGAAGTCCAAGCTCCCAAAGTGCCGAGATCAAAACCACGCGATCAATTCACAATCCTACAAATCAATTACACCTAACAATCATTAATTATCCTAAAATCGAGCAAACGACATCTAAATGCATAAAATGATGAAAAACCCAGAAATGGACCCTATGTAGCTCTCGGCCATACAAGGGAAAGGGGGGCTCGGGTTCGATTTTCCGGCTTTTATGCAATTTAGAGGTGTTTCGGGTTGGTTTCGGATACTTTGGAAGTTCGGGTTATCAATGGGTCACCGTATTTTAGGGTTTTACACAATAATCGATTTTCTAAAAATTAAAAAAAATACAAAATCATAGCAAACTAAACACCCTAATCTTGGCCAAGTGAGAGAAATTAACACGGAACACGTTTTCGACTCAAACTCGGTTTTAGGGTTTAGGGGAAGTTTCTAAAATTGCCCAAAACGACTTTCCCGATCGAAATCTTCAAGCTTCAATGAATGCATTTGAAGATTTCAACTCAAAACCTCCATTATAACACTATTCACATCAAAAATTAGAAACTTTGACATACCTTGAGGCTTGTAGAAAATTGATGAAAACCTCGATTGGTAGGTTAGAAACGATCCCTGGATCGAGAGCTTTTCAACGGAACAAGAATTACGGCGATCCACTGAGAAGTAAAGAAAAGCCAAGATGAGAGAGAGAGAGGGGGAGGGGGGTTCGGCCAAGGAGAGGGAAAGAAAGAAAAGATGAGGAAAAGAATTGACCAACTTTGACTTTTTAAAGAAGAAGAAAGATGAATAGTAAAATAATATTTTTTTTTAAGAAATTGGAAAATGACATCTACGTCCTTTTTTAATTGATTTAGTTTATAAAATGAAACCCGAAGATCTTAAACGAATCAAAAGGTGATTAATTATTATTAATTGGCCCGTTAATAATTATTAATGTCACCAAAACTAATTTAAAGTAATAAAAGGTTTAAAAAGGTTTTTGAACGAAAATAACTACTAAATTCGAAAATACTAAATTTAAACTAACCTTAAATATTTAATTAAATAAATGAAGTAAAAAAAAATCACTTCAAAATAACGGGACGTTACAGACTATCTCGTGTGGGTATGGTGTATAAATGATGAATCTACTTTAAAGCTCGACCGTGCGTTCACAGCTGGCAGTAAGGTGGGGTTCGCATGAAATAAAATCATTAAATTATTTAAAATTAATTAAACAGTAAAATTATTTCAAAAGAAGTATAATTAAAAATAAAACAAAGTATTAAACTTTGTTCGGGAGAAGAATGAAGAAAAAAAAGATAAAAAGGGGTGCAACACGAGGACTTCCCAAGGGCTTAACCGACGTAGTACTACTCTTGAACAAGCACGCTTAACTGCGGAGTTGTGATGGGATATGATGGATTAGTGTTGGTACGATTGCACCCATCATGGAAGGCACATAAATTGCATTCAAGCCAATGGCACAAGCATTGAATTTAAATGGCGGGTTGAATTTAAAGCTCGATTGTGCATTCACATCTGGCAGTAATGTGGGGTCCGTATGAAATAAAATTAATAAATTGTTTAAAATAAAATAAAGGGTAAAATGGAAATAATCCTCCTGTGGTTTGTGCCAAATGTATGAACACCCATGTGGTTTGAAAATAGCAAATCATACCTTTGTACTTCAATTTTTTTTTCAATGAGACCTCACTCCTCCAATATAATAAATTTCCTTTTAGCCATAAATTCTTCGTTTGAACTCCGATTTATATGATTCAAAATGTTTTGGAATCCTCATTTCGGGCACTACGTTATGGTCAATTCAAACTTCTAAATCATCAATAACCAAAAGCGTTAATGGTTTAAATCATACTTAGTATTTTGATGATAATAAACTTTTTTATTTATTAACGATTTTGAAGTTATGAAGTAACTATAACATAGAGCTCGAAATGAGGATTACAAAACATTTTGAATCATCTAAATCGGAGTTCAAATGAAAAAGTTATGGCTAAAAGAAAATTTATGGTGTTGAAGGGGAGGAGTCTTATTGAAAAAAAATTGAAGTACAGGGGTATGATTTGCTATTTTCAAACCACAGGGGGTGTTCATGTATTTGGCACAAACCACAAGGGGCTTATTTTTATTTTACCCTAAAATAAATAGTAAAATTATTTTTAAAAATTATTAAAAATAAAACAAAGTATTAAACTTGGTTTGGGAGAAGAATGAACAAAAAAGAGATAAAAAAAGGGGTGCAACATGAGGGCTACCCAAGTGGTCACCCGACTTATTACAACTTTCGCCCAAGCACGTTTAACTGCGTGATAGAATTTGGTGCATTAGTGTTGGTATGATCGCACCCATCATGGAAGGCACACAAATTGTATTAAAGCCAATCGCACGGGCATGGAGTTTAAATGGTAGGTTGACTTTAAAGCTCGACCGTGCGTTAACAGCTAGGAGTAAGGTGGGGTCCGGATGAAATGAAATCAATAAATTATTTAAAATAAAATAAAGAGTAAAGTTATTTTAAAAAAAAGAATAATAGAAAATAAAACAAAGTATTTAACTTGGTTTGGGAGAAGAGTGACGAAAGAAGAGTAAAAAAGGGTGCAACATGAGCACTTCCCAAGTGGTCACTCGACTTAGTACTACTCTCGAACAATCACACTTAACTGTGCAGTTTTGATGGGATCTGGTGTATTAGTGTTAGTAAGATTGCACCCATCATGGAAGGCACATAAATTGTATTCAATCCAATCACGCGGGTATGATGTTTAAATGGCGGGTTGATTTTAAAGCTCGATCGTGCGTTCACAGCAGGCAGAAAGGTAGGGTCCACATGAAATAAAGTCAATAAATTATTTAAAATTAAATAAATTGTAAAATTAATTAAAAATAAAACAAAGTATTAAACTTGGTTCGAGGGAAAAATGAAGAAAAAAATATAAAAAGGGGTGCAACACGAGGACTTCCCAAGTGGTCACCCAAATTAGTAGTACTCTAGTCCAAACACGCTTAACTCAGAGTTCTGATGGGATCTGGTGCATTGGTGCTGATATGATCGCACCCATCATGGAAGACACATAAAATGTATTCAAGTCATCGTGCGGGCTTGGTGTTTAAATGACGGGTTGACTTTAAAGCTCGTCCGTGTGTTCACATCGACTAGAAAGGTGGGGTCCGTTTGAAATAAAATCAATAAACTATTTTTAAAAAAATAAATAGTAAAATTATTTAAAAATAGAATAATTAAAAATAAAAAAAAGTATTAAACTTGGTTTGAGAGAAGAATGAAGAAAAAATAGATAAAAAGAGGTGCAACACAAGGACTTCCCAAGTGGTCACCCGACTTAGTACTACTCTCGCTCAAGCATGCTAAACTCCGGAGTTCTTATGGAATATGGTGAATAATTGATGGTATGATCACACCCATCACAGAAGGCACATAAATTTTATTCAAGACAACAACGCAGACATGGTGTTTAAATGGTGAGTTGACTTTAAATCTCGACTGTACATTAAAAGCGAGCAATAAGGTGGGGTCCACAGAAAATAAAATCAATAAATTATTTAAAATAAAACAAATAGTAAAAATATTTTAAAAATGTATAATTATAAATAAAACAAAGTATTAAACTTGGTTCGGGAGAAGAATGAAGAAAAAAGAGATAAAAAGTGGTGCAACACGAGGACTTAGCAAGTGGTCAACCAGCGTAGTAGTACTATCGAACAAGCACACTTAACTACGGAGTTCTGATGGGATATGGGGCATTATTCCTAGTATGATTACACCCATCATGGAAGCCACATAAATTGTATTCATGCCAATCACGCGGGCATGGTGTTTAAATGGCGGGTTGACTTTAAAGCTCGACCATGCGCTCACAGCAGAAAGAAAGGTGGGGTCTGCATGAAATAAAATGAATAAATTATTTAAAATTAAATAAATTATAAAATTATTAAAAAAAAGAATTTTTAAAAATAAAATAAAGTATTAAATTTGGTTCGGTAGAAGAGTGAAGAAAAAATAGATAAAAAAGGGTGCACTTGGACTTACCAAGTGGTCACCTGACTTAGTACTACTCTCGCCCAAGCATGCTTAGCTGCGGAGTTCTGATGGGATCCGGTGCTTTATTGCTGGTATAATCACACCCATCATGGAAGGCACATAAATTGTATTCAAGCCAATCAGGCGGGTATGGTGTTTAAATGGTGGGTTAATTTTAAGCTTAACCTAGCGTTCCCACTGGGTAGTAAGGTGGGGTCCGCTTGAAGTAAAATCAATAAATTATTTAAAATAAAAAAAATTATTAAAAAATTAAAAATAAAACAAAGTATTAAAATTGGTTCGAGAGAAGAATGAAGAAAAAATAGATAAAAACGGGTGCAACACCAGGACTTCCTAATTGGTCCGAGACTTTCTTCTACTCTCGGTTAAGCACGCTGAACAGCGAAGTTGTGATGGGATCCGGTGCATTAATGCTGGTATGATCACACGCATCATGGAAGAAACATAAATTGTATACAAGCTCATCGCGCGAATATGGTGTTTAAATGGTAGGTTGACTTTAAAGCTCGATTGTGTGTTCATAGAGGGCAGTAAAATGGGGTCCGCATAAAATAAAATCAATAAATTATTTAAAATAAATAGTATAATTATTAAAAAAATAAATTATTAAAAATAAAACAAAGTATAAAATTTGGATCGAGAGAAGATGAAAGGGGTGCAACACGAGGACTTCCCAACTGGTCACTTGATTTACTACTATCGCAGAAGAACGCTAAACTGCGAAGTTCTGATGGGATCTCGTGCATTAGTGCGTGTATGATCGCACCCATCATGGAAGGAACATAAATTGTATTCAAGCTAATCGTGTGGACATAGTGTTTAAATGGCGGGTTGACTTTAAAGCTCGGTCGTGCGTTCATAGCGGGTAGTAAGGTGTGGTTCACAGGAAATAAAATCAATAAAAATAAAACAAAGTATTAAAATCTTGGTTCTAGAAAAGAATGAAGAAAAAAGAGATAAAAAGAGATGAATAGGAAGATTATTTTTGTGAGTTGTCAAATAAAATCAAGTCAAATTTTTGCATGATTTTGGGGTGAATTAAAAATTGATTTGATTTTCATTTATTATTTTCCTAATCTTAATTCTTCTCATTGGCTATAAAAAGGACCCTCCTTCAACCCTAAAAGGACACAAGATTCATAAGAGTAAATTTTTGTTATCTCCTCTCCACCTCTTTCACGTTAAAACCGTAACAGCTAAAGGAATATATATTTTTTTTAATATCATCTCCAAGAAACCATAGCCAAACCACACTACATCCCTCTTCAAATGTAACGTCCCGTTACGTTTTGAGGTAAAAAAATTTTTTATTTAATTAAAGTTTTTAAGATTAGTTTAAATTCAGAAATATCGATTTTAGTAGCTATTTTCGTCCGAAATTCATTTAAATCGTTTTAATACTTTAAATTCATTTCGGTGACATTAATAATTATTAATAGGCCAATTAATAATTATTAATCACCTTTAGATTTATTTACGAGCTTCGGGTTTCGTTTTTAAAGCAAAAGTAAAAGAGGGACGTAGGCGTCATTTCCAAATTTCTTAAATATCTAAAAATCACTATTCATCATCTTTTAAATAATCAAATCAAAGGCAAAAATTGATAATTTTCTTCTCCTTTCCTTCCTTGAGGCCGAGAGCACCAAAACCCTCCTCCCTTTTTTTTTGTTTTCTTTATTTCTCGGTGGATCGTATCGATTCTACATCCATCGGAAAGCCCTTGGCCCGTAGATCATTTCCGACCTACCAAACGTAATTTTCGCTCATTTTCTCGAGGCTTAAAGGTATGTTAAAGTTTCTAAATTTTGATGTAAATAGTGTTTTAATGGAGGTTTTGAGTTGTAATCTTCAAAATCGTTCACCGAAGCTTGAAGGTTTCATTCGGGGAAGTCTTTATGGTCAATTTTAGAAACTTTCCCTAAACCCTAAAACTGAGTTTGAGCTGGAAACCCGTCCCTTGTGATTTTCCCTCTTTGGGCTATGTTTAGGATGTTAGGTTCTTTGTGTTTTTGCTTTTTAGTTAATTTTTCGAAAATGGATTTATATGAAAAACCATAATTTTCGATTACCCATTGATTATGAAAACCTCCAAAGTATTCGAAACCAACCCAAAACACCTCTAAATTGCATAAAAGCTGGAAAACCAAACCCGAACCTCTTTTTCCCTAGCTTGGCCGAGAGCTCCATAAGGGTAGAATCCGGGATTTTCGTGGTTTTATGTGTTTAAATGTTGTTTGATTGCTTTTCGGTTAATTAATGTAATTTAGGAATAATTCGTTTGTAGGATTGTGAATTGATCGTGATTTTACAACCTCGGATTATTCGGAGCTTGTCTTCAAGCTAAGGTGAGTTTAATGAGAAAGTTAGTGGTTTTATGAATTTAGTTTCGTTATGTAATTGTTTATCGATGTAAAGAGGGTGATAACTTCTTAGGATTAAGTTTTGGTTGGAGACTTTAATTTGGAAGTGTGTGTGGAGAAAGTTTGGATTTATGGATAGTTCGATGAATAGGGAACATCGGAGTGGTTTGGAAGTATGGTAATGTGATTTGGAGATGTTAGATGAAAGTGAGAATGAAAGTTACTTTGATGGATTTTGGAAGTTAAAGTAATTAGAAGATGCACTTGAGTGATAACTTTTGTAATCTAGTTAGTTAGGTTTCTTTTTAACTTAGTAGAATTCTTTGGAGTTTAGCTAACTTATTAGAGACCTAGGGCACATTGATTCACACATGGTAGTATGAGATTTTGATCCATATGTAAACATGGTGTGATGATTTGTGGGAACTTCGAGTACTTTGATTCTGCACGTGGTAGTATGTGATTTTGATCCATATGTAATCATGGTGCGATGATGGTAATATGGTACGACCGTACGTGGTATGTTGATTCGGATCCATACGAGCACGTTACGATGATGGCACTACGGCACATGATAGTATGTTGATTTTGATCCATATGTAATCATGGTGCAAGGGTTTGTGAAATAGTACATGGTAGTATGTGATTTTGATCCATATGTAACCATGGTACTATAATTTGTGATACGGCACATGGTAGTATGTTGATTTTGATCCATATATGTAATCATGGTGCGATGATGGTAATATGGTACGACTGTACGTGGTATGTTGATTTCGATCCATACAATAGCACGTTACGATGAAACTTGTTTGGTAATAAGATAGACAATGTTACATTTACATATTCCTTAGAATTGTGTGGTAAGACTTAGTAATGATTGTACTTTACTTTAAGTCTTTGTTTCTATCTTATGGTATCGAATGACGAGTACGGGTAGTATGTTATTTTCGTTTGTTTGTTTGGATATTGGAAGTGTGGATATGGGTAGTAATGAGCATTTAGGCCTTTGGACACGATTTTTGGTATGAAATTTAGTTCATAGGATTACTTGCTTTCATTTTACTCTCACTAGCATTGTTTGCTAATGGTGCTACACTACAATATTTTCAGGTAAACCCCGTCCCAAGAAGCGTGGTAGAGGAAGTGGAGTTGCGTGACTTGACGAGATGGTGCAAGGACAATGTTAAAACTCTTTTGGTTAAGCATTCGTAAAAATGCTTGTAAATCATATACTTTTTACATACTTATGTCTTTTTGAGCCCGCGAAGGGTGTTTGTATAAAGTATTTCGATGTTTTATGATTAAACTCTCTTTTGGAATGCGCATTCCCGATTTATAGCTTTCTCTGGAAATTTGGGTTGTAAACAGGTTTTGGTTATTCGATTTTTAAACGAACCCATGCCGTTTTTCTTTAAAAAAATTGAGTCTTCCACTGTGCATTTGAATTTAAAGAATTTAACGGAAAGCGGGTCGTTACATCAAACCTCTATCCAAATCTCATCCCATCATCCCAAGAACTCAAATCCATATTCCATTCTTTCACACATAGCCAAAAACCCATATCTACATCTAAAAAGCCATCCTACATTCACCGAAAAATTATCCACGTTTCGTCGAAATAAATTTCTTCATTGGGTTTTCGATTTTGGTGAAAAATCAACTTAAAAACGTTAAAAAGAATTTTTTTTGTCTGGGTTCATGGGTATAAAGAGCAGGGAAGAAAGCTTCAAGTTTGGTAAAAATCCCTAACTTTCATCATCTACATATTTTAATTTATTTTTCTGTCTTTTGTATCACATGTGAGCATATCTACCTACATGACTCATTGGTTATTTTACTATAGCTTTCTGCTTTTCCATACTCTTGTCCCTGGTTCAAATCTCATAAAAGTCATATTTTTGTTTATTGCTCTTTTCTAGATTGATGCAAGAAATTGTAATTTAATAATAATAAATTATCATATCTACCTACATGGCTCATTGGTTATTTTACTATAGTTTTGTTGATGCTTGGTGTTGAATTTTTTTTATATTTCCTTATTTAAGTATTATTCTTTTTTTGCAATTTTTTTTATTTAGGTCTTGATAAATTTATGGAAATTTGAAAATATGATATATCTTTACTTTCCCTAATCATTTTAATTTAAATTAATTTGACATATTTGTTTGATTTTTTTTATCATAATGAGATTAAAATACTTTAATTGACATAAATTGATATTTTGTAAAATATGATTTTTGTGATTTTACTTTCCTTGTATAAAGTATTGATTTTATTTGAATAGGTTAATAAATAAGGAATGAAATCGAAAATTAAAAATAAAGATTAAAATAAAAGTTGAAATTTAAAAATTAACAATTAAATTTAGAAATTGGAATTAATTAAAATACTGATTTTCCAAAGCATAAAAATTAACAACAATTCAAATATAAAATTGGAATTAATTAGCATACTTATTTTCCAAAGCATAAAAATCAACAATTAAATTTAAATATGTGAATTGGAATTAATTAGAATACTGATTTTCCAAAGTATAAAAATTAACAATTAAATTTAAATATGAAATTAGAATTTATTAGGGATTTAATTTACCAAACTTTCCAAAAAAAAAAACACAAAGATTAATAATATAAGCCTTAAATAAAAATTTAAATTTATTAGGATATTAATTGTCCATTTATACCATAAATAAAAGATTTGTCAAAAAAAAATTTCCCTTTTAAAACCTAGGGGCCAAAAGTGAAACCTACCCTAAACCTAATTTTGAGCTAAAATATTATTTTAATAACAAAGATAAAAATTTATAATATCCTATTAAAAACTTGAACAACAAACAAATCATTTTCGAAAACTTCGACGACGGAATATGGGGCATAGGGATACCATGCTCCTAAACATTCTTGAGGTAAGGAATTTTTTCTCGGAATACTGAGTTAAAATTCTCGACAATATTTTTCTAATGGCTTTACGCCACTCATACTTATTTAATCATGTCTTATTATTAAAGTATTGATTAATAAAACATGGGACATTTAAAAATAACCAAAAAATAATTTTTGTTTTATAGATATAGGCTTTCTTCAATAATACACCAAATAAAATAAAAAACAACAATCATTTTAAAATGAAATAATAGGGTGCTAATACCTTCCCTATGTGTGAATGAACTCCTGAACCCATTTCAAAGTCAGTAGACCATCCTTAATTTAATGACTAGGTGACTAATCACACCCAATATAAAAACCAATGATTAGTGGCGACTCCCTTTTATTTTTCCGCGTCGCGGGTACGTAGCGACATTACATACTTGACATGCTCTTTCAAAACGATCGACCTCGACTATACTAGTACCGATTGTGTACCATAGTTGGTACCGATCTCCTGATTGGAACCAAAGGTTTTGAAAGAACGTGATTGGTATGGAATAATTGGTCCGATTGTTTTCCGAACAATTGTCTATTTCAATTCTATAGCATCATTTATATAAAACAGACAATTAGTTAAAGTGATTTTTTTCAATATATATATATATATATATATATATATATATATATATATAGCTTGGATGATGGACTATGATGAGCATGAGTTAGTTTGTTTTGCTTTAATATTCCTTACTATGATCTTGAAACATTGATTAAGTCTAGGATACTTCATATATGCTTACTACAAATTTGAAAAAAAGTATCTGTAAGGACCCGGAAAATATTTTAGGATATTAAGGAATTTTCCTTACTTTGGCTTGTTTTTAATTGATTTTACAAGTATTTTTAGTTACTTCATGTTTAACCTTGATTAAATTAACCATAGGTGGAAGTTGATTGAAAAGATAAAAACTAACCATAGTTAGTTTTGGGTAAGGACTAGCTAGCAAAAGATAGAGTTGGAGGGGTGTGAAATAAATGGAAGAGGTGGAGGGACTTGCAAGCAATTTGAATTAAGTTATTTTAATTAATTAGGTCAAGGAAGAGTTAAAAGGGAAAAGGAAAAAAAAAAAAAAAAAAAACAATTCCCCTCCTTCTTCCTCATCAAGCCGTGACCCCCCCCCCAATCTCTCTCAAATTTCCTTTAACATTTTTCACTCATCTTCCTCTTGAATCTTGGATCAAAAAGAAGGGATTTGAGTGATTCATGTAAGAATTATAATCCAAGGAAGGTCTAAACATGTAACGTCCCGTTACTTTGGGGGTAAATTTTTTTATTTTATTTATTTACTTTAATTAAAGTATTTAAGGTTAATTTAAAAAAATAGTGATTTCAATTTTAGTAGCTATTTTCGTCCGAAATTCATTTAAATCGTTTTAATACTTTAAAATTGTTTCGGTGACATTAATAATTATTAATGGGCCAATTAATAATTATTAATCACCTTTAAATTTATTTAAGAGCTTCGGGTTTCGTTTTTAAAGTAAAAACAAAAGAGGGACGTAGGCGTCATTTTCCAATTTCTTAAATATCTAAAATTACTATTCATTTATCTTTAAATATCACCAAAGTTGAAAAAAATCATTTCATCTTCTTCCTTCTCCTTTGTCTTTGCCGTGAGCTTCCATCCACCATGGATGAGAAGTTTCTTTTATTCGTTTCTCGGCGGATCATCGTGTTTTCGATTGCGTTGGATTGGTAGGGACGAGGGCTACCTATCCAACCTAGCTTTTCGAAGTTTCTCGTTCTTTACGGGAAACCCTAAAAAGTAAGTGTTCAAAACTTTTTACATGGTTTTGTTCGTTTTTGATTATAAATGAGTTTTGAAGTTGAAATCATGAATTTCTATCAATGAATTTGACGATTTTGAGCCCGGATTCTCGAAAAACACTATTCACCCGAAAATACTATTCATCCGAAATCACTATTCACCCGAAATTGCACACTTGTTCGCATATTAGTTATGAGTTGTAATATGTTGTGCAATTGGTGAATTGTAGGTACGATTGCTCGGTTGTTGTTTCGTGGAAAGTGGAGATTTGGAGTTATTTGGCTAAGGTGAGTTTAATGTGAAAGTTAGTGGTTTTATGAATTTAGTTTCGTTATGTAATTGTTTATCGATGTAAAGAGGGTGATAACTTCTTAGGATTAAGTTTTGGTTGGAGACTTTAATTTGGAAGTGTGGTGGAGAAAGTTTGGATTTATGGATAGTTCGATGAATAGGGAACATCGGAGTGGTTTGGAAGTATGGTAATGTGATTTGGAGATGTTAGATGAAAGTGAGAATGAAAGTTACTTTGATGGATTTTGGAAGTTAAAGTAATTAGAAGATGCACTGGAGTGATAACTCGTGTAATCTAGTTAGTTAGGTTTCTTTTTAACTTAGTAGAATTCTTTGGAGTTTAGATAACTTATTGGAGACCTAGTGCACATTGATTCACACATGGTAGTATGAGATTTTGATCCATATGTAATCATGGTGTGATGATTTGTGGGAACTTCGAGCACTTTGATTCTGCACGTGGTAGTATGTGATTTTGATCCATATGTAATCATGGTGAGATGATTTGTGAAATAGTACATGGTTGTATGTGATTTTGATCCATATGTAACCATGGTACTATAATTTGTGATAGGGCACATGATAGTATGTTGATTTTGATCCATATGTAATCATGGTGCGAGGGTTTGTGAAATAGTACATGGTAGTATGTGATTTTGATCCATATGTAACCATGGTACTATAACTTGTGATACGGCACATGATAGTATGTTGATTTTGATCCATACGTATCATGGTGCGGTGATTTGTGATATGGTGAAATTCCTGAGACCTATATGGTGAAATTCCTGAGACCTATATGGTGAAATTCCTGAGACCTGATATGGTGAAATTCCTGAGACCTATATGGTGAAATTCCTGAGACCTATATGGTGAAATTCCTGAGACCTATATCACTACAACAAATTTGGCCATTAATAGGTTTTATTTATAGGCAATTTACAAAAGGCTATTATTAAAATTAAAAAATGGGCGCCTAAATAAGAGGAATAGATTTAAGAAACGCTTTATAAGGGTTTTTTTTTCATTAATAGGCTTTTAATTTTTTGGCTATTATTTTCCCTTTATTTTACAAGGAAAACACGCTGGCTTCAGGTTTTGTTTTTCATTAATAGGTTTTTTGTTTGGCTATTATTTTTCTTACGAAAAAAACGCTGCCTCATGTCTTCTTTTCTCTCGAACGAATTCTCTGCCCTCACCCTCGAACGAAAAACAAGAACACGATTTCATCTCTTCTCTCAAATTTCAAGGGTTCCAATTTCAAAACGAAATCGCTAGCTTGCTCTCTTCGTTTCGTGATTTTACTTCTCCTGATGTTATCCCAACGAAGCCGTTTCAGAAAATTACATCAGGATTTCTCTTCGAAGAAGAAGAAAGAATAGGTATTCAATTGACTTTTTCTTTTACATTACAAATTTTGGGGTTTTTAATTCATTTGATTTGTTTTTTTTCCCTTGTCGGTTGTTGATTTGTTGTGTAAAGGGTTCCAATTGTTTGTTTGAGTAAAGGGTTCCAATTATTTGTTTATTTAGCTATTGTGAATTAAGAGTAGAATATGTATTTAACTATGTCTTTTGCCTCTTACCAATTCAAAACACCAGCAAACAATTAGATTAATAAATGCAGATTTGCCTATAATAATGTATGTTTGTTTATTCCCCTGTTTTCTTATGAATTAAAATGAGATTGTCGTTGAGTCTGTCAATGTTTCATGTTGGTGGGTTTGGCCATTGTACAGTTCCTAGTCTGTCTCTGTATAGTCTACAAATATTTTAGTGCCTTTACTTTCTCTTTGTTGAAGGTTGGTTATATAAAATAAATGTCCCAGTCTGAATTCTTTTGATTGAATAGAATAAATCATCATTTATTTAACAATATAGAGAATAGTTTAGCATGTATATTGATAGAACAAAGGCTTAAACGACATGTCGCTTCAATATCATATATCGAGCTCCCTCACCATGATATAGTTTCAGCAGTCTGGTGGCTCTTCACAAACTCATAGATATTGTTTGCTAAATTATTAGTCTATGGTTTGTATGAGCAACATTCTTTAATTAATTTTGTCCTTGCTTACTCTCATACCCTTCTCTTCGTTATATCTTCAAATCCTAATATCTCTATATATGAAGCTTGGAACAATTGTTCCAGGAATATTCAAGCAAAGAGAAGGGTACTCCTCGATATGAAAAGCAACGATTTTGCATTTTATTTTCTTAGGGAACTCAAACAAAATTATAAAGGAAATTCATAGTTCTTAAATTAATATTTTCCACCCTTTTCAAATGATAGAATGACTTGTTTTATTTATAATGTTTTTCATGTACATTATTTGAGGAAGAACCATGATTGCTCAGGGAGCTCTCTTCGTTGTCTTTTGCCAGAGCTGTATTTAAAGGATTCACATTTTCTTTTTGAGCAGGTGAGCAAGGCTATTATATTTGCTTATTAGATTCATTTCCTGCATCAACCTTGTGGCTTTACCATGTTACCATTGTGCGTAATATTTTTCACTTTGTTTGGTATTAGGAAATTATTTCATTCAAATGAGTACAAGATTGACATACATAGAAAAAAAAAGCAAACAAATTAAAACAATTTCAGTTGTTTCTTTAAAATTTGATTTAGTAGTTTAAATATAAATTACTATTTTTTAGCTATCAGGTAGTTTGGTTATTTGATGAACTTCATGCACATCGTTGGTGTAACATTTATGATGAAAGACAATGGACCTTAATTAATGATCATTTTGTTTAGCCCACTGGACCAATATGGGAACAATATTTTTTGCGTTCTTCAAACATCAGTCTGGTTTTTTAAGCATTTCTATTAAAAAAAACATAATTGGTTAGCCTAAGTTCTCATATCGGTTCTGAATCTCCCTCGTACATTTGGTCAATGGATTTTCTCTACAGATATGAGGACATGATGGTGGAACGGTAGCCAATCTGATAAGTTGTATTAAGCATATTGGTGGCCCTTGGGAACTTTGGTTATGGAAACACATCAGTTAATTCCTACATGTACATTATCTGATTCATAATTGATAATCAATACTTCTTTTTCTAAGATCAATTTATGGTTTATAATAGTTAATGATATTTTTCAAACGCTTATTGAAAATGGACTTAGAGAAAGGGCCATTCTATGATCTTGTTAATTTTTTTGTATATGTTGCTGATGAGGTTATCCATCTTCTTGCCATTTTATTTTAAAATATCTTTCATTTTAGAATTCTCAATTGCTTTAGTTATTCATTAACCTTTGTAGTTTTCCCTTTTTCTGGCTGTTTTTGATGATTTTTAGCCCATTCAGTTTTAGATCATGTTATGATTATGGATCTTATACTGTCCTTTTCAGGTATGAGGCACATTGGCCCAGATGGGGTATAAGAAGTTAGATGATATAATTTGAATAACAGAGTTAGTAAGACCTTGGGACATCTCTCTGATGAAGACACTATATCTCGATATAAGTTATATTCAATAATAGTATTACATATGATCATGTTATTATTGAACAAACTCAATGAATCATATAGTTTAGTGGGATAAAGTATTTCTCCCCATGCCTATAAGCAAGTCAAGAAGTAAGAATAATCATATTAAACAGGTCTTTTTTGTTCTTTGTTTCTTTAATGCTCTTTTTTGTTGTTAGTTTCAATACAAATTTTTTCTGTTATTTTTATTTCTTGAATACAAGCTTGTGAGTTGATTTCTTAAATACTATAGCCTATAGGTCATGTCAATACCAAAAATTTGATAAAATGATGATCTTCTTATGTGATATTGTTGTACTATCAAATGTGGCAGTGGTTTGAAGCTCTTGATGGTTTGTTAGCTCCTTACTTCAAAAGATATTGGATTGAACTATCTTATGGATCCGTTTTATTTTGTTTCATGGCTTTGAGAACTAAAAATTAATATGGAGATTTAATGAAAAGGCTTCGGATGAGGTCTATTTGGTGTCACAGAGCGCTATTTTGTTTTGAGACTAATGTTATCATGTTTTGTGTGTAGGATTGTCTATGTTATTCTTGAACAAAATCATGTCAAAGAACGTCCGTACTGAAGAACGTCCAGTTTTTGGATGTCATCCTTTCAAATTACAGCTTGGCTTCAACGAATTTAGTTTTAGAATTTAGTACTCATGAATATGCAACGAATAACAATTCAGAATTTAGTGTTCTTAAGTACATTGGAGATGAACCTTATTAATATATGCATTATGCTTCCGTAATTCATGAGTAACTGAATTATTTTTGTATATTTTTGCTCCCTTTTCAATAAGTTGTGGATTTTTTCATTTTAAGAAATTGCTTGTTTATGTCTGAGTAAGTATATGCACATATATTTTGTAGTTATAAAAAGGTTGAAGAGAAAATATATTATTATGATAGAATGTTTGGCAATAGCTATTTTCTGGCCTTATAGTAAGTTAAATAAACGCTATTAAAAGTTCTTCATTAGCCTTTTGAAAAGCCTATAAGAAGTCCTACCATAACCTTTTTAAGGTCTCATAGTAAGTTTATAATTGCGTTTCATAAACGATATTAAATGTCTTAAGTAGCATTTTGGAAAGCCTATAATACGTTTTTATAATAGCGTTTAACATAGCATTGAAAAAAGGCTATTAAAAGTAAAGGACTTTTAATTGCAGGGGCTGTCACGGCGTTTTGTAAAACGCTATCGTATACATATGATAGCGTTTTTTCAAGGCTATCGTAGGCATTTTTTCTTGTAGTGGTGAAATTCCTGAGACCTATATGGTGAAATTCCTGAGTTATATGGTGAAATTCCTGAGACCTATATGGTGAAATTCCTGAGACCTATATGGTGAAATTCCTGAGACCTATATGGTGAAATTCCTGAGACCTATATGGTGAAATTCCTGAGACTTTATATGGTGAAATTCCTGAGACCTATATGGTGAAATTCCTGAGACCTGATATGGTGAAATTCCTGAGTCCTGATATGGTGAAATTCCTGAGACGTATATGGTGAAATTCCTAAGACCTGATGTGGTGAAAGTCCTGATATCCGATGATTTGAGATATGGTACGACCGTACCTGGTATGTTGATTTCGATCCATACAATAGCACGATACGATGAAACTTGTTTGGTAATAAAGATAGTTAATGTTACCTTTACATATTCTTTAGAATTGTGTAGTAAGACTTGGTAGTGAATGTTACTTTACTTTAAGTCTTTATATCTATCTCTTGGTAATGAATGATGTTTACGGGTAATATATGACTATCGAATGATTGTATGGAAATTAGAAGTGTGGATGTGGGTAGTAATGAACATTTAGGCCTTTGGACATGATTTCTGGTATGAAATTTAGTTCATAGGATTACTTGCTTTCATTTTACTCTCACTAGCATTGTTTGCTAATGGTGCTACACCACAATATTTTCAGGTAAACCCCGTCCTAAGAAGCGAGGTAGAGGAAGTGGTGTCGCGTGACTGGCCGAGATGGTGTAAGGACAATGTTAAAACACTTTTGATAAGCATTAGTAAAAATGCTTGTAATCATATACTTTTTACATACTTGTGTCATTTTGAGCCCGTGAAGGGTGTATGTGTAAAGTACTTTGATGTTTTATGATTAAACTTTACTTTGGAATGCGCATTCCCGATTTATAGCTTTCTCTGGAAATTTGGGTTGTAAACAGGTTTTGGTTATTCGATTTTTAAACGAACCCATGCCATTTTTCTTTAAAAATTGAGTCTTCCGCTATGCATTTGAATTTAAAGAATTTAACGGGTTCAGGTCGTTACAAAACAAGTTTTGGAAGAAGAATTTAGCAACAACTCAAGGTATTAACTAACCTAGAATTCCATTTTTTGGTTAGTTTTCATGGTGATGATTGGGTGTTCTTGAGGGGTGTTTGCATGAGGGTTTTTAGGTAGTTGTAAATTCTGGAAATGATGTTTTAAATGACATATTGCATCCCAAGTATCATCTCTTAAGTGTTCTTTAAAGAATCAAAGACTTGAGAAAATTCAAGCTTTTACAAAACTCCAATAATGGAGGTTTTGAAGCTTTTTTTGGTGATTATTGACTTTTGGAAATTCTTTGACTAACACTTTGATCTTCTCAATTCTGGAACCTAAGATGTTAAATGATTGTAAGATGCATGTTTATCAAGGTTAGGAAGAACCAAAGGTCATATATAGACTCATGATGAAATACACCTTAAAATGGCAATGTTTTGCATTTCCTAGCTTCTTTAAGTAGGATTTTCCATGGTTTAACTTTGAGTTTATGAATTCTGGAAATTTTTGTGTGTTTATATGGATATATGTGACATGAAAAACAACTTGGGAAGGTAAGAGGATGATTCTTGAGAAATTGACAAATTTGGCCTAAAACTAGATTTATGCTTAGCTAGTTTTGGGTGATTCTTTGTTGCATCTTAAAGGTTGTTAAATCTGGAAAGGTTGGATGTTTATATGAATATTTTATACATGGAAAATACTTTAGAAGATAAAAGTAATGGGTTTGTTGGGTAAACTCCCAAGTTGACCAAAAATGCACTTTTGTTGAACTAGTTTCCTTGTTTTGAGTTTTCCTTGACTTTGATTGCAAAATTATCATTTCTGGAGTATTTGAGTGTATAAATAAATGTATTTAGCAAGGAAACCACCTTAGAGCATCAATCCAATGGATATTTCATATGTACACCTTATTTGACCGAAAAATGCGTCCCGAATCATCTAGTTTTGGTGTTTGTGTCACTAACCGAGTTCGGGGCTGCTTGTTGTTGTTGGGGCTGTTTTTTAATGTTAATAATAGCCTAAACATTTATGGATTACCTTGTTGTAGGCCAAAGACAAGTGGAGCTACTTGGAAACGAGTTTGAAGGTGAGAACAACAAGAATCGGAAGGTGATTGGAGAACCGTCTCAGTTCCTCTTGGAACTAAATTGTAAATAGAACGTGTGGTCTTGAGACATATGAAGTATGATGCGGGTGGTGGAGTTAGAAGCAAGTGAAGTTTACGGGAAAGGATAGCGTTACCGACGTTGGGTTTAGGAGGCTAAATGCTTGATGGCCTAAACTTAAATCTGCTTTCTTTCACTAGCTACTCATTGAAGCATGCTTTATTTGCTTATTACTATGTTCATAGTCCATGATCGAGTCATATGCTGGAATTGGGAACGATAGTTATGCATATGTGATATTTTCTTGATTGGCTTTCGTAACAATAGATATGCATATGTGATACTTTTCTCAAGCATGCTTGGAACTAGTTGTGACTATGAACCATGTGAATATGTGAGACTTGAACATTGTATAAGTAGAGTTTGATGTCATATGTCGGTTCGGTAAAGTAGATCTATTTACCCTTGTTGTTTCGAGGTCTCGATATATATATATATATAACTTTATTGTGAGGAAGCATGTTTATTCCATAGCTTTTCCATACATGTCGTTCATGCATATCATGTGATCATTATGTGGCCATGGGGTTGTAACCCGTGTAATGGTGTATGGGTGTTGGACGTTACACGTGGTTACCATGGCGAGGAGGTGATGGAGATCCAGTGTGCTATGTGGGAATGGCCCGGATGCTAGTAACTGGCGATGGTTTGAAAACCGGGATGAGCTACGGCTCAAGAGAGGTTTGAAATGAATTATGGGCGTAGTGAGACGCCGGGAATGTGTTGGTAATGTTTGTAACATCAAGAGAAAGAAAGTGATGAATTAGAATGATATGGCTAGAGACTATTCCCGAACTTTAAGCATGTGTATCTCATTCTTACTTGAGCATGTCATTTTATATCTTTGCTTTATAACATGGCCTTCTCGTTCACTATTCAAATTCTTCTTGTTTTCACTGAGTGTCATGCTCAAAGGTGCTCTATATCACCTTTCAGGTATCGTTCGGGGACGAGGGCGTGGAGCGGCAGGTGGTGGGCGTTGACCGTGACGAGGTGGAGCTTTTGGATTGGATCTCCGGCACGCGAGCCTTCATTTTGGGTGTTTAGGAGTCAAGTTTAGCTTTTATGTTTATGCCATTTTGAGATAAACTTTATGTTTATTATGTTGTATGATATTTAAAAAAAATCGGTGCACCTAACTTTCGTTTTAGAATGTTTTATGAAAACTCTGAACCGGCCGACGAGCCGATGAACTCTGATTACAGGTTATCTATATATTGTATTTGAGGCATGCGCTTTACAAATACTTCATGCCGAAATTTTCAACCTTTTATAAAAGCATTATTTTTGAATTTAAATTACTTACTTCCGCTTGCATTAAGTTGGGTCGTCACAGTATCACTCATATTTAGATTAGAATTTGTCTTGAGAGGTTAATTTATACATGATTTCCATAGTCCATGTTAAGTTTAATTTATCTACTATGCTTTCTCCTTTTTAGTTAGGTTTTTTTTAAAGAGTGGTGGAGGGTTAGAATCATGCTTAAAACTAATAAGGCTTGTATAGCCATTTTACCTTGGATCTTAGATATTAATGAATATGTTTAATTTCCTAATATTTATATTTTTGCCTCACTTTTTCAGAAAATGCAAAACTTTACTTGGTTAAATACAATTCTTCTACTAATGATATTACTAATTGTCACCATTGTATAATTAGTTCAGTCTTTCCGGATAAAGAAGAATAACACTCTTTTGTTTTAAATTTCATCACTTCCATAGCAGAGTATTTAGTTTTAATCATACAAATGTCATTCTTTTGCAATTTTTTTTTTAAAATATAGATCATTTTATAATTCTTTGAATATTATAAATCAAATGGAGCATCATTTATATGAAAACAGGTAATTAGTTAAAGTGATGTTTTGAATACTTTATAAATAAACCATAGCAAACACATAATGTTCACAGAAGCTTGTTGTCCCTTTCATGTCTTCTGGTAGAATCCCTTACTTATAAGCTCAAGCATTCCCCTTTTACTAACATGTGAAAGTCTTTTATGCCATAGGGTATAGGCGCTAGTTTCTTCATCTACCATTCGCAACACACAGACACTCAGATTCAGAATAAGAATATTGAATGTTGCATCTTCAAGGATCTCCTTCTCTTCTGGCTTCATCGTTTGTGGGATTTCCATTGTGTCAATAAGGCCATGATCTTCTTTTTTCCAGATCCCAAAATCCCTTGTCCTATCGAACTTTTCCACATCAAACTTCATGCCTGACATTGATGCCATAACTTCATCTTCTTCATTTGAATTTGTAAAACAAGGCTCTAATACACAAAGTGATTAATTTGTAGAACAAAAGTAGAAGTAAAGCTAAGAAGTGATAAATTTGTAGAACAAAAGTAGAAGTAAAGATAAGAAGAAGACTGGAATTGAATGATCTTTAAACCGGATACAAGATTTTTCATTAGCCATTAGAGAGCTCAAACTAAGCTATTTTACTCCTCTAAATCTGCAATAAATAATGAAAGAATAGCTAACAGAAATGAGAGTATTTAACAAACTCTTTAACAACTATTAACTAACTAGAGATTAGCTCAATGATTAGTCTAATTATTATCATTAGAGCTCAACTAATCATAACAAAAAAAAGTGCCAACTTGAGTTTGTGATAAATTATGTGGTTGACATAAGAAGCTTCTAAATTACATATAAAATTTCATTTTCGGAATCATCCATATTAGATAGTGGAAGCAATCGATACGAACCATCTTTAAGGGTTCCCCGAAGGACCCCACCACTACTAAAATTCCCTTCCAAAAATATTTGAATTAAAATAAAATTTTAATAAAACTTCTCTTATGTGTCTTGCTGTAGGAACAGAATTTGCCACGGAATATTATTTGTGTCGGATGTTGATGAGCCATCTTCAAAAAACGATCAATCTAAGGCGCAGTAGACAGTTGGTACTAATTGAAGTTGACAGTCGATCCTACATCAATCTCACACTCTGTTAAAAGATTCAGTCCCAATCAGGCGATTGGTACCAATGGCAGTACACAATCAGTACTAGTGTAATCGAGGTTGATTGTTTTGACAGGTATGTAACAGTCGGTACGATTGAATATTGACCGATTGGTACCAAACTTGAACTACGATTGGAAAATAAGAAGTGTTTCTTTACATAAAAATATAAAAAGACGGGTGTGCTAGACAACACCTCCGCGACTAACTGCAACCTAAAATGGTTCATGTATTTTTGGTCTAATGTTGGGCATAAAAGTGTTCCCTACAACATATTCGAAAAACTTAATGTTGAAGATGTTGCAATCAACTGTGTTTTACGTAATTATGGTCAGATCTACTTGTTCCCCAGGCCACGCTTTGAGGGAATCACACAACCCCACACTAATTAACAAATAAGGGATATTGTGACGAAGCGACTCTTTTAAATCATTTTAAAACTAAAACACAGCTGAAGTCTTTATATTTTTTAAAAAAAACGGCGTGGTTATGTTTGAAACTTAGGCTAGCCAAAACTTGTTTACATTTTCACATCAGAAAATTTAAACACAAGGAATTTCAAATTCGTATTTCAGGAGTTTAAAAGGATTAACGTCCATAAAAGTAAAACCAGAATCTCTTAAGAGCTATATACAAATTTACATAACAAAAGATACAAATTAAACAAATGAGTCCATGGACTTTTAAAAGTATCTAGTCCATCCCTGATCCATCATCCTCTCGATCATGCCGCACCAGCTCCTCTCCCACCACCACGGGCATAAGCATTACCTGAAATTTGTTTGTAATATCATGAGCTAACAACAAGCCCAGTGAAAATAAAAAGAATAAAAAGTAACAATAGACCCCAAACCCGTATTATGATTTGTGTCCAAATAAGATTACATATTTCTTTCCAAAGCTTTCTAAGCTCAAATCTTTAACTTCTAACTATTTAGAAAAAGTACTTTCATAATTCATAATCTCTTCAAGGTGATAATACTAGTCTATGTAGTCAAATCCTCATCCATTAACTCATAAAAACAAGTATAAAAGGAGTAAATAAACTTTACATAAGCATAACATCCCAATCAAATAAGGTTAGGTAATGTTAACTCCCGAAGGATTAACATTCACCTTGTTGTCTTACTTTCCATAATGAAATATACAATTCCTTCTCCATGATATAATTCCACCGATAATATGAATGAAGGTAATGAAAACACCCGTAGGTTTCGCATTCACCTTTTGTCTCACTTTCCATTCCATCGATAATATGCATGAAGGTAATGAAAACACCCGTAGGTTCCGCATTCACCTTTTATGCATGAAGGTAATGAAAACACCCATAGATTTCGCATTCACCTTTTGTCTCACTTTCCTCTCAAATCAATGATGCAAGATGTTATGCATATGCTTTCGAAAGTAAATAAACATAAATATGAATGTTAAAGTAACCGAAGAGCATGAAGTAAATGGATCATAGATTTCCTTATACATAAAGTAAATAAATAGGAATTTCGGAAAAACAATAAGTAAACCGAAACAACAATGCTTTAATAAAAGTAAGATCTTAACTTAAACAAATAAGTCTCCACTTCCAAGGATTCTAAACTTTTCAAATAAAATCCAAAGTTCTACATTCAAGTTCCTTAACCATTCTATTTAAATTTTGGATCCTTCAATTTCCAATAATCCATCCTAAACTCTCAAACGATTCTAACTTAGAACTTCCAAAAATTCAACCTTCCTCTCAAGAAAATCCAAAAGTTCTCACTCAAAAGAACTAGCTCCTAACCTAAGAACACTAGCTCACTTTCCTTTAATCTTTGATTCGAATCTTAATCTCAACTTCCAATCCTACAAATCATTCTACTTATTCATTTTCTAAAGCTACGTTAAATTCTAATTATTCTCACCTTGGCAAACGTAGACTCGCTTCCGCTGACCGGAAAAGTGATCAAGCAACGATTCAACAACTACCTACAAATAATTACATCTAACAATCAATAATTAAACAAACATCGATCGATTGTCATCTAAAAGCATAAAACGACAAAAAACCCCGGAATCCCCTTAAATGAGCTCTCGGCCCTACAAGGGTAAATGGGCCACAGGTTTGGTTTTTCGGCTTTTAGGCAATTTAGAGGTGTTTTGGGTTGGTTTCAAGTAGTTTGGAAGTTCCCAATTTCAATGGGTAACGATGATTCGTGTTTTTGGACAATAATTGCTTTCCCGAATTTAATTACAATTAACAATTAACCAATAAGTAAGCATTCTAAAACAACCCACAAAAAGTAAATTTCAAATGGGATAGGTTTCGACTCAAACACGAGTTTAGGGTTAAGGAAAAGTTTCCAAAAACACTTAAAACAACTCTCGTAGTTAAAGTCATCGAGTTTCTCGGCAAGAAATCGAAGAATCAAATCAAAAACTCCATTAAAACACTATTTGAAGCTTAGGGTTTGAAACTTTGACATACTTATGGCCCTTAGAACACGGATGGAAAGTACGATTCCTAGGTTGAGAAGAATCCTAGGACCAAGGCCTTTCCGATGCAACCGAAATTGGAACGATCCGTCGAGAAACGAACGAAACCCGAAATTTTCCCCCCACTCCTTAAGACCAACGGTTTTTGGAGGAGGAAGATGAGGGGTTTTTGGTCAAATTTAGTCAAAGTGGTGATTTTAAAGAGAAGGGAATAGTGAATTGATATTTTAAGAATTTTAGAAATGACGGTTACGTCCTTTTAATGACTTTTGGTTTCTAAATCGAAACCCGAATTTCTTAAACTAACCAAATGGTGATTAATAATTATTAATTTTCCCATTAATAATTAATAATGCGACCAAAACTAATTTAAGCTAATAAAACGATTAAACGAATTTAAGAACGAAATAAACTCGTTAATTCTAAGTTATAAATTCTAAATTAAATCTAAAATTTAAATTAATAAATTCTAAAATTAAATTAAGTGCTTTTCATTAAATAATAATAATTAAATAAATAATAAATAAATAAAAAAAATTTATGGGACGTTACAGATACATTACGCATCAGGCCTACGGTACTCACGACTTTCGATTTACTTTGTAAGGAAGGTAATGGATATCAGTATTGTAGTGTCTTCGCATTGCGGTATGTGAAAAAAAATATTATGGTCACATTAAATTCTTTTTATCACACCAGATAACCACTTGATATTTAATTAGAATACTTATGTACACCACATCGGCCTAGGGAAAGAGAGATTCCTCAAAAGGAAGTGGTCGCGACGGCAAGGGTCAGAGACCCAACCTCATCTAAGTTTCTTAGTTTTAATGAATTGGATCGGGTCTATTGAGTAAATGATCCAAGTTCAAGAATGGTATGATTTCAGTGTATAAGATGATGAAAGAAAGTTAAAAGATCAAGCTGAGATGGAATTTGAGTCACGTGGTAGTTAGTTGAAATAACTATCACAATGATTGTGTGTGGTGACAACTGGCCAAAGAATAGAATCTTCTAGACTTTCCTAAAATCAATGTGCAGCCATTAACGTGTATTTAAGATTTTGCTCTTGTATTTGATGAATGTAATCTACAAATTGATAAGGAAGAGATCAATGAAGTGCCTAAGCCTTTGCTCTTCGTGGATGTAGACATTTTTTCTAACCACGTACATATATTTGTCTTTCATGCTCTGCTTTCTTTTCTTTCTTTTGATCTCTTCTTCGCCATTGGTAGTTTAGGTTGAGAGTGAGAGTTCTTCTGTTTTTTGTGCTTGTTCTGTTTTTTGTGCTTGTTCATCGAGTTCTTGGAGTTTCTTGGCAGTAGTTACAACAATTGGTATCAGAGCCAACTCTACAAGAAGATTAACAAGCCTCTGTCAATTTTCAAGAAATCTTTGATCAGAATATGGAAACCTGAGAAGAGAATGTCTACACGAGTGGATGTAGAGCGATTTGATGGACACAAGGATTTTGGTCTTTGGAAGAGAAAGATGAAGGCACTGTTGATCCATCAAAACGTTGCTAACGCCATAGCAGATCCAGCTGATATTCCAGGAAAAATTTCAGAGGTTCAAAAAGGTGAGTGGAATGAAATAGCTCATAGTCTGATTACTTTACATCTTTCTGATAATGTGTTATGGTTAGTAAGTGAGGAAGAGACAGTAGTAGATCTATGGAATAAACTCGATAAATTGTATCTAGTAAAGTCTCTATCAAATAAAATCTTATTGAAAGAGAGGCTGTTCGGATTTAAGATTGATTCTAGCAAAACTATGGAGGAAAATGTTGAAGTATTCATCAAGATCACTCTTGATTTGTCCAATATCGGGGAGAAGGTAGATTCAGAAAACCAAGCCATAATACTCTTGAACGCATTACCAGATTCGTTTAATGATGTGAAGGTAGCTATCAAGTATGGTAGGGATAGTTTCGATTTGGAGCTAGTCATTGATGCCTTGATATCAAAGGAGTTGGAGTTGAAAACTAACTGGAAACCAGATGAAGCGATTTTTAGTATAGGAAGAGAAGAAAGAAACAGTGGAAGAATAATCGACGGAAATCTAGGTCTAAGTCTAGAAACAAGAGAGACATTAGGAGATGCTACAATTGCAATAAGAAAGGACACTTTAGGAGGAATTGTCCTGACTTTAAGAAGGGAAAGGCAAAAGCAGATGACACCAGGGACTCTTATGATGCAGCAAACGTAACTCAAGGTTATGAGAGTGCTGATATGTTACTCATTTTAGAAGATATCACAAAAGAGGGATTATTGACTCAAGGCCAGGATAATGCAGTGGAATGGGTTTTAGACTCAGCCTGCACATTCCACATGACTCCAATCCGTGACTACTTAATTGACTTTAAACCTCTAGAATCTAGAAAGGTAATGATGGGGAATAATAGTACCAGTAATGTGGAAGAGATTAGATCAGTGAAATTGAGACTGAGTGACAACAGTGAAAAGATCCTGACTGATGTGAGGTTTGTTCCTACTTTGGGAAGAAATTTAATCTCTCTTAGCTTGCTTAACAGAAAGATACAAGGAAAACAATGGAGTTCTTAAAGTGAGTAAGAGAAAACTGATTCAGTTGAAAGGAATTTAGAGATGTGGACTGTATTATCTTGAAGGAGAAGCTGTTGCTGGTACAACACTAATAACAGCAATGGAAGATCAAAATGAATTAGAAACTGTGGCATAGGAGGCTTGCTCATATATCAGAGAGAGGCTTTCAGGAATTGCACAAATAAGGGTTACTTGGAAAATTGAAGTTCTGTCAGCTAGACACATGTGAAAACTGCATATGTGGGAAAGCTACAAACATTCAGTAAAGCAATTCATTGCACAAAAGGAAAGTTAGACTACATTCATTCAGATCTTTGGGGCCCTGCTTCAAGTCCTTCATATGTTGGCTCTAGATATTTCCTCTCAATTATTGATGACTATTCGACAAAAGTATGGATCTATATCCTTAAACACAAATCTGATGCATTTGGTATGTTCAAAGAGTGGCAGACACTAGCTCAAAACCAGACAGACAGAAAGGTAAAGAAATTGGGAACAGACAATGGTTTGGAATTTTTGAACAAAGAATTTAGAAGATTTTGTGAAGAGAAAGGAATATAGAGACATTTGATAGTGTCATACACACCTCAGCAAAATGGTTTAGCTGAGAGGATGAATAGAACAACATTGGAGAGAGTAAGATGCATGCTTCTAAGTGCAAATCTACCTAAGAATTTCTGGAGTGGGGCAGCTGTGACAGCATGTTATCTCATAAATAGATCACCTTCTAAAGCACTAAACTTTAAGACACCTCAAGAAATGTGGATTAAAGTACCTCCAAATATTGAAAACCTAAAGGTATTTGGATGCTCATCTTATGCCTACATCAGTCAAGGAAAACTTGAATCTAGAGCATTAAAATGCATTTTCCTTGGATATCCACCTGGACTGAAAGGCTATAAACTATGGTGTCTGGAAAAGGGTCATTCTAAATGCTTGATCAATAGAAATGTGAAGATTGTGGAAGGGGTGATGCCTTATGGGAAAGAAACAGCCAGCTAAGAACAGTCAAGACAAACTGGTGTAATTGAAACTTCAAGCAAAGTTTCTGAGATTAGCATAAATACTAAAAGTTCAGAACCCGGTACTTAGGCAGTAGTCAAGGGCATTCTCACAATGGAACTACACCTGAACATACACAAACTAATCATCAGATGGAGTAAGGACAGAGTTCTGGTACAGAAGAGAATTTGAATAATCAAATTCTGCAGAACTATTAGCTTACAAGAGATAGGTAGAGAAGACAAATCAGACCACCATCAAGGTTTGATGATTGTGATTTAGTGTCATTTGCACTCACTGTGGTCTCAAAAGAAGTAGAGTCATAACCAACAAGTTTTAATGAAGCAATGGAATCAAAAGACAAGATTCTTTGGTTAAATGCTATGGAAGAAGAATTAACATCCTTGGCAAAGAACAGAACTTGGGAGATGGTGAATAGGCCAGATAAACAGAAAATTGTAAGCTGTAAGTGGATATATAAAGTGAAACCAGGTGTAAATGGGGCAAATGATATTAGATACAAAGCAGCACTACAAAAAAAAACCGAATTGCGACCAGATGGTCGTTTTTAAGAAAAATGCGACCAGAAAAGTGACCAAACCTGGCGTGGCAAAAAAGCTGGTCGTCCAGGAATTTTGTGCGTCCAAATGGTCACCAAAATACCACGAAACGTGTTTGGTAGCAAAAAAATCAACATTTTAAAAAACAACCAGACAGTCGCCTAAAATAGTGACCACCTGGTCGTAATTTAAGTTGTAGACAAGTGACCAGTTTGACCCATAAAAAAGGTGACCACATGGTCATTTATGTTAGTGACCAAATGGTAACGTTCTTAAGTGACCATCCAGTCGTTTGATCATCCTAAAGATCCAAATGGAGGAACCTCTTCTTTGGGAATCTTCTTCGGACTAAAATGTCAAACGAGGATCCGAACCAATCTTTTCAAAGTTATCCATATGATTTGGTCCATTTTAAAGATCCAAATGGAGAACCCTCATATCAGAACCAATCTTTTTAAAGTTTTCCTCATGATTTGGACCATCCTAAAGATCCAAATGGAGGAACCTCTTCTTTGGGAATCCTCGTTGGACCAAAATGCCAAACGAGGATCGGAACCAATCTGTCAAAGTTGTCCTCATGATTTGGTCCACCCTAAAGATCCAAATGGAGGAACCTCCTCTTTGGGAATCATCTTTGGACCAAAATGTCGAAAGAGGATCAGATCCAATCTTTTTAAAGTTTTCCTCATGATTTTTTCCACCCTAAAGATAAAAATGGCGGAAACTATTATTTTGGATTTCTCTTTGGAACAAAATGTCGAACGAGGATCGTAACAAATCTTATCAAAGTTTTCCTCATGATTTGGTCCAGCTTAAAGATCCAAATGGAGGAACATCGTCTTTGGGAAACCTCTTTGGACCAAAATGTCAAACGAGGATCGGAACCAATCTTGTCAAAGTTGTCCTCATGATTTGGTCCATCATAAAGATCCAAATGGAGGTCTTTTTTGGGAATCCTCTTTGGACGTAAATGCCAAACGAGGATCGGAAAAAATCTTTTCAAAGTTGTCCTCATGATTGCGACCATGATAAAGATCCAAATGGAGGAACCTCTTCTTTGGGAATAAGCTTTGGACCAAAATATCGAATGAGGAACGGAACCAATCTTGTCAAAGTTTTCCACATGAGTTGGACCATCCTAAAGATCCACATGGAGGAACCTCGGATCAGAACCAATCTTGTCAAAGTTTTGCTCAAGATTTGGTCCATCCTAAAGATCCAAATATTGAAAGCTGTTCTTTGGGAATCCTCTTTTTCACTAAAATGCTGAACGGGGATCGGAACCAATCTTGTCAAAGTTGTCCTCATGATTTAGTCCATCCTAAAGATCCAAATGGAAGAACCTCATCTTTGGGAATCCTCTTTGAACCAAAATGTCAAACAACGATTGGAACCAATCTTGTCTAAGTTGTCCTCATGATTTTTTCCATCCAAAAAACCAATCTTGTCAAAGTTGTCCTCATGATTTGGCCCATCCTAAAGATCCAAATGGAGGAACCTCTTGTTTGGGATTCCTCTTTAGACCAAAATGTCGAAAGAGGATCTGATCCAATGTTGTCAAAGTTGTCCTCATGATTTGTTCCACCCTAAAGATCCAAATGTAGGAACCTCTTCTTTGGGAATCCTCTTTGGACAAAAATATCGAATGAGGATCGGAACCAATCTTGTCAAAGTTGTCCTCATGATTTGGACCATTCTAAAGATACAAATGGAGCGTTGTCTTCTCTGGGAATTTTCATTGGACTAAAATATCGAACGAGGATCGGAACCAATCTTGTCAAGTGGTGCTCATGATTTAGTCCATACAAAAAACCAATCTGCTTTGGGATTCCTCTTTAGACAAAAATGTGGAACGAGGATCAGAACCAATCTTATCAAAATTGTCCTCTTGATTTAGACCATGCTAAAGATCCAAGTAGAGGAACCTCTTTTTTCGAATCCTCTTTAGACCAAAATGTCGAACGAGAATCGGAACCAATCTTGTCAAAGTTGTCCTCATGATTTAGTCCATCCATAAAGCCAATCTTCTTTGGGAATCCTTTTTGGATCAAAATGTCGAACGAGGATAGGAACCAATCTTGTTAAAGTTGTCCTCATGATTTGAACAACCCAAAGATTTGAATTGAGGAACCTCTTCTTTATGAATCCTCTTTGAACAAAAATATCGAACAAAGATCGGAACCAATCTTGTCAAGTAGTGCTCATGATTTAGTCTATCCAAAAAACCAATCTGCTTTGGGATTCCTCTTTGGACCAAAATGTCGAACGAGGATCGGAACCAATCTTTTCAAAGTTGTCCTCATGATTTGGTCCACCCTAAAGATTAATATGCAGAAACCTCATCTTCGGGAATCCTCTTTAGATCAAAATGTCGAATGAAGATCGGAACCAATCTTGTCAAAGTTGTCCCCATGATTTAGTCCATCAAAAAAACCAATCTTGTCAAAGGTTACCTTATGATTTGGCCCATCCTAAAGATCCGAATGAAGGAACCTCTTGTTTGAGATTCCTCTTTAGACCAAAATGTCAAACGAGGATTGAATCCAATGTTGTCTAAGTTGTCCTCATTTTTTGGTCCACCCTAATGATCCAAATGGAGGAACCTCTTCTTTGGGAATCCTCTTTAGACCAAAATGTCGAATGAGGATCGGAACCAATCTTGTCAAAGTTGTCCTCATGATTTGGACCATTCTAAAGGTACAAATGAAGGAGCGTCTTCTTTGGGAATCTTTTTTGGAACAAAATATTGAACGAGGATCGGAACCAATCTTGTCAAGTGGTGCTCATGATTTAGTCCATACAAAAAACCAATCTGCTTGGGATTCCTCTTTGGACCAAAATGTCGATTGAGGATAGGAACCAATTTTGTCAAGGTTGTCCTCATGATTTTGACCATGCTAAAGATCCAAATGGAGGAACCACTTCGTTGGGAATCCTCTTTGGATCAAAATGTCGAATGAGGATCGGAACTGATCTTGTCAAATTTTTCCTAATGATTTGGTCCATCCTAAAGATCCAAATGGAGGAACCTCTTCTTTGCAAATCCTCTTTGGACGAAAATATCGAACGAGGATCGGAAAAAATCTTGTAAAAGTTGTCCACATGATTTGGACAATCCTAAAGATCGAAATGGAGGAACCTCTTCTTTGGTAATCCTCTTTGGACCAAAATGTCGAATGAGGATCGGAACTAATCTTGTTAAAGTTTTCCTCATGATTTAGTCTATCTAAAAAAGCAATCTTCTTTGGGAATCCTCTTTGGACCAAAATATCAAATGAGGTTAGGAACCAATCTTGTTAAAGTTGTCCTCATGATTTTGACCATCCTAAAGATCCAAATGGAGGAACCTCTTCTTTGGGAATCCTTTTTGGACTAAAATGTCGAACGAGGATTGAAACCAATCTTATCAAAGTCGTCCTCATGATTTGGACCATTCTAAAGATACAAATGGAGTAGCGTCTTCTTTGGGAATTTTCTTCGGACTAAAATATCGAACGAGGATCGTAACCAATCTTTTCAAGTGGTTCTCATGATTTAGTCCATACAAAAAACCAATATGTTTTGGGATTCCTGTTTGGACCAAAATGTCGACCGAGGATCAGAACCAATATTGTTAAAGTTGTCCTTATGATTTACACCATGCTAAAGATCCAAGTAGAGGAACCTCATTTTTCGAATCCTCTTTGGACCAAAATGTCGAACGAGGATCAGAACCAATCTTGTCAAAGTTGTCCTCATGATTTAGTCCATCCATAAAACCAACCTTCTTTGGAAATCCTTTTTGGATCAAAATGTCGAACGAGGATAGGAACCAGTCTTGTTGAAGTTGTCCTCATGATTTGGACCAACCCAAAGATTCGAATTGAGGAACCTCTTCTTTATGCATCCTCTTTGAACAAAAATATCGAACAAAGATCGGAACCAATCTTGTCAAGTGGTGCTCATGATTTAGTCCATCCATAAAACCTATCTGTTTTGGGATTCCTCTTTGGACCAAAATGTCGAACGAAGATCGGAACCAATCTTTTCAAAGTTGTCCTCATGATTTGGTCCACCCTAAAGATTAATATGCAGAAATCTCATCTTTGGGAATCCTCTTTAGATCAAAATGTCGAATGAGGATCGAAACCAATCTTGGCAAAGTTGTCCCCATGATTTAGTCCATCCAAAAAACCAATCTTGTCAAAGTTGACCTCATGATTTGGCACATCCTAAAGATCCGAATGGACGAACCTCTTGTTTGGGATTCCTCTTTAGACCAAAATGTCGAACGAGGATCGGATCCAATGTTGACTAAGTTGTCCTCATTTTTTGGTCCACCCTAAAGATCCAAATGGAGGAACCTCTTCTTTGGGAAACCTCTTTGGACCAAAATGTCGAATGAGGATCAGAACCAACCTTGTTAAAGTTATCTTCATGATTTGGACCATTCTAATGATACAAATGCAAGAGCGTCTTCTTTGGGAATCTTCTTTGAACCAAAATATTGAACGAGGATTGGAACCAATCTTGTCAAGTGGTGCTCATGATTTAGTCCATACAAAAAACCAATCTGCTTGGGATTCCTCTTTGGACAAAAATGTCGATCGAGGATAAGAACCAATCTTGTCAAGGTTGTCCTCATGATTTAGACCATGCTAAAGATCCAAATGGAGGAACCACTTCTTTGGGAATCCTCTTTTGATCAAAATGTCGAATGAGGATCGGAACCGATCTTGTCAAATTTTTCCTCATGATTTTGTCCATCCTAAAGATCCAAATGGAGGAACCTCTTCTTTGCAAATCCTCTTTGGACGAAAAATTCGAACGAGGATCGGAACCAATCCTGTCAAAGTTGTCCACATGATTTGGACCATCCTAAAGATCCAAATGGAGGAACCTCTTCTTTGGGAATCCTCTTTGGACCAAAATATCGAATGAGGATCGGAACTAATCTTGTCAAAGTTTTCCTCATGATTTAGTCTATCTAAAAAAGCATTCTTCTTTGGGAATCCTCTTTGGACCAAAATGTCAAACGAGGATAGGAACCAATCTTGTTAAAGTTGTTCTCATGATTTGGACCATCCTAAAGATCCAAATGGATGAACCTCTTCTTTGGGAATCGTTTTTGGACCAAAATGTAGAATGAGGATCGGAACCAATCATGTCAAAGTTTTCCAATTGATTTGTAGCATCCTAAAGATCCAAATTGAGGAACCTCAGATCAGAACCAATCTTTTCAAAGTTTTCTTCATGATTTGGTCCAACCATAAGATCCAAATGGAGGAAGCTTTTTTTTGGGAATCCTATTTTTCACGAAAATGTCGAACGAGGATCGGAACCAATCTTGTCAAAGTTGTCCTCATTATTTGGTCCAATTTAAAGATCGAAATGGAGGAACCTCAGATCAGAACCAATCTTGTTTAAGTTTTCCATATGATTTTGGAGCATCCAAAAGATCCAAATGGAGGAACCTCTTCTTTGGGAATCCTCTTTGGACCAAAATATCAAACGAGGATCGAAACCAATCTTGTCAAAATTTTCCTCATGATTTGGTCCACCCTAAAGATCCAAATGGATGAACCTCTCCTTTGGGAATCCTCTATCGACCAAAATATCGAGCGAGGATCAGAACAAATATTTTTAAAGTTGTCCTCATGGCTTGGCCCACCCTAAAGATCCAAATGGAGGAAACTCTTCTTTGGGAATCCTCTTTAGACCAAAATGTCGAAGGAGGATGGGAACAAATCGTGTCAATGTTTTCTTCATGATTTGGTCCATCTTAAAGATCCAAATGGAAGAACCTCATCTTTGGGAAACCTCTTTGTGCCAAAATGTCGAACGGGGATCGGAACTAATCTTGTCAAAGTTGTCCTCATGATTTTGTCCATCATAAAGATCCAAATGGAGGCCTTTTTTGGGAATTCTCTTTGGACCAAAATGTCGAACGAGGATCAGAACCAATCTTGTCAAAGTTGTCCTCATGATTTAGTCCATCCAAAAAACCAATCTTCATTGGGAATCCTCTTTGGACCAAAATGAAGAACAAGGATAGGAACCAATCTTGTTAAAGTTGCCCTCATGATTTTGACCATCCTAAAGATCCAAATGGAGGAAACACTTTTTTAGGAATCCTTTTTGGACAAAAATGATTACAACTTTGACAAGATTGGTTCTGATCCTCATTCGACATTTTAGTCCAAAGAGGATTCCAAAAGAAGAGGTTCCTCCACTTTAAGATGGACCATATCGTGAGGAAAATTTTAACAAGATTTGTTCTGTTCCTCCATTTGGATCTTTAGTATAGTCCAAATAATGAGGACAACTTTGACAAGATTCATTTCGATCCTTGTTCGACATTTTGGTCCAAAGAGAATTCCCAAAATAGTGATTCCTCCATTTGGATGTTTAGGGTGGACCAAATCATGAGGACAACTTTAAAAAGATTGGTTCCAATCCTTGTTCGAGATTTTGGTCCAAGAGGATTCCCAAAGAAAAGCTATCTCCATTTGGATCTTTAGGATGAACCAAATCATTCGAACAACTTTAACAAGATTGGTTCCGATCCTCGTTCGACATTTTGGTTCAAAAGAAATCCTAAAGAAGACGTTCCTCCATTTGGATATTTTGGATGGTCCAAATCATGAGGACAACTTTGACAAGATTGGTTCCGATCTCACGTTCCTCCATTTGGATGTTTAAGATGGATCAGACCATGAGGAAAACTTTGACAAGTCTTTGGTTCCGATCATCGTTCGACATTTTGATCCAAAGAGGATTTCCAAAGAAGACGCTCCTCCATTTGGATCTTAAGGGTGGACCAGATCATAAGGACAACTTTGACAAGATTGGTTCAGATCCACGTTCGAGATTTTATTCCAAAAAGGATTACAAAGAAGAGGTTCCACCCTATAGATCTTTAAAATGGACAAAATAATGAGCACAACTTTGACAACATTGGTTCCGATCCTCGTTCGACATTTTTGTCCAAAGAGGATTCCCAAATAATAGGTTCCTCCATTTGGATCTTTAGAGTGGACCAGATCATGAGGACAACTTTGAGAAGATTTGTTTAGAGCCACGTTCAACATTTTATTCAAAAGAGGATTCCCAAAGAAGAGGTTCCTCCATATGGATCTTTAAGATGGACCAAATTAAGAGGCAACTTTGATATGATTGTTTCTGATCCTTGTTCAACATTTTGGACCAAAGAGGATTTTCAAAGAAGATGTTCCTCCATTTAGATCTTTAGGGTGGACCAAATCATGAGGATAACTTTGTCAATATCTGTTTCGATACTCGTTCAATATTTTGGTCCAAAGAGGATTCCCAAAGAAAAGCTTCCTCCATTTGAATCTTTAGGATGGACACAATCATGAGGAAAACTTTGACAAAATTTGTTTGGTTCCTCCATTTATCTTTAGGATGACCTAAATCATGAGGACATCTTTGACAAGATTGGTTCCGATCCTTGTTGGATATTTTGGCCCAAAGTGAATTCCCAAAGAAGAGGTTCCTCCATTTAGATCTTTAGGATGCTCCAAATCATAAGGACAACTTTGACAAGATTGGTTCGATCCGACGTTCCTCCATTTGGATCTTTAAGATGAACCAAATCATGAAGTAAACTTTGACAAGTCTTTGGTTCCGATCCTCGTTCGACATTTTGGTCCAAAGAGAATTTCAAAAGACGACGTTCCTCCATTTGGATATATAAGATTGACCAAATCATGAGGACAACTTTAGTAAAATTGGTTCCGATCCTCATTTGAGATTTTGGTCTAAAGAGGATTCCCAAATAAGAGGTTCCTCCATTTGGATCTTTAGAGTGGACCAGATCATGAGGACAACTTTGAGAAGATTTGTTTAGAGCCACGTTCAACATTTTATTCAAAAGAGGATTCCCAAAGAAGAGGTTCCTCCATATGGATCTTTAAGATGGACCAAATTAAGAGGCAACTTTGATATGATTGTTTTTGATCCTTGTTCAACATTTTGGACCAAAGAGGATTTTCAAAGAAGATGTTCCTCCATTTAGATCTTTAGGGTGGACCAAATCATGAGGATAACTTTGTCAATATCTGTTTCGATACTCGTTCAATATTTTGGTCCAAAGAGGATTCCCAAAGAAAAGCTTCCTCCATTTGAATCTTTAGGATGGACACAATCATGAGGAAAACTTTGACAAAATTTGTTTGGTTCCTCCATTTATCTTTAGGATGACCTAAATCATGAGGACATCTTTGACAAGATTGGTTCCGATCCTTGTTGGATATTTTGGCCCAAAGTGAATTCCCAAAGAAGAGGTTCCTCCATTTAGATCTTTAGGATGCTCCAAATCATAAGGACAACTTTGACAAGATTGGTTCGATCCGACGTTCCTCCATTTGGATCTTTAAGATGAACCAAATCATGAGGTAAACTTTGACAAGTTTTTGGTTCCGATCCTCGTTCGACATTTTGGTCCAAAGAGAATTTCAAAAGACGAGGTTCCTCCATTTGGATATATAAGATTGACCAAATCATGAGGACAACTTTAGTAAAATTGGTTCCGATCCTCATTTGAGATTTTGGTCTAAAGAGGATTCCCAAAGAAGATGTTTCTCTATTTGGATCTTTAGGATGGTCCAAATGATGTGGACAACTTTAACAAGATTTGTTCCGATCCTCGTTCGACTTTTTGTCAAAAAGGATTCTCATAGAAGAGGTTCCTCCATTTGGATCTTTATAATGGTCCAAAATATTTGGAAAACTTTGACAAGATTGGTTCCGATCCGAGGTTCCTCCATTTTTGGTCCGAAAAGGATTCTCTATGAAGAGGTGCCTCCATTTGGATCTTTAGGATTGTCCAAATCATGAGGAAAACTTTGAAAAGATTAGATCCGATCCTCCTTCGACATTTTGGCCCAAAGAGGATTCCGAACGAAAAGCTTCCACCATTTGGATCTTTATAATGGACCAAATCATGAGGATAACTTTGACAAGATTGGTTCCGATCCGAGGTTCCTTCATTTGGATTTTTAGGATGGATCAAATCATAAGGACAACTTTGACAAGATTAGTTACGATCCTCATTCTACATTTTGTTTCGAAAGTATTCCCAATGAAGAGGTTCCTCCATTTGGTTTTTTAGGATGGTCCAAATCATGAGGAGAAAGTTGACAAGGTTGGTTCCGATCGGAGGTTCCTCCATTTGTATCTTTAAGAAAGACCTAATCATGAGGAAAACTTTGACAATTCTTTGGTTCCGATCCTCGTGCAACATTTTGGTTCAAAGAGGATTTCCAAAGAAGAGGTTCCTCCATTTGGATCTATAGAATGTTCCAAATCATGAGAACATTTTTGACAAGATTGGTTCCGATCCTCATTCGACATATTGGTCCAAAGAGGATTTCCAAAAAAGAGGTTCTTCCATTTAGATCTCTAGGATGGTCCAAATCATGAGGACAACTTTGACGAGAATTTTTCCGATCCACGTTCGACATTTTGGTCCAAAAAGGATAAAGAAGAGGTTCCTCTATTTGGATCTTTAGGATGGTCCAAATCAAGAGGAAAACTTTCACAAGTTTGCTTCCGATCCTTGTTCGATATTTTTGTCCAAAGAGGATTACCAAAGAAGAGGTTCCTCCATTTGTATCTTTAGGACGGTCCAAATCATGAGGAAAACTTTGACAAGATTGGTTCTGATCATAGGTTCTTCCATTTGGATCTTTAAAATGGACAAAATCATGAGGATAACTTTAACAAGATTGGTTTCGAGCCTGGTTCGACATTTTGGTCCAAAGAGGATTCCTAAAGAAGAGGTTCCTCCAATTGGATCTTTCGAATGGTCCAAATCATGAGGAAAACTTTGACAAGATTGGTTCCGATCCAAGGTTCCTCCATTTGGATCTTTAAGATGGACCAAATCATAAGGAAAACTTTGACAAGATTGGTTCCAATCCTTGTTCAACATTTTTGTCCAAAGTGGATTTCCAAAGAAGAGGTTCCATCATTTTGATCTTTAGAATGGTCCAAATAAATGAGTACAACTTTAAAGTTTTCTTCGTTCGACATTTTGGATGTTTAGGATGGTCCAAATCATGAGGAATACTTTGACAAGTCTTTCTTTTCAATACATTTTATTCCAAAGAGGTTCCTCCATTTGGATCTTTAAGATGGTCCAAAGAAGATCAGAACAAATTGATAAGACAAACCCAAATTGCAAGTCCGAAGACCCTATGCTATTATGCTTAGCATGAACCTTCCCTAACTAATCGGTTTTAACAAAGAGATTAAGGCTAGATGAGATTACCTCTTAAATCAATGATCTAGAGACAATAATGAGGTTTCTTGTTCTAGATTGAATTACTCCACAACTAAGTTGATTAATCCCTAGTTAAATGACTCGGCAGCAACCCCAAACATAATAATTGCAAAGAAAATGAAAACTCAATTTGGTTTTCAAAAAGAAACTCTCAATGAGTACTTGTTTTTCATTCAAAATAATCTGATTACAAATGATATTAGAATGGCTTTATATAGCCTACAAACATAGTCAAAATTGTTTCAAGACATAAAGAGCCAATGGTTACACAATTAAAACCAAAACGGCTAGTAAATTTAATGCAAATAACTAGTCTTCAAATCCTTGTAACCTCCATGTTTAAAGCACATAAAAGCTGATATTTTAGTATCTTTAATCTTGGTAAAAACATTTCCCCATGTTTGGATGTCTTCAAAGAAGCCTAGAGTTACATTGAATACATTAAATGATCTTTGGTTGCATTAAATGAACTTGAGTTTGACTTGACTTGTATTTAATGAACTAGAATTGAACTTGACTTTCATTTATTGATCTAAGCTTGAACTTCACTTGCATTTATCGAACAAGGCTTGAACTTTAATTGCATTTATTGAAGTAGCTTATAGTTCGAGCTTGACATGAATTTAGAGTGTAATGAATGCAACCCTGCCAAAATATCAACTTGTAAGGTTACTTGGTTCATATCAAAAATCTTGTCAAAGTTGTCCTCATGATTTGGTCTAGAGAGTGGAGGATTCCCAAAGAAGAGGTTCCTCCATTTGGATCTTTAGGAAGGACCAAATCATGGGGACAACTTTGACAAGATTGGTTCCGATCCTCTTTCAACATTTTGGTCCAAAAGGATTCCCAAAGAAGAGGTTCCTCCATTTGGATTTTTAGGATGGTCCAAATCATGAGAACGTTGACAAGATTGGTTCCGATTAGAGGTTCCTCCATTTGGATCTTTAAGAAACACCAAATCATGAGGAAAACATTGACAAGTCTTTGTTTTCGATCCCCGTTTAACATTTTGGTTCAAAGAGGATTTCCAAAGAAGAGGTTCCTCCATTTGGATCTTTAGAATGGTCCAAATCATGAGGACAACTTTGACAAGATTGGTTCTGATCTTCGTTCGATATATTGGTCCAAAGAGGATTCCCACAGAAGAGGTTCTTCCATTTGGATCTCTTGGATGGTCCAGATCATGAGGGCAACTTTGACGCAAATGTCGATCCAAATGAGATGTCAAAAATCAATTCTTGTCAAAGTTTTCATCATGATTCGGACCATCCTAAAAATCTAAATGGATAAACTTCTTCTTTGAAAATCCTCTTTGGAACAAATTGTCTAACGAGGATCTAACCAATCTTGTCAAAGCTGACCTCATGATTTTTTCCACCCTAAAGATCCAAATGCACTACAAAAAAACTGTTAAATTGCGACCAGACATTTGCGACCAAAGTTATTGGGTAGTTTTTTTGGTGACCACTCTGGTAGTAAATATGAAGTTTGACTTAAAACGACCGTATGGTAACTTTTTTGCGACAAAATGGCGACCAAGTAAAGAATTAGTCATAAAAAATGGCGCGAAGGAAGTGACCATATGGTCACTACAAAATTACGACCATGTGGTCGTAATTTTATGACATGGATTACCATTTAGTAGCAAAAAAAAGGCGCGTAAATTTGGCGGGAGAAAGGATACCAAGTGGTCACAATTAAAAGTGACTATACGGTCACAATTTTGATGACCTTTAGTGACCAATGGTAGACTAAAAATTTGGCGGGAAATAAGCTACCAGGTGGTCACATTTTGAAGTGACCGGATGGTCGCAAAAGTTGTGATTTTAAGTGACCAGTGGTAGATAAACAATTTGGCGCGAGAAAAGCTACCAACTGGTCACCAAAATAAGTGACCATGTGGTCGTAAATATTGTGCCTTGATGTGACCCAGGGTAGTGAGGAAAATGGCGGAAATTTTGACGGGAAAATGCGACCATTTGGTAGCAAAAATATGACCATCTGGTCGAAAATAAGTAGATGAGTCCATTATAAAATCCCCTCCTCCCATTGTTTGTTAGCATTAAGAAAAAAGAAAATGAGAGAGTGGATGTATGTTCGTTTGATAGACGGGTATTTGAACGATGAGTTCGTGGCAGGGGTTAAACAGTTTGTTGAGTTTTGCATGACAACTGTCTATTATGAAAAGTATGGTGGAAAGCTACGTTGTCCGTGCAGGAAATGCGACAGTAGGAGAATCATACCGGTTACAGATTTGAAGGTTCATCTTTATAGTCGGGAATTTGTGCAGAATTATTATCACTGGGTGTTTCAGAGGGGGAATAAAGGAAATGTTCGAAGCTGCATTATAGGAATCGAGACAATACAAAGGTAGCAACTCGAATGTAGAGGTTGTTGCCGAAAAACAGAATGATGAACAACAGTATAGTCAGATGCAGCAAATGATACTTGATGGTACGGGGTATGGGGGCACTGAAAACTTGTGTGAAAGTTTAATCGTAGACAAAGATGAACGGGTTGTTGAATAGGAAATGAATCCGGAAGCACGTAAGATGCACGAGATGCTAAAGACAGCCAGTCGACCATTGTACGATGGGTGTGAGGTAAGTCAACTTGCTGCTGATACAGAACTTTTATATATAAAGGCGCAATACAACATACCTGGTAAAGGATTTGATTCGATTGCATCATGGTTTCGTCGATGCACGCCAGAAGAAAATATTATACCCCACAGTTTGTACGACACGAAAAAGCTAGTGGAGGGACTTGGATTACCCGTGGAGAAAATAGATTCGTGTCAAAACGGATGCATGATTTACTGTGATGTGGATGAGGACCTGCATCACTGCAAATTCTAATTTCTTCCAAGATATAAACAAGGGAAACACAGCCTGATTCTGTACGCCCGCATGTTCTATTTACCGTTGACCCCACGTCTGCAACTGTTGTATGCATCGGATGTGACAGCTTCACACATGAGATGACATCACGAGCAATCACAGGATGAAGGTGTTATGAGACATCCCTCAGATGTTGCGGCATGGAAGCATTTAAATAATTATCATCCTGATTTTGCATAAGATCTGAGAAACGTAAGATTGGGCTTATACACGGATTACTTTAACCCGTTCGGGGCATCCGGGGCACAATATTAAGTTTGGCTAGTCATAGTAACCCTGTATAACTTGCCTCCCTCGATGTGCATGCGAGACCCGATGATTTTTCTAACAGTGATCGTACCTGGGCCGAAAAGTCCAAAGCAAAAACTGGATGTGTATTTGCAACAACTGATTGCAGAGTTGAAAAGGTTATGGACTGATGATGTTATGACGTACGACATTTCGAAGAAACAAAATTTCTTGCAGTGTGCCGCATTAATCTTGACTATCAGTGACTTCCCTGCGTATTCAATGTTGTCAGGTATGTTGACATTTAATCGCTTTCATATATATATTTGAGTATGTGTTTAGTTTTTGTTATTATTTTTCTTAGTCAGTAGTTGATTGTGTGAACCTCAATCTCATCCTCTTACAGGATGGAGTACGGCAGGGAAATACGCATGTCCACATTGCATGCTAGACACAGATGCATTTTATCTAAGAAACGGTCGGAAAACTTGTTGGTTTGATTGTCACCGTCAGTTTTTGCCGTTGAATCATACGTTCGGTTCAAACGGTAGTGACTGGAAGAAGGGTCAACGAGTAAGAAAAGAAACCCCCTTGACAATGTATAGTGGAGGGCAGATTCTTCACAGTATAGATGCTATAGGGATGCAGAAGATTATAGTGGACGGTGCAGAGAGTGCAAACAATGCGGCTGGAAAAAACACGGGTTGGAAGAAACGGAGTATTTTTTGGGATATACCGTATTGGGAAGATCTACTGATTAGACATAATCTGGATGTAATGCATATCGAGAAGAATTTCTTCGGCAACATTTTCAATACGATTTTGAACGTTCCAGGAAAAACAAAGGACAATCTGAAGGCACGTTATGATATACGGGAGATATGTGACCGTCCTGAGTTAGAGCCTAACGACAATGATAATTATGCAAAAGCAAAGTACATGTTGACGACAGATGAAAAGAAAACATTATTTAAGTGGATAAAATCCATCAAATTCCCAGACGGATACGTTTCGAATTTGAGTCGGTGTATAGATAGTCAAAAACATATCATGTTCGGGATGAAAAGCCACGACTGTCATGTATTCATGCAACGATTGGTGCCTGTCACATTCAGACCGTTGCTAGAGAATAGACAATGGGAACCGCTTGCATAGTTGAGTGTTTTTTTCAGGGACTTGACATGTACAGAGCTGACTGAAGCTACTGTCGCTTCAATGAGTTCAGAGATCGCTGTTATTATTTGTAAGTTGGAGCAAATGTTCCCACCTGGCTTTTTTGACTCCATGGAGCATCTTCAGTGCATCTTCCATACGAGGCATTCTTAGGGGGTCCGGTACATTACCGCTGGATGTACCCATTTGAAAGTTAAGCATAGTTAATTTGTAATGTACACATATAAAGTATAGTGATCAAATGTAAATGTTTTCTACACATTGTACCCACAGGTACTTACGTCGGTTGAAAAAGACGGTCAGAAATAAAGCAAGAGTAGAAGGATCAATCTTTAGTGTGTACCTGACGTAAGAGACTACCACATTTAGTTAATACTACTTTGATCAACACATTGCAGGGTAGTTTCGACCAGCGAAATGAAACATTGTCGAAAATTTACTTGAAGGTGTTGACATAAACGACTTGCCGATTTTTACAGAACCTGGCATGACAGTTGGAAGATCAGTGCGTAGGCCGTTGACTGGTTCTGAGTACCACGTAATGCAGACATACGTGTGATGCAACTGCGCAGAGATTGAGGCTAACATAGAGTGAGTTCGTAACTTAACATTATTTCATCACCTAAACAATTACAAACTATTTCAAACCTTTGCTAACTATTTTTGTAACATACAGATTATTTCTAAACTTATACGTTCGAATGACACGAGTTGGTCTTATAGCCGCTGAGGAGGGGTCAATAAACGACAAAGAGTTTCATTCTTGGTTCAGTGCATACGTGAGTTATTTAAAATTGTCAAAAAAACCGTGGCAATTTGTTGAAAAAATTACTATCCTTCTAACATTACTGTATGTGAACAATGACAAGTTGACTCCCCTACATTACCGGTAGATTATCCTCGCATTATTTCTTTGGCAAAGGGACCTGGACGGATTGCAAGGTCGTATATTGGATACGTCGGTAACGGTTATAGATTTCAAACAAAGGCGCATTCAGTTAACAGGGCAACAAACAACAGTGGTGTTTGCATAAAAGGTCAAGTGTTCAGCACAAACGAAGACGATTACTTCGGAGTAATCGATGAGATTCTTGAGATTCAATACGCAAGTCCGACGCTAAAACGCATTGTTCTGTTCAACTGCACTTGGTTCGTGACAACCAGACGAGGTGGAGTTCCTAAGATTGATCATTTACAAATCGTTGAGGTAAACAAGTCTAAGCATATGCGCACCGCTAATAGGTTTGTCCTGGCTTCACAGGCGATTCAAGTTTATTACCTGAATTATCCGATTAATATACGAGATCTGACAGATTGGTTAGTTGTTTGTAAAGTTAAACCACGCCAGGTAGAAGAAAACTTGTCCGAGAAAGACGACCATGCAGAGGAAGCTGGTGCTTTTCAAGAAGATGAGATAAGATGTCGTGCAATCGACGATGGTCAGAATGCAAGTATTGTTCGTCCATTGAACGATGGAACGATAACATTGTATGATGATGATACAAATGCTTCCACTTCTCACGCACGTGACATTGATGTTGAATTTAGTCGAGACGATGAATCCGATGAAGAAGCAGAAGAAGAAGAAGAAGAAAAAGAAGACTTTATGTGAGGGACTTCTTTGAGACAATGAATTTATTCGAGACGATGAATTCGATGAAGAAATGGAAGAAGAAGAAGAAGAAGTGATGTGACGACCCGACTCGTTTTAAAACACTTAATACATTACAAAGCTGAACACGACAATTTTACAGAAAATTTGCGTGGTTTCGTTTATATTTTGAACATACCAAAACCTATTTACAATATTCACATCAGAGAAAAACGGGAAATGCGCATTTCCTAAGTTTAAGAAAAACATAAAAACAACATAATAAGTTTAAAACACAAAACAACGCTCTTTCGAGCTCAGGTCACCAAATTTACACATTTACACAACCAAAAGACTAGCATTTCACAAATGCCGCATTTCCATATCCCAGGCTCATCGCACGGTCAGTCAAGCAGCACCACGCCCTCTACCCTGACCTCTCCCACGAGATGTACCTGTAAAATTGTAGTGTAGCAATATTAGCATATAGCTAGTGAGAGTAAAATGAAATCAAGTGTTTACATGGACCGAAGTCCTTATCAGAAATAGTGTCTAACATTTCTATTACATGTCTACTATCGATTAGGCATCCAATCACTAAACACCGAGCACATCAATAAATAAGGCTAAATATGTCTTTACATTCATAACTACATGCACCGGGAAGTAAACATAATTGGCTCGGTTAAAGTCAGTTTCAACTACCATAACACATTTCAAACTTCCCTTGTCACCTCGCGTATAAAAACGCTATAGTCACCATAATTATATTGTCACCATTCATACATAGTCACCGTAGTCACCATTGTCACCATTATTACATAGTCACCATTATTACATGTCACCATAAGTCACCATAGTCACCATGAATATAAGTCACCATAGTCACTACGAATATAAGTCACCATAAGTCACCACGAATATAAGTCACCATAAGTCACCATAGTCACCACGAATATAAGTCACCATAAGTCACCACGAATATAAGTCACCATAAGTCACCATGAATATAAGTCACCATAGTCACCACGAATATAAGTCACCATAGTCACCACGAATATAAGTCACCATAGTCACCACGAATATAAGTCACCATAGTCACCACGAATATAAGTTACCATAAGTCACCACGATTTCTATCCTATTACCTAAGTACGTAGGATAATAATTAAGAGAAAACCTAAAGCATACTAGGCTATTTTTCCCTCCTCAGAAATCCCGAGTCCAAACCGTCACTTTCTATCTCTACTTTCAAATCTATTACACCCAAACCACACTTTAGCCCTCAAGTCTTAATACCATTCAGTGACGAGAATCACGTCTTAATGCACTTTCCTTAGCCTAACCATACTTTCAACAATATTTTCTTCCTAAACATCCACAACCTTTAACCCCGAATCAACTAAATCGTCAATGAATCCGAGCCATTAAAACACTAAAGCTCATTTTAAACTCACCTCTAAGATGCGTGGAAGAAACACCGCTCGTTGGATGCGTGAACAGTTGCTCGTGGTTCAAACCTACAAAGTAAAATATACAACTAAACATATTAATTTCTAAACCACGAATGAAAAGCCAAAAGCTATATTAAACGTCAAACTAATACTGGAAACTCTAGGAAGCTCACGGCCAAGGCAAGAGAAAAAGATCGAGTTCTGATTTCCGATTAATATTTAAAGATAACGCTTTCAAAAATAACAAAACCCAATTTACGGAACCCTTGATTTGGAATATTTCAAAGGGCTCGGGTTTTCCATTTGACTCGGGTTTAGATTCAAAACAATAACCTCGACCAAAATGATTTTTCCTAACTAGAAATCACCAACGAAACCCGAGAAAAACAAATCGAAGCTTAAACGCAAAATCGGGAAAAAGGAAACCTAAAAACCCATTTCTTCTTTACCTCGTACCTCCCGGATCTGGAACGGATCGACTCGATTGATGGTATGAAATGAAATCTTGCGTCGAGATCTTTCTATCGTGACGAGAATCAACGAAATCGGTCAAGAAACGACGACGGAATCGCGATTTTACTCTTTTCTTTAAACTCACGGGTGGAGGATGGTTGATTTCGAATTTGGCTTCTTCTTTTTTATTTATTTTAAGCTTCTTGAAGACATTTCATATATATATAAGTTTTGACAAATGACCGTTGTGTCCCCACTTCTAATTCTTTAGTAAAAAGTGTTCGGGTTCTCGTTATTGCACAGATCCAATTCCAATTCATTTTAACCACTTCTAATCTAACTTAAAGTGGTATAACAATTAGTAATTGGCCCGTGAATAAACGTTATTACACCCGATTCTAATTAAATGTTCTAACGGGAATTACTTAACGATCGAGTTCGAGCCAAAAACTAAAATACTAAATTAAACTTATAAGTAAAATAAACAATCACCAACCACTATAATTATACTAAATGAAACAATAATAATAATAATAAAAACAAAAAAAAATTTCACCTCAAAAGTAATGGGACGTTATAAGCGACGACCGAAGAAACCGAGGATGATGAATGAGACATTTTGTAACTTTATGATTCACTGTGTATGTTTTATTAAAACTATTTTTATAATGAAGATTAAAATATATATATATATATATATATATATATATTAATATTTGTGACCAGATGGTCGCAATTTAACACAAAAGGTGATCACATGGTAGTAATTTAGAAGTGAAATGCGAGCACTTGGTCGCAATTTTGGAAATATAGACTTATGTTTTTCCAAAACTCTAAATGTTTCAAGTTAAATGACGACCAATTGGTCACCAATATGAAGCGGGTAATTTAAATTTTCATGAAATATTTGGCGGTGAATTTCATAATTGCGACTAGTTGGTCGCAAATTTGAGCGGTAAATTAAAATTTATGGCGGTGAATTTAAAGATTACGACCAACTAGTCTCAATTCTTGACGGTGAATTTCAAGATTACAACCAACTGGTCGCAATTCTTGATGGCACGCGTGATGTGATAGCTGTTGTTCATAATTACAACTTTGCGACCATCTGATCGCTTTTTTAATAAATGCGACCACGTGGTCATAATTTCCCCAGCACGCGCGACCTTTCGATTCTAGTCATAATTACATATTTGCGACCATTTGGTCGCAAATTCTGATTTAAACTCAGAACCGTTTCCCTCCCCCCCATTCCGTTTTTCCTCTCTTTTTCTTTCTCTCTTTTCTTTCTTTTCTCTTTTTCCCCCGTTCTGTTCCCCATTGTTTTTGCCCATTCCCGTTCCCCGTTACCCGTTCCTACTCTAAACCTAAAAACCCTAGACCTCCAATCCCGGTTTCTATTACGAGGTTAGTTTTCTTATAGATTTTAAGTTTTAAGTTAGTTTTAGTTTTAAGTTTAAATTTAGTTTAATTAGTTAATTTAATTAATTAATTAGTCTAGTTTAGTTAATTAATTAGTCTAGTTTACTTTAGTTAATTAATTAGTCTAGTTTTTAATTAATTAATTTACTTTAATTTAATTAATTAGTTTAGTTTAATTTAGTTAATTAATTAATTATAGTTTAATTTAATTAATTTTAGTTTAATTATCTAATTTAGTTTAATTCATTACTTAGTTTACTTTAATTAATAAATCTAATTTTAGTTTACTTAATTACTTAGTTTACTTTAATTAATTAATTAGTTTAGTTTAATTTAGTTAATTTAATTAATTTTAGTTTAATTAATCTAATTTAGTTTAATTAATTACTTAGTTTACTTTAGTTTAATTAATCTAATTTTAGTTTACTTTAATTAATTAATTAATTTTACATTAATTCATCTAATTTTAATTTACTTTAATTTAATTAATTAGTTTAGTTTAATTTAGTTAATTTAATTAATTTTAGTTTAATTAATCTAATTTAGTTTAATTCATTACTTAGTTTACTTTAATTAATTAGTTAATTTTAGTTTAATTAATCTAATTTTAGTTCACTTTAATTAATTAATTAATTTTAATTTAATTAATTAATTAATTAGTTTACTTTAATTTAATTATTCAATTAATTTAAGTAGTGTAATTAATTAAAATAATTAATTAATTACACTACTTAAATTATACTAAGTAGTTTAATTTAATTATACTAAGTAGTTTAAATTAATTAATTACACTACTTTAATTAATTAGTTTAGTTTTTTTTAATTAATTAATTAATTATTTTTTTAGTTTAATTAATTAATTACTTTATTAATTATTTTAATTAATTAGTATAATTTAGTTTAATTAATTTACTTTACTTAAAATTATTTAATTAATTTAATTAAGATTATTTTATTATTTAATTAATTTAATTTAGTTAAATTATTTTAATTTAATTAATTATTTTAATTACTTAGTATAATTTAGTTTATTAATTAATTAATAACTTACTTACTATAATTTAGTTTATTAATTTATTAATTCATTACTTTAATTTTGTTTTATATTAATTTAGTTCAATTAGTGTAATTTAATTAGTTTAGTTTTAGGATTATGACGGACAGACGACGTCCTCCCCAGTCAGACGAGTTTGACGACAAGATTGACGACGCGACTCCTCAGCCGTCTACTGCCGCTGCCGCTGATGGGGATATGACTATAGATGAGTTGGACAGCCTCCTCTTCGTTTACGAGTCGGGAGTTGCTACCACTCCCGATGATGTTGTCCCTGAGTCCCAGCTTGCGACACCACATTTGGCGCAGGACTCCTAGGCCACGACTTCTGCAGGAGCATCAGCTGCCACCCAGCCCGATCCAGCAGGACCATCCACTTTTGGCACGCAGCCTCCTCAGGCCGCAGACTCTACCTTTCGGATTGAATGGAATACGTAAGTAATTTTGTTTATTGTTATAATTAATTAATTTTTAAATCTTTAAACATTTTAGAAATTGTTTTTTTTAATAAATAGTTTTGTTTAATTCTAATCTAATATCATAATATTTTTAATGTTTTTGTAAAGTACAGCCACATACAACCGTTTCAAAACGGTTTCGCGAGGTCCTGCAGAGCATGCCTCTACCCAGCGAGCTTCACTGGCAGAAGATTCTGACGACGGAGAAACGTCAGATGTACGACAATTGGAAGGTAAATAACACCAATTTTTTTTATAATTAATTAATTTTTAAATTTTTAAAAATAAATTTATTAATTTAACAATTTTTTATTTGAATTTTTTCAGTGCAAGTTTCCTGTAATCGATTCCGATATCACGAACTTTAGATTGTTCCCCCTATGGGACAATCACATCCAGAATCGATTCAAGGACCTCATTTACCGGGCGCGCAGAAAGCAAGCAGCAAACCGACCCGTGTGGATGAGCGAGGAGGAGCACGCGCGGCTAATCGTGAGCTTGGACACTCACGAGGGCAAGGCAGTGTCAAAGAGGAATAAGGCCAATTGTGCGAAGAATCCCACCAAACACACAGGCGGGGCTCGTACCCACGACGAGCACCATCGTCGATTGGTAAGTTTTTTTTTGTTCTTTTACGTACTTTTTTGTTGTTTTAGTTTTTCAATTAATTATTAATTTATTTTTTCTTTTTCAATCTCTAATATTTTTAGGAAGAGAAGCATGGTCACCCTGTCTCGTCCGATGAGTTGCACCTCGTTCTTCACAAGAAGAAGGACGGGACGATCGTCGACGAAAAAGCGAAAGAAGTTGAGGTATTTAATAATTTTTTCAATTATTAATTTTTGTGCACAATTTTTTCTAACTTATATATTAAATATTTTATTTTCTGAATTTTAAATATTTAGGAACGTTTCAAGGAGTCTTTGATTCAGCGGTTGCCCACACCAGACTCTCAACCGGCTCAGGACAACCGTAAAGAGGCGTTCTTGGAGGCTGCTGGAGGGGTTCAGCCTAATGGATCAGTTCCTGGGCTCGGCTCGTACGAGAGATGACTATACGTTGACGTGCCTCGGCCTCAGTGCAGTGGAGGGAGCACGAGTTATGGTCCTTCTCCGACTGAGCAGCAACTGCGAGAGGAGGTTTAGCAGCTCCACACCGAGATGGACGATTTGCGCAGCAACTTCGATGCTCGAGTCACTGCGATTCAGACCGATGTTCAGGCCCAGGTGCAGTCCCAGGTTGCAGCTGCATTGGCCGCGTTCTTCGAACCTTGAGATCCCTGTTCATCATCATCGGCGCCGCTTCCACCACCCCCTGCTCCTCCGCAACAGTTTAGATTTTTTTTCTTTTGTATAGTACATTCTTTTGGAAATTTATTTATGTATATTTTTATTTTAATTCCATTTTTTATTATTTAATTTAAATTAATAATTAAATACTTAAATAAATAAATAAATAATTTAAATAAATAAATAAAATTAAATAAAAATAATATTTATAAATTAAATAATTTAATTTAAACATTTAAATAATTTCTAATTAATTAAATTGTTAATTACATTGGCGACCATCTGGTCGCATTTTATAAAATATAAAACAACCATCTGGTCGCAATTTTATAAAATATAAAACGACCAGATGGTCACCTTGGTCTGATGCTCAAACAACTGGATGGTCACTTAAAAAGGTGACCATTTGGCCACTAACATAAACGACTAGGTGGTCACCTCTTTTGTGGGACCAACTGGTCACTTGTTACAACTTTAATTACGACCAGGTGGTCACTATTTTAGGAGACTGTCTGGTAGTTTTTTAAAATTTTGACTTTTTTTCGACCAAACAGGTTTGGTCATATTTTGGTGACCATTTGGACGCACAAAATTTCTGGACGACCAGCTTTTTTGCCACTCCAGGTTTGGTCATTTTTCTAGTCGCATTTGTCTTAAAAAAGACCTTCTGGTCGCAATTCTCTTGTCGCAATTCAGGTTTTTTTTGTAGTGATGGAGGAACAACTTCTTTTGGAATCCTCTTGGGAAACAAATGTATTCAAACCAAAGACTTTTCAAAGTTTTGCTAATGATTTGGTCCATCCTAAACATTCAAATGGAGGAACCTCGGCTCGGAACCAATCTTGTCAAAGTTTTCCTCATGATTTGGTCCATCTTAAAGATCCAAATGGAGGAACCACTTCTTTGGGAATCATCTTTGGACCAAAATGTCGAAGCAGGATCGGAACCAATCTTGTCAAAATTTTCCTCATGATTTGGACTAGTCGAACGTGGATCGGAACCAATCTTGTCAAAGTTTCTTCCAAATGCAGAAACCTCTTCTTTGGGAATCCTCTTTGAACCAAAATGACGAACGAGGATGGGAACCAATCTTGTCGAAGTTATCCTCATGATTTGGACCATCCTAAAGATCCAAATGGAGGAAACTCTTCTTTGGGAATCCTCTTTGTACCAAAATATCGAACGAGGATCATAACCAATTTTGTTAAAGTTTTCATCATGATTTGGTCCATCTTAAAGATCCAAACCCGTATTCCGATTTGTGTCCACTTTACCTGAAATAATCAATCCTAAAGTTCTCCAACTCTAGGTAATTTCATTCTATACTCTCCAAAAGATGATATTACTAACACTCGTAGTCAAATCCTCATCCATTAACTTGTTATGACATAAATAAGAAAATAAATAAACTTTACATAAATATAAAACATCTCAATTCTCTATTTCATCGATCATAAGCATGAATGCATGAGGACATCCCGTAGGATTCGCATTCGCCCTTTATGCATGACTGAAGATAATGTGTACATCCCGTAGGATACCCATTCAACCTTATGAATGAGGAAGTAATGAGGACGTCCTGTAGGATCCCATTCAACCCCCTATGAATGAAGAAGTAATGTGTACATCCCGTAGGATACCATTCAACTCCTTTTCTTTCACTTTCTTTTCTTTTCTCTGAAGGTGATGTGAATTTCCCGTAGGATTCATCATTCTCCCTTCTTTTATTTTTCACTTTCTTTTCTTTTTCTGAAGGTGATGTGAACTTCGCGTAGGATTCATCATTCTCCCTTCTTTTCTTTTTCACTTTCTTTTCTTTTTCTGAAGGTGATGCGGACACTACCCGTAGGCTCCAACATTCTCCCCTTCCTTTCTTTCTCACTTTCGTTTCTTTTTCTCTGAAGGTGATGCGGACACTACCCGTAGGCTCCAACATTCTCCCCTTCATTTCTTTTTCAATGAATGATGCGAAAATGTTATGGTGCAATATGATATGCATATGCTCGCAAAAGTAAATAAATGTAAAGTGCAAATATTAAAGTAGCCGAAATTAGCATAAGGTAAATGGGAATAAAGTAAAAGACATAAAGTAAAATAGATAGGAAATCCCGGAAGAACGATATGTAAATCAAACTCCGCTACACTAATAAAAGTAAATCCTATCTTAAACGATTAATCTATTCCTTCAAGGATTCTAAACTTCCAATAAAATCCGAGGTTCTATTAATCGTTCTATATAAAAGTTTGGATCTTTTAACTTCCAATGATCCATCATATGTTTCGAAATGAATCTAACTTAGAATTTTATAAGAATCAATGTTTTCCTCGAAAACTCCTAAGTTCTCACTTAAAGGATTAACTCTTAATCCTAAGGGCACTAACTCACTTCCCTCTATTCTTAGATTCGAATCCTAGTCTTAGTTTCCATTTCTACAAATCATTATACTTATTTTCTTTCTAAAATTACTTTAATTCCGAACTATTCTCACCTTAGCCAAAAGAAGATTTCGTTCCAAACATTCGATAACGCGATCAATGAAAGGTTCAAAAACACCTGCAATTAAAATTACACCTAACAATTAATAATTAACCAAATAACGGTCAAACAACATCTACGAGCACAATATGACAAAAAACCCAACAACCCCAACAATGAGGCTCTCGGCCCCCCCTTCATAAAAGGGTTTTGGTTTTGGTTTTCCGGCTTTTAGGCAATTTAGATGTGTTTCGAGTTGGTTTCAAACAAATTCGATATTCCCGATTTCAATGGGTATCGATAATTAGGGTTTTTGAATATTATGCCATTTCCCGAATTGAATTTAAATAAACAATAATTCATCAATAAATAACCCATAATCAAACCCAAAAAGGTAAATTTCAAACGGGAAGGGTTTTTACTGAAACTCGGTTTTAGGGTTAAGGGAAAGTCAAGTAATAGTTACCCAATAAGTTTTCCATCAACATACAACAACAAAATTGGAAAGGAATGAGAGTTTTGGCCAAGAACTCAAAAGCTTGAATCAATTTCCATGGAAGTACTAAGAGAATTCAAAATCTAGGGCTTACCTTAGAGAGTTGGAAATGTTCCAAGAGTGGAATGGGTAGAAAGGTCTCGGAGAGAGCTTTCCAACGCATCCGAAATCACGTAAAACGGCCAAGAAACGAAGTCGGGACGACACTTTCTTCCTCTTCTCTTTTCTTCCTCTTGTTGCTCGGGTTTGGAGAGGAAAAATGAGATGTTTTTGGTCAGATGCTTGGTCAATGGTATTTTAAAGAAGAAGATGGAATAGTGTTTAGATATTTAGGAATTTTGGAAATGACGGTTGCGTCCTTTTATGACTTTTGACTTATAAATCGAAACCCGAAGTTCTTAAACTATCCCAATGGTGATTAATAATTATTAATGTCACCGAAACGAATTTAAAGTAATAAAATGATTAAAAAGAATTTCGGGCGAAATTAACTACTAAAATCGAAATTACTACTTTTAAATTAACCTTAAATACATAATTAAAATAAATAAATAAAATAAAATAAAAATAAAAAATTCACTTCAAAATAACGGGACGTTACACTATTATAGACGGTTTGTGCAAGATTTCTCTAAATTGCTTCAGCCTTGACACGTTTAACTCGGAAGGGAGTTGATTTTGTATGGTCTGAGAATTATGAAACGAGCTTTGAGGAGCTCAAGAGGAGACTTGTGACAGCACCTGTTCTAGTGTCGCCTGATAGAACCGGTTGTCTGACTGTGTACACAAATGCTTCCCACAGAGGTTTGGGATGTGTGTTGATGCAACACGGGAAAGTTATAACTTATGCTTCCCGTCAGTTGAAAGAGCATGAGAAGAAGTATCCGACTCACAATTTAGAGTTGGCAGCTGTTGTTCATGCATTGAAAATATGGAGACATTATTTGTATGGTGAGAAGATCCTGATATTTACTGACCATAAGAGTCTCAAGTATTTCTTCACTCAGAAGGAATTGAATATGAGACAGCGGAGATGGTTAGAGCTCGTTAAGAATTATAACTGTGACATTCAGTATCATCCTAGGAAAGCCAATGCAGTGGCTGACGCACTCAGTAGAAAGTCTTCTCATTCGTCAGCTTTGTTGGTCATACCTTTGAGATTAAGATGAGATATGGAACTAGCTGAGATAGCATTTCTGACTGCCGAGGTCACTGTGAGTCTGTCTAGTTTAACAGTGGGACCTACTTTGAGGCAGGGGATGATTGATGCACAGAGAGGTGAGACTCATCTACAGGCCGGTTTTAGAGAGACTGAGTCAGAAATTCCTAGCCATTTTACCTTCTCTATAGATAGAGTTATGATGTATCGTAAAAGGCTATGTGTGCCTTCAGGATCGACTTTTAGAAAGGAACCGTTGGAGGAGGCTCACAGTTCTATCTTCTCTATTCATCCAGGTAGTACGAAGATGTACAGGGACCTGATGGAGCACTATTGGTGGCCTGGAATGAAGCTTGAGATTGCGGATTATGTTAGTAGATGCTTGACTTGTCAGCAAGTCAAGGCATTAAGGAAGAGTCCATCGGGTTTTCTTAACCCTCTGAGTGTGCCAGAATGGAAATGGGAGAAGATTTCCATGAATTTTATCAAGGTTTGCCGAAGACGGCAAAGAATTATGAAATCATTTGGGTGATTGTAGACCATTTGATGAAAAATCGCACACTTTACTCTTGGAAGGATCATATATCCAGTTGAGACTAGGGTACAGTTGTACCTAAGAAAGATTGATAGATTGTGGTGTGCCGGTGAAGATTTTATCAGATCGAGACACTCGCTTTGTCTCGGAGTTTTGGCACAGTTTATGTATTTTGTGGTAGAAGTGTAATTCTCAAGTTGTAACAAATGACTAGTGAGTCTATCATTTGGATGAGAGAAAAGAGACTTTTGATACTCAAGTTGTAACAAATGACTAGTGAGTCTATCATTTGTTTAGAGAAAGGTTAAGGTTAACCAAAGTTGACAACAGGATTCGGTGTGGTCCGTTCAAATTGTAGTAGTGGATCTCGTATACTTCAAGTGGCACCAATGAAGGGTGTTATGGAAGTTGGGAATAAGGGTCAGTTGAGCCCTAAATTTATTGGCCTATCGAGATACTCAATCGAGTAGAAGTGGTAGCTTATTGTTTAGCCATACCACTTTCGTTATCGGCCGTTTGTAATGTTTTCCATGTATTGATGCTTCGAAAATACATGATGAATCCGTTCCACGTAATCGATTATGAACTGGTAGCTTTGAATGCTAATAAGTCTTATGAGAAGACACCCGTTAAGATAAGAGCATTCGAACAAAAGTGATGAGAAATAAAAAGGAATTCACTTGGTTAAGGTTCTTTGAAAGAACCAAGTGTCAAAAGAAGCAACGTGGGAACATGAAGACGAGATATAGTCTAAGTACCCTCGCTTTATTCACTTAGTGAACGCACTTTTCGAGGACGAAAAGTCTTTTAAGGAGGGTAGACTGTAACGTCCCGTTATTTTGAAGTGAATTTTTTTTTATTATTATTTATTTTATTTAATGTTATTTATTTATTTCAATTTAAGTATTTAGTTTAATTATTATTTTTGTAATTTCGATTTTAGTAGTTAATTTCGCCCGAAATTCTTTTTAATCGCTTTAATACTTTTAAATTCACTTCGGTGACATTAATAATTATTAATAGGCCAATTAATAATTATTAATCACCTTTAGATTAATTTAAGAGCTTCGCGTTTCGATTTAGGAGTCAAAAGTCATAAAAGGACGCAACCGTCATTTCAGATTTCTTAAAAATATCAAAACACTATTCATTCATCTTTAAATATACCCCTTTGACCAAAAGTCTTCATTTTTCTCATCCATTTTCATCCCAAAACCGTGGCTCTCAAGGGAGGGAAGAAGTTTTTTGGTTTTTCTTCATTTCTCGGCGGATCGGCTCGATTTCGGTTGAATCGGAAAGCCCTCGAGTCTAGGATTCCTTTAACAATCGTGCTTTCTACTCGTGATCCACGGAGTTCTCGGTAAGTTTATTCTAAAAACCTAAGCTCCAAATAGTGTTTTAATAGATTTTTCTCTTTGATTCTTCGATTTCTTGTCGGGAAACTCGGTGTTTGTAAATACGGGAGTTGTTTTAAGAGTTTTTGAAAACTTTCCCTTAACCCTAAAACCAAGTTTCAGTCGAAGCCCTTCCCGTTTGAAATTTACCTTTTGGGGTTTGATTATGGGTTAATTATTATTGAAATAATGTTTATTGTAATTCAATTCGGGAAATGGCATATTGTTTAAAAACCCTAATTATCGATACCCATTGAAATCGGGAATATTGAAATTGCTTGAAACCAACTCGAAACACATCTAAATTGCCTAAAAGCCGGAAAACCAAACCCGAGACCCACTTTTCATGGGGGGGCTGAGAGCCTCATGTTGGGGTTTGTTGAGTTTTTTGTCGTTTTGTACGTGTAGATGTTGTTTGACCGTTATTTGGTTAATTATTGATTGTTAGATATAATTCTAATTGTAGGTGGTTTGAACTTTGCTTGATCGCTCTATCGGAGGTTGGGAGCGAAATCATCTTTTACTAAGGTGAGAATAGTTAGGATTTAAAGTAACCTTAGAAAGCGAATAAGTATAATGATTTGTAGAATTTGAAACTAAGACTAAAATTCGAATCTAAGAATAGAGGGGAGTGAGCTAGTGCCCTAGGATTAGGAGCTAGTTCTTTGAGTGAGAACTTAGGAGTTCTCGAGGAAAACATTGAATGTTAGAAAATTCTAAGTTAGATTCGTTTCGAAGCTTAGGATGGATCATTGGGAGTTAGAAGATCCATACTTTTAGATAGAACGGTTAAGGAACTTGAATTTACAACCTTGGATCTTATTTGGAAGTTTAGAATCCTTGGAAGATAATGATCATACTTTAGAATGTATCAGTTGTACGATTTACTTATCGTTTTCCGAAAGTTACTATCTATTTACTTTATGTCTTTTACTTTATGCCCCTTTACTTTATGCTTGTTTCGGCTACTTTAATATTCGCACTTTACTTTTATTTACTTTTTCAAGCATATGCAAGCATATGTATAACATCTCGCATCATTGAAAAAGAAAAGAAGGGAGAATGATGGATCCTACGGGATAGACCACATTACCTTCATAGAAAAAGAAGAGAAAGTGAGAAAGAAACAAAAGGTGAATGAGGGTCCGATGGGATATCCTCATTACCTTCATGCACAAAAGGTGAATGCGGGTCCGACGGGATATCCCCATTACCTTCATGCATAAAAGGTGAATGTGGCTCCGACGGGATATCCACATTACCTTCATGCATAAAAGATGAATGCGAATCCTATGGGAGTTTTCATTACTTTCATGCATATGATCGATGGAAATATATATCATGGATAGAGAATCGAGATGTTATATTTATACAAGTTTATTTACTTTCTTATTTATGTTGTAACATGTTAATGGATGAGGATTTGACTATGAGTGTTAGTAATATCATCCTTTGGAGAGTATAGAATGAAATTACCTAGAGTTTGGAGAACTTTAGGATTGCTTGTGTCAGATTAATTGGACACAAATCAGAATACGGGTTTGAAGTCTAACTTTACTTTTTATTCTTATTATTCTCACTGGGCTTATGTTGTTAGCTCATGATATTACAAAAATTTCAGGTAATGCCCAGGCTAGAGGTCGAGGGAGAGGAGATGGTGCTGCATGATCAAAGGATAATGACCTCAAGATGGACTAGGTTTATTTAAAGTCCATGGACTATGTTTTATGAATTTTACACATATTTTGGGTTTGTATATTTGTAAATGGCTCTTAAGAGCTTTTGTCTTTACTCTTATGATTTTAAATCATTTTGAACTCCTGGATAGGAACTTAATGTTCCTTGTGTATTTTAGATTTTGAAATTAAGATGTAAACAGGTTTTGGCTAGCCAATTTTTAAACATAACCATGCCATTTTTCTTAAAATATAAAGACTTCCGCTGTATATTTCTAATTTAAATTATTTAAAAATGACGGGTCATCACAGAGGATCAGAACAATTCTTATCAAAGTTGTCCTCATGATTTGGTCCATCTTATAGATCCACATGGAGGACCCTCATATCGGAACAGATCTTGTCAAAGTTTTCTTCATGATTTAGACCATCTTAAATATCCAAAAGGTTGAAGCGTTTCATTGGGAATCCTTCACTCTCTAGACCAAATAGAAACCACATGTCCAAAATGTCGAACGAGGATTGGTATAAATCTTGACAAAGTTGTCCACATGATTTGGTCCATCTTAAAGATCCAAGTGGAGGAACCTCTTCTTTGGGAATCCTCTTTGGACCAAAATATCGAACAAGGATCGGAACCAATGTTCTCAAACTTGTCCTCATGATTTGGACCATCCTAAAGATCCAACTGGAGGAACCTCTTCTTTTTGAATAATCTTTGGACCAAAATGTCGTACGAGGATCAGAACCAATTTGTCAAAGTTTTCCTCATGATTTTGTCCATTTTAAATATAAACATGAAGGAACCACTTCTTTGGGAATCCTCTTTGAAATAAAATGTCTTACTTGGATCACAACTAATCTTGTCAAAGTTGTCCTCATGATTTTTTCCACCTTGAAGATCCTAATGGAGGAACCTCTTTTTTGTGAGTCTTGTTGGTACCAAAATGCCAAACGAGGATCGAAACAAATCTTGTAAAAGTTTTCCGAATGATTTGTTCCATCTTAAAGATCCATATGGAGGAACCTCTTCTTTGGGAATCCTCTTTGGAATAAAATGTCAAACGTGGATCGGAACAAATCTTGTCAAAGTTGTCCTCATGATTTGGTCCACCCGAAAGATCCAAATATAGAAACATCTTATTTGGGAATCCTCTTTGAACCAAAACGTCGATCGAGGATAGGAACCAATGTAACGTCCCGTTACTTTTGGGGGTAAATTTATTTATTTATTTATTTATTTTATTTATTTATTTATTTTTAAAATAAAGCTTTTAAGATTAGTTTAATTTTAGAAATTTAAATTTTAATAGTTATTTATGTCCGAAATTGTTTTTAATCGTTTTAATAATTAAAATTTGTTTTGGTGACATTAATAATTATTAATGGACCAATTAATAATTATTAATCACCTTTAGATTTATTTAAGAGCTTCGGGTTTCGTTTTTAAAGTTAAAACAAAAGAGGGACGTAGGCGTCATTTCCCAAATTGTTAAATATCTAAACACTATTCCTCTTTCTCTTTAAATAAGCCAAAATTAGACAAAATATGAAATTTTCTTCTCATTTTCTTTCCCAAACCCGTAGGTTAGAGAGAAAAAAAGAGGAGAGAAAGATTTTGTCGCCCCGGCTTCGTTTCTCCTCCGTTTTGCGTGATTTCGGATGCGTTGGAAAGCTCTCGCCGATACCTTTCTACCCATCCTAACAATCGAGGTTTTCGCTTGTTTTCTCGAGGCCTTAAGGTATGACAAAGTTTCTAAAATTTGTTGTGAATAGTGTTTTAATGGAGGTTTTGAGTTGTAATCTTCGAATTCGTTCACCGAAGCTTGAAAGTTTCATTCGGGGAAGTCTTTATGGTCAATTTTAGAAACTTTTCCTAAACCCTAAAACCGAGTTTGAGCCGGAAACCCGTCCCTTGTGATTTTCCCTCTTTGGGCTTTATTAGGATGTTAGGTTATTTGTGTTTTTGCTTTTTAGTTAATTTTTTTCGAAAATGGATTATTATGCAAAACCTTAATTTTCGGTTACCCATTGTTTATGCAAACCTCCAAAGTATTCGAAACCAACCCAAAACACCTCTAAAATTCATAAAAGCCGGAAAACCAAACCCGAACCCCTTTTTCCCTAGCTTGGCCGAGAGCACCATAGGGGTAGAATCCGGGATTTTCACGGTTTTATGTGTTTAGTTGTTGTTTGAATGTTTTCCGGTTAATTAATGTTCTTTAGGAATAATTCGTTTGTAGGTTTGTGAATTGATCGTGAATTTACAACCTCGGATTATTCGGAGCTTGTCTTCAAGCTAAGGTGAGTTTAATGTGAAAGTTAGTGGTTTTATGAATTTAGTTTCGTTATGTAATTGTTTATCGATGTTAAGAGGGAGATAACTTCTTAGGATTAAGGTTGGTTGGAGACTTTGATTCGGAAGTGTGTGTGGAAAGTTTGGATTTATGGTTAGTTCGATGATTAGAGAACATCGGAGAGGTTTGGAAGTATGGTAATGTGATTTGGAGAGTTAGATGAAAGTGGAATGGAAGTTACTTTGATGGATTTGGAAGTAAAGTAATTAGAAGAGAAGATGCACTTGAGTGATAACTCGTGTAATCTAGTTAGTTAGGTTTCTAATTAACTTAGTAGAATTCCTTGGAGATTATCTAACTTATTGGAGACCTTAAGCACATTGATTCGGCACATGATAGTATGTTGATATCGATCCATACGTATCACGGTGTGCGATGACTTGTGGAGACAGTGGCACATTGATTCGGCACATGATAGTATGTTGATATCGATCCATACGTATCATGGTGTGCGATGATTTGTGGAGACAGTGGCACATTGATTATGCACATGATAGTATGTTGATATCGATCCATACGTATCATGGTGCGATGATTTGTGGAGACAGTGGCACATGATAGTATGTGATACGCTCCATACGGTATAATGATGCGAGGTTTTGTGATACGGCACATGATATTATGTGATACGCTCCATACGTATCATGGTGCGATGATTTGTTATATGGTGAAATTCCTGATATCTATATGGTGAAATTCCTGATACCTATATGGTGAAATTCCTGATACCTATATGGTGAAATTCCTGATACCTATATGGTGAAATTCCTGATACCTATATGGTGAAATTCCTGATATCTATATGGTGAAATTTATGGTGAAATTCCTGATATCTATATGGTGAAATTCCTGATATCTATATGGTGAAATTCCTGATATCTATATGGTGAAATTCCTGATACCTATATGGTGAAATTCCTGATACCTATATGGTGAAATTCCTGATACCTATATGGTGAAATTCCTGATACCTATATGGTGAAATTCCTGATACCTATGTGGTGAAATTCCTGATAGCTATATGGTGAAATTCCTGATACCTATATGGTGAAATTCCTGATATCCAATGTGATGAGAGTCACAATGGTTTGTGATATGGCTCATGGTAGTATGTTGACTTCGGTCCATACGTATCATGTTGCGAGAGTTTGTGAATGGTACATGGTAGTACGTGGATTCGGATCCGCACGTACCATGGTACTATGATTTGTGATATGGCTCATGGTAGTATGTTGACTTCGGTCCATACGTATCATGTTGCGAGGGTGTAAATAGTACATAGTAGTATGTTGATTCGGATCCATACGGTACTATGGTACTATCGTTTGTGATACGGCACATGATAGTATGTTGATTCAGATCCCTACGTATCATGGTGCGATGATTTGTTATATGGTGAAAGTCCTGATATCCGATATGGTGAAAGTCCTGATATCCGATGATTTGAGATATGTACGACCGTACGTGGTATGTTGATTTCGATCCATACAATAGCACGATACGATGAAACTTGTTTGGTAATAAAGATAGTTAATGTTACCTTTACATATTATTTAGAATTGTGTAGTAAGACTTAGTAGTGAATGTTACTTTACTTTAAGTCTTTATTTCTCTCTCATGGTATTGAATGACGATTACGGGTAGTATATGACTATCGTATGATTGTATGGAAATTGGAAAGTGTGGATGTGGGTAGTATTGAGCATTATAGGCCTTTGGACACAATTTCGGTTATGAGATTTTGTTCATAGGATTACTTGCTTTCATTTTACTCTCACTAGCATTGTTTGCTAATGGTGCTACACCACAATATTTTCAGGTAAACCCCGTGCCAAGAAGCGTGGTAGAGGAGGTGGAGTCGCGTGACTTGACGAGATGGTGCAAGGACAATGTTAAAACTCTTTTGGTTAAACATTCGTAAAAATGCTTGTAAATCATATACCAAAAGAGTTTTAACATTGTCCTTGCACCATCTCTTTGTGAGTCTTGTTTGGACCAAAATGTAGAACGAGGAATGGAAAAAACTTGTCAAAGTTTTCCTCATGATTTAGTCCATCGTAGAGATCCACATGGAGTAACCTCTTCTTTGGGAATCCTCTTTGGAATAAAATGTCAAACGTGGATCATAACAAATCTTGTCAAAGTTGTCCTCATGATTTGGTCCACCCGAAAGATACAAATGGAGGAACGGCTTCCTTGGGAATCCTCTTTGAACCAAAATGTCGATTGAGGATCAGAACCAATCTTGTCTAAGTTTTCCTCATGATTTGGTCCACCCTAAAGATCAAAATGGAGGAACCTCTTCTTTGGAAATCATCTTTGGACCAAAATGTCGAACGAGGATGGGAACCAATCTTGTCAAAGTTGTCCTCATGATTTGGTCCACTGCAAAGATCCAAATGGAGGAACCTCTTTTTTAAGAATCCTGTTTGGACCAAAATGTAGAATGAGGATCGGAACGATTCTTATCAAAGTTGTCCTCATGATTTTTTCCATCTTATAGATCCATATGGAGGACCCTCGGATCGGAACCAATCTTGTCAAAGTTTTCCTCATGATTTTGACCATATTAAATATCCAAATGGTTGAAGCGTTTCTTTGGGAATCCTCCACTCTCTAGACCAAAGAGAAACCACTGATCCAAAATGTTGAACGAGGATTGGAACAAATCTGGACAAAGTTGTCCACATGATTTGGTCCATCTTAAAGATCCAAAATGGAATAACCTTTTCTTTTGGGAATCCTCGTTGGAACAAAATGTCGAACGTGGATCAGAACTAATTTTGTCAAAGTTGTCCTCATGATTTAGTCCACCCTGAAGATCTTAATGGAGGAACCTCTTATTTTGGAATCCTATTTTGACCAAAATGTCGAACGAGGATCGGAATAAATCATGTCAAAGTTTTCCTCATGATTTGGACCATCTTAAATATCCACATGGAGTAACCTCTTGTTTGGGAGTCTTCTTTGGACTAAAATGTCAAACGTGGATCGGAAAAAATCTTGCCAAAGTTGTCCTCATGATTTGGTCCACTTAAAGATCCAAATGGAGGAACGTCTTCTCTTGGAATCCTCTTTGAACCAAAATGTCGATCGAGGATCGGAACCAATCTTGTCTAAGTTGTCCTCATGATTTGGTCCACCCTAAAGATCTAAATGGAGGAACCTCTTCTTTGGAAATCCACTTTGTACCAAAATGTTGAACGAGGAAGGGAACCAATCTTGCAAATTTGTCCTCAATATTTCGTCCACCCTAAACATCCAAATGGAGGAACCTCTTCTTTGGGAATCCTCTTTGGACCAAAATGTAGAACGAGGATCGGAACAATTCCTATCAAAGTTGTCCACATGATTTGGTCCATCTTAAAGATCCAAATGGAGGAACCTCTTCTTTGGGAATCCTTTTTGGACCAAAATGTCGAACAAGGATCGGAACCAATGTTCTCATAGTTGTCCTCATGATTTGGACCATTCTAAAGATCCAACTTGAGGTACCTCTTCTTTGAGAATCCTCTTTGGAACAAAATGACGAACGAGGATCAGAACCAATCTTGTTAAAATTTTCCTCCTTATTTGGTCCATCTTAAATATCAATTTGGAGGAACCTCTTCGTTGAGAATCCTCTTTGGAATAAAATATCAAGCTTGGATCCGAACTAATTTTTTCAAAGTTGTCCTCATAATTTGGTCCACCATATAGATCCTAATGGAGGAACCTCTTCTTTCGGATTCCTATTTGGACCAAAATGTAGAACGAGGAACGGAAAACACTTGTCAAAGTTTTCCTCATGATTTAGTCCATCGTAAAGATCCACATGGAGGAATCTTTCTTTGGGAATCCTCTTTGGAATAAAATGTCAAACGTGGATCAGAACAAATCTTGTCAAAGTTATCCTCATGATTTGGTCCACCCGAAAGATCCAAATGGAGAAACGTCTTCCTTGGGAATCCTCTTTGAACCTAAATGTTGATCGAGGATCAGAACCAATATTGTCTAAGTTTTCCCTATTATTTGGTCCACCCTAAAGATCTAAATGGATGAACCTCTTCTTTGGAAATCCACTTTGGACCAAAATGTCGAATGAGGATGGGAACCAATCTTGTCAAAGTTGTCCTCATGATTCGGCCACCCTAAAGATCGAAATGGAGGATCCTCTTCAGACCAAAAAGTAGAATGAGGATCGGAACAATTCTTATCAAAGTTGTCCTCATGATTTGTTCCATCTTATAGATCCACATGGACGACCCTCTGATCGGAACCAATCTTGTCAAATTTTCCTCATGATTTTGACCATCTTAAATATCCAAATGGTTGAAGCGTTTCTTGGGGAATCCTCCACTCTCTAGACCAAATAGAAACCACTGATCCAAAATGTCTAACAAGGATTGGAACAAGTCTTGACAAAGTTGTCCACATGATGTGGTCCATCTTAAAGATCCAAATGGAATAACCTCTTCTTTGGGAATCCTCTTTGGAAGAAAATGTCGAACTTGGATCAGAACTAATCTTGTCAAAGTTTTCCTCATGATTTGGTCCACCCCTGAAGATCCTAATGCAGGAATCTCTTATTTTTGAGTTCTGTTTGGACCAAAATGTCGAACGAGGATCGGAACAAATCATGTCAAAGTTTTCCTCATGATTTGGCCCATCTTAAAGATTCACATGGAGTAACCTCTTCTTTGGGAATTCTCTTAAGAGTAAAATGTCAAACGTGGATCGGAACAAATCTTGTCAAAGTTGTCCTCATGATTTGGTCCACCTGAAAGATCCAAATGGAGGAACGTCTTTTCTGGGATTCCTCTTTGAATCAAAATGTCGATCGAGGATCGGAACCAATCTTGTCTAAGTTGTCCTCATGATTTGGAATACCATAAAGATCTAAATGGAGGAACCTTTTCTTTGGAAATCCACTTTGTACCAAAATGTCAAATGAGGATGGTAACACATCTTGCATAGTGTTCCTCAATATTTTGTCCACCCTAAACATCCAAATGGAGGAACCTCTTCATTGGGAATCCTCTTTGGACAAAAATGTTGAACGAGGATCAGAACAATTCCTATCAAAGTTGTCCACATGATTCGGTCAATCTTAAAGATCCAAATGGAAGAACCTCTTCTTTGGGAATCCTCTTTGGACCAAAATGTTGAACAAGGATTGGAACCAATGTTCTCATAGTTGTCCTCATGATTTGGCCCATCCTAAAGATCCAACTTGAGGAACCTCTTCTTTGGGAATCCTCTTTGGACCAAAATGTCGAACGAGGATCAGAACCAATCTGTTCAAAGTTTTCCTCTTGATTTTGTCCATCTTAAAGATCCAAATGGAGGAACCTCTTCTTTGAGAATCCTCTTTGGAATAAAATGTCAAGCTTGGATCCGAACTAATTTTGTCAAAGTTGTCCTCATAATTTGGTCCACCCTATAGATCTTAATGGAGGAACCTCTTCTTTTGGATTCCTGTTTGGACCAAAATGTAGAACGAGGAACGGAAAACATTTGTCAAATTTTTCCTCCTGATTTAGTCCATCGTAAAGATCCACATGGAGGAACCTCTTCTTTGGGAATCCTCTTTGGAAAAAAATTTCAAACATGAATAAGAACAAATCTTGTCAAAATTGTTTTCTAGATTTGGTCCACTCGAAAGATCCAAATCGAGGAACGTCTTCTTGGGAATCCTCTTTGGACCGAAAGGTAGAATGAGGATCGGAACCAATCTTGTCTAAGTTTTCTTCACGATTTGGACCACCCTAAGATCTAAATGGAGAAACCTCTTCTTTGGAAATCCTCTTTGGACCAAAATGTCGAACGAGGCTGGGAACCAATCTTGTCAAAGTTGTCCTCATGATTTGGTCCACCCTAAAGATCCAAATGGAGGAACCTCTTCAGACCAAAAAGTAGAACGAGGATCGGAACAATTCTTATCAATGTTGTCTTCATGATTTATTCCATCTTATTGATCCACATGGAGGACCCTTGGATCGGAACCAATCTTATCAATGTTTTCCTCATGATTTTGACCATCTTAAATATCCAAATGGTTGAAGCGTTTCTTTGGGAATCGTCAACTCTCTAGACCAAATAGAAACCACAGATCCAAAATGTCGAAGGACTATTGGAACAAATCTTGACAAAGTTGTCGACATGTTTTGGTCCATCTTAAAGATTCAAATGGAATAACCTCTTCTTTGGGAATCCTCTTTGGTACAAAATGTGAAACTTGGATCAGAACTAATCTTGTCAAAGTTGTCCTCATGATTTGGTCCACCCTTAAGATCCTAATAGAGGAACCTCTTATTTTGGAGTTTTGTTTGAACCAAAATGTCGAACGAGGATCAGAACAAATCATATCAGAGTTTTCCTCATGATTTGGCCCATCTTAAAGATCCACATGGAGTAACCTCTTCTTTGGGAATCCCCTTTGGAGCAAAATGTCAAACGTGAATCGGAACAAAGCTTGTCAAAGTTGTCCTCATGATTTGGTCCACCCGAAAGATCCAAATGGAGGAACATCTTCTTTGGGAATCCTCTTTGAACCAAAATGTCGATCGAGGATCAGAACCAATCTTGTCTAAGTTGTCCTCATGATTTGGTCCACCCTAAAGATCAAAATGGAGAACCACTTCTTTGGGAATCCTCTTTGGACCAAAATGTTGAACGAGGATGGGAACCAATCTTGCAAAGTTGTCCTCAATATTTTTGTCCACACTAAAGATCCAAATGGAGGAATCTCTTCTTTGGGAATCCTCTTCGGACCAAAATGTAGAACGAGGATCGGAACAATTCCTATCAAAGTTGTCCTCATGATTTGGTCCATCTTATAGATCCACATGGAGGACCCTCATATCATAACCAATCTTGTCAAAGTTTTCCTCATGATTTTGACCATATTAAATATCCAAATGGTGGAAGCGTTTCTTTGGGAATCCTCCACTCTCTAGACCAAATAGAAACCACATATCGAAAATGTCGAATGATGATTGCAACAAATCTTGACAAAGTTGTCCACATGATTTGGTCCATCTTAAAGATCCAAATGGAGGAACCTCTTCTTTGGGAATCCTCTTTGGACCAAAATTTTAAACAAATATTGGAATCAATGTTCTCAAAGTTGTCCCATGATTTGGACCATCCTAAAGATCCAACCGGAGGAACCTCTTCTTTGGGAATCCTCTTTGGACCAAAATGTCGAAAGAGGATCAAAACCAATCTTGTCAAAGTTTTCCTTATGATTTGGTCTATCTTAAAGATCTACATGGAGGAACCTCTTCTTTGGGAATCCTCTTTGGAATAAAATGTCAAACTTCGATAAAAACTAATCTTGTCAAAGTTGTCCTCATGATTTGGTCCACCCTGAAGATCTTGATGGAGGAACCTCTTCTTTAGGAGTCCTGTTTTGACCAAAATTTCGAACGAGGATCGGAACAAATCTTGTCAAAGTTTACCTCATGATTTGGTCCATCTTAAAGATCCACATGGAGGAACCCCTTCTTTGGGAATCCTCTTTGGAATAAAATGTAGAACTTGGATCAGAACTAATCTTGTCAAAGTTGTGCCCTTGATTTGGTCCACCCTGAAGATGCTAATGGAGGAACCTCTTCTTTAGGACTCCTGTTTGGACAAAAATGTCGAACGAGGATCAGAACAAATCATGTCAAAGTTTTCCTCATGATTTTGTCCATCTTAAAGATCCACATGGACGAACCTCTTCTTTGGAGTAAAATGTCAAACGTGGATTAGAACAAATCTTGTCAAAGTTGTCCTCATGATTTTGTCCACCCGAAAGATCCAAATGGAGGAACGTCTTTTTTGGGAATCCTCTTTGAACAAAAATGTCGATCGAGGATCGGAACCAATCTTGTCTAAGTTGTCCAAATGATTTGGACCATCCTAAAGGTTCAAATGGAGGAACGTCTTCTTTGGGAATCCTTTTTGAACCAATATGTCGATCGAGGATCGGAACCAATCTTCTCTAAGTTGTCCTCATGATTTTTTCCACCCTAAAAATCAAAATGGAGGAACCTCTTCTTTGGAAATCCTGTTTGGACCAAAATGTCAAACGAGGATGGGAACCAATGTTGCAAATTTGTCCTCATAATTTGGTCCACCCTGAAGATCCAAATGGAGGAACCTCTTCGTTGGGAATCCTCTTTGGACCAAAATGTAAAATGAGGAACGGAACAATTCTTATCAAAGTTGTCCTCATGATTTTGGTCCATCTTATAAATCCACATGGAGGACCCTCGAATCAGAACCAATCTTGTCAAAGTTTTCCTCATGATTTTGACCATTCTAAAGATCCAAATTGTGGAAGCGTTTCTTTGGGAATCCTCGACTCTCTAGACCAAATAGAAACCACAGATCCAAAATGTCGAACAAGGATCGGAACAAATCTTGACAAAGTTGTCCACATGATTTGGTCCATCTTAAAGATCCAAATGGAGGAATGTCTTCTGATATGGCAGACTCAAATTGCAAGTTCAAACACTCGATGCTATTATACTTAGCATGAGCCCTTGAAGCATGAATTCAAGCCCTCCCTAACTATTCAATTTTAACCATAAGGAAAGGCTAGAAACAAATTTCCTCATGTGATCTGAAAATGATGAAACAGAAAACTTTTACGTTCCGTTATCTCATGACTTGAAACACTCCACAAGTTTGTTGATCACTCCCCTCTTGAATCCCTCAAAATATGTAATCTAAAACAAGATTACAGAGGGGTGAGGCTCAAGGCTCTCAATGTGCATAAAAGTTGTACATTTCATTCAATATTTTGAATCTTTAAAGTCTTACATGCCTGATACAAGATCTATTTATAGGCTTAAAATACAATGAAATTTCATCCATAATGTTCCCATAACAGCCCCATTAAGTCCCTACATTGTAACCCATAAATTTAAATAAAAAACTTAACTTACAATCAGCCATTATTATTTTGTAACCTACAAGGAATATTAAAATTTGTAACTACTTTGTGAAGTCTAAATGTAGCTTGTATATGACAATTAAAGCTTTTCTTTATGTTACTTTAAGTTCCCTTGAATGATGCTTGATTTGTCATAAATACATCTTTAGTGCATTTAATGCAACTTGAGTTGTCATCAATGCATGTACGCTTTGAGCTTGAATTCCTCAAATGCAACATTTTCACAATAAATGCAAGGCTACATAATTCATATCATTCCCCCATTCTTCAAAATGATTCGTCCTCAAATCAAAAAGTATGGCTACAAAAGAATGTTAGAGAGAGAGAAAATAAATTGGACCTTACAAGCACTCCCCACTTTTTAAGAACTCTCATAGTTTCACTCGTGTTTGCACTCCAAATTAATGAATATTGGCTAAGAATTTTAAAATGCCACCACCATATATGTGTTAATGAGACAGTAATGATGAGCTTACAAAAGAACATTTTAAAAAATTTGATAAAATATGAAATGGTCAATTTGAAACAAACCAAATTCTTGAATTTAGGAGAAATCTGCGCATAGAATAGAATCAAAATGTTTGAATACCTTTTACTACGCATTTCACTATGAATCCTTTTGACTTTTATCTATGGAAAATGTATTTTGAATAAGAGTATTGAAGATTTATTCAATCAAAATTGGAGCTTTTTGGAAAGGGGATCTTAGAGAGGAAGAAGGATTAGAGCTTGTTGGTCGATGATTCCAATTGTACGAGTCTGTGTCCTTATATAGACCACGGACTTCAAACAAAAATTAAATATGCCTAACCAAAACATAGGGATGAGTCAGCAGGACAGGACCCCTGTCTGAATCATCTTTTTGAAAAGCAAATAATTAAAAGTAAAAGACAAAGGATGGTGGTAGAGAGGACAGGACCCCTGTCAATCACCTTTATCAAAAGTAAATAATAAGTTAATTAATTACATAAGATGACAAAAGGAAAAAGTAAAAAGAAGATAAGGCATCGAATAGTGGTGGAGTGCACGTCTTCTTCCCCCTCTAAAGTAGCTTTAATAAAGGAACTTTATTAAAGATGCTTTATGTCATATCTGATGTGTCTTCTGTTTTTGTTGTGTTGTAGAATTTTTTCGGCAACTACCATTTGTCGATCTTACAAACCGTCTTACGCCTCAAGCTTCGTGGAACACTTGACTATCGAATGGCTGACGGAAGTTTTTAGAATACTCCAGACTTCAAAAACATAATGATCTTAGCTCTTTCGGTCACACAGTCCTACTGGAGAGCCTTTTTTGTTTTCTTTGGGGTCGAAGATGATAATTTATAAGATTATAATGTACAAAATACTTTCTTTTATTCGATAATATAATCTACAAACGGATCATAATGGTCATTTTGGCCAAATGGGTCATCGTCATCGTCTCTGAGGGAGATTGCTGACCCGATTGATGGAGTCTTTGCAGATGCTGAGTTGGCAGTGTCTGCAATGATCTGATTGAGATCTGCTCTAGTAGCGGCTTGAGCCATTCTTGCCATCAAGACTGGCTTTTCTTGGGAAAGCTCCTGCTGATGGATCAGCGAAAGGTCTTGCTGATAGGCTTTTTTGTTAACCCATTCTTTAATGGCTGGGAGTTTGGCGTGGTTGAAGGAATACTTTTCCCACCACTTGATGTATATATCTTTGATGAGGTGTTTGATTTCGCCAAATGTTTGGAGATTTTTGTTCCAACTAATTATCCAGGGTATTTGGAAAATTATGGAAAATCTGAGGGAAGGAGGAAAGGAGTTTTTCCAAATATAATTTGTGAAATAATGTAGAGATTCTTGAACAGGTATAGGAAGAATCTCCTTTTGTAAACCAAATGTAGTCCACCATGTTGTGAAACAAAGTGGTAATGGGGTTTTGTGGGCATTTCCACAAAATTGAACAAACCAAGAATGGTCAGAATTTTTGAACCAGAGGATTCTAGTCCAGGCATGAGTGTAATCTTGGTAGTCCAGGCATGAATGTAATCTTGGTAGTTGTAGCATTTTGGAATGAATCTAATTGAAAATTTATTTTCAGTGTATAACTCCTGATTCCATTTTGAGGGAGTTATGATTCTGAAATTTTTTAATTTGGAATAAGCGATGACAGAAGGATCTCGCTTGTCTATGGTGTGAGTAATCTCGACTGATTTAGAATAGATTAAGATTAACTCATAAAACTTCCTTGTCTTTTGAAGGGAGAAAGGAAGGAAATTGAAGTCTTTAGGGTAAACACGATCTGTGATGTCGTTGATTGTCTTTCTTTCGAACTTAGGTTTGAGATGACAGTCACAGTACGGACTGGGTTTTTTGAAATATCCTTGAATTTTCGGTTGAGGAATAAATCTGGGTAATGGAATTACCGCTTGGGAAAAGGTTTTAGGGTTTGAAGAACCCTGTTTTCAAGAAACTAACGATGCTGAAGGCATCGATAGATTTGAAGACTCATTGACTTCAGTGCCTTTATGATACGAAAACCCTTTCGAAATGCTTTGAGAACCCTTAAACTTAACTAAGGACCCAAAAAGATCACAACCAAAGAACCCACATATGCCATTTGAAACAACCCCAAGGAAAGGCTAGAAAACAGATTGCCTTGTGTGATCTAAAAATCATGAAATGAACCCAAACAATTACGTTCCATCATCTCATGACTCGAAACACTCCACAAGTTGGTTGATCACTCCCCTCTTGAATGTTTCTAAACATGTAATCTAAAGCAAGATTACAAAGGGTTGAGGCTCAAGGCTCTCAATGTGCATAAAAATGCTACATTTCATTCATCATTCAAATCTTACAAGTCTCCATTACATTGGCTGATACATGGCCTATTTATAGGCTTAAAATACAATGCAATTTCGTTCATAATGCTCCCATAACAGCCCAATTAAGTCCCTAGCATGTAACCTACGAATTTAAAGCAAAAACTTAAGTTACATCTGCCACCATTTAATTTGTAACTTAAAATACAACTATTACAATTGAAACTGATATTTGATGATATGAATTATGTAGCCATGCATTTAAGGAATTCAAGCTTAAAGAGTACATGCATTGATGACAACTCAAGTTGCATTAAATGCACTCAAGACGTATTTATTACAACTCAAGCTTGAAGTGTAGATGCATTGATGACAACTCAAAGCTTCATTCAAGGGAACTCAAAACAATATCAAGACAAGCTTTTATGAAGATTTAAAAGCTTAATTTAGAGTTCAAATATCAGTTTCAATTGTAATAGTTGTATTTTAAGTTACAAATTAAATGGTGGCAGATGTAACTTAAGTTTTTGCTTTAAATTCGTAGGTTACATGCTAGGGACTTAATTGGGCTGTTATGGGAGCATTATGAACGAAATTGCATTGTATTTTAAGCCTATAAATAGGCCATGTATCAGCCAATGTAATGGAGACTTGTAAGATTTGAATGATGAATGAAATGTAGCATTTTTATGCACATTGAGAGCCTTGAGCCTCAACCCTTTGTAATCTTGCTTTAGATTACATGTTTAGAAACATTCAAGAGGGGAGTGATCAACCAACTTGTGGAGTGTTTCGAGTCATGAGATGATGGAACGTAATTGTTTGGGTCCATTTCATGATTTTTAGATCACACAAGGCAACTGCTTTTCTAGCCTTTCCTTGGGGTTGTTTCAAATGGCATATGTGGGTTCTTTGGTTGTGATCTTTTTGGGTCCTTAGTTAAGTTTAAGGGTTCTCAAAGCATTTCGAAAGGGTTTTCGTATCATTTGGTATCAGAGCATAGGTTGCATCTTGTGGCCTACTCTAGAATTGATTCTATCTTACTTTTATGCATTGTCTTTCATTTCTACACATTCTGTCCATCCATTTCGTTTCTACCTTTTCATCCTTTTTGATTCACCTTTTGAATCTGATTTCATCTCTATCTTAAAGATCACTTTCTGATCTAAAAAAAAGACTTAGCATTCAAGACCACCGGTTTGTTCATCTTGAGTTCTTCTTGCAATTTCTTGAGGTTTTCTGAGTTTGATCTTTGAAATTCGTGTATTTCTGATTGTAATGTGTTATTATGTCAGTTATATATCATAATCCATCAGTTACACCTTCCTTTGCACGAATTTAAAGTCCCAAAAACGGCTAAATTAAAAGTGTTTCAAAAACTGCCCATTTTTGTAACCGCTGCATTTAATGCTTCTGTTTACTGTCCAAACCGTATCATAAATTCCGAATTTGGTTATTTGTCCTGAATATAAACGTTTCATATGAATGTTATCTTTCAATGTTCAGAAGGTCACTTTGTCCAAATCATAACGGAAGTCATTCAATTCGGGGATTTGTTTTCTGTGCGCAGGGTTATCCTAAATTCCAGCACTTTGGTTTATGCACTTAAGTGTTATCAATTATGATCAAATTTTTGAAATTGGTCTTTTGTAAGCTCTTCATTACTGTTATATTTACATATATATGAGCTGGTTCTTTAAAAATCTTAGCCAATCTTCAATAAATTTGATTGCAAACACGAGTGGAACAAAGAGAGTTGTAAAAAGTGAGGGAGTGCTTGTAAGGTCCATTTTTTTTCTCTCTAACTTTCTTTTGCAGCAAAACTTTTTGATTCGAGGACGAATCATTTTGAAGAATGGGGGAATGATATGAATTATGTAGCCATGCATTTAAGGAATTCAAGCTTAAAGAGTACATGCATTGATGACAACTCAAGTTGCATTAAATGCACTCAAGACGTATTTATTACAACTCAAGCTTGAAGTGTAGATGCATTGATGACAACTCAAAGCTTCATTCAAGGGAACTCAAAACAATATCAAGACAAGCTTTTATGAAGATTTAAAAGCTTAATTTAGAGTTCAAATGATATGAATTATGTAGCCATGCATTTAAGGAATTCAAGCTTAAAGAGTACATGCATTGATGACAACTCAAGTTGCATTAAATGCACTCAAGACGTATTTATTACAACTCAAGCTTGAAGTGTAGATGCATTGATGATAACCCAAGCTTCATTCAAGACAACTCAAGCTTCATTCAAGGGAACTTAAGGCAACTCCAAGACAAGCATTAATGACCATTTACAAGCTTCAATTAGAGTTAAATATCAGTTTCAAATGTAACTTAAGTTACAAATTAAAATGGTGGCTGAATGTAACTTAAGTTTTTGCATTAAATTCGTAGGTTACATGCTAGGGACTTAATTGGGCTGATAGAGGATCATTATGAACGAAAATTACATGTCTTTTATGCCTATAAATAGGCTTTGTTTTAGCTATTGTAAATCGATTTGAATGATGAATGAAATGTAGCATTTTTATGCACATGGAGAGCCTTGAGCCTCAACCCTTTGTAATCTTGCTTTAGATTACATGTTTAGAAACATTCAAGAGGGGAGTGATCAACCAACTTGTGGAGTGTTTCGAGTCATGAGATGATGGAACGTAATTGTTTGGGTCCATTTCATGATTTTTAGATCACACAAGGCAATCTGTTTTCTAGCCTTTCCTTGGGGTTGTTTCAAATGGCATATGTGGGTTCTTTGGTTGTGATCTTTTTGGGTCCTTAGTTAAGTTTAAGGGTTCTTAAAGCATTTTCGAAAGGGTTTTCGTATCATTTGGTATCAGAGCATCGGTTGCCAAAATTATTGTGAAAGACTTGTTGATTAAGTCTCCTTGAAATTTTTGAACAAAGAGAACGATTGCCAAAATTTCTTTCTTCACTGTAGAGTAATTCGACTAAGCACTATTCCATATGCCAGAGTGGAATCGCACTACAGATTCTTTGTTATCGCTACACTGTTTTAAGATTCCTCCATATACAATGTCGGATGCGTCTGTCTCTATGATTAGCTCTGCTTTTTCATTGATGAGACTGAGGCAGGGAATCTTTCTGACCAATGATTTGATTGTTTTGACGGCTTGGGTTTGCTTATCCGTCCATAGTGCTGGCTGCTTTTTCAATATATGAAAAAGTGGCTTGCAAATAGGCCTGAGGTCTTTTATGAATTCAGACACATAATTGAGACACCTAAGAAATCTTTGGAGTTGGGTCTTATCCAAAATCTTATCAGGAAATTTGGATGTAAACTCAATGGATCTTTGAATGGGTTTGATTAATCCTAGATGGATTTCAAAACCAAGAAAACGAATGTTTGTTTGAAATAGTTTAATATTTTGTAATGAAATGACTAAACCATTAAGTTTAATGATTTCAATGAATCTTTGAAGATGTTTGAAATGTTGATCTATACTTCATGAGAAGATGAGGACATCATCAATATAGACTATCGAAAAATCTTGAATGGGGTTTAGGATGTCATTCATGATTTTTTGAAATTCAAATGGAGAATTCTTTAGCCCAAATGGCATAACGTTCCACTCATATTGTCCAAAAGGGACATTGAAGGCTGTTTTGTATTTGTCTTGTTTGGCTATCTGAATCTGCCAAAAACCTGATTTCATGTCAAATTTTGAAAATACCTTGGCATTTGAAATCCTCTCCAGGAGATCTGTTTTATTGGGGATTGGATATCTGATCCATTCTAAAATAGAATTGAGAGGTTTGTAGTTTATTACCAACCTTGGCTCGCCTCTTTCTTGCTCAGCGGCGTTGTTGATGTAGAAAGCTGCACACGACCATGGACTTTTACTGGGCCGGATCAACTTTTTATTGAGAAGGTCATCTATCTCCTTCTTACAGTGGGCTAAGAGATCACTGCTCATTTGAATAGGCCTAGCTTTCGTAGGGATTTGGGCCTCTTTGAAATTATTGATATAGGGAAGCCTAACAACATGTTGCTTCCTAGCCCAAAATGCATTTGGGTTATTTGAACAGACTTCCTTTTCGATCTTGGACTGAAAATCTTTGATCTTCTTTTGAAGGATTGGGCTTTGGAGATTCTCCTCAATTCGTTTGAAACTAATTTCTTCTTTGAGGAAAGCAATCTGTTGGATGGTATTGACCGCATTAACCTCATAACATCTTGGAGGCCTTATGAATTTAAATAAAATTTCTATTCCTGCAACAGTCGAGATGATTCCTTTTTCACTAATACTATGAATTGGGAATAGTTGAGTGATGAATGGAGTTCCTAGAATCACGGGTTGATTAAGGTTCTTCACCAACAGGAATGTATTTTGGAAGCAAACACCTTGATTGTAGATATGCACTTTCGACAGTTTATGTCTGATATTAATAGACTTTCCATTGGCACCTGCGAGATTTTCCATAGTCTTTTCGAAGTACTTTGATGGAATAATTCCTTCTAGAATGTAGTTTTGATCTGCTCCTGAATCAATAAGAGCAATCACAGTAAATTTGTGATCGTGAACTCTAAGGGTAACTTCAGAATACCACTTTTGACTTCTGATTTGAGTTATTGTATTGATGAACTCTTCTTCTTCCTTTTCCTTTTTGAGTGAAGATTCATCCTTTTTAATACCAAAAGGTTGTGCAGGTTCATCATTAGAGGAATCTGAGGATTTTACTTTCCTTTTTCCTTTGGTGTATTTGAGGATTGCTAACTCGGAGTGGACATGAGTTAGTTCTTTGTTAGTGTCTGTATAGAGTTGAGACACTTCTCTTTTAAGGTCGTTGATTTTCTTTTGAAGATTAGCGTCTGTTGCTTCTCTAGGAGCTTTGAACTTGTCATATACATCTTTCATAGAAAAGGGTGTAAGAGCTTCATCCTTTTTGGTTGTGCTGGAATTGATTGATTCTTTGAGGTGATTGAGAATGGAAACTTGGAGTGCCTCATCATTGAGTTTTGACATAGCCTCAAATAAAAGCTCTTGATCTTGAGTAAGAACATTGATAGAACTATTGTTGTTGCAGTCACAAAGGATTTTTCCGCAACCACAACTGTCTGAGCTTTTTTCTCATTCTGAATCAGATTGATTTTCCATGGCTAATGCCTAGTTATCTTCTTCTTCAGAGTATTATGATTCTGTTTTAAACATATGAAGTAATTCTTGCTTGAGATTTTCATCAATCTCTAGTTGGTTGACTATTGCTTTCATCCTACAAGCTGTAGCGTAATGACCATATCCCCTACACTTGTAACATTGAACTTCCTTCTTATCGCGACAAGATACTTTCTCTTGAGATTATTCTGGCGATATTGGCTAGTTCTGTTCTTTTCTTCAAAACGAACCTTTTGGAAGTTTTTGTTTGAACTGGAACTATGCTAGTTAGTTCCCTTTGGAAAATTCTTTCTTGAGAATTTCTTGGCCTTCCTTCTCTTGATTTTAGAAGGTGCTTCAACTTTAGGGCAGCCATATTGCTCACAAAAGGCGCCTAATTCACGTCTCTCTGATCCCTTTAAATGAGAGATCTTATTTTTAATCTTTACTTCATTGCACAGCTTCATGCCTTCGGTGACAACGAAATTGATGAGTTCACCATAGGTTAGGGTTTCCCATGGAATACTTCTTTGGAATTTGTCATTGAGAAATATCCTAAGTCTTTCTGCGAAAAGCTTAGGTAATCCTGCAACGAAACGTTCTTTCCAGAAAGGAGAGTTGCAGTCAGTCCTCATGAATACTTCTGAAAGGAAAGTATCTTTGTACCATCTGAAGTCCTGGAGAGTTGGACAATGAAGGTTCTGAAGATGGCTTCCTGCCCTTTGTTGATGGCTTGTAGGGTATCCAACAAAGTTTTTTGTGATCAAATTTGTCCTCATGATGTGGACCATCCTAAAGATCCAAATGGAGGAACCTGTACTTTTGGAATCCTCTTTGGACAAAATTTCGAACATGGATCGGAACAAATCTTGTCAAAGTTTTTCTCTTGATTTGGACTATCCTAAAGATCCAAATGGAGGAACCTCTTTTTTGGGAATCCTCTTTGGATCAAAATATCGAACGAGGATTGGAACCAATCTTGTCAAAGTTGTCCTCATTATTTGGTACATCCAATAGATCCATATGGAGGAACCCCTTCTTTGGGAAACCTCTTTGGACCAAAATGTCGAACGTAGATCGGAACGAATCTTCTCAAAGTGTTCTTCTTGATTTCGTTCATCTTAAAGATCCACATGGAGGACCGTCGGATCGGAACCAATCTTGTCAAAGTTTTCCTCATGATTTTGTCCATTATAAATATTCAAATGGAGGAACCTCTTCTTTGGGAATTATTTATACATCAAAATGTCTAACGAGGATCAGAACCAATCTTGTCAAAGTTAACCTCGTGATTTAGTCCACCCTAATGATCCAAACGGAGGAACCACTTCTTTGGGAATCCTTCTTGGACCAAAATGTCGTAGGAGGATCAAAACAAATCTTGTCATAGTTTTCCTCATGATTTGGACCATCCTAAAGATCCAAATGGAGGAACCTTTTCGACCGAGGATCAGAACTAATCTTGTTAAAGTTTTCCTCAGGATCATAACCATCCTAAAGATCCAAATGGAAAAACATCTTATTTTGGAATCCTCTTTGAATCAAAATGTCGACATTATGGTCCAAAGAGGATTCCCAAAGAAGAGGTTCATCCATCTGGATCTTTAGGATGGACCAAATTATGAGGACAACTTTGACAAGATTAGATTTGATTCCCGTTCGACATTTTGGTCTAAAAGGATTCCCAAAGAAGAGGTTCCTGCATTTGGATCTTCAGGATGGTCCAAATCATGGGAAAAACTTTGACAGGATTGGTTCCGTTCCATGGTTCCTTCATTTGAATCTTTAGGATTGTCCAAATAATGAGGTCAACTTTGACAAGATTGGTTCTTATCTTCATTCAACATTTTGGTCCAAAAGGATTCCCAAAAAAGAGGTTCCTACATTTGGATCTTCAGGATTGTCCAAATCATGAGGAAAACATTGACAAGATTGGTTTCGATCCGAGGTTTCTCCATTGGGATCTTTAGGATGGTCCAAATAATGAGGACAACTTTGACAAGATTCCTTCCGATCCTCGTTCGACATTTTGGTCCAAAAGGATTCCAAAGAAGAGGTTCCTCCATTGAGATCTTTAGGATGGTCCAAATTATTCGAAAACTTTGACAAGATCTGTTCCGATCCTCGTTCAACATTTTGGTCCAAAAGGATTCCCAAAGAAGAGGTTTCTCCAATTATATCTTTAGGCTGGTCCAAATCATGAGGACAACTTTGACAAGATTGGTTCTGATCCTCGTTCGACATTTTGGTCCAACAAGGATTCCCTCACAAGAGATTCCTCCATTTGGATCTTTAGGATCACCACATCATGAGGACAACTTTTACAAGATTGGTTCCGATCCTCGTTCGACATTTTAGTTCAAACAGGATTCCCAACGAAGGTCCTACATTTGGATTTTTGGGTGGAGTAAATCATGAGGACAACTTTTTCAAGATTGGTCCCGATCCTCGTTCGACATTTTGGTTCAAAGAGGATTCCTAAAGAAGAGGTTCCACCATTTGGTTCTTTAGGATTGACAAAATCATGTGGACAACTTTGACAAGATTGGTTCCGATCCTCGTTCCACATTTTGGTCCAAAGAGGTTTCCCAAAGAAGAGGTTCCTCCATTTAGATCTTTAGGATGGACCAAATAATGAAGACAACTTTGACAAGATTGATTCTGATCCTCGTTCAAAATTTTGGTCAAAAGAGGATTTCAAAATAAGAGGTTCCTCCATTTGGATCTTTAGGATGGACCAAATCATGAGGAAAACTTTGACAAGATTGGTTCCGATCTAAGGTTTCTCCATTTGGATCTTTAAGATGAACCAAATCATGAAAAACAACTTCGACAAGATTGGTTCCGTTCCTTGTTCAACATTTTGGTCCAAAAAGGATTCCCAAAGAAGGTGTTCCTCCATTTGGATCTCTAGGGTGGAGCAAATCATAAGAAAAACTTTGACAAGATTGGTTTCGATCCTCGTTCGATATTTTATTCAAAAGTGGATTCCCAAAAAGAGATTCCTCCATTAGGATCTTTAGGATGGTCCAAATCATGAGGACAACTTTGGAAAGATTGGTTCCGATACTCTGTCGATTTTTTGGTCCAAAGAGGAATCCCAACGAAAAGCTTCCTCCATTTTCATCTACATTTTGGTCCAAAGAGGATTACCAAAGAAAAGGTTCCTCCTTTTCGATCTTTTGAATGGTCCAAATCATGAGGAACACTTTTACAAGATTTGTTCCGATTTGAGGTTCCTCCATTTGGATCTTTAAGATGAACCAAATTATGAGGACAACTTTTACAAAATTTGTTATGATCCTCGTTCGATATTTTGGTCCAAAGAGGATTCCTAAAGAAGAGGTTCCTTCATTTGGATCTTTAGGGTGGAACAAATCATGAGGACAACTTTGACAAGATTAGTGCTGATCCTCGTATGACATTTCGGTCCAAAATAATTCCCAAATAAGAGGTCCCTCCATTTGGATCTTTAGGATGGTTATAGTAATGAGGAAAACTTTGACAAGATTGGTTTCGATCCTCGTTTGACATTTTGGTCCAAAGAGGATTCACAAAGAAGAGGTTCCTCCATTTGGATCTTTAGGATGGACCAAATCATGAAGACAACTTTGACAAGATTCGTTTCGATCCTCATTCGACATTTTGGTCAAAAGAGGATCCCCAAATAAGAGCTTCCTCCATTTGGATCTTTAGGATGGACTAATTCATGAGGAAAATTTGACAAGATTGGTTCCAATCCTCGTTCGACATTTTGGTCCAAAAGGATTCCTATAGAAGAGGTTCCTCCATTTGGATCTTTAGGATGGACCAAATCATGAAAACAACTTTGAAAAGATTAGTTTTGATTCTCGTTCGACTTTTTGGTCTAAAGAGGATTCCCAAATAAGAGCTTCCTCCATTTGGATCTTTAGGATGGTCAAAATCATGAGGAAAACTTTGACAAGATTGGTTCCAATCCGAGGTTCCTCCATTTGGATCTTAAGATGGACCAAATAATGAAAACAACTTTGACAAGATTGGTTCCGAACCTCATTCGACATTTTGGTCCAAAGAGGATACCCAATGAAAAGGTTCCTAAATTTGAATCTTTAAGATGGGCCAAATCATGAGGACAACCTTGACAAGATTCCTTCCGATCCTCGTTCGACATTTTGGTCCAAAGAGAATTCGCAAAGAAGAGGTTCCTACATTTGAATCTTTAGGATGGTCAAAATTATGAGGACAACTTTGACAAGATTGTTTCCGATCCTAGTTCGACGTTTTGTTCCAAAAAGGATTCCCAAAGAATAGGTTCTTCCATTTGGATCTTTAGGATGGACCAAATCATGAGGACAACTTTGACAAGATTGGTTCCAATCCGAGGATCCTCCATTTGGATCTTTAGGATGGTGCAAATCATGAGGATAACTTTGACAAGATTGGTTCCGATCCAAGTTACCTCCATTTAGATCTTTATGATGGATCAAATCATGAGGACAACTATGACAAGATTAGTTCCAATCCTTGTTTGACATTTTGGTCCAAAGAGGATTCCCAATAAATAGGTTCCTCCATTTGGATCTCTAAGATAGACCAAATTATGAGGAAAACTTTAACAAGATTGGTTCTGATCCTCGTTCAACATTTTGGTCCATAGAAGAGTCCCAAAGAAGAGGTTCCCCCATTTTGATCTCTAGAATGATCCAAATCAAGAGAAAAACTTTGACAAATCTTTGGTTTCAACACATTTTATCCCAAGAGGATTCACAAAGAAGAGGATCCTCTATTTGAATCTTTAGGATGGTCCAAAGAGGATCAGAACCAATGTTGTCAAAGTTGTCCTCATGATTTGGTCTAGAGAGTGGATGATTCCCAAAGAAGAGGCTTCTTTATTTGGATCTTTTAAACGGACTAAATCATGAGGACAATTTGACAAGATTGGTTCCGATACTCATTCGACATTTTGGTCCAAAGAAGATTCCCAAAGAAGAGGTTCCTCCATTTGGATCTTTAAAATGGTCTGAATCATGAAGGAAACTTTGACAAGATTGGTTCCCAAAAGATCTAAATGGAGTAACATCTTCTTTATTCCAAAGAGGATTCCCAACTAAAAGCTTTGACGAGATTTGGTCAAGAGAGTGGAGGATTCCCAAAGAAGAGGTTTCTCTATTTGGATTTTTTTGATGGACTAAATAATGAGGACATCCCTGAGAAGATTTGTTCCGATGCATGTTCGACATTTTGGTCCAAAGAGGATTCCCAAAGAAGAAGTTCCTCCCTTTGGATCTTTAGGGTGAACCAAATCATGAGGAAAACGATGACAAGATTGGTTCCAATCCTCGTTCCACATTTTGGTCCAAAGAGGATTCCAAAAGAGGAGGTTCCTCCATTTGGATCTTTAAGATGGACCAAATTTTGAGGAAAATTTTGACAAGATTGGTTCCGATCCTTGTTCGACATTTTTGGTCCAACAGGATTCCCAAATAAAAGGTTCCTTAATTTGGATCTTTAGGATGGACCAAATAATGAGGACAACTTTGACAAGATTGGTTCCAATCATCGATCGAAATTTTGGTCCAAAGAAGATTCCCAAAGAAGAGTTTCCTCCATTTGGATGGTCCAAATCAAGTGGAAAACTTTGACAAGATTGGTTTCGATCCGAGGTTCCTCCGTATGGATCTTTAAGATGAACCAAATCATGTCAACAACTATGACAAGATTGGTTCCGATCCTCGTTCCACATTTTGGTTCAAAGAGGATTCCCAAAGAAAAGCTTCCTCCATTTGGATCTTTATAATGGACCAAATCATGAGGAAAACTTTGACAAGATTGGTTCTTATCAGAGGTTCCTCCATTTGGATCTTTAGGATGTACCAAATCATGAGGAAAACTTTGATAAGTCTATGGTTTCAATACATTTTTTCCGAAGAGAATTCCCAAAGAAGTGGTTCATCCATTTGTATCTTTAAGATGGACCAAATCATCAGGACAACTAAAACATGTAAACATATTATTGACCTATTCCTTTCATCTTATTCGGAAATTACTTTTTTCAAACTGAATATCATTTAACACTCTATAAACCCCATCGCCCCCAATGTGCGATTGTCAAGCAGTTTTTATTGAAAAATTCCATAAAATTGTTTCACGTTGTAAGTCACTTACAGACCTCGTCCTTTCACCTTTTCCAAAGAAATGTTTTTCCAACCTGTTTTTTTTCAACCCTTAGACTCAAAATCCAAAATAAGAGCCTACTTCACTCAAAAATTCGTTTCAAAGTTCAAACACCTAGTATTTTATTTTTCAAAACCCTACTTTTTTGCAACCACAAAAATCTTCCATTATGCCAATATGTACTAGAGATAACTAGTGTACTATATGTCGTGGAAGAGGGCATAATCGGAAGGTGTTTCCTAACAAGATAGATTTGGTTCTAGAAGGAGATGAAACTGAAGAAGAAAAAAAAGAGAGATTGAAGAGGATGGAACAATAACAACAAAAAAGAAGAGAGAAAAGGGAGTCGGTGAAGCGAGAGAGATTAGACCGAGAAGAAAAAAAGAAAATAAATAAGCAAGAAGAGTTGAAAACATTAGAGCAAGAAAAAAGAGCTCTAGCAAGAAGAATGGAGAGGACACTATAAGAAATATGGGATTAGGTGACACTACATATTATAAAATGTTACACTTTTATTAAATACGCGGATGAACAGTAAAAGTAAAAAAAAATAAAACGTCACCCATCCTTTGCTCGCTATTTACGGATGCAAACTTGGGAGAAAAAAAAACTCAAAGCCCTCACCCTCTCTCTGATCTCTCTCTCACACCGAATGAGAAGAGATCTGGTAGTTAATCGTCTGCATAAATGTCGAGTAGCAGAGATGACGATGATGAACAACTTGAACTCGATGAGATGGAACACCTTCTGGTTCTCTATGACAACGGTATCTTTTTTATTTTAATTTCAATTTGATAGCTGATGGTTTTGAATAATCGTTATTCGGTGAAAAATGGTTATTTTAGTTTTCAAAGAAATCTCAAATAGATCGATCCTCAGAGCTTTTGTCTCTCAAATTTAGATTGATCACTTTCTCCCATCTTGAACTAATACTGTTGTATTGATAATTCCTTTCATCATTGTATGATCATCTTTCATGAGCTATGTCTCCAAATCGCTCGCAACAAATCGAAGAGTGGACCGAAAGATGAAGAGTGAACCAAAAGGAGCAACGAATCGTCTCATATCAACAACGAATCGAAGAGTGAACTGATGGCAGCAAGGGCGAATCGAAGTCATCGTCTCTCTTTCGCTATTTTATTTTCTTGTTATTAGCTTCAACGATGATTCGAAGGCAGGTAATTTCACTTTTTTTCGTCTTGTTATCAGCCATAATTTCACTTTGAATCCTTCAAATTTTACTTGGTTTTCCTCGAATTCAAGCCCTAATTCCGCAAATCCTTTGTTCTAAATCTCTAATTTCTTCTTATTATGCTATAATGGCTACTGAAGATCAGGTCATGGTCGCGAGCCTACTACTGCTAGAAAACCTAGCTATTAGTCCTCTTTATGAAAAGGCTTGTTGCTAAATTTCATTTAAATTTTGGAATTCTGATTGATTTTAAGTTAACTATTTTTTTATATCTCTTTTTATAGATCGTGTTGAGTTTATGATGGAGGAAATCATTCTTTACCCTCTAATCACAACACAGGAAGTTTATTTGGCAACCAGTTTAATGCACTAAAGATGATACTAATTTTTTTTTTATATTGGCGTTAGAAATCAATTCTAGTGTCATCATAGGATTGAAATATTGTTTTGAATGAATATTTGTCATTTTCTATGCTGATTTTTATAATTGTAAATTGGTCCTCACTATATAAATTTGATACTTTAAATTATCTTTATATGTAGTGTATTTGAAGCTAAAGAACTAGGATGTTAATTTTCTATACAACAAAAAATAGCAACATTTTTTACAAGGTAAAATTTGTGCATTTATTATTTATTTGGTGATTTACACCACACTATTATTTGTTCTACTATAATTGATTTCCTAACATATTGAACCTCCCTGGAGCCAGAGCATTGCACGTTGGTATCTAAACTGAAGCAGCTTGAAGCAATTAGTTTTTTTAACACTTGAAAGTCCTCTTAAGTTTTATAGTTTTGGAAGATTTACTTGTGATGTCAATTTTATGTCAATATGATCCAACATTTGTCAATATATTTGTTATTGCCTCACTGTTTTCTTTTGTATATTGTCAGATTTCTAATGCATAATTTCTCCTAGTTCAAGGTGTCAAAGAAAATACATAATTGCGTTCAAAGATTGTTCAATCGCGGGATAAGTTGAAGGTTCTTACCTTGTTTCTGTGTTCTTTACCCCCATTTTCTTACCATAAGTAATCTTTATATGCCCCATATTTATATCTAGTACATACATTAAAACAATTGTCTGAAAATATCAGACCGATATTATAAACTTTCATTTTAAGACTTTCTAAAAGACGGCTCAAAAGCCCATTTCATTAGGATATAATGAAAGATGTTCATAAGTGATTTTAAATGTAGATGATCTGTTTTATTACACCAAATATTTTACCACATATTTTTTACTTCCCTTGTAAATTTAGTAATAATGCACTAAGGGCGCTTTGAAATTTGAGGTAAATGATTTACATATTGCAGCTAAACATACATATGGTTTTTTTTAAAATTCTGCTACTTGAAATGGTAATTTCTTGATTTTCATCTTCTCTAGTTTTAATCAGGCTTCTCTCATAAAAAGATGTATTTTCATGTCTAACATCGAGTAACTTTTGAACTTCTATTCTCTTGTTTACACGTCTTTTCCTTTCTATATTCTCTTATCTCAGTTTCTTTAGTTTTCAGTTTTAGTTGAGTGAATTTATTGCTGAATAACTTGGACTTCTGGTTTTGATGCCAAATTAAGTTGGTTTGTACAAAATGTTTTTTTTCTCTCTATTTGTTGATTTTCCCTTGCTAATAAAGAAAAACAATTGCATGTAGAGTATATGAGAATTTACTTTATTAGCAGGTGCAATAAAAACTAATTATCTGGCTTTCAAGTTTTCCTTATTATTATTAGAAGGTGCAATAAAATAAATTGTTGCCATTTTTTTTAAATGCACTTGGTTGTTTATGTGAATTGCTCTTAATTAGTCAATTATGTTCTTGCCATCATTGGTTTTGACTCAGATTTTGTCAATAACATTGGATGATAAATTGATGCAATGATTGAGGTTGGAGGAAATGGTTTTGCTAATGTAATTTGTGAGGCCCCTGATGGATACACAAAGTCTGGACCAGATTCCAGCCATAAGGAGCATTCAAAATTCATTCGGTAAGACACTCCTTGTAAACTGGAATGATATGGTTTGGAAGCTTTACATCCACACCAAGGATGTTGCACATTTAACAAGGGCAGAGTTCGTGGTTGTTATTTAGTAAATTTAAAATGTTGGTGAATTTGATTTGCTGGTGGTGTAATGAATAAATTTTTCTTGTGTTTTAGGTGGAAAATGTCATTGCACAGATAAACAAAATTTTCACATCCACACCAAGGCTGTTGCATACGTAAATCTGTGTCTTAGCTATTTTCTTTTAACAACAATAGATGAACTAAAGAATACATTTTGTTTCATAGTGGATGCCTGAACTTCATAGGTTTGCTCCAACTGCTCCAATTGTCCTACTTGGGACAAAGTTAGGTGTGTAACAATTGAAACTCAATTTTGACACGCAGAATATATTTTTTTGTCAGCCCCTTGGGAGTAGTGTCGTGTACCCCAAATGTTGAGATAGTTTCTTTATTCGTGTTCCTTAGATCTTCATGAGGACGAAACTTATCTTGTAGATCACATGGGCTCAAATACAATAACATTTTCTCAGGTTCCCATTTTTACATATATTATCTGAAAAACAGATCCTTCTACATTTGGTGAAATAGAAGTGTTGTTCTATGGAAAATTTTATTTTTCTATTTCATCTTAATGGAATCATTTTTTTTGCAGGTAGAAGAACTAAGGAAGTAAATTGGTGTTGTTGCATACATTGAATGTATCTCCAAGACTCAACAATTAGATATATTTCATGAACTTGGAATAGAAAAATTTGCATTTTTGCTAGTTTTGCTTCTATCCAACTATTTGTTTCTATCTACTCATTTTCTTCTCCCAAATTTTTTTTCAAAGCTTCTCATTTTAATCTATAAACACCAAGACTTCAGTCATTATACTCAAGGAGGGCCTGCAAAGTTGTTAGCTTATTGGCTCATGGCTGTATCTTTTGAAAATTGTTTTAAAATAATGAAAAAGCTTATATAGGTGAGGCGTCCCTAGAACGATAATACACTCACCAAGGAATGGGATACAATTAGAACCAATTCGTATTAAGAGCAATCAGATACATGCTTGCTTTAAGAAGATAATCAATCAGCAAGCATGAAATGTCAAGGTCATGATAATATTTTCCATTCTCATTCACATATATTTACCTCCCAAAGTAGCTTCTTCTTTTCACCTTACTGCCTTCATCTGTATGCTTCTTTCATCTTTCTCTTGAATCCGAAGAGTAAAGTTCATTGTGCTTGAAGGAGGAAGTACTTCAAATTGTTAAGCCACAACATTTTTAACCCATACATGGAGAACCTTTATTCCTTAAGGAGCATGAATTGCTGGGAAGATCAGCAGACATTCGACACACAACTGTGAGTACTTTCCTATCAAGAATTATAATATTTTTTTTACTAGAGAGCATAATCTTATCTCTTTTTTTATCCTTCAGTACAAGATTTGTTTTTTTTTTAAATTTTTATTTGTCTCTTTTTTGTGGAGTTTTGCTTCCAATTGATTAGAAATTTGATTGATTTCTTGTCGTTTAGGGATATTGATATGATGAAATGAGGTTGTTATTAGTTGTACTATTGTCAATGATTAATAGGAGATATGGTAAAGTTTTTGTAATTTTATGCTTGAACTGCTAAGCGTTGTACGTAGTTTTTCTCACAATGTTGAGATGAAGATAACCATGTAACCCATATTATTGTCTGAAATTGAATATGTTACATTTCCAGTTTGTACAAATATCTTAATCAAACTGGGACTGCTATAAAATCTAGATCTAATAGTTGATGCGTTTAACCTTTCCTTCATTATTCCATCTACAGCAATTAACTTTTTGCTTCATGTTTTGTTCAATATGGAAAAGTGTCAGTTTTTTTACTACTATGCATATGCATCCTTCTTATGTCACATTATTTTTGCTTGACGGTGGTCCTCTCATGTGAGAGGACATGGATTTTTCAATATTTGAGGGTCACTTCATTCTTTTACAAGCAAAGTCAAGATGTCGGCAATAGTTTACACAATGACTGCACAGAATGACTGATATAAGTTAATAAAGCATTGATTCTGCATATGAGGTTCCAAAAAACTTAGTTTATTATTTTGTGAGGAATTTTGGCTACCTAGTCCATCCTTAATGATATATTTTTGTTTAGATCAAGGAATCAAAGGGAGGGAGCACCTGAATTGTTTGTACTCATGGTCAGTAAAGAACTTCAACAAACTAAATCTTTTTCTTGTAACAATTTGTGTGGCTTTCATTATATATTTTTTTGTGCAAAACCTAAATTTTATTATAGGCCACTCGATGTTCCAGTCTTCCAAAAGTCGTGCGAAACACACTATATGTCATCACAATTTCTAAAAAAATTGCTTTACCTTATCATCTTATGTGATTTATTTCAGTCGGCTAGATGAATGATAATCTTTATACTTTATTCTTCGTAGTATGAACTACTCGATGAAATCATGGACTTTGGTTATCCTCAAAACACCGAGGCAATACATAAGGTGACAGGGAAAAACCGTCCCCTATTCGAAAAAGTGACGGTTTTTAATGACCATCACCTATTTGAATAGGTGACACTGACATAGGTGACAGTAAAAAAACCACCTATTCTAATAGGTGACGCAAAAAAAATGTCACCTTTTACCGAAATTCTTGTAGTGGGAAAAGGAAATTATTGGCCACACCACCCCCCTTTCCACTCGAGTATCATATGGGAAGTTTTTGCCTAAACCCATTGTAAGAGTTTGTTTATGATTTTTTTGCAGGAACTCTATGACAATAAAGGTACCATAATTGCTTTAACAATTGACCAACTTTTCATGGGAGACTCCGCCATGATAAAATCTTTAGATTCGAGGACGAATCTTTTCAAACTTGGAGAGAATGATATGAATTATCACTGCCCCAAATGTCAAAGAATTGAAGATATTGAACTCCAAGGTTTCATTAAAGAAAATATCAAGAATCCGAAGACTAAACAAGTGAAGATTGACTTTCTTGGGCATTTGCAAGGATATTGGGCTACATATTTTACAAATGTAGAAAATGAGTTTGAAACACTATTAAACTCATGGGATATTTTTTTTAAAGAGCTCCAAAGAAAATCAGCCATGAAAACATTCAAACGAGTGAAAATGACATCAAAAACGGCAATCGACATTGTTGTTTTGTCCATTTTAATCATATTTCGATTTTCAGACATTTATTTAGGTTTTATTAATTTAGTTTAAATTATTATTATTAATATAAATGTAATCGGGAAGAATTTACTTTGTTTCCTTAGTTTATTAAACCTAGAGCCCAAGTTTAGAAGATTAGGAAAACTTTCCTAATTTGAATTAGAAAACTCTAGTTTTTGTCTTTTTTTATCATTTGGTCTTTATTGTCTTCATAATTTCGACCAAGGCAAGGGTATTTTGGCTATTTAAAGCCTCATTTGTAGGGTTTACAATCAGAATTAATATGATATAAAATAGATTTGTTTTGCTTATTGCTTGGTTGATTTTACCTTGCATTTTGTAGCCTTAGAGGTTGCATGTTTTAGAAACATTCGAGCATAACTTGATCTATTGTGTTTGTGGATTGTTTTGATCTTGAAACAAGAACAAGTTCTCTTAATTCAAGATATTAGATCATTGGAATAATCTCTCTTCTTGTTTTTCATGGGTTTTGCCTTATTGTTCATTGTGCTTTTAGGATTTGCATCTAGGGGTTCTTTGTCTTTCAAAGGATTTCAATTTCAATTTTCTAGGGTTTCATATCATGTCCTCATCATTTGGTCCATCTTAAAGATCCAAATGAAGGAACCTCAGATCGAAACCAATCTTGTCAAAGTTGTCCTCATGATTTGGTCCACCCTAAAGATCCAAATGGAGGAACCTCTTCTTTTGGAATCCTCTTTGGACCAAAATGTCGAATGAGGATCAGAACCAATCTTGTCAAAGTTATCCTCATGATTTGGTCCATTTTAAAGATCCAAATGGAGGAACCTTGGATCAGAACAATCTTGTCAAAGTTTTCCTTATGATTTGGACCATCTGATGAGAATCATAGAAGCTCTATCATCCTACCACAAGGCCTCATCACAAGATAAAGGGCAAGGAAGTTTCAATCGAACCTAAATCTACATGTACAATCATTAGTGCAATCGGCCAAGGACTATTTTACAAATATAGATTTTTCTAAGGGTTTTTTTTACAAGAAATGGAGTCCATATTGAAGAGACATACAATGTGTTCAATATAGAAGTCCGAGATGAAGATGCATTTAATGCAAGACCAGTTCCATTAATGACAACTCAAGTTGCATTAAATGCAACACAAGACATCAATGGAACTCAAGACTTCTTCATGACAAATAAAGGCTACATTTAAGAATTTCATAAACATATGTGATCAAGGAGTTTCAGTTACAAAGCCTTTCAAATCAGAATTGTAACTCTTTTATTTTCGGTTACACTTTAAATTCAATAGGCTAGTTAATTATCATTATTTCGATCTTTACTATGGTCGGCTGTCTTTTGGCCTTTTTCATTCCATTTTATCAGTTTATTTTTGTGGGTTTTTTATAAGGATCATGGAAACACTCCAATTCCAATACATGTCCCAAACGGCCCAATAAAAGATCCAAAGCAAAGAAGATCCAACAAGCTTTTATTACTCATGTGCAAGAATGGCTAGGCTTGGATCAAACTTTATTTCCAAGTGAGCAGCCCATTTTAGATGAAGACTTCATATATCATTCTTTGAAGATCAATGTGTGCGACTTACATATCCGTACGGGGGATGTTAACAAAGATGGCCATGTACAAGGATCATTAAACTAGCCAACTATCCATCAAGTTGAAGATTGCAATCTTTCCAAGACAACTAAGCAAATCAGATTCTTTTTTGTTTGAATTTAGAACATGTTTCCTTATTTGTAGTCGTGTGCAATTGGAACACTACTTTCCTTTTATGTATTGCTAATTTGTAGCCATCTGCCTTTAAGACTTTATTTCCTTATATGTTTTGTTTTCCTTTTGTTATTTGAAGGCTATAAAAGCCATGGAACTCAATGTAACAAATCAGATTATTATTGAATGAAAAACAAGTACTCTTTGAGAGTTTCTTTTTGAAAACCAAATTAAGTTTTCAATTTCTTTGCAATTCTTGTGTTTAGGGTTGCTGCCGAGTCATTCAACTAGGGATTGATCAACTTAGTTGTGGAGTGATTCAATCTAGAACAAGAAACCTCATTCTTGTCTCTAGATCATTGATCTAAGAGGTAATCTCATCTAGCCTTAATCTCTTGGTTGAAACCAATTAGTTAGGGAGGGTTTGAGTTCTTGCTTTAAAGGTTCATGCTAAGCATAATAGCATAGGGTCTTTAAACTTGCAATTTGGGTTTTTCTTATCAGTTTTGAAGGCTATAAAGCCATAAGACATGCTTGTAAGAAATCAGAATTATTGAAGTTAAAATTCAAAATCTCATTGAGAGCTTTTTCTTTGAATTGTTGTGAGTCGTGCTTACCTTTTCAATTTGCCATTCCTTGTGTTTAGGGTGGCTGTAGAATCAAGCCATTAGAATTGATCATTCTAATTTGGGGGATTGATTCGAATCTAGAACAAGAAATCCAATTCTTGTCTTTAGATCTTTGATCATAACGATAATCAATTTCTAGCCTTTTTCCTTGGGTTTTGTCAAATGGCATATGTGGGTTCTTCGGTCTTGAACTTTTAGAGTCCTTAGTTAAGTTTAAGGGTTCTAAGAGCATTTCGAAAGAGTTTTCGTATAACCATCTAAAGATCCAAATGGAGAAACCACTTCTTTGGGAATCCTCGTTGGGTCAAAATGTCAAACGAGGATCAGAACCAATCTTTTCAAACTTGTCCTCATGATTTGGACAATCCTAAAGATCTAAGTGAAAGAACCTCTTTGGCAATCTTCTCTGGACCAAAATGTTGAACGTGGATCGGAATAAATCTTGTCAAAGTTAACCTCATGATTTGGACCATCCTAAAGATCCAAATGGAGGAACCTCTTCTTTGCGAATCCACTTTGGACAAAAATGTCGAATGAGGATCGGAACCAATCTTATCAAAGTTATCCTCATGATTTTAGGATTTGCATCTAGGGGTTCTTTGTCTTTCAAAGGATTTCAATTTCAATTTTCTAGGGTTTCATATCATGTCATCATCATTTGGTCCATCTTAAAGATCCAAATGAAGGAACCTCAGATCGAAACCAATCTTGTCAAAATTGTCCTCATGATTTGGTCCATCCTAAAGATCTAAATTGAGGAACCTCTTCTTTGGTAATCCTTTTGGACCAAAATGTCGAACGAGGATCCAGTAAATCTTGTCAAAGTTGTCCTCACGATTTGGTCCATCCTAAATATCCAAATGGAGGAAACTCTTCTTTGAGAATCCTCTTTGGACAAAAATTTCAAATGAGGATCGGAACCAATCTTGTCAAAGTTTTTCTCATGATTTGATCCATCCAAAAGATCCAAATAGAGAAAGCTCTTCTTTGGGATGAACATAAAAGATAGAACTGTGAGCCTCCTTCAACAGTTCTTTTCAAAGGTCGATTATGAAGACACACAAAGCCTCTTACAATTTATCACGCACTATCTGTAGAAGAGATAGATTGACTAGACATGTCCGACTCTGCCTCTTGAAAACCAGCCTGTAAGCCTCAGAAAACTTTGAATCTCAGGCACACTAGTCAGTCTAAGCCAGTTACTAACTGTCTCAATCTTATAGGGATCAACAGATACTCCTCTACTTGATACCACATGGCCTAAAAATGCCATTTCTTTTAGCCAAAACTCACACTTTGAGAACTTAGCATATAACTTCTGATTTCGTAACACTGTCAAAACTTCCCGTAAATGCATAGCATCCAACTCCTCGGTCTTGGAATAAACCAAAATATCATCAATGAACACAATCACAAATGAATCAATGAACCTTCTGAATACAGTATGCATAAGGTCCATAAAAGTTGCAGGCACGTTGGTGAAGCAAAAAGACATAAATACAAACTCATAATGTCCATAACGCGTCATGAAAGCCGTATTCGGAATATCTTCATCCCGAATATCTCATCAAAATCAAGCATATGCATAACAATCAAAGTAGAATGTGAACAAATACTGAGAATACACATGTCATCAGTACTAATCACACTACCAACAATAATAAACATCCCCATTGGGGTAGAAACACACATCTAGAAACCCAACAGTCTCGACTCAAGAGCTGCCAACTTAATATAATGAGATAAAATAAAAGAGTGGCTAGCTTCAGAATTAGAACAAAAGCCAAATGGCCCAAAATTGACAAAGTATAAATCACTACCATAGCCGAAGCCTCAGCATCCTTTCTAGTAGAAAATACTCAAGTATGATGCTGAGTAAATGGAGAAGGTAACAAGCATAAATCTGTACTATTGAGCCTGTCTACCCTGATCTCTAACTCTGTCTTGACATCTGCCCTACCCTAGAGAGCATACTGAGCTGGCGGTGCCTGCTGGAGCTTTTTCTAATAAACCTGACCCTTGATACTACGTTGTGATGGGTATGTCTTATATGCCCTACGAAAGTGGTGTGATTCCAAGTTTGATCCCAAGCATAGCATCTTGGTGGAAGTGTGCATCTCCCAGAATGGAATCTGGCACAACTCTTGCAGTAAGGATGAACTTGTCCCTATACTCTCGGTTGTCCCTGTTGAGCTCCACCTTGAACTTGCTGCTGCCTCCACTATAGCGATATCTCTAGACTAACATGGTCGTTCTCCTCCTTCATTTTCTTAAATGATATTTGTCCTGCCTTCTTTTCATAAAGTACCAAATCCAACGAAAGGACAAACTCTAAAGCTTCCTCATTCAGATCTTGACTAAACTCGACTTCGTAGATCATTTCCTTTCTTGCAAAGAAAAATTGGTGTCTCTCAAGCACCTTAGTCCAATAACGTTCTAACCTTCCAACAAGAGATTCACCTTAGTGTCTAACTTGAAAAGACTCATTAGGTCCAAACTACGACCTACAAGTTTCTCAAATTCTCTGTCCAATTAGATGGTCAAACCCAATGTGATTTGAAATTCACCAAACCATCACATTGCCTTATAAAAGTTACCGATATCACGGTCCAACAATATTCCTTCTAGATCTCACTCAAATACCAACACTCAACCTTAGTGCTAGTCAACCTTGACAATTAACCAAATATGGATCTCGATAACTTGGCCTCAAGTATATTCAAATTCAGATTGATACATCATAGTGTAAAAGCGACCAAACTAGGCCAATAACTAATTAACACAATCGTTAATGGTCCTCGTTGAGACTTATCACGAAATGTACTAACCTCCTCTTTTGAGTGACTACACACTTTCCTTTTAACACAATACTATCACAATGATTTACCACTTACCATAATTCAACTTTTTTATCTCAACAAGGAACTTGTCCATTGAGTTGAATCTAGGTTACTGGATCTGAGCCTGACCGATTACTTATTAACAACTACCCACCTCAAATAGGTTTTTCATCTCTTAATATTGGGCTCCAGACAATCGTGTCCTCTTTTTACACATAAAGAGTCAACACACATTCACTAACACCACTACTTAGCAATTGTGTGACAATCTCAGCACCCTTACCAAGATCTCAGCCTTGGGTCAAATAAACATCACCACATAGTGGTTTTACGAGGAGGTGTAATATCACAAATACAATTAACATTTAGCAACCTTCTCATAAAAACTTTTCACTATTAAAGAAATAAAGCTTGAGAATAAAAGTTCTAGGCATACCTGGTGCTGCTGATCTCAGAAGATGACTAGAGAGTGGACTTAAAACAAAACATGAAAAACAAACATGCATCACATGTAGTCTATAGAACCCTTAGGCTTTAATACCAACTGTGATGACCCGAATCCTTTTTAAATTATTTAAAATCAGATTGCAGCGGAAGACTTTATATTTAATAAAAATTTGGCATGAATATGTTTAAAACTTGGACTACCCATAACTTGTTTACACTTTTCACAACCAGAGAATTTAAAAGACAATGAATTTCAATTCCTGTTGTAAAGATTAAAGGAGTTCAAGATTATAAAAGTTAAAACAAAAAGCTCTTATGAGATTATTTACAATTGTACAACTCAAAAGACAAAACATGTAATAAAGTGAGTCCATGGACTTTAAAAGTATCTCTAGACTCTCTCGGCATCATCATCATCCAGATCAGACTGTACCAGCTCCTCTCCCATGACCTCGAGCATAAGAATTACCTGAAAATATTTGTAATATCATGAGTTAGAAGCAAGCCCAGTGAAAATAAATAGAAATTAAAGTAACATTATACTCCAAACCCGCATCCGGATTTGTGTCCAAGTAAAACTTACATACTTTTTACCAAAACTTCCAAAACTCGAGAAACTAACTCCCAACATTTAAAAGAATGTTTCCATATCACATGTCTCTTTCTTATTCGTTCTTTTTAATACTGCATACTATATATAAAGTTTATATTCAAGTGTTTAATCTCCAATTTCAAGATCTTCCAATTAATTGAGAATCTAGTTCTCATATATATAACGTAATAATTTTACAAGGTTCAATACACCATTGTATTCTCTAATTATACAATTCAATTTCATTCCTCCTTCTTATAGCACTCGGCTATACATATATATATAACATAATAATCATACAAGGTTCAATACACCCTTGTACTCTCTCAATATACAATTCAATTTCATTCATCTTTCTTATAGCACTAGGCTATCATCATATTTTCTTCTTTTTCTCTATGGAAATGTATAATATACATAATGTTTCTTTTTTTTTTATTTATAGCTACTCAGACTATAAATAAGGTTTACCTTTTCTTTATGTTTGATAAAATAATGTTAAATTCACTCGGTCTTAACATATTCAAACAAAATAATTCGCGATTAATGACTATATTGTTAGCACACGCAGTCTCAAAATTATTCATTAATTCGCTAAACAAGTGTAAAGGGCACACAACCTTTACATCAATATAACCATCAATTGCTTATAATGACAGTAATGAAGCTCCTGCAGTCTCAACATTACTTCATTATCTAGCTCAACAAGTGTAAAGGGCACACAACCTTTACATAAATATAATCATCAAATGCTTATAATGACAGTATTGAAGTCCCGCAGTCCAATCAATACTTCATTATCTAGCTCAACAAGTGTAAAAGGCACTCAACCTTTACATCAATATAATCATCAAATGCTTATAATGACAGTATTGAAGTCCCACAGTCTCATCAATACTTCATTATCTCACTCAACAAGTGTAAAGGGCACTCAACCTTTACATCAATAATATCTTCCCACCTCTAGTGAATAATGTCAGGTAATGAAGTTCCCGCAGTCTCAATATTACCTCATTATCTCACTCATCGAATACAAGGTTCAATGCACCCCTACATCCTCGTATATGTATCATAGTAATTATGGATAATATTAGATAATGTGAACTCGCATAGTTCCATCATTATCTCATTGACCATCTCTTCTGATCATGCAAAGTTCCGCAGTCCTTTAGCCTTTCTCAGGATACATATACATAAACATAAAACGAATAATACCAGACAATGTAAAGTCCCACAAACCTTTAGCATGCCTCAAGTATTAACAAGTACTTTTATACAAGCTTTTCAATTAATCCAAATAGAGGAACCACTTCTTTGGAAATCCTTTTGGACCAAAATATCGAACGAGGATTTGAACCAGTCTTGTCAATGTTTTCCTCATGATTTGGTCTATCCTAAAGAATGTTGAACGAGGATTGAAACCAATCTTGTCAAAGTTTTCCTTTTGATTTGGTCTATGTTAAAGATCCAAATGGGGGAACTTCTTCTTTGTGAATCCTCTTTGAACCATAATGTCGAACGAGGATCGAAACCAATCTTATCAAAGTTTTTCTTATGATTTGGACCATCCGAAAGATCCAAATGGAGGAACCTCTTCTTTGGGAATCCTCTTGGACAAAAATGTCGAACGAGCATCAGAACCAATCTTGTCAAAGTTGTCCTCATGATTTGGTCCATCTTAAAGATCCAAATGGAGGAGCCTCAGATTGGAACCAATCATAAAAAAGTTTTCCTCATGATTTGGACCATCCTCAGGATCCAAATGGAGGAACCTCTTATTTGGGAATCCAAATTGGATCAAAATGTTGAACGAGGCTAGGAACAAATCTTGTCATAGTTTCCATCGTGTTTTCGACCATCCTAAAGATCCAAATGGAGGAACCTCGGATCGAAAACAATCTTATCAAAGATTTCCTCATGATTTCGTCCATCCTAAAGATCCAAAAGGAGGAACTTTTTCTTTGGGAATCCTTTTGGACCAAAATATAGGACTAGGATTAGAACCAATCTTGTCAAAGTTGTCCTCATTATTGGGACCAGTCTAAAGATCCAAATGGAGGAAGCTCTTCTTTGGGAATACTCTTTGAACCAAAACTTCAGACGAGGATCGAAACCAATCTTGTCAAAGTTTTCCTCTCGATTTGGTCCATCCTAAAGATCCAAATGGAGGAACTTCTTCTCTGGGAATCCTCTTTGTACCAAAATGATGAACGAGGATCAGAACATATCTTGTTAAAGTTATCCTCATGATTTGGACCATTTTATAGATCCAAATGGAGAAACCTTTTCTTTGGGAATCCTCTTTGTACAAAATGTCAAATGAGGATCGGAACAAACTTGGTCAATAAGTTCCTCATCATTTGAACCATCCTAAAGATCCAAATGGAGTAACATCGGATTTCGGAATCCTCTTTGGACCAAATTTTTGAACGAGGATTGGAACCAATCTTGTCAAAGCTTTACATATGATTTGGACCATCCTAAAGATCCAAATGGAGGAACCTCGGATCGGAACCAATCTTGTCAAAGTTTTCTTCATGGACTAAATCATGAGAAAAACTTTGATAAGATTGGTTCATATCCTCGTTCGACATTTTGGTTCAAAAAGGATTCCCAAAGAAAAGCTTCCTCCATTTGGATCTTTAGGATGGTCTAAATCACGAGGAAAACTTTGACAAGATTGGTTCTGATATTCGTTCTGCATTTTGGTGCAAAAGGATTCCTAAAGAAGAGGTTCCTCCAATTGGATCTGTAGGATGGTCCAAATCATGAGGAAAACATTGACAAGATTGGTTCCGATATGAGGTTCCTCCATTTGGATCTTTAAGATGGACCAAATCATAAGGACCACTTTGAAAAGATTGGTTCCGATCCACGTTCGACATTTTATTCCAAAGAGAATTCCAAAGAAGAGGTTACTCCATTTCGATCTTTAGGGTGGTTCAAATCATGAGGACAACTTTGACAATATTGTTTCCGATCCGAGGTTCCTCCATTTAGATCTTTAAGATGGTCCAAATCATGAGGAAAACTTTGAAAAGATTTGTTTCGATCCGAGGTTCCTCCAATTAGATCTTTAAGATGGACCAAATCATAAGGAAAACTTTGACAAGATTTGTTTCAATCCTCGTTCGACATTGTGGTCCAAAAAGGATTCCCCAGGAGTTGTGATCACTTTCAAAAGATTGGTTCCGATCCTCGTTCGATATTTTGGTCGAAATAGGATTCCCAAAGAAAAGCTTCTTCCATTTGGATCTTTAGGATGGACAAAACAATGATCACAACTTTGACAAGACTGATTCTGATCCTCGTTCGAGATTTTGGTCTAAAGAGGATTCCTAAAGAAAAGGACCATTTGGATCTTTAGCATGGACCAAATCATCAGGTCAACTTTAACAAGATTAGTTCCTCTTCTTGTACGACATTTTGGTCCCAAGAGGATTCCAAAAAAGAGGTTCCTCCATTTGGATCTTTACGGTGGACCAAATCATGAGGACAACTATGACAAGATTGGTTCTTATCTGAGGTTCCTCCATTTGGATTATTAAGATAGACCAAATCATGAGGACAACTTTGACAAGATTGGTTCCGATCCTCATTCTACATTTTGGTCCAAAGAGGATTCCAAAAGAAGTGGTTCCTCCATTTGGATCTTTAGGGTGGACAAAATCATGAGGACAACTTTGACAAGATTGGTTCTGATCCTCGTTTGACATTTTGGTCGAAAGAGGATTCCCAAAGAAGAACTTCCTCCATTTGGATCTTCAGGATAGACCAAATCAAGAAGAAAAATTTGACAAGATTGGTTCCGATCTTGGGTTCGTCCATTTGGAACATTAAGATGGACCAAATCATGAGGACAACTTTGACAAGATTGGTTCATATCCTCGTTCTACATTTTGTCCAAAATGGATTCCCAAAGAAATGGTTCCTCCTTTTGGATCTTTAGGTGGACTAAATCATGAGAACAACTTCCACAAGATTGGTTCCGATCCGAGGTTCATCCATTTGGATCTTTAATATGGACCCAATCATGTTGAACACTTTGACAAGATTGGTTCCAATCCTCGTTTGATATTTTGGTCCAAAAAGGATTCTTAAAGGAGAGCTACATCCATTTGGATCTTCAGGACGGATCAAATCATGAGGAAAAGTTTGACAAGATTGGTTCCAATCCGAGGTTCCTCCATTTGGATTTTTAAGATGGACCAAATCATGAGGGAAACTTTGATAAGATTCATTCTGATCCTCATTCAACATTTTGGTCCAAACAGGATTCCCAAAGAAGATGTTCCTCCATTTGGATCTTTAGAATGGTCCAAGTCATGAAGATGACTTTGACAATATTTGTTTTTTGGATGGACTAAATCATGAGGAAAACTTTGAAAAGATTGGTTCCAATCCTCGTTCGACATTTTGGTCCAAATAGGATTCCCAAAGAAGAGCTTTCACCATTTGGCTCTTTAAGATGGACCAAATCATGATGAAAACTTTGACAAGATTGGTTCCCATCCGAGGTTCCTCCATTTCTATCTTTAAAATTGACCAAATCATAAGAAAAACTTTGACAAGATTAGTTCTGATCCTCATTCGATATTTTGGTCTAAAGAGGATTCTCAAAGAACAGCTTCCTCCATTTGGATCTTTAGGATGGACCAAATCATGAGGACAACTTTAGAAAGATTGGTTCTGATCCTCGTTCGACATTTTGGTTTAAAAGGATTCCCAAAGAAACACTTCCTCCATTTGAATCTTTAGGATTGTCAAAATCATGAGTAAAACTTTGACAAGCTTTGTTTCGATACAAGGTTTCTCCATTTGGATCTTTAAGATGGAACAAATCATGAAAAAAACTTTTTGAAGATTCGTTCCGATCCTCGTTAGACATTTTGGTCCAAAGACGATTCCCAAAGAAGAGGTTCCTCCATTTGGATCTTTCAGGTGGACCAAATCATGAGGGCAACTTTGACAAGATTGGTTCCTATCGTCGTTCGACATTTTGGTCCAAAGAAGACTCCCAAAGAAGAGGTTCTTCCATTTGGATCTCTTGGGTTGACCAAATCATGAGGTCAACTTTGACAAGATTGGTTCCAATCCTCATTCAACATTTTGGTCTAAAGAGGATTACCAAAGAAAATGTTCTTCCATTCGGATCTTTAGGATAGACCAAATAATGAGGTAAACTTTGACAAGATTTGTTCGGTTCCTCCATTTGGATCTACAGGATGGTCCAAATCATGAGGAAAACTTTGACAAGATTGGTTATGATCCTTGTTCGACATTTTAGTCAAAAGAGGATTCACAAGGTAGAAGTTCCACCATTTGGATCTTTAGGATGGATCACATCGTGTGGAAAGCTTGGACAAGATTTGTTCAGTTCCTACATTTGGATCTTTAGGATGGTCCAAATCATTAGGATAACTTTAACAAGATTGGTTCCGATCCTCATTCGATATTTTGGTCCAAGGGGGATTCTCAATGAAGAGTTTCTTCCATTTGGATCTTTAGGATTGACCAAAGCTTGAGGAAAACTTTTACAAGATTTGTCGAGTTCCTATATTTGGATCCTTAGGATGATCCATGTTAGAAGTGGTGTCCTAGAACTTGTAATTATTTAATAAAAATAATTTATTTCGAATAAATTAAAAAAATAAACATAAGTTCTTTATTATCTGTATTGATTCAATTGACGATATTAGGAATATATGGAAATATATAAATATCAAACATTCAAATAGTAAAACCCTAAGTCACTCTTATGAAATCACGACTTAGTATGTGTGTAATGCGAGAGGATTAAAGTCGAGATGAGTAATTTAAAAGTGTCTACAGTAAATGGATAACGTTTGGGAACCTTTTCCTGGTAACACTGTTGATAGCTTCGCATTTTGTTTATAGACAAATGATCTAATCTTGATCATTCTTGTGGGTGACATGAAATGGAAGTATCATATGCAATGTTGATTGTAAAAGACAGCACCACGATGTTCGATCCAAATTCTCACTAGTGACATTTGCGAGAAATGATTAAAGATCAAACTAAGTTTATCAACCGTGATAGATCTCAATTCTGAGTGAAATGAGGACTCATGTTTGTGGAGTTACATTCTTGAATTCATATGGTTGAGAGCGATCTGTAAGAACGCTCAATACACTCCTGCTTTGGGAACATAACTAGATAAGTAGCTTGGAACGCATCTTCATGAGATGGAATTCATAACTTTCCTATAAATTAATGGTATCATCGTGATACCTAAATATTTTAGGAAGTTTAGGAAACTCCCTTGAAGTACTTATTCGAGACATGAACAAGTGAAATCAGGACTTCTATTGATCACAGGAGTACATTATTTCTAGTTCGACTAAAGATAAAGTTCATTAGAGAATCAGCGGGAACACAAGGATAAAGCGGTAATTACAGGGGAAAAATGGTAAATTTAATCTGCCTTTAATTATGAGGGTTCCACGTGAAGGATATATCACATATATAAATAAAGATTAACTAAATGGACATAACTCATCTATAGTGAGGGGAGTTCAGCTATGAATCTATAGTGGAATTATTCATAGTTAGACAATAAGTAATTAACTGATTATGAGTTAATCACTTAATTGACTAATTATTAAGGCCATGATCTATAGGTCCATCAGGTCCCTATGCTAGCCCAAATATCGTAGACGCGAAGTCAAGTAGAAGAAATGGAAATTTTAAGCAAAGTTAATTACGTAAATAGGCAATATTAATTGTTTAAATATTAAGTATATTTAGACGATAGTTAATATAAACATTATTAATTGTTTAAATAATGAGTTTATTTAAACACAAAGTTAATAATGAAATATTATTAATTAGACATTATTATTTATTTAAATATTGATTATATTTAAATGGCAATTAATAATATAAAATTAATTGACAATTATTAATTGTTTAAATAATTAATTTAAACGGAAATTAATAATTAAAAAATAATTTGTTAATAATAAAATATTATCAATAAAATTATTAATTAATTAAATAATGAGTTTATTTAATGGACATTAACAATTAAAATATTTATTAATTGTTTAAATAATTAAAATTATTTAAATGGAAATTAATAATTAAATATCATTTGATAATATTTAGTCGGGGGAAAATATTGAAACTATTAATTATTTAAATAAATCATTTTATTTAAATGAAAATTAAGAAATAAATTAATTAAGTTGGACTTATTAATTTAAGATGAAGTTTCAAGCCCAATTGGATTAATGAACCCAATTGAAATTCGCCCAAAATAATTAATTAAATATATTTATTATTTTTTATGGTATTTTTGGCTATATGATGTAATTTTAGGGAGATAATTGTTTGAATTATATCCTAAAGTAATTACATAGATTTATTTACCCAAGATAAATCAAATAAAAGAAAAGAAAACATCCTCTTATTTATCTATGGCAAATTCGAAATTACCAAGATAATGGAAAGAGAATATCTTTTTCTTTTTGTATTTATCTCTATGGAATATTTTAATGAGATTAAATTTTCTATGAGCCTATAAATAGGAGGCTTGAGTCATTCATAAATCACAGATAACATACAATTCATTAGAATTTGAAAATATCTCTTCCCCTTAGTGCCGATTTTCCCTTCATTACTTGGAAGAAAATTATTTTTCTTCTTCCCTATTTCTTCTTAAGTTCGATCCCACAATCGGATTTCGTTTGATCGATTGGGATATAGCGTAGAAGATCCGGTGTTGCTGAGGATTTGATGCGGTAAAGAAACCTCCAACCAATTCTCCATATTTTACTCAATGTAAGTAAAGGTTTTAATTTTCGAAATTTAAAGCATGAATCTACATGTTTTTATCACAAATTGCATGATATTAATAGATCCTTAATTAAGAGTTAATTAGTTTACTAAATGATTTTCCGCTATTTTATTAAAGCAATCCCTTCAATTGGTATCAGAGCTAGTTTTAATGATCATGCAAAATTGTGATATTTTTGAAAATTTTGGTGGGTTAATGCTAAAAAATTGTTTTATGTATGATTATATAAATTGTGTTATATTGTGGAGGTTTGTTAATTGAGTGTTTAGGTATTCTTGATGCACTTAGGATTTTAAATTTTAGTAGAAAATATGTAAACGCTAATTTTAGGGTATAGGAAAAATTTGTAATTTTCCCATACCCAATATTGGTAAAATCGGCTACACCAAGGGAGGAAGAGGAGAATTTTTCTACATCATCCATGAGGTCCACGCCCAAGGAGAGAGAAAAGGTGTAACGTCCCGTTACTTTTGGGGGTAAATTTTTTAATTTTATTTATTTATTAATATTTTATTTATTTATTTTAATTAAAGTATTTAAGGTTAGTTTAAAAGTAGTGATTTCGATTTTAGTAGTTATTTTCGTCCGAAATTCATTTAAATCGTTTTAATACTTTAAATTTGTTTTGGTGACATTAATAATTATTAATGGGCCAATTAATAATTATTAATCACCTTTAGATTTATTTAAGAGCTTCGGGTTTCGTTTTTTAAGTAAAAAACAAAAGAAGGACGTAGGCGTCATTTTCTAAATTCTTAAATATCTAAAATACACTATTCATCTTCTCTTAAATATCCGAAAATTAGACATTTAACTCATTTTCTTCTTCTCTTCTTCCTTGGGGCCGAAGCTATCAAGGGGGATTCAAAAATTTTGGGTTTTCTTTAATACTCGGCGGATCGTATCGATTCTACTCCCGTTGGAAAGCCCTTGGCCTGTGGATCATTTCCAACCTACCGATCGAGATTTTCGCTCATTTTCTCGAGGCCTTAATGTATGTCAAAGTTTCTAAAACTTGATGTGAATAGTGTTTTAATGGAGATTTTGAGTTGCAATCTTCAAATTCGTTCACCGAAGCTTGAAGGTTTCATTCGGGAAAGTCGTTAGGGTCAATTTTAGAAACTTTCCCTAAACCCTAAAATCGAATTTGATCCGAAAACCGTCCCTTGTGATTTTCCCTCACTTGGCCATGTTTAGGATGTTAGGGTTATTGTGTTTTTGCTATTTACTTAATTTTTTCGAAAATCGATTAATGTGCAAAACCCTAATTTACGGATACCCATTGTAGTTGCGAACCTCCAAAGTATCCGAAACCACCCCGAAACACCTCTAAAGTGCATAAAACCGGGAAAACCAAACCCGAACCCTATTTTCCCTTATATGGCCGAGAGTACCATAAGGATAAAATCCGGGTTTTTCATCGTTTTGTACATTTAGATGTAGTTTGAACGATTTCTGGTTAATTAATGTTATTTAGGTGTATTTAGTTTGTAGGATTGTGAATTGATCGTGGATTTGCAGCCTCGGAAATATCGGAGCTTGTCTACAAGCTAAGGTGAGTTTAAAGCGAAAGTTAGTGGCTTTATGATGTAACGTCCCGTTATTTTGAAGTGAAATTTTATTTTATTTTATGTTATTTATTTATTTATTTAATTCAATTTAAGTATTTAGTGTAATTATTATTTTGTAATTTCGATTTTAGTAGTTAATTTCGCCCGAAATTCTTTTTAATCGTTTTAATGCTGTAAATTCGTTTCGGTGACATTAATAATTATTAATAGGCCAATTAATAATTATTAATCACCTTTAGATTTATTTAAGAGCATCGGGTTTCGTTTTATAAGTCAAAAGTCATAAAAGGACGCAATCGTCATTTCCGATTTCTTAAAAATATCCAAAACACTATTCACTTTCTCTTTAAATATACCAATTGACCAAAGTTGACCCAAAACCCCTTATTTTTCTTCTCCAAACCGTGGCTACAAGGGAGAGGGAAGAGATTTTCGGGTTTCGCTCGTTTCTCGGCGGATCGACTCGATTTCGATTGCATCGGAAAGCCCTCGGGTCTAGGATTCTTTTACACCCATCGATCGTGCTTTTCTCTCGAGATCCACGGAGTTCTCGGTAAGTTTATCTTGAAACCCTAAGCTCCAAATAGTGTTTTAATGGAGTTTTCTTTGTTTTCTTTCGATTTCTTGCCGTGAAACACGGTGTTTGTAAATACGGGAGTAGTTTTAAGAGTTTTTGGAAACTTTCCCATAACCCTAAAACCGAGTTTCAGTCGAAACCCTCTCCATTTGAAATTTACCTTTTTGGGTTTAATTATGGGTTATAAATTAATGAAATAATGTTTATTGAAATTCGATTCGGGAAAGGGCATAATGTTCAAAATCCCTAATTATCGATACCCATTGAAATCGGGAATATCGAATTTGCTTGAAACCAACTCGAAACACATCTAAATTGCCTAAAAGCCGGAAAACCAAAACCGAAACCCTTTTTATGAAGGGGCGCCGAGAGCCTCATGTGAGAATTAAAGGGTTTTTCATTGTTTTGTGTACTTAGATGTCGTTTGATTGATAGTTGGTAATTTATTGATTGTGAAATATAATTCTAATTGTAGGTGTTTTTGAACCTTTCATTGATCGCGTTATCCAAGGTTTGGAACGAAATCTTCTTTTGCAAAGGTGAGAATAGTTAGGATTTAAAGTATCTTTGAGTATGATGGTTTGTAGAATTGGAAACTAAGATTAGAATTCGAATCTAAGATTAGAGGGATGTGAGATAGTGCCCTTAGGATTAAGAGTTAATCCTTTAAGTGAGAACTTAGGAGTTCTCGAGGAAACTATTGAATCTTAGAAGATTCTAAGTTAGATTCGTTTCGAAGCTTAGGTTGGATCATTGGAAGTTAAAAAGATCCAAACTTTTATATAGAACGATTAATAGAACCTCAGATTATGTAGGAAGTTTAGAATCCTTTACTTTATGCCTTTTACTTTATGTTTGTATCGGCTACTTCAATTCCGCACTTTATTTATTTACTCCAAAACATATCATATTGCATCATAACATCTCGCATCATGGAAAAAAAAGTGAGAATGAGAAAGACATGAATGGGAGAATGATGGATCCTACGGGATAGACCACATTACCTTCATAGAAAAAGAAGAGAGAATGAGAAAGACATGAATGGGAGAATGATGGATCCTACGGGATAGACCACATTACCTTCATAGAAAGAAAAGAGAAAGTGAGAAAGAAAAGGAGGGAGAACGATGGATCCTACGGGATAGACCACGTTACCTTCTTCATGCATAAGGGCGTATGCGAATCCTACGGGATGCTCTCATGCATTCATGCTTATGATCGATGAAATAGAGAATCGAGATGTTATATTTTATGCAAAGTTTATTTACTTTTCTTATTTATATCATAACAAGTTAATGGATGAGGATTGACTACGAGTGTTAGTAATATCATCAATTGGAAAGTTTAGAATGAAATTACCTAGAGTTTGGAGAACTTTAGGAGTTAATTGTGTCAGATTAATTGGACACAAATTGAAATACGAGTTTGAGGACTATCTTTACTTTTTATTCTTATTATTCTCACTGGGCTTAAGTTGTTAGCTCATGATATTATAAAAATTTCAGGTAATGCCCTGACTATAGGTCGAGGGAAAGGAGATGGTGCTGCATGATCGAGGGATGATGATTTCAAGATGGACTAAGTGTTATGTAAAAATCCATGTACATGGTTTCGTGAATTTTATATAATTTTGGAGTTGTATATTTGTAAATGGCTCTTAAGAGCTTTTGTCTTTACTTTTATGTTTATAAATAATTTTGAACTCCTGATAGGAAGTTAATGTTCCTTGTGTTTTTAGATGTCTGAATTTAAGATGTAAACAAGTTTTGGCTAGCCTATTTTCAAACATAATCACGCCAATTTTTCTTAAAATAAAAGACTTCCGTTGTGTTTTTCAAATTTAAATTATTTTAAAGTGACGGGTCGTCACATATGAATTGAGTTTCGTTATGTTATTGTTTATCGAGGTAAAGAGGGAAGTAGCTTCATAGAATTAAGTTTTGGTTGGAGACTTTAATTCGGAAGTGAGTGGAGAGAATTTGGAATTATAATGAGTTCGATGAAAAGGAAACATCAAAGTGGCTTGGAAGTATTGCAAAGTGAATTGGAGATGTCAGATGAAAGTGGATTTGAAAGTTACTTTGATTGGTTTGGAAGTTAAAGTGGTTAGAAGATACACTTGAGTGATAACTCGTGTAATCTAGTTAGTTAGGTTTCTTAATAACTTAGTAGGATTCTTTGAGTTTATCTAACTTATTAGGAAGCTTAACCATTTGTGATATGGTACATGGTAGTATGTTGATTCGGATCCATACGTACCATGGTACTATGATTTGTGACACGGCACATGATAGTATGTTGATTCGGATCCATACATATCATGGTGCGATGATTTGTGATATGGTACATGGTAGTATATTGATTCGGATCCATACGTACCATGGTACTATGATTTGTGACACGGCACATGATAGTATGTTGATTCAGATCCATACGTATCATGGTGCGATGATTGAGATATGGTACAACCATACGTGGTATGTTGATTCGGATCCATACGAGCACGTTACGATGATTGTTATATGGCACATGATAGTATGTTGATTCGGATCCATACGTATCATGGTGCGATGATTTGTAATGTGGTGAAAGTCCTGATATCTGATGTGGTGAAAGTCCTGATATCCGATGTGGTGAAACTCCTGATAACCGATGTTGTGAAAGTTACGATGATTTATGGATTGGTATGACCGTACGTGGTATGTTGATTTCGATCCATACAATAGCACGTTACGATGAAACTTGTTTGGTAACAAAGATAGTTAATGTTACATTTACATATTCTTTAGAATTGTATAGTAAGACTTAGTAATGGTTGTTGCTTTTACCTTAAGTCTTTACTTCTATTACATGGCATTGAAAGACTATTACGGGTAGTACATTACTATCGTATGATTGTATGGAAATTGGAAGTGTGGATATGGGTAGTAATAAGCATTATAGGCCTTTGGACACAATTTCAGGTATGAAATTTTGTTCATAGGATTACTTACTTTCGTTTTACTCTTACTAGCATTTATATGCTAATGTTGCTACACTTACAAATTTTCAGGTAAACCCCAAGCCAAAAAGCGTGGTAGAGGAGGTGGTGCCGCGTGACTCATCGAGATGGTGTAGGGACAATGTTGAAACATATTTTTGTTAAGCATTCTTAGAAATGCTTGTAAATCATTTTCATTTTCCATACTTATGTCTTTTTGAGCTCGAAAGGGTATTTGTATAAATTATGTCTATTATTTATGACTTAATTCACGTTTGGAATGCACATTCCCGATTTATAGCTTTCTCTGGATTTGGGTTGTAAAACAGGTTTTGGTTATTCGATTTTTTATACTAACCCATGCCGTTTTTTCTTTAAAAAATCGAGTCTTCCACTGTGCATTTGAATTTAAAGAATTTAGCAAAAAGCGGGTCGTTACAGTTGGTATCAGAGCCTCTTTGGTTCTGAAGACCACATGCATCGCATGTTTTTCATATTTTAATATTGTCCAAACATTGCTCGAAGTCAACGGCGCCAGGTATCCTTAGAATGCTCTCTTTTGATTAGTTTGTTTGTACTTTTGCTTTTCCTTTCCTGGTATCTCATGTGAGGTTTTTTCTGATTGTGATTTCAGTATGCCTCCGAGGACAGTTGCACCAAGGAAAGGCAGGAGTATAGTACCGACTGCAGTACGAGGCAGAGGCCGTACTAGAGCAGTTACACCACCTCCACCTGTGTATCAGGAGGATGAGCCACTAGTAGATCAGCCACCTAGTGATGGTCGCAGTGTTACCATTTCTGAGGAGTACTTTAGAGATCTATTACGAGGTGGTGGAGGACATGTTGATCAGATTATACCACCGGTTAGAGCACCTACTTCAGTGGTAGATCAGTCTGGTGTTACTGATGCTACGAAAACTCTAAAGGAGTATATCAGGTATAACACTCCTGAGTTTGATGGTACATCTACAGATCCGGCTGATGAAGAGAGATGGATTACCAGGATTGAGAGGGTACTTGGGTTCATTAAGTGCCCAGATTAGCTTAAGGTTCACTGTGGGACCTATTCTTTGGTTGATGATGCACTTTACTGGTGGAATGGTATATCCCATACTCTCAGTCCTGGTTTGCAGGTTAGTTGGGAGATGTTTAAGGAAAAGTTCTTTGACAAGTACTATCCTGAGGATACACGAGATCAATTAGAGATTCAGTTTCTTACACTCAGACAGGGTGATAGGTCTGTGGTGGAGTATGAGAGAGAGTTTGACAGGTTGTCAAAGTTTGCCACCAGACATGTTACCGATCTGAAGAGTAAGAGGAGAAGGTTTATAGTGGGTTTGAGGGCAGAGTTATGAGGACAGGTACGAGCCTTGCAACCTACAACCTTTGTCGATGCTTTAAATGCCGCTTTGGCATTAGATATTAAGGATTCTGAGAAAAAGGCTTTTGAGATTGCGGCACAGGCCTCTTCTCAAAAGAGGAAGGCTAGGGACAACCTTTCAGGTCGAGGGACACAGCCACATAGACAAGCTCCTCTTTTACCCTACTGTCCATATTGTACCGGGTATCACCTAAGTCAGTTTAAGGTGATGAGGTGCTTTCAGTGTGGACAGACCGGACATATATGACCTTTCTGCCGTAGTTTACAGACACCACAGTAGAGTGGGGGTCAGGGTCAGAGTTTAGGTCAGGGTCAAGGTCGAGGAAAGAGTCAGGTTATTCCCAATCAGACACGACAGCAGGTCTGTGTCTTTGCAACCATTCGAGAGGATGCTGAGGCATCTGGTACTGTTGTTACAGGTACTTTATCAGTTTTATAGCACTCTCTTGTATTATTTGTTGTCTTATATGGTGAAATTTCTGAGACCTGATATGGTGAAATTCCTGAGACCCGATATGGTGAAAATTCTGGTAATCGTGTTTATGAATGTTATATTCTATTAAGTGGTTTTGGATGCTAGCTAGTCTTAGAAGGAGACGCCGGTTGTGGTCCTAGCATCCAAACAAAAATGTTGAGAAACAATGTTATCCACCTTGTCAAAGTATTGTAAAGGAACCAACTGTTAAAGGAGATTATGTGGGAACGTGAGGACGAAATGGAGTATAGTACCCTCACTTATCACTTGGTAAGTGTACTTTTCGAGGACGAAAAGTCTTTTAAGGAGGGTAGTCTGTAACGTCCCGTTACTTTTGGGGCTAATTTTTTTTATTTTATTTATTTATTTTAATTAAAGTATTTAAGGTTAGTTTAAAAGTAGTGTTCGATTTTAGTAGTTATTTTCGTCCGAAATTCATTTAAATCGTTTTAATACTTTAAATTTGTTTCGGTGACATTAATAATTATTAATGGGCCAATTAATAATTATTAATCACCTTTAGATCTATTTAAGAGCTTCGGGTTTCGTTTTTAAAGTAAAAAACAAAAGAAGGACGTAGGCGTCATTTTCTAAATTCTTAAATATCTAAAATACACTATTCATCTTCTCTGAAATATCCAAAAATTATACATTTAACTCATTTTCTTCTTCTCTTCTTCCTTGGGGGCCGAAGCTATCAAGGGGGGATTCAAAAATTTTGGGTTTTCTTTAATACTCGGCGGATCGTATCGATTCTACTCCCGTTGGAAAGCCCTTGGCCCGTGGATCATTTTCAACCTACCGATCGAGATTTTCACTCGTTTTCTCGAGGCCTTAAAGTATGTCAAAGTTTCTAAAACTTGATGTGAATAGTGTTTTAATGGAGGTTTTGAGTTGAAATCTTCAAATTCGTTCACCGAAGCTTGAAGGTTTCATCCAGGAAAGTCGTTATGGTCAATTTTAGAAACTTTCCCTAAACCCTAAAATCGAATTTGAGCCGGAAACCCGTCCCTTGTGATTTTTCCTCACTTGGCCATGTTTAGGATGTTAGGGTTATTGTGTTTTTGCTATTTACTTAATTTTTTCGACAAATTGATTAATGTGCAAAACCCTAATTTACGGATAACCATTGTAGTTGTGAACCTCCAAAGTATCCGAAACCACCCCGAAACACCTCTAAAGTGCATCAAAGCCGGAAAACCAAACCCGAACCCTATTTTCCCTTATATGGCCGAGAGTACCATAAGGATAAAATCCGGGTTTTTCATCGTTTTGTACATTTAGATGTAGTTTGAACGATTTTTGGTTAATTAATGTTATTTAGGTGTATTTCGTTTGCAGGATTGTGAATTGATAGTGGATTTGCAACCTCAGAAATATCAGAGCTTGTCTACAAGCTAAGGTGAGTTTAAAGCGAAAGTTAGTGGTTTTATCAATTGAGTTTCGTTATGTTATTGTTTATCGAGGTAAAGAGGGAAGTAGTTTCTTAGAATTAAGTTTTGGTTGGAGACTTTAATTCGGAAGTGAGTGGAGAGAATTTGAAATTATAATGAGTTCGATGAAAAGGAAACATCGGAGTGGTTTGGAAGTATTGGATAGTGAATTGGAGATGTTAGATGAAAGTGGATTTGAAAGTTACTTTGATTGGTTTGGAAGTTAAAGTAGTTAGAAGATACACTTGAGTGATAACTCGTGTAATCTAGTTAGTTAGGTTTCTTAATAACTTAGTAGGATTCTTTGAGTTTATCTAACTTATTAGGAAGCTTAACCATCTGTGATATGGTACATGGTAGTATGTTGATTCGGATCCATACATACCATGGTACTATGATTTGTGACACGGTACATGGTAGTATGTTGATTCGGATCGATACGTATCATGGTGCAATGATTTGTGATATGGTACATGGTAGTATGTTGATTCGGATCCATACGTACCATGGTACTATGATTTGTGACATGGCATATGATAGTATGTTTATTCGGATCCATACGAGCACGTTACGATGATTGTGATACGGCACTTGATAGTATGTTGATTCAGATCCATACGTATCATGGTGCGATGATTTGTAATGTGGTGAAAGTCCTGATATCCGATGTGGTGAAAGTCCTGATATCCGATATGGTGAAACTCCTGATAACCGATGTTGTGAAAGTTACGATGATTTATGGATTGGTAAGACCGTACGTGGTATGTTGATTTCGATCCATACAATAGCACGTTACGATGAAACTAGTTTGGTAACAAAGATAGTTAATGTTACATTTACATATTCTTTAGAATTGTATAGTAAGACTTAGTAATGGTTGTTGCTTTTACTTTAAGTCTTTACTTCTATTACATGGCATTGAAAGACTATTACGAGTAGTACATTACTATCGTATGATTGTATGGAAATTGGAAGTGTGGATATGGGTAGTAATGAGCATTATAGGCATTTGGACACAATTTCGGGTATGAAATTTTGTTCATAGGATTACTTGCTTTCGTTTTACTCTCACTAGCATTTTTATGCTAATGTTGCTACACTTACAAATTTTCAGGTAAACCTCGAGCCAAAAAGCGTGGTAGAGGAGGTGGTGCCGCGTGACTTGTCGAGATGGTGTAGGGACAATGTTGAAACATATTTTGGTTAAGCATTCTTAGAAATGCTTGTAAATCATTTTCATTTTCCATACTTATGTCTTTTTGAGCCCGAAAGGGTATTTTTATAAATTATGTCTATGTTTTATGACTTAATTCTCTTTTGGAATGCGCATTCCCGATTTATAGCTTTCTCTGGATTTGGGTTGTAAAACAGGTTTTGGTTATTCGATTTTTTAAACGAACCCATGCCGTTTTTTCTTTAAAAAATCGAGTCTTCCGCTGTGCATTTGAATTTAAAGAATTTAACGGAAAGCGGGTCGTTACAAAAGGAGGAGATATGGTAAGATATTTTAAAATATTTATCTTGTTATATCAATTTAAGAAATCAAATATTTAAGTTAAAGAAAAAATCTTTTTAAGATTATCTCCCTAATTTAAATTATGAATTTAGAAATTGATATAAGATTACGTGGAAAATATTTTCTTTATTTTTACCATATAATTAAAAGATATATTTTAAAACAAGTATTTAAGGAAATATTATAGGAGATAATATTGCCTCCATAAATACCCTATTCATGCCTACACCATGGAGGAGAGAGAAAGTTGAAGCCTCAAGTTCTACAATGGAAGATTTAAATTAATTTGTAATTTTAATTTTTTCTGTTTTAGAAATAGTACCAAGAATACCAGTCAATCTAGCTATTTATTATTTAAATTGTTTATATGTATGATGTAATTTTTTATAAATAATATTCATACTTAAGAGTATGTTATGTAGAAAATCCAACCATAGGTTGTATTATTTTAATTAATTATACATACATTCATCATGATATAATATGTGTTATTATATGCTAATGCATGTGAAGCATGCCATAATTTTGTTTTATAATTGTGATTATCGAAAATTATAAATTTTTTCTAATTGTTTTAGAATTAAAAGGATGCTTATTTACTTAAAATTCAAAAGTTAAATCTAGTTTAAAAGTTGAATAGAAACTAAATGAATTATTTGTAATATGGAATTATTGTTTAAACAATTTGGCCAAAATCCATATAAGGTAAACAAATAGAAACTTTTAATTAAGGGGTTAATTAAAAATCAATAATTTAGATTAATTAAATTGAATGGATCTCTGGCGAGAAAGCTCTGCCCAAGCGATGAGATTTCATAAAGTTCCCCTACACAGAGCGCCTCTAACTGGGAGAAAAGTTCAAATTAATAAAACAAAATTATTAAAAAGGCTCATAATGTGATTATTTTTAATTAGGAAAACTTGAACAATCACATTTATAAAATTAATCTAACCAATTTAAGAGTTAAAGTTGATTAGGTTAATTTAAACTTGGATTAATGAATTTTCCTGAATTAGTCTAAGTTATGAAAACCTAACTTAAAATATTAAGTGGAATAAGAAAACATGTCTATGTATCCTATGGTCTCCACTAATAGGCTAAAAATGTGAGATTTATACAAGACCTCTGTAACACTACTGCAGGTGTTCATTTCCATATGAAGGTTATTTTGTATAAATCAATATCAAAGTGAGTCTCCCGAAAGGGATAAAGAATTTTAAATCAGGTTGACGACTGGATCTACACTTCATAGACACTCTTCGATTTTTATTTGAAAGACTAAATTAGTGGGTCACACTTAAAAGAAATTTGATAATGTCTGTTATCAAAACTCTGGACCAAACACATGGTAAACAATGACATAGAAATATGAGTTATTATTGAGTTGTCCATTGTTCGAGTGGCATCTCGTTTTAATGATGGTAACTGACCTATCATTTGACGGCACTTCACTGGTATCATTAAAATATCGTGACATAGTAACATGTTTTAGGTTTTTTCTGTTCATTGGTATGTTCGCATTCATGCATCATATTTAATTATATGTCGAAATTTTTGTATTTGAAGTTGAATGCATATTAGATTACTAAGATAAGGTTTATTTAATTTTTCAGTAATATGGCATCAGCTTTAGTCACAATCCTTGGAAAGAACAAACTAAATGGAGAGAACTACACCTCTTGGAAAAATGAAATGAATACCATTCTCGTAGCGGAAGACCTGAAATTCGTTCTTAGTGAACTTAAACCTGATAGACCTGCTATCAATGCTTCTAAAGCTGTAAAGGATGCATATGAACGCTGGGTCCGGGCAAATGATAATGCCCATGTTTATTTGATGGCTGGGTTGAGTGACGTCTTAGCCAAGAAACATGAACCAATGGAAATGACTTTGGAAATAGCTGATTCTGTGCAGGGCATGTTTGGCCTACCATCGAAACAAGCACGTCATGAGGCTCTAAAGTCAATTTATAACACTCAAATGAAACAAGGCACTTCTGCTCGTGATCATGTTTTGACAATGATGAACTATTTTAACCTAGCTGAAACGAACGGGGCCATGATTGATGATGAGTCCCATATAAGCTTTATATTGAAATCTGTCCCACCGAATTTTTTCAATTTTAAAAGTATTTTGGTTATGAACAAGTTGAGCTACTCCCTTACTCAATTACTAAACGAACTTCAAACCTTCGAAGCAATGAAAAAGGAAAATAAGAAGTCGGGAAAAGCAAATATTGTCTTCAATGCTCTAAGAAGAAAAAGAGCTCAACTGCTAAAAAGACCAAGCTCAATGCTAATAAAAAGCATTTATGGTTGAGACCAAGGAGCCTAAAGGGAAATGCTTTCATTGCAACACAGATGGACATTGGAAGAGAAATTGCCCAAATATCTCAAAGAAAAGAAAAAGGAGAAAGAAGGTAAATTAGATTTACTTAATGAAAATTGTGAGAAATTTAATTTGAATGGTTGATTCAATAATCACTAACGCAAAGTTTTATCTAAATTTTACAGGTGCAACTTGATTCTTCAACACTGCTGGTTTGAAGATGATTCAAGATAAAAGTAGTTTGGATTTACTGTTTTCAGTCTTTAATTTTTCATTTAAATTTCTTGTTTAGTTTAATTTTTTAAATTTTGTTTTAATTTTGAATTATGTAATAAATATTGGTTCTCACCTTATAAGAACCAATTAGGAATATTTTAATAAAAATCGTTTAGTTAAATATTCCTTTGTAATTTTTTTACAATATTCCAAAATGTGATTGGATAAATATTCAAAATACAAAATAAAACAAATAGTTCCAAAACAATATTATAAACTCCAAAATATCTTATAAATTATAAAGGTTTAAAATGTTTAAGTCTAGAATTACTTAAAGAAGTTAAAAGGATTAATCTCTCAATGATAGTTCTCAAATAATTTGAGATGATAACCATCTTAATCCACAAACTTATAGAAATAAGTAAAATCAAGCAACTTTGATTTATCAAAGATAACTAGACTTAATAATCACGAAAGTTCAACACTTAGATGTTAAACATAAGTGATAAATAAACATAGAAGCAATTTCTTATATTAAAAATATTTAGTTATTTAAAAGGATGTTTTAAAGGAGCGCTAACTGGTATGGAATAAACAATACAGAAATTGAAAATAATTAGTGGATAATTGAATTCACAAATTATTAAAGATAAGTCCAGTAAATTAAAAGTTTCTACAGTAAATGGATAATTAGTTTCAAATCGATGGTTAATTGTAACGTCCCGTTATTTTGTGATAAAAAAAAAAAACTTTTATTTATTTTATTTTAATTTGAGTAATTAAAATTCATTTATTTATTATTAAATTAGAAATTAGTAATTTATTTCATTTTAATTCCTTTTAATGGCTTTATTTATTTAATTACGTTTTAATGGTGTTAATAATTATTAACGGGCCAATTAATAATTATTAATCACCATTGGGGTAGTTTGAGATGTTCGGGATTCGTTTTAAGCCAAAAGTCATAAAAGGGCAAAGTTGTAATTACCCAATTTGCAAAATATCTAAAAACACTATTCATTTGTCTTTAAAAACACAACTTTGACCACAAATTGACCAAGCTTCATCTTTTTTCTTCTTCTTTTCTCTCCAAGGCCGTGAGCCTCCTCATTGGTTTTTCCAAATTTCGATTTCGTTCGTTTCTTGTCGGATCGGCTTGATCTTAGATCCATCGGAAAGCCCTCGGGTCAAGGATCATTTCCCACCTAGCCATCGTCCGTTCCTCTCGAGATCCGAGGAGTTCTCGGTAAGAATCTCTTCAAACCCTAAGCTCCAAATAGTGTTTTAATGGAGTTTTGCTTGTTTTCTTTCGATTTCTTGCCGTGAAACTCGGTGTTTGTCAATTCGGGAGTAGTTTTAAGTGTTTTTGGAAACTATTCCATAACCCTAAAACCGAGTTTCATTCGAAACCCTTTCCGTTTGAAATTTACCCTTTTGGGATTGAAAATGGGTTAGAAATTAATGAATGAATGTTTATTTAAATTCAATTCGGGAAAGGGAGTAATGTTCAAAAACACTATTCATCGATACCCATTGAAATCGGGATTATCGAATTTGATTAAAACCAACTCAAAACGTATTTGAATTGCCAAAAAGCCGAAAAACCAAACCCGAGACTCGTTTTTGATGATAGGGCCGTGGGCCTCTTTGTGGGTTTTATTGGGTTTTCGTTGCTTTGTATGTTTAGTAGTTGTTTGAATGATAGTTGGTTTCGTTATTGATTGTTACGATATAATTCGTTTGTAGGTGTTTTTGAACTTCGTGGTTGATTGCTCTTTCGGTGTTTAGGAGCAAAGTCTTCACTTTTATTAAGGTGAGAATGATTAGTATGTAAAGTAATTATAGAAAGCAAATGAGTGTATTGGTTTGAAGAGTTTGAAACTAAGATTAGAATCCGAATCTAAGATTAGAGGGTTATGAGTTAGTGCCCTTAGGATTAGAAGTTAATCCTTCAAGTGAGAACTTAGAAGTTCTCGAGAAAGACTTGAATCTTAGAAGATTCTAAGTTAGATTAGATACGAAACTAAGGTTGGATCATTGGAAGTTAAGAATCCAACTTGTAATTAGAACGATTAATAGAACCTCGATTTATTGAAAGTTTAGAATCCTGGAAGGTATAGTTAATCGTTTAAGTAATGATTATACTTTTATTATTGATATTGGAGTTCGATCGACATATCGTTCATCCGAGGTTACAATCTATTCCTTTCTTTTTACTTAATGTTATTTACTTTATGTATTCTACTTTATGTTTATTTCGATTACTTTATTATTCGCACTCTATTTTATTTACTTTGTAAGTATGTGCGAGCATATCATTGCATCTCGCACCATGACATCTCGCATAAAAGAAGTACAGAATGTTGGAGCCTACGGGTATTATCCGCATTTCCTTCTGAGAAAAAGAATGAAAATGAGAAATAACAGAAGTACAGAATGTTGGAGCCTACGGGTATTATCCGCATTTCCTTCTGAGAAAAAGAATGAAAATGAGAAAGAAAAGAAGTACAGAATGTTGGACCCTTCGGGGATTGTCCGCATTTCCTTCTTCATGCATTCCATGCATATGGTTGATGAAAATATATATATATAACTTGGATAGAGGATCGAGATAATTTACCGTTATGAAAGGTTATTTACTTTTCCTGTTTATGTCATAACAAGAATTTGGATGAGATTAAGACTACGAGAGTTAGTAGTATTATCCTTTAGAGAATGTAAAAATGATTTCACCTAGAGTTTGGATGACTTTAGGAGTGTATTGTGTCGATTATTTGGACACAAATCGAAATGCGAGTTTGAGGTCTATCTTTACTTTTTATGCTATTTATTCTCATTGGGCTTAGTTTGTTAGCTCATGATATTACAACCAATTTCAGGTAATGCCTTGGCTAGAGGTCGAGGAGAAGGAGGTGGTCTTGCGTGATCGAGGAATGCCTGGCCTCGAGATGGACTTGTCTTTGTAAAGTTTGTGTAACACTTTTATAAATTTTTGAACACTTTGATGTTGTATATAGCTCATAAGAGCTTTTGATGTGGTTTTTATGTGATGAAACATTTGAACTCCTGATTTGGACTTAAAGTCCATGAGATTTTGATTAGATTTGAAATTAGGTTGTAAACAGGTTTTCGGCATGCCAATTTTCAAACAAAACCACGCCAATTTTTCGTAAATTAAAAGACTTCCGCTGTTTTCTCTGAATTTAATTTATTTAAAAATGACGGGTCGTCACAGTTGGTATCAGAGCCGACGGGTTCTGTAGACTACATGCGATGCATGTTTGTATTTCGTGTTTTGTTTTAAGTCCATTCTCGAAAGTCATCATCTGAGATCAGCAGCACCAGGTATTCCTAGACCTTATCTTTAAACTCGCATTTCATTTCGATTTGGTAAAAGAGTGGTAAATCCTCTTTTACAAGTGGCTTATCTTGTTTTATTGACTTTATTTCAGTATGCCTCCTAGAAGGGGGCCTAGACGAGCTGGAGTGAAAGGTAGAGGTAGAGGCAGAGCTCGGAGCCCTACACCTCCACCACCACCTCCACCTGTGATTCCTATAGTACCTCCGCCAGTGATTCCTGTTGTACCGCCACCTGTTCAGGGGCGAGGAGTTTATATTTCGAGGAGGATTATCTGGGATTGTTACGAGATCTTGGTAGACCAGGATTGCCTGTTGTACCACCACCTAGACCAGTGATGTGGCGGTTGATCAAGTTGGATCTACCGAGGTCGCTAGATTTTTGAGAGAGTATAGTAGACATGCACCTGGTGAGTTTAACGGTAGGTCTTTGGATCCATCTTTTGTTGAGCTCCTGGATTGATAGAGTTGAGAGAGCTTTTGAGTTTATCAGGTGCCCGGGACCATCCGAAGGTCCATTGTGGTACGTATTCTTTGGTTGATGATGCTCTATATTGGTGGAGAGGTCTCCATAGGTCACTTTCTTTGACTATGGAGGTTACTTGGAAGGTATTTCGTGAGAAATTTTATGAGAAATACTATTCTGCTGATTTGAGAGATAGATTGGAGGTGGAATTTGTGACCCTGAAACAGGGTGATAGCTCGGTGGCCGAGTATGAGAGAGAGTTTGACCGACTGTCTAGATTTGCTCCTGGACAGGTTGCTGATCCTGAGATCAAGATGAGGAGATTTTTAGTAGGGCTGAGAGCCGAGATTAGGGGTTTTTTACGCACCCTGCGTCCGACTACCTACGAGCAGGCTTTAGAGTTTGCCCTTTCTTTAGATTTGGCATCTGAAGAAAGGAAGGGCAAACTAGCTGCTACCGGAGAGACTTCCTCTCATAAGAGGAAGGTAGAGGACGACCCTACTAGTCGAGTACCACCGCCACAGCAGAGACAGCATCAGCAGCAGGCTCGGGGTGGAGTTCGGTTCCAGGCACCGAGGCACACGGGACTGCCTTCCCCCTTTTGCCATCACTGTTCTAGTTATCATCTTTGGGGCATGTGCCTTACCACCGAGGTGTTATACTTGTGGTCAGGTGGGTCATCGATCCGCACAATGTAGGTTTCGTCGAACCACGACCACCACAGTATGGTTACCCGGGACAGGTACTCAGCAGAGACCGTATCAAGCACCACTTCCCTTTTATGCTCCTCCAGGTTAGAGGTAGAGGTCATGACCGAGGCAGAGGTCGGACCGAGGCAGAGGACAGTTCAGGGGTAGAAGTCAGGGTGGCCAGGCACAGCAGTTTAGACTTCCGCCTGTTGTTCAGCCGCCACAGATTTTACCTCCACCACCACCGAGATTTCCTCCACCTGCTCAGCATCAGGCCCGAGTTTATGCTACTAGAGAGGAGGCAGAGGCTGCAGGTACTGTAGTTACTGGTACTTTGACAGTTTTGGGCCATTCGGCCTTTGTTTTATTTGATTCTGGAGCTAGCCACTCTTTTATTTCTTCGCTTTTGTTGAGTCGGCTATGCTTGAGTCCCAGCACCGTTAGGGTTTGAGATGCGTGTTTCGACCCCGTTGGGGAAGTTTATTATTGCTGATAGTATGATTAGTACGAGATGATTTGTGTTTTATGGGTTGTTGTTTGCATGCTACTTTGATTATCATGCCTATGTCCGATTCTGTGTGATTTTGGGTATGGATTGGCTATCAGCTAATCGTGCCACTATTGATTGTACAGAGAGAGTGGTTGATTTTATGAGTCCATGTGGGACCAGTGTACGTTTTCGTGGGACTAGTAGTAGCTTAGCACCCACTTTGATATCGATGTTAGAAGCTAGTATGCTTCTAAGTGATGGAGCCTTGGGCTATATAGCTAGTGTGGTTGACACTTCTATACCAGAGGCTAGTTTGAGTTCTGTGCCAGTAGTGAGGGATTTCATTGATGTTTTCCCTGATGAGTTGCCCGGTTTGCCACCGGTAAGACAGTTTGATTTTCAGATTGAGGTTGCACCTGGGACAGCTCCATTGTCCAAAGCACCATATCGTATGGCACCGGCTGAGTTGAAAGAACTCCAGAGCCAGTTACAGGGACTTTTAGACTTGGGGTTTATACGCCCGAGTGTTTCACCATGGGGAGCTCCGGTGTTATTTGTGAAGAAGAAAGATGGTTCTATGCGATTGTGTATTGATTATAGGGAGTTGAACCGTGTTACGGTGAAGAACAAGTATCCTTTGCCCAGGATAGATGACTTGTTTGATCAGTTGAGGGGAGCCACTATCTTTTCGAAGATAGATTTGAGATCTGGCTATCATCAGTTGAGGATTCGGGATGAGGATATTCCCAAGACTGCATTCAGGACGCGTTATGGACATTATGAGTTTGTAGTTATGTCCTTTGGCTTGACTAACGCTCCTGCAGCTTTTATGGACCTTATGCACACGGTGTTTAGGAGGTTCATTGACTCGTTTGTGATTGTTTTTATTGATGATATCTTGGTTTATTCCAAGACAGAGGAGTTGCACGCTATACACCTTCGAGAGGTTTTGACGGTACTACGAGATCAGAGATTGTATGCCAAGTTCTCTAAGTGTGAGTTTTGGCTGAGGGAAGTGGCATTTTTAGGCCACGTAGTATCGAGTAGAGGAGTATCGTTGATCCCTCTAAGATTGAGGCGATTACTAACCTGGCCTAGGCCGGCAAGTGTGGGCGATATTCGCAGTTTTAGGGGACTTGCAGGCTATTATAGACGGTTTGTGCAAGATTTCTCCAAGATTGCTTCAGCCTTGACACGTTTGACCCGAAGGGGGTTGATTTTGTATGGTCCGAGGATTGTGATAGGAGCTTTGAGGAGCTCAAGAGGAGACTTGTGACAAGACTGTTCTAGTGTCGCTTGATAGGGACCGGTGGTTTGACTGTGTATACAGATGCTTCCCACGAGGTTTGGGATGTGTGTTGATGCAAGCATGGTAAAGTTATAGCTTATGCTTCTCGTCGATTGAAGGAGCATGAGAAGAAATATCCGACTCATGATTTAGAGTTGGCGATGTTGTGCATGCATTGAAGATATGGAGGCATTATTTGTATGGTGAGAAGATTATGATATTTACCGACCATAAGAGTCTCAAATATTTCTTCACTCAAAAGGAATTGAATATGAGACAATGGAGATGGTTAGAGCTTGTCAAGGATTATGACTGTGACATTCAGTATCATCCTGGGAGAGCCAATGTAGTGGGCGCGCGCTCGATGAGGAAGTCTTCTCATTCATCGCTTTGTCACCTTACCTTTGAGTTTGAGGTGGGATATGGAACGAGTGAGATAGTATTGCTTGCTCGCCGAGGTCACCGTGAGTCCGGGCTAGTTTGTGAGTGGGGCCTACTTTGAGGCGAGGATGATTGATGCCCAGAGGGGAGAGGTTCATTTGCGGGCCGGTTTTAGAGAGGCCGAGTCGATGTTCCTAGTCATTTTACCTTCTCTACGGACAGTGCTCTGATGTATCGTAAGAGGCTATGTGTGCCTTTAGGATCGACTTTTAGAAGGGAACTGTTGGAGGAGGCTCACAGTTCTATCTTCTCTATACATCCAGGTAGTACGAAGATGTACAGGGACCTGAGAGAGCACTATTGGTGGCCGGGGATGAAGTTTGAGATAGCGGACTTTGTTAGTAGATGTTTGACTTGTCAGCAAGTCAAAGCTTTGAGGAAGAGTCCATCGGGTTTGCTTAACCCTCTGAGTGTGCCAGAATGGAAATGGGAGGAGATTTCCATGGACTTTATCAGTGGTTTGCCGAGGACGCCCAAGGGTTATGATACCATTTGGGTGATTGTAGACCGTTTGACGAAGACCGCACACTTTATACCCTGGAGGATCACCTACCCAGTTGAGACTTGGGCACAGTTGTATCTACGGGAGATCGTTAGATTACATGGTGTGCCAGGTGAGGATTGTTTCGATCGGGACACTCGTTTTGTCTCGAAGTTTTGGCGAGCTTGCATTCACTATAGGTACAGGCTTGGATTTTAGCACGACTTTTCACCCCAAGACAGATGGTCGACCAGAGAGAGTTAACCAGGTTCTGGAGGATATGTTGAGGGCTTGTGTTCTTGATTTTGGGGGCGATTGGGATTCTCGGTTGTACTTGGTAGAGTTTGCTTATAATAACGGCTATCAGGCTACCATTGAGATGGCACCTTTTGAGGCACTTTATGGTAGAAAGTGTCGATCTCCAGCTCACTGGGATGTGGTTGGAGAGAGAAGGCTTTTGGGACCCGAGTTGTTACAGTTGACTAGTCAGTCTATTGACTTGATCAGAGAGAGGATGAGGGTTGCCCAGAGCAGACAGAAGAGTTATGCAGACAAACGACGTAGTCCACTTGAGTTTTCAGTAGGGGACCACGTGTTTTTGAAGGTAGCACCTATGAAAGGTGTTATGAGATTTGGAAAGAAAGGTAAGCTGAGTCCTAGGTTCATTGGCCCTTTCGAGGTACTTGAGCGAGTAGGAGCAGTGGCTTATCGATTGGCTTTACCACCTTCTTTATCGGCAGTTCATAATGTATTCCATGTATCGATGCTTCGGAAGTACATGGCAGATCCTTCTCATGTGATTGATCACGAGCCGATAGTTTTGGATGCTAGTATGTCTTATGAGGAGACACCAGTTGAGATTTTAGCATTCGAGCAAAAGGTGTTGAGAAACAAGACTATACACTTGGTGAAAGTCCTTTGGAAGAATCAAGTGTCCGAAGAAGCTACGTGGGAGCGTGAGGATGAGATGCGAGCAAAGTATCCTCAGCTTTTCACTTAGTAAGTTTACTTTTCGGGGACGAAAAGCCTTTTTAGGAGGGTTGACTGTAACGTCCCGTTATTTTGTGATAAAAAAAAAAAAAAAAACTTTTATTTATTTTATTTTAATTTGAGTAATTAAAATTCATTTATTTATTATTAAATTAGAAATTAGTAATTTATTTCATTTTAATTCCTTTTAATGGCTTTATTTATTTAATTACGTTTTAATGGTGTTAATAATTATTAACGGGCCAATTAATAATTATTAATCACCATTGGGGTAGTTTGAGATGTTCGGGATTCGTTTTAAGCCAAAAGTCATAAAAGGGCAAAGTTGTAATTACCCAATTTGCAAAATATCTAAAAACACTATTCATTTGTCTTTAAAAACACAACTTTGACCACAAATTGACCAAGCTTCATCTTTTTCCTTCTTCTTTTCTCTCCAAGGCCGTGAGCCTCCTCATTGGTTTTTCCAAATTTCGATTTCGTTCGTTTCTTGTCGGATCGGCTTGATCTTAGATCCATCGGAAAGCCCTCGGGTCAAGGATCATTTCCCACCTAGCCATCGTCCGTTCCTCTCGAGATCCGAGGAGTTCTCGGTAAGAATCTCTTCAAACCCTAAGCTCCAAATAGTGTTTTAATGGAGTTTTGCTTGTTTTCTTTCGATTTCTTGCCGTGAAACTCCGGTGTTTGTCAATTCGGGAGTAGTTTTAAGTGTTTTTGGAAACTATTCCATAACCCTAAAACCGAGTTTCAGTCGAAACCCTTTCCGTTTGAAATTTACCCTTTTGGGATTGAAAATGGGTTAGAAATTAATGAATGAATGTTTATTTAAATTCAATTCGGGAAAGGGAGTAATGTTCAAAAACACTATTCATCGATACCCATTGAAATCGGGATTATCGAATTTGATTAAAACCAACTCAAAACGTATTTGAATTGCCAAAAAGCCAAAAACCAAACCCGAGACTCGTTTTTGATGATAGGGCCGTGGGCCTCTTTGTGGGTTTTATTGGGTTTTCGTTGCTTTGTATGTTTAGTAGTTGTTTGAATGATAGTTGGTTTCGTTATTGATTGTTACGATATAATTCGTTTGTAGGTGTTTTTGAACTTCGTGGTTGATTGCTCTTTCGGTGTTTAGGAGCAAAGTCTTCACTTTTATTAAGGTGAGAATGATTAGTATGTAAAGTAATTATAGAAAGCAAATGAGTGTATTGGTTTGAAGAGTTTGAAACTAAGATTAGAATCCGAATCTAAGATTAGAGGGTTATGAGTTAGTGCCCTTAGGATTAGAAGTTAATCCTTCAAGTGAGAACTTAGAAGTTCTCGAGAAAGACTTGAATCTTAGAAGATTCTAAGTTAGATTAGATACGAAACTAAGGTTGGATCATTGGAAGTTAAGAATCCAACTTGTAATTAGAACGATTAATAGAACCTCGATTTATTGAAAGTTTAGAATCCTGGAAGGTATAGTTAATCGTTTAAGTAATGATTATACTTTTATTATTGATATTGGAGTTCGATCGACATATCGTTCATCCGAGGTTACAATCTATTCCTTTCTTTTTACTTAATGTTATTTACTTTATGTATTCTACTTTATGTTTATTTCAGTTACTTTATTATTCGCACTCTATTTTATTTACTTTGTAAGTATGTGCGAGCATATCATTGCATCTCGCACCATGACATCTCGCATAAAAGAAGTACAGAATGTTGGAGCCTACGGGTATTATCCGCATTTCCTTCTGAGAAAAAGAATGAAAATGAGAAATAACAGAAGTACAGAATGTTGGAGCCTACGGGTATTATCCGCATTTCCTTCTGAGAAAAAGAATGAAAATGAGAAAGAAAAGAAGTACAGAATGTTGGACCCTTCGGGGATTGTCCGCATTTCCTTCTTCATGCATTCCATGCATATGGTTGATGAAAATATATATATATAACTTGGATAGAGGATCGAGATAATTTACCGTTATGAAAGGTTATTTACTTTTCCTGTTTATGTCATAACAAGAATTTGGATGAGATTAAGACTACGAGAGTTAGTAGTATTATCCTTTAGAGAATGTAAAAATGATTTCACCTAGAGTTTGGATGACTTTAGGAGTGTATTGTGTCGATTATTTGGACACAAATCGAAATGCGAGTTTGAGGTCTATCTTTACTTTTTATGCTATTTATTCTCACCTGGGCTTAGTTTGTTAGCTCATGATATTACAACCAATTTCCAGGTAATTCCTTGGCTAGAGGTCGAGGAGAAGGAGGTGGTCTTGCGTGATCGAGGAATGCCTGGCCTCGAGATGGACTTGTCTTTGTAAAGTTTGTGTAACACTTTTATAAATTTTTGAACACTTTGATGTTGTATATAGCTCATAAGAGCTTTTGATGTGGTTTTTATGTGATGAAACATTTGAACTCCTGATTTGGACTTAAAGTCCATGAGATTTTGATTAGATTTGAAATTAGGTTGTAAACAGGTTTTCGGCATGCCAATTTTCAAACAAAACCACGCCAATTTTTCGTAAATTAAAAGACTTCCGCTGTTTTCTCTGAATTTAATTTATTTAAAAATGACGGGTCGTCACATTAATATATTTTATTATATCAAATTATTAAAGATAAGTCCAGTAAATTAAAAGTTTCTACAGTAACTGGATAATTAGTTTCAAATCGATGGTTAATATATTTTATTATATGACCATAAAATATGGAATCTATTACACTTAATGAAACTAACATCAAAAGAAATACATACTAAACAGATGAAAAATATTACTGATAAAGTATTAAAATAACTACCATGGCTAAGTAGTTGATAGTCATCCAGTTTGATTGGAATTACAAGTCAAATCTCTAAAAGTCAAGGACAAGTGGGAGATTGTTAGGAATGGTGTCCTAGAACTTCTAATTATTCAATAAAAATAATTTATTTCGAATAAATTAAATAAATAAATAAACATAAGTTCTTTATTATCTATATTGATTCAATTGACAATATTAGGAATATATAGAAATATATAAATATCAAACATTCAAATAGTAAAACCCTAAGTCACTCTTATAAAATAATGACTTAGTATGTGAGTCATACGAGAGGATTAAAGTCGAGATGAGTAACTTACAAGTGTGTACAGTAAATGGATAACGTTTGGGAACCTTATCCTGGTAACACTGTTGATTGCTTCACATTTTGTTTATAGACAAATAATCTAATCCTGATCATTCATGTGGGTGACATAAAATGGAAGTATCATATGCAATGTTGATTGTATAAGACAAGACCACGATGTTCGATAAAAATTCTCACTAGTACATCTTGCGAGAAATGATCGAATATCAAACTAAGTTTCTCAACTGTGATAGATCTCAATCCTGAGTGAAATGCGGACTCTTATTTGTGGAGTTATGTTCTTTGATGCATATGGTTGAGAGCGATCTGTAAGAACGCTCAATACACTCCTTCTTTGGGAACTTAACTAGATAAGTAGCTAGGAACACATCTTCACGAGATGGAATTCATAACTTTCCTATAAATTAACGGTATCAGTACGATGTCTAAATATTTTAGGAACTTTAGGAAACTCCCTTGATGTACTGATTCGAGACATGAACAAGTGATGTCACGACTTCTACTGATCACAGAAGTACATTATCTCTAGTTCGACTAAAGATAAATGATATGAATTATGTAGCCTTGCATTTGAGGAATTCAAGTATCAAGAGTACTTGCATTTAATGCACTTTGATTGCATTAATGGCAACCCAAGTTCATTTATTACAAGTCAAGTTAAGATGCAATAACTACAACTCAAGATGCATTGATCATAACTCAAGCTTCATTCAAGCCAACTTAACCATCATTCATGGGAATTCAAAGCAACTTCAAGACAAAATTTAATGGTCATTTACAAGCTTCAATTAGAGTTAAATATCAGTTACAAAATGTGATGACCCGACACTTTTAAATAATTTAAAATCAGATTGACAGCGGAAGTCTTTATAATTTAAGAAAAATTGGCATGGTTATGTTTGAAAATTGGCTAGCCAAAACCTGTTTACATCTTAATTTCAAAATCTAAAGAAAAACACAAGGAACTTCAAGTTCCTAATCAGGAGTTCAAAGAGACGTTTATCATAAAAGTGAAATCAAATACAAATTTACATAACATAAGATACAAATTAACAAAATGAGACCATGGTCTTTTAAAAGAATGTCTAGTCCATCTCTGTGTCATCATCCTCTCGATTAAGCGCGCACCAGCTCCTCTCCCACGACCCCAAACATTACCTGAAATGTATGTAATATCATGAGCTAACAACTTAAACTCAGTGAGAATAAACAAAATAAAAAGTAAAGTTAGATCCCAAACCCGCATCCGGATTTGTGTCCAATTGAAACTCACATTCTCTTACCTTTCAACCACCAAAATGGTTTTACATCAATGTTTCACTTTCACTTACCAATTCTCCCAAATGTTTGAGGAACAATCTTTCAACCATTAGGGGGATATGTTTCATAACATATATATATAACATTTGAATCTCGTTCTCTTTAATACCTTATACTATACATAAGGTTTACATCAAATCTTATTCTCCAATTACGAGATCTTCCAATTTATTGAGAAACTAGTTCTCTTACATGTTTATCACGTGATAGTTATACAAGGTTCAATACACCCTTGTATTCTCTCATTATCAAATTCAATCTCCTTCATTTTTCCTATAGCACTTGGCTATACATCAATTTCATTTATTTTCTCTTTAGAAAAATACGTCTTACATAATCCTTTCTATAGTTCTCTAATCTCTAGAAAACTAACTTTCATAATCATAATCTCTATAGGATGAAAATACTAGCACATGTAGTCTAAATCTCATCCATTAACTCGTTAAAACACATATAAGAAAAAGTAAATAAACGTTGCATAAATATAACATCTCGATTCTCTATCCATGATATATATTTCCATCGATCATATGCATGAAGGTAATGAGGACATCCCGTAGGATTCGCATTCGCCCTTTATGCATGAATGAAGGTAACGTGGACATTTCCCGTAGTATCCACCATTCAACCTTCCTTTTATTTCTTACTTTCTTTTCTTTCTCATTTTTTTTTCTTTTTCTTTGAAGGTGATGAGGACACTCCCTGTAGGGTCCAACATTCTCCCCTTCTTTTCTTTCTCATTTTCTTTTATTTTCAATGATGCGAGATGTTATGGTGCAATATGTTATGGTGCGAGATGTTATGATATGTTCGCAAAAGTAAATAAACGTAAAGTGTGAATATTAAAGTAGCCGAAACAAGCATAAAGTAAAGGGGCATAAAGTAAAAGACATAAAGTAAGGGATAAAAAGTAAAAGGATCATAGATGTCCTTATGCATAAAGTAAATAGATAGGAATTTCCAGAAGATCATTAAGTAGTTCAAACTTCCGATACTTTAATAAAAGTAAGATCCTATCTTAAACAAATGATCTTTACTTTCAAGGATCTAAACTCCCAAATAAAATCCAAGGTTCTATTTTCAAGTTCCTTTAACCATTCTATCTAAAAGTTCGGATTCTTTAACTTCCAATGATCCATGTTAATTTCTGGAACGATTCTAACTTAGAACTTTCAAAAGTTCAATGTTCCCTCGAGAAACTCCAAAGTTTTCACTCAAAGAACTAGCTCCTAATCCTTTAAGGGCACTAGCTCACTTTCTTTTCTTTTTAGATTCGAATCTAAATCTCAACTTCCGATTTTACAAACCGTTCTATTTATTCGGTTTCTAAATCTACTTTAAATCCTATTTATTCTCACCTTAGCCAAATAAGATTTGCTCCAAGTCTCCGATATCACGATCGATCGACGATCCAAAACACCTACAATTAAAAGTATATGTAACGATCATTAATAAATCATACATCGATCAATTAACATCTAAAAGCTCAAAACGATGAAAATCCCCAGAAAAACTCAAAGGGTGCTCTCGGCCCTTCAATGAAAAATGGGTTTCGGGTTCGGTTTTCCGGCTTTTAGGCACTTTAGAGGTGTTTCGAGTTGGTTTACAGTAGTTTCGAAGTTCCCAATTTCAATGGGTATCGATGATTCAGGTTTTTTAACAATAATCGATTTCCTGAATTTAATTTCAATAAACATCATATCAATAAAAGTAAACCCCAAATCAACCCCCACGATGTAAAATTCAAACGGGAAGGGTTTCGACTGAAACTCGGTTTTAGGGTTTAGGGAAAGTTGTCAAAATCACTAAAAACAACTCCCGTGATAAAAGTCATCGAGTTTAACGGCAAGAAATCGAAGAATCAAAACGAAAACTCCATTAAAACACTATTTGTAGCTTAGGGTTTGAACTTTAACTTACCGAGAAGTCCTTAGAACATAGATGAAAAGCACGATAGCTAGGTGGAGAAGAATCCTAGGAACGAGGCCTTTCCGATGCAACCGAAATCAAGCCGATCCGTCGAGAAACGAGGAAAACCCGAAAATTTCTCCCCACACCATGAGAGCCACGGTTTTGAAGAGGAAAGGAAATGAATTTTGGTCAACTTTTGGTCAATGATGTGTTTTTAAAGATGAAGGAATAGTTTTTTGATATTTTTAATAAATTGGAAATGACGGTTGCGTCCTTTTATGACTTTTGACTTCTAAATCGAAACCCGAAGCTCTTAAATAATTCTAAAGGTGATTAATAATTATTAATTGGCCTATTAATAATTATTAATGTCACCGAAGTGAATTTAAAGCATTAAAACGATTAAAAAGAATTTCGGGCGAAATTAACTACTAAATTCTAAATTACAAAAATAATAATTAAACTAAATACTTAAATTGAAATAAATAAATAACATTAAATAAAATAAAATAAATAAAATAAAATAAAATAAAAATTCACTTCAAAATAACGGGACGTTACACAAAAGTTTTACATTTCTTGTAGGTTACAAAGTAACAGTAGCTGATTGTAACTTATGCTTTTGCTTTAGTTTTGGGGGTTACAAGCTATGGACTTCATGGGGCTGATATGGGATCATTATGAATGAAATTTCCATGTAATTTAAGCCTATAAATAGGCCTTGTATCAGACATTGTAAATAATACTTGTAAGACTTGAAAGATTTGATAGTTTCGAAAGAAATGAAATGTTGTATTTTTATGCACATTGAGAGCCTTGAGCCTCAACCCTTTGTAATCTTTCTTTAGATTACATGTTTAAAAGCATTCAAGGGGAAGTGATCAACCATTTTGTGGAGTGTTTCGAGTCATGAGATGATGGAACGTAAATGTTTGATCCGTTTCATGATTTTTATATCACATAAGGCAATATGTTTCTAGCCTTTTCCTTATGGGTTGTGTCAAATATAATATGTGGGTTCTTTGGTCTTGATCTTTTGGGGTCCTTAGTAAAGTTTAAGGGTTATAAGAGCATTTCGAAAGGTTTTTCGTATCAATAAAGTTCATTGGAGAATCAGTGGGAAGACAAGGATAAAGCGGTAATTACAGGGGCAAAACGGTAAACTAAATCCACCTGTAATTTTGAGGGTTCCACGTGAAGGATATATCATAGATATAAATAAAGATAAACTAAATGGACATAACTCATCTATAGTGAGGAGAGTTCAGCTATGAATATATAGTGGAATTATTCATAGTTAGATAATAAGTAATTAACAGATTATGAGTTAATCACTTAATTGAATAATTATTAAGTCCATGATCTATAGGTCCTTCGGGTCCCAATGCTAGCCCAAATATCGTAGTCGTGAAATCATGTAGAAGAAATGGAAATTTTAAGTAAAGTTATTTACTTAAATAGGCAATAGTAATTGTTTAAATATTATGTATATTTAGACGGTAATTAATATAAACATTATTAATTGTTTAAATGATGACTTTATTTAAACTCGAAATTAATAATGAAATATTATTAATTAGACATTATTAATTAGTTAAATATTGAGTATATTTAAATGACAATTAATAATATGAAATTAATTGACAATTATTAATTGTTTAAATAATTAATTTGAACGGAAATTAATAATTAAAAAAATTAATTCATAATAAAATATTATCAATAAAATTATTAATTAATTAAATAATGAGTTTATTTAATGGAAATTAATAATTAAAAAATTTATTAATTACTTAAATAATAAAAATGATTTAAATGGAAATTAATGATTGTAAAGGGCAAAAATAGCCCTCTTACGGGCCTCATCCATGCCCAGCCAGTTCGCATAAGGTCAGACACATCCGAACTACCATTAGAAGGAGCCATTCCTTCATGGGCTGAATGGAAGGCCATTAAGACTAGTCCCAGACTAGCACAGCCGACGAGCGAACGATCAAGGCACTATAAAGGCAATCTGACCTATAAAATAAAGAGGAGGACAAATCAGTTAGACACTTTTAACCTAACTCTTCCTTGCGGCGCAAGGCATTCTCTCACCTACAACCACCTAACTTGATCGTCGGAGGGTTTGAGGCCGGTACCACACTAGTGCCCATTGACCATCATTCCTTTATCTGTTTCAAGTAACCTCGCCGTGAGGAAGCAACATGTGACACAACGTGTTCAACCGTGTGGAAAAAACCCATTACGAGAAATACCTCAGACAGTTTGGCTACAACCGTGAGGTCGTTCATCTTCGATTTCCGGCTAAATCCAGATACTCACGCAGTACCCACAAGTCGAGACGATGACCACTCAGTCAAAAAGACAACGAGCTCTCAACGAGAACGCAGCCAGAGACAAAGGAGTAAACGATGATGCTCAGAGCCTTGACGTAGCGCCGAGCACCATCATCTGGCGGAACACCAAGAGATGATGGAAGCGCATAAAGCGTTGAGAGAAGAACTGCGAGAAATGAAAGCCTTACTGGTCGAAGGGTTCGCGACGGTCCATGCTAACAGCCAAAACATACTGAACGTAGATGAGTAAGGCCCTTTAAAGCCACGAGCTTGAAAATTCCAAGCCAGGCGGCGACGTTGAAGGGCCACCAATTCTGAAAAGGGAAAGAATATGGCTTAAAATGTCTTACGGACTAGGTTGTCGGCCCGCCGATGAGGGGAAAATGCCAACCTGAAGATCTCCTCGTTGAAGGAAAAAGACGCCCCAAGCAAGACAGGCCCCGTGCGAGACAACTCTCATCGACAGACTCAAGGTAAGGTTCTATCCCAGAGGGATGTCGAAGGACATCAAGACTCAAGTTACACAGGAATCGATGAAGGAAGCTCGGCTTCCACCGCTAAGAACAAATACCGGGGAAAGTAGTAAAAGTACACCAACATGGGGCAAATCCTCGAAGAAAAGTTGGCAAAAAAGGCGTCCGAGAAAAGAGCCAAAACTAACTCCGACGCAAGAGAGCCGAGGCATTTTATTTTCCCCAAGTTTGAAATGTATGACGGAACTGGTGACCCGATGGAACATGTGGCCCACTCTGTCAACATGATGGAATCATCGTGCGTAATCAGCCCTGATCTAGATGCCCTAACCTGCAGATTCTTTCCCACAAGCTTGAAAGGTTCGCCCCTGTTATGTTTTAACAGCCTCCCCGAAAGATCCATCAAAACCTTTTCGGACCTATCGTCAGCTTTCCTCAGCGAAAATAGCATGAGTCGGAGGTTCGCCAAAACGAACCACGACCTATATGATGTGCTGATGGGGGAAAAGGAAGCCCTTCGAGATTTCATTGTTATGTTCCAACAGGTCAAGCTAGAGGTCAAAGACAGCAACGATCTAGAGGCAGCGACCGCATTCTCACGGGTCGTACACCCGAACCACCTCTTATGGAGGTCTTTCAAGAAGCGAAGGGCCACGACCATAAAAGAGGCACTAGATAAAGCGATGGCCAAAATATCAGAGGACGAGTCTGAAAGGGTGGCAAGAGAAATGCGAAGGATGGGGTCGAAATCTGAAGGAGTATGGAAGAAGAAGGAACCCTCAATTGAGGAAGAGAGCACAGTCGCTCGAAAAAAAAGAAAAGAAGATAAAAGAGATGAAGTGGAAAGAAAATACGTATGGGGAAGGATCAAAGATCTAAAGAAGCGAAGCCCAGAACGAATCTTGCACATTGAATTGGCGAGAAATTCTTTTCGAAACGAAGAGAATCTAAATGCTATACTCGGAACAACCTATAGAGAAAGGAACCCTACTGCAGGTTCCATAAATCATACGGGCATGCCATAAAAGACTGCAAAATCCTAGCCCAGGAGATAGACCGCGTATGCGAACAAGGTCCGGGCCGAAGGATTGAGAGGCAGGAGGTGAGGGACATGGATGAGAAACTCGCTGCACCAATGGAAATTTTAGGGGACGATCAAGTAAACTCGATCCACTGCACTGGAGAATCCATCAACGCTCACAAAAGGTCCCATCGTAAAGCTGGACTCCCATCTATCGGGTCGAGCACACTCTCAAGTATCTGATTAAGTATTCCAGGAAAGATTTGTAGGACGTCCATTTGCCCCACAATGTTGCACTGGTGATAGAAATATCCATCAGATCTCATACAGTTAGCAGAGTCCTAGTAGATTCGAGTTCTTCCATCAATATAATGTACATGTCCGCATTCCGAAGTATGAAGTTGAGGGAATTAGATATCACATCGAATTCCCAAGACCTGGTAGGATTCAACGGAATGATGACAAGGTCCTCCAGAACTATTAAGCTACCAGTTCGGGTCGAAGGTGCAAATCCTATGACACTCTTTCACGTTATAGGTGCCCGTTCAGGGTACAATGCTTTGCTCGGAAGACCATGGATTCATGATATGGGGGCACACCTTTCAACTCTTCACCAGAAGCTGAAATACCCCACTAAAAAGGGGATCAGGTTTATAAAAGAAGACCAACAGGTCTCGAGATCATGTTTGGTTGAAATCGTCAAGCTGAAATCCCAATGCCAAGCATAGTAGCTACAGGATCGGGGCCCCGAGAGAGGCCAGCCCTTTGTTTGACCAAGAATTGAAGCACTTAAGGACGGATCGGTGAAAATCCAGATTCATCCAGAAGACCAGGGGAAAACAACGAGAATTGGGAAAGATCTAAAAGAAAATCTGAGTGGCAGACTGGTGAACCTTATGAAGAAGAGTTGGAATACGTTTGCATGGGATCACACAGACATGCCCGGTATAGACCCGGATATTATAACTCACAACCTTTAAGTTGATCCGAGCCAACCTCCTATCAAACAGAAGAGGCGCAAATTCGTGACCGAGCGATATGAAATCATCAATGTGGAGGTTCAGAAACATTTGAAGGCGGGTTTCATCCGAGAAGTCAAATACCTTGAGTGGCTGGCCAATGTGGTGGACATAGAGAAAAAGAATGGGAAATGAAGGGCATGCATTGACTTCACAGATCTCAACAAAGTTTGCCTAAATCATTCTTTCCCGCTGCCCAAAATAGATCAACTAGTAGATGCCACAGCCGGCTATGAACTACTTAGTTTCATGGACACCTTTTCCGGATACAACCAAATAAAGATGAACCCAATAAATCCAAAAAAAACTTCGTTCATAACCAACATAGGCACGTATTGCTATACTGTGATGAACCAAATGTTCAAAGATCTTTTGGGAAAAATAGTGGAGGTGTATATCGACGATATGTGGATCAAGTCACAGAAGGCAGAAGACCACCTAGCCTATATAGAATAAGCATTTGAATTGCTGAACTGATACGGGATGAAGCTGAACCCCGATAAATGCTCATTCGGAGTCCTAACAGGAAAGTTCTTAGGTCACCTAGATTCAAGCGATAATAGACATGCAAGCGCCCACGAATCTGAAGGGTGTACAAAAGCTAGCTGGGTGCTTAGCAGCCTTCATCATATAAATGCCAACCTTTCTTCAAAGCTCTGAAAAAGAGCAAAGAGTTCGGTTGGGGAATTGAGTGCCAGAAAGAATTTGAGGAATTCGAGGTTTACTTGTCTTCGACCCCGCTGTTAGCCAAGCCCTCAGATAATTAAAATTTATTCCTGTACTTAGAGGTATCTGATGCAGCCGTCAGTTCAACGCTGGTGCGCGAATATGGGCAAACACAACACCCAATCTACTACATAAGTAAGGCAATGGTTGAGGCCGAAATACGATACTCGAAAATGGAGAAGCTGGCGTTAGCCCTGATAGTCGCTTCGCCAAAAATGAAGCACTATTTTCAGGGTCACCAGATAATAGTGAGAACCACCTTCCCACTAAAAGCCATTCTTCACAAGTCGGATGTTTCGGGACGCCTAACAAAATGGGCTATAAAACTTGGCGGATATGACATCACTTACGAGCCACAAACAGCCATCAAAGGGCAGGTTCTCACAGACTTCATTACAGAAATGACCCCAACAAGCTTGAACGAAGCTGAGATGAGCCCACCTTTATCGGCAGACCTTGAGATGGAAGTCTGTACCTTAAGCGTTGATGGGTCTTCAAATTCAAGAGGATCCACTGCAGGGCTAGTCCTGTCGACCCCAAAGGATACCTCCTGGAACAGTCTATCCGATTCAGATTTGCAGGTTCAAGTAATGAAGCCGAAAAAGAAGCGTTGATGACTGGACTGCAGAGAGCAAAGGAACTGGGAGTCGAGAACCTAAGTATCAGAAGCGATTCTCAACTAGTGGTAAATCAGGTAAAGGGGCTGTTTGAGGCAAAGGATCCTAGAATGGCAAAATATCTGGAAAAAGTTATGTCTATCCTCTCTCAGTTTACCGAATATAGCATCAACCAAGTGTCGAGGGCTGAGAATGGACATGCCAACTCTCTGGCTAGCCTTGGGTCCGCAGTCCAGCTCCTTCTCGAACATACTGTTCATCAATCTTTGATATGTTGCCCCTACATTTTTTAGTCCAAAAGGCATTACTTGGTAACAATACGTACCTTTATTTGTTACGAAGGAAGTTTTCTCCGGATCGACAGGACTCATCATGATCTGGTTGTACCCAGAGAAAGCGTCCATGAAACTCAATAGCTCGTACCCTGAGGTAGCATCTACGATCTGGTCATTTTCTCCGGATCGACGGGATTCATCATGATCTTGTTGAGCATGCTTTGTTCAAATCGATGAAGTCTATGCATACTCTCAATTTGCTGTTTTTCTTTTTTACTACGACAACCTTGGCCAGCCAATCCAGATATTTCACTTCTCGGATGAATCCTGCTTCCACCAACCTTTGAGCCTCATCGTCTATAATCTGGTTCCTTTCAGGAGAAAAATTTCTTCTTTTCTGGCGAACCGGTGCGTACTTGGGATCTAGTTCCATTTTATGGCTTATGATCGATGGGTTTATTCCGGGCATATCTGATTAGATTTGTGCGCTTGTATTCAATTTGGAAGACTGGGATTCTTGCATCTCATGTTTTCCTTTTCACTTCGTTCACACTCGAGTTCGTATAATGGATTAGGTTCAGTTTTACCGGGCGCAATTGTTTGGTCTATTTAGTAGCTTGCTCTGTTGAAGGTGATGAGTGCGGCTTAGGGATGTCTCAGGATATCTCATTGTCCGAAATCTTTTCGTGGAGGCTAAGTTCTGACATGGCTTCAATGATTTCTGGTCCCTTACAGTTGATCATGCTTACTGGGAACATGTCTTTTTGCTTATCTTGATCCTCTGGAAATACCTCTTTTGGTGTCGTGGGATTCTCGTCAGACTTTTGACTTTTCGATCTCCCCATTTAGCTTATTCACACTTCTCCCTTCCTGCAGCTCTCTCTTTGCAAATTCTGAATGCTTTTTTATTCAACACTCGACATTCTTCAGTTGAATGGGAATTATTGCGGTGGAATTCACAATACCTTTCAAGTTTACTTTTATTCGAACGATCCATGGCATCGCCTTTTTGTCATATGGAATCTCTCTGATGAACTCGGATGGGACCATTATTCTCTTCCTTTTTAGATGATTTCTTCTATCGGACCTGTCATTATCATTTTTCCAGGGCTTTACGTATTTTTCCCCGTTGGGTTCGTACCTTTTCCCGCTACAGGATATTCATTCTTTGTCGCCTGCACGGAGTTCTCGTGCAATCCTGGCTGATTCCTCAATCAAAATTTATTTAGTAGCTCTTTCCAGCGCTTCCGTCATAGTCAAAGGCGAGGACTTGTTGAAGGATTTCCATAGAGGATGATCTGGTTGGATTGCTTTTGCGTAGGCTGAGGCATCCTCTTCATCACGATAGTTGGGAATGTCAAGCTTCACCCTTCCAAACCTGCAAATGAAGTCTTTCAACAATTCGTCTTTTCTCATCAGGACGTTATACAGGTCCTGGTTCATCTTTGCGTACTTCATACTCACACTATTTTAGCCTTGGAAATTATGGATTGATCCCTCCTCGAGGCTGTTGTCCCATTTAAGGGCTGATCCTTTTAAACTCAGAGAAAACAATTTACAGGTAACTTTTTCTTATAAGGATCATGGAAGCATTTCTAGCCCTATTCATGTTCCACCGGCCCAATCACAAGATCCAAAGAAAGGAAGCTACAACAAGCTTATTTGGCACATTTGCAAGAATGGATCGGTTCTGTCGAAGTTACTTTGAAGATGTAAAACCCAATTTGGATGAAGATTTGACATCGAAAGATCATATTTGCAATGTACAAGTACACAAAGGAGTTTGCATTGAAGATCCATGAGTTCTCCATGATTTATGCTAGTTGCATTTAATGTTGCTCATTTAGCATTAAATGCAAGTCAAAGGTCCTTGAAGGCATCTAAAGCTTTCTTTATCATCTTGAAGACAACACTTTATGACAAGAAGAACAAGTTATTTCAGTTACAAGTCTTTTTAGTAGTAATTTCAGTTTTGTTTTTCCTTAAACTCAATTTTCAGTTACTTTTTGAGTATTTAATGATGCTAGCTGATTGTATTCATGACAATTAAGGTCAAATTCGAATTTTCTTTGCTTTGTAAAGGCTTATAAAGCCATGACCAGATTGTAAACCATCAGATTATCATATTTTGAAAGAAAATACAAATTACTCTTTGAGAGTTTCCTTTGAAAACCTAGAGCAAGTTCTTAGAGTTTTCACTTTGCAATTCTTGTGTTTAGAGTTGTTGCCGAGTCATTCAATTGGGAATTGATCATCCTAATTGTGGATTGATTCAATCTAGAACAAGAAAACCAATTCTTGTCTCTCGATCTTTGATCTAAGAGGTAATCCATTCTAGCCTAAATCTCTTGGTTGATAACATCTAGATCTAGGAGGGTTTGAATTCATGCTTCAAGGGTTCATGCTAATCACATAGCATAGGGTGTTTCAACTTAAAATTTAAGTTTGCCTTATCACTTTCGATGTCGTCTAGTGAGATACGGTTTGACCGCATCAGATTGACATAATATTCTACGTGTTTGGACGGATCACCTGGGCCATCATAGAGATCGAAGGATGGTGTTTTGAAGTTCACCGGTAGCTCAACCGCTAAGACATATGAATCTAATGGTGATTGCCTTGGATCACGTGAATTTGGGTGATCCTCTCTGTTTTAGCCCCTAGCCTTCTCATGATTCTCTCCTCGAGCTTCATGTATCCTTCGGATTCGATATCGATGCGGGGATATTCTTTCCTTTGTTTTTTATTTCTTCACAGACTAGACTGGTCCGAGGAATTCTGGTCCGATCGGCGCTCTTGATCTTCCAGTTGTTGTTGTTTTCTCTTTTTCCCATTCTGCCTTGCGCGTTCAACGTACTTCGCCCCTTCAATTCCGAGCCTTAACTTCGCTGAAGTTCGGCTAGATAAATTGACTTCTTCGAGGTCGATAGCCTTGGATCGCCCGACCATAGAGCCTTCTGGGACTTCGTCAGAATTGGCTGGTTTGCGAGATCGATGTGACTTATGAGTTATCTCCTTCGGAGAAACGGGTGGAGATTTAGCCCCTCCTTGCATATACATTACTTCTTCGAAATTCTATTGCATAGCTGTCATGAATAGGTTGGTCTTCTCGTACAACTCTTTGACCATTGCTTCTGGAGTTGCGGCGAGGACCTCAGGGGCAAGTTCCTTCCTTTGTTCGTTCAACTAGTCTCCCGATCTTTGTTCGACATTTTGGTCCAAAAAGGATTCTGAAAAAAGAGTTTCCTCCATTTGGATCTTTAGGATGGTCCAAATCATAAGGTCAACTTTGACAAGATTGGTTCTGATTCGAGGTTCCACCATTTGGATCTTTAGGGTGGACCAAAGCATGAGGAAAACTTTGACAAGATTGGTTCTGATCCTCATTCGACATTTTGCTCCAAAAGAATTCCCAAATAAGAGGTTCCTCCCTTGGATCTTTAAGATAGACCAAATAAGGAGTACAACTTTGACAAGATTAGTTTCGATCCTCGTTCAATATTTTAGTCCAAAAAGGATTCCCAAAGAAGAGGTTCCTCCATTTGGAACTTTAGGATGGACAAAATCATAAGGAAACCTTTGACAAGATTTGTTCTGATCCTCATTCGACATTTTGGTCCAAACAGGATTCCAAAAGAAGAGGTTCCTCCATTTGGATCTTTAGGATGGTCCAAGTCATGAGGAAAACATTGACAAGATTGGTTCTATACCTCCTTCGACATTTTGGTTCAAAGAGGTTCCTCCATTTGGATCTTTAGGGCGGTCCAAATAATGAGGACAACTTTCACAAGAATGGTTCCAATTACCGTTCGACATTTTGGTCCAAAGAGGATTTCCAAAGAAGAGGTTCCTCCCTTTCGATCTTTAGGATGGACCTAATCATAAGGAAAACTTTGACAAGATTTGTTCCAATTCTCGTTCGACATTTTTGTCCAAAGCGGATTCCCAAATAAAAGGTTCCTCCATTTGGATCGTTAGGACGGACAAAATCATGAGGAAAACTTATACAAGATTTGGTCCGATCTTTGTTTGACAGTTGTGTCCAAAGAGGATTCCCAAAGAAGAGGTTCCTCCATTTGGATCTTTCGGATGGTCCAAATCAGGAGGAAAACTTTGACAATATTGGTTCTGATCCTCGTTCAATATTTTGGTCCAAGAAGGATTCCCAAATAAGAGGTTTCTCTATTTGGACCTTTTGGGTGGACCAAATCATGAGGACAACTTTGGCAAGATGAGTTCTGATCCTCGTTCCACATTTTGGTCCAATGAGGATTCTCAAAGAAGATTTTCATCCATTTGGATCTTTAAGGTGGACAAAATCACTAAGGAAACTTTTCCAAGATTGGTTCCGATCCTCGTTCGACATTTTGGGCCCAAGAGGATTTCCAAAGAAAGGCTTCCTCCATTTGGATCTTTAGTTTGGTCCAAATCATAAGGAAATTTTTTGAAAAGATTGGTTCCGATCTGAGGTTCCTCCTTTTGGGTCCAAATAGGATTCCGAAATAAAAGGTTCCTCCATTTGGATCTTTAGGATTGTCCAAATCAAGAGGACAACTTTTACAAGATTGGTTTTTTGGATGGACTAAATCATGAGGACAACTTTGACAAGATTTGTTCCGATCCTCGTTCGACATTTTGGTCCAAAAATGATTCCCAACGAATAGGTTCCTCCATTTAGATCTTTATTGTGGACCAAATCATAGGGACAACTTTGACATGATTTGCTCCTACCCTCATTCAACATTTTGATCCAAAGAAGCTTCCCAAGAAAGAGGTTCCTCCATTTAGATCTTTAGGGTGGACCAAATCATGAGGACAACTTTGACAAGATTGGTTTTCATCCTCGTTCGCAATCTTGGTCCAAAGATGATTCCAAAAGAACAGGTTCCTCCATTTGAATCTTTAGGATGGACCAAATTATGAGGACAACTTTGACAAGATTTGTTCTGATCCTCGTTCGATATTTTGGTTCAAAGAGGATTCCCAAATAAAAGGTTCCTCCATTTGGATCTTTAGGATGGTCCAAATTATGTGGACAACATTGACAAGATTGGTTTTTTGAATGGACTAAATCATGAGGGAAACTTTGACATGATTTGTTTAGATCATCGATCGACATTTTTGTCCAAAAAGGATTCACAAAAAAGAGGTTCCTCCATTTGGATCTTTAGGGTGGACAAATTCATCAGGTCAACTTTTACAAGATTGCTTCCGAAGCAAGTTCGACATTTTGGTCCAAAAGGATTCCCAAATAAGTGGTTCCTCCATTTGGGTTTTTATGATGGACCAAATCAGGAGGACAACTTTGATAAGATCGGTTACAATCCTCGTTCAACATTTCGATCCAAAGAGAATATCCAAAGTAGTGGTTCCTCAATTTGGATCTTTTGGATGGACCAATTCATGAGGAAAACTTTGAAAAAATATGTTCTGATCCTCGTTTGACATTTTGGCCCAAAAAGGATTCCCAAACAAGTGGTTCATCAATTTTGATCTTTAGGATTGTCCAACTCATGAGGAAAACTTTTATAAAATTGGTTTTGATCCTCGTTCGACATTTTGGTCAAAAGCGGATTGTCAAAGAAGAGGTTCATCCATTTGGTTCTTTAGGGTGGACCAATATATGAGGACAACTTTAACAAGATTGGTTCGGATCCTCGTTCAACATTTTGTTCCAAAGAGGATTCCCAAAGAAAAGGTTCCTACATTTGGATCTTTAGGGTGGACAAAATCATGAGGACAACTATGACAAGATTGGTTCTGATCCTTGTTCGATATTTTGGTCCAAAGAGGATTCTAAAAGAAGAGATTCCTCCATTTGGATTGTTTGGATGGACCAAGTCATGAGGACAACTTTGACAAGCTTGGTTCCGATCCTTGTTCGACATTTTGGTCCAAAAAGGATTCCCAAATTAGAGGTTCCTCCATTTGGATCTTTAGGATTGACCAAATCTTAAGGTCAACTTTGGCAAGATTGGTTTTGATTGCGTTCAACATTTTTGTCGAAAGTGGATTCCCAAAGAAGAGGTTCCTCCATTTGGATCTTTATGGTGGACCAAATCATGAGGACTACTTTGACAATATTTTTTCGATCGTCGTTCAACATTTTTGTCCAAAGAGAATTTGCAAAGAAGAGGTTCCTCCATTTGGATATTTATGGTGGACCCAATCATGAGGACTACTTTGACAAGTTTTGTTCTGATCCTCGTTCGATATTTCGGTCCAAAGAGGATTCCCAAAGAAGAGGTTCCTCCATTTGGATCTTTAAGATTGACCCAACCATGAGGAAAACTTTGACAATATTTGTTCCGATACTCGTTGGCTATATTGGTCCAAAGAGGATTCCAATGAAGAGGTTCCTCCATTTGGATCTTTCGAATGGACAAAATCATGAGGACAACTTTGACAAAATTGGTTCCGATCCTCGTTCATCATTTTGGTCCAAAGAGGATTCCCAAAGAAGAGGTTTCTCCTTTTTGGTCTTTTGGAAGGTAAAAATCATTAGGACAACTTTGACAAGATTGGTTCTATTCCTCGTTCGACATTTTATTCCAAATGGATTCCCAAAGAAGAGGTTCCTCTATTTGGAGATTTAGGATGGTCAAAATCATGAGGAAAACTTTGACAAAATTGGTTCTTATCCTCGATCCGAGGTTTCTCCATTTGGATCTTTTTGATGGACCAAATCATGAGAAAAAGCTTGACAAGATTAATTCCGATCCTCGTTCGACATTTTCATCCAAAAAGGATTCCAAAAGAAGAGGTTCCTCCATTTGGATCATTAGGATGGTCCAAATCATGAGAAAAACTTTGACAAGATTGGTTCCGATCCTCATCCAACATTTTGGTCCAAAGAGGATTCCCATAGAAGAGGTTCCTCCATTTGGATCTTTAAGATTGACCTAACCATGAGGAAAACTTTGACAAGATTTGTTCCGATCCTCGTTTGACATTTTTTATCCAAAGAGGATTTCTAAAGAAGAGGTTTCTCCATTTGGTTCATTACGATGGTCTAAATCATGAGGAAAACTTTGACAAGATTGATTCTGCTCCTCGTTCAACAATTTTGTCCAAAGAGGATTCACAGAGAAGACGTTCCTCCATTTGGATCATTAGGATGGTAAAATTCATGAGGACAACTTTGACAAGATTGGTTCTTCCTTGTTCAACATTTTAGTCCAAATGGATTCCTAAAGAAGAGGTTCCTCCATTTGGATCTTTAAGATGGTCCAAATCATGAGGACAACTTTGACAAGACTGGTTCCAATCTGAGGTTCCTCCATTTGGATCTTTAAGATGGACCAAATCATGATGAAACCTTTTACAAGATTGATCCCGATCCTCGATCGACATTTTGGTCCAAAGTGGATTCCCAAAGAAGAATGTCCTCCATTTGGATCTTAAAGATAGACCAAATCATGTGGAAAACTTTGACATAAATGGTTCTGATGTGAGGTTCTTCCGTTTGGATTTTTGGATGGTCCAAATCATGAGGAAAACTTTTACAAGATTAGTTCTGATCTGAGGTTCCTCCCTTTGGATTTGAGGATGGTCCGAATGATGAGGAAAACTTTGAGAAGATTGGTTCCGATCCGAGGGTCCTCTATGTGCATCTATAAGCTGGACCAAATCATGAGGACAACTTTGTCAAGAATGGTTCCTCCATTTGGATCTTTAGCATGGTCCAAATCATGAAGATAACTTTGATAAGACGGGTTCCGATCCTCGTTTGAAATTTTAGTTCGAAGAGGATTCCCAAAGAAAAGCATTCTCCATTTGGACCTTTAAGATGGACCAAATAATGTGGAAAATTTTGACATGTTTTGTTCTGACCCATGTTCGACCTTTTGGCCCAAAGAGGATTACCAAAGAAGATGTTCCTTCATTTCGATCTTTAGGGTGGACCAAATCATGAGGACTACTTGGACAAGATTGGTTCCGATCCTCGTTCTACAGTTTGGTCCAAGGAGGATTCTCAAAGAAGAGGTTCCTCTATTTGGATATTTCTGATGGACTAAATGATGAGGACAACTTTGACAAGATTGGTTCCTCTATTTGGATCTTTAGGGTGGACCAATGCATGAGGACAACTTTGACAAGATTGGTTCCGATCCTCGTTCAATATTTTAGTCCAAAGAGGATTCCCAAAAAAGAGGTTTCTCAATTTTGATCTTTAGGATGGTCCAAATCATAAGGACAACTTTAACAAGATTGGTTACGATTCTTGTTCGACATTTTGGTCCAAAGAGGTTCCAAAAGAAGAGGTTTCTCCATTTGGATCTTTAGGATGGACCAAATCAAGAGGACAACATTGACAAGATTTTTTTCGATCCTCGTTCAACATTTTGGTCCAATGAGGATTCCAAAAGAAGAGGTTCCTCCATTTGAATCTTTAGGATGGTCCAAATCATGAGGAAAACTTTGACAAGATGGGTTCCGATCTGAGGTTCCTCCATTTGGATATTTAGGATGGACTAGATAATGAGACAAACTTTGACAAGATTGATTACGATCGTTGTTCGACTTTTCGATCTTTAGGATGGTCCAAATCATGAGGAAAACTTTTACAAGATTTGTTCCGATCCGAGGTTTCTCCATTTAGATCATTAAGATGGACCAAATCATGAAGAAAACTTTGACAAGATTGGTTTTTAAGATGGACTAAATCATAAGGAAAAAGAATATGTGGTTTGTAGTTGGTCTAGAGAGTAGAGGATTCCCAAAGAAACGCTTCCTCTTTGTTCCGATACTCATTTGACATTTGTGTTCAAAGAGGATTCCCAAGGAAAGGGTTCATTCATTTGGACCAAATCATGAGGACAAGTTTGACAAGATTGGTTCCTGTCTTCGTTCGACATCATGGAAAAAATCATGAGAAAAACTTTGACAAATTTGTTAATATTCGAGGTACCTCCATCTAGATGTTTAAGATGGACCAAATCATGAGGAAAAGTTTGACAAGATTGGTTCCAATCCTCGTTCGAAATTTTGGTCCAAAGAGGATTCACAAAGAAAAGGTTCCTCCATTTCGATCTTTAGTATGGTTCAAATCATGAGGAAAACTTTGACAAGATTGATTTTGATAATCGATCCAAGGCTCCTCCATTTGGACCTTTAGGATGGACCAAATCATAAGGAAAACTTTGAAAAGATTGGTTCTGATCCTCGTTCGACATTTTGATGAAAAGAGGATTCCAAAAGAAGAGGGTCCTCCATTTGGATCATTAGAATGGTCCCAATTATGAGGAAAACTTTGACAAGATTGGTTCCGATCCTCATTCGACATTTTGGTCCAAAGAGGATTCCGAAAGAAGAGGTTACTCCTTTTGGATCTTTAAGATTTACCCAACCATAAGGAAAACTTTAACAAGATTGGTTCTAATCCAAGGTTCTTCTGTTTGGATTTTGGATGGTCCGGATCATGAGGAAAACTTTGAGAAGATTGGTTTCGATCCAAGGTTCCTTCATTTGGATTTTAGGATGGTCCGAATCATTAGGAAAACTTTGACAAGATTGGTTCCGATCCGAAGGTCCTCCATGTGGATCTTTGAGATGGACCAAATCATGACGATAACTTTGTCAAGATTGGTTCATCCATTTAAATTTTTAGGATAGTCCAAATCATGAAGACAAGTTTGACAAGACTGGTTTCGATCCTCGTTAGAAATTTTTGTCAAAAAAGGATTCCTAGAGAAAAGCTTTCTAAATTTGGACCTTTAAGATGGACCAAATCATGAGGAAAATTTTGACATGATTTATTCCGATCCACGTTCCACATTTTGGTCCAAAGAGGATTCCCAAAGAAGATGTTCCTTCATTTGGATCTTTAGGGTGGACCAAATCATGAGGACTACTTTGACAAGATTGGTTCCGATCCTCGTTCTATATTTTGGTCCAAAGAGGATTCTCAAAGAAGAGTTTCCTCTATTTGGATATTTCAGATGGACTAAATCATGAGGACAACTTCGACAAGATCTGTTCCTCTATTTTGATCTTTAGGGTGTACCAAAACATGAGGACAACTTTGACAAGATTTGTTCTGATCCTCATTCGATATTTTAGTCCAAAGAGGATTCCCAACGAAGAGGTTCCTTCGTTTTGATCTTTAGGATGGTCGAAATCATGAGGACAGCTTTAACAAGATTGGTTCCGATCCTTATTCGACATTTTGGTCCAAAGAGGATTCCCATAGAAGAGGTTCCTCCATTTGGATCTTAAGAATGGACCAAATAAAGAGGAGAACTTTGACAAGATTTGTTGTGATCCTCGTTCGACATTTTGGTCCAAAAGGATTCTCGAAGAAGAGGTTCCTCCATTTGGATATTCACGATGGTCCAAATCATGAGGAAAAGTTTGACAAGATGGATTCCGATCCTAGGTTCCTCCATTTGGATATTTAGAATGGACCAAATCATGAGGTAAACTTTGACAAGATTGGTTCCGATCCTCGTTCGACACTTTGTTCTAAAGAGGATTCCCGAAGAAGAGGTTCCTCCATTTGGATCTTTAGGATGGTCCAAATCATGAGAAAATCTTTGACAATATTTGTTCCGATCCGAGGTTCTGCCATTTGGATCTTTAAGATGGACCAAATCATGAGGAAAACTTTGACAAGATTGGTTTTTAAGATGGACTAAATCATAAGGAAAACAAATATGTGGTTTCTAGTTGGTCTAGAGAGTGGAGGATTCCCAAATAAACGCTTCCCCTTTGTTCCGATCCTCATTCGACATTTGTGTTCAAAGAGGATTCCCAAGAAAAAGGTTCATTCATTTGGATCTTTGAATGAACCAAATAATGAGGACAAGTTTGACAAAATTGGTTCATATCCTCGTTCGACATTTTGGTCCAAAAATGATTACCAAAGAAGATGTTCCTCCATTTGGATCTTTAGTATGGTCCAAATCATCTTGACAACTTTGACAAGATTGGTTCCGATCCTCGTTCGACATTTTGGTAAAAAGAGGATTACCAAATAAGAGTTTTCTCCATTCGGTTAATTAGCATGGACAAAATCAATAGGAAAACTTCGACAAATTGGTTAAGATCTAAGGTTCCTCCATCTGGATGTTTAGGATGGACCAAATCATGAGGAAAACTTTGACAAGATTGGTTTCGATCCTCGTTCGACATTTTTGTCAAAAGAGGATTTCCAAAGAAGAGGTTCCTCCATTTGGATCATTATGATGGTCAAAATCACGAGGAAAACTTTGACCAGATTGGTTTCGATCCTCTTCGACATTTGTGACCAAAAGAATTCCCAAAGAAGAGGTTCTTCCATTTTGATCTTTGGGATGGTCAAAATCATGAGGAAAACTTTGACAAGATTGGTTGTGATCCTCGTTCGACATTTATGTCCAAGTGGATTCCCAAAGACGAGGTCCTCTATTTGGATCTTTAGGATGGTCAAAATCGTGAAGAAAACTTTTTACAAGATTGGTTACGATCCTCGTTCGATATATTGGTCTGAAGATGATTCCCAAAGAAGAGGTTCCAGCATTTGGATCTTTTGGGTGGACCAAATCATGATTATAACTTTGACAAGATTGGTTCTGATCCTCGTTTGAAATTTGGTCCGAAGAGGATTTTCAAAGAAAATGTTCTTCCATTTGGATCTTTATAATGGTCCAAATCGTGAGGACACCTTTGACAAGATTGGTTCCGATCCTCGTTCGACATTTTCGTCCAAAGCGGATTCCCAAAGAGTAGGTTCCTCCATTTGAATCTTTAGGATGGTCCCAATCATGAGGAAAACTTTGAAAAGATTGGTTGTGATATGAGGTTCCTCCATTTGGATCTTTAAGATGGACCAAATCATTAGGAAAACTTTGACAAGATTGGTTCCTATCCTCGTTCAACATTTTTGTGCAAATAGGATTTTCAAAGTAAAGATTCCTCCATTTGGATCTTTAAGATAGACCAAATCATGGGGACAATGTCGACAAGATGGGTTCCGTTCCTCGTTCGACATTTTGGTCCCAAAGGATTCCCAAAGAAGAGGTTTCTTTATTTGGATCTTTAGGATTGTCCAAATCATGTGGAAAGCTTTGACAAGATTGGTTCCGATCCGAGGTTCCTCCATTTGGATCTTTAAGATGGACCAAATCATGAGGACAACTTTGACAAGATTGGTTCCGATCCTCATTTTAAATTTTGGTCCAAAGAGGATTCTCAAAGAAGAGGTTCCTCCATTTTGATCTTTATGATGGTCCAAATCATAAGGAAAACTTCCTCCATTTGGTGCTTTAGGATAGACAAATTCATGTTGACAACTTTGATAAGATTGGTTCTGATCCTCATTCGACATTTTGGTCCAAAGAGGATTCCTAGAGACGAGGTTCATCCATTTGGATCTTTAGGATGGTCAAAATCATGAGGAAAACTTTGACAAGATTGGTTTCGATCCTCTTCGACATTTGTGTCCAAAAGAATTCCCACAGAAGAGGTTATTCCATTTGGATCTTTAGGATGGTCAAAATCATGAGAACAACTTTGACAAGATTGGTTCCGATCCACGTTCGACATTTTTGTCCAAGTGGATTCCCAAAGACGAGGTCCTCCATTTGGATCTTTAGGATGATTAAAATCATGAGGAAAACTTTTTAAAAGATTGGTTACGATCCTCGTTCCACATATTTGTCCGCAGATAATTCCCCAATAAGAGATTCCTACATTTGGATCTTTAGTGTGGACCAAATCATGATTACAACTTTAACAAGAATAGTTCTGATCCCCGTTCAAGATTTTATTCCGAAGAAGATTTCCAAAGAAAAGGTTCCTCCATTTGGATCTTTATAATGGTCCAAATCATGAGTACACCTACGACAAGATTGGTTCCGATCCTCTTTCGACATTTTCATCCAAAGAGGATTCCCAAAGAAGAGGTTCCTCCATTTGGATCCTTAGAATGGACCAAATCTTGAGGATATTTTGGACAAGATTGGTTCCGATCCTCATTCGATATTTTTGTCCAAAGAGATTACCAAAGAAGAGGTTCCTCCATTTGGATCTCTAGGATGGACCAAATCATGAGGACAACTTTGACAAGATTTGTTCCGATCCAAGTTCGACAGTTTGGTCAAAATGGGATTCCCAAAGAAAAGGTTCCTCCATTTGGATCTTTTGGATGGACCAAATTATTAGGACAATTTGGACAAGATTGGTTCTGATCCTCATTCGACATTTTGGTCTAAAAGAATTCCCAAAGAAGTGGTTCCTCCATTTGGATCTTTAGGATTGTCTAAATCATGAGGTAAACTTTAACAAGATTGGTTCTGATACTCGTTCGACATTTTGGTCTAAAGAAGATTCCCCAAGAAGTGGTTTCTTTATTTGGATTTTTAGGATGAACCAATTTATGAGGACATGTTTGAAAATATTTCTTCCGATCTGAGGTTCCTCCATTTGGATCTTTAAGATGGACCAAATCATAAGGATAACTTTGACAACATTGGTTCCGATCCTCGTTCGACATTTTGGTCCAAAGAGGATTCCAAAGAAGAGGTTGCTCCATTTGGATCTTTAGGGTGGACCAAATCATGAGGAAATTTTTGACAAGATTGGTTCTGATCCTCGTTCGACATTTAGGTCCAAAGAGGATTCCCAATGAAGAGGTTTCTCCATTTGGATCTTCAGGACGGTCCAAATCACAAGGAAAACAATGACATGATTGGTTCCGATCCTCGTTCAACATTTTTGTTTAAAGAGGATTCCCAAGGAAGAGGTTTCTCTATTTTGATCTTTAGGGTTGACCAAATCATGAGGTCAACTTTGAAAAGATCGGTTCCGATCCTCGTTCGATATTTTGGTCCAAAGAGGATTCTCAAAGAAGATGTTCTTTCATTTGGATCTTTAAGGTGTACCAAATCTTGAGGTCAACTTCTACAACATTGTTTCCTATCCTTGTTCGACTTTTTTGTCCAGAAGAGTTTCCTCAATTTGAATATTTAAGATGGTCCAAATCATGAGGACAACTTTGAAAGATTGTTTAGACTAAGGGTACAGTTGTACCTATGAAAGATTGTTAGATTTCATGGTGTGCCGGTGAAGATTGTATCAAATCGGGACATATGCTTTGTCTCGAAATTTTAGCACTGTTTTGTCACTTTATGGTAAAAAAGTGTCGTTCTCCCACTCATTGGGATGTGGTTAGAGAGAGGAGACTTTTGGGACCCAAGTTGTTACAAATGACTAGTGAGTTGATCGCTTTGATTGGAGAGAGGTTGAGGGTTGCCCAAAGTAGACAGCAGAGTTCGGTGTAGTCCGTTCGAGTTGTAGTGGTAGATCTTGTATTCTTAAAAGTGGCACCTATGAAGGGTGTTATCATAATTGGGAATAAGGACCAGTTAAGTTCTAGATTTATTGGTCCTTTTGAGATACTCGATCGATTTGGAGTGGTAGCTTACTATTTAGCTTTACCACCTCCGTTATCGGCTGTTTATAATGTTTTCCATGTATTGATGTTTTGGAAATACATGGCATATCCGTCCCATGTGATTATTTTTTAGCCTGTGGCTTTTGATGCTAATATGTCTTATGAGGAGACACCGGTTGAAATCCTAGCATACGAACAAAAGATATTGAGAAATAGAACAATCCACTTGGTTGAGGTTTTGTAGAGAAACCAACTGCAGAGGAAAGCAACGTGGGGACGTGAGGATGAGTTACAGTCTAAGTACCCTCTCTTTTTCACTTAGTGAGCGCACTTTTCGGAGATGAAAAGTCTTTTAAGGAGGGTAGACTGTAATGTCCCGTTATTTTACAAGGAATTTTTTATTTTATTTTATTTTTTTGTTAATTTATTTTAATTAAAGCATTTAATTTCATTTTAGAGTTAAATAATTTAATTTAGAATTTATAACTTAGATTGATGAGTTTCTTTCGTTTGTAAATCCTTTTATTTGCTTTATTAGCTTAAATTAGTTTTGATCGTATTAATAATTATTAACGGGCCAATTAATAATTATTAATCATCATTTGGCTAGTTTAAGAACTTCAGGTTTCGTTTTATAAGTTAAAAGCCATTAAAGGGACGTAACCGTAATTTCTGAATTCTTAAAAATATCCTACACTATTCATCTCCTCTTTAAAATCATCAAAGTTGACCAATTGACCAAGAAGGTCATTTTTTCCTTTCTCTTCTTCTTCCAAACGTGAGCTTCATCTTCCATGGAGGTTTTCATGGATTTTCTTCGTTTCTCGGCGGATCGTCGTGTTTTCAGTTGCGTCAGATTGCTCGGGATGAGGGCTACCTATCCAACCTAGCCTTGTAGCGTTTCTCGTTCTCTAAGGGAAGCCCTAAAAAGTGAGTTTTTAAAACTTTTTATATGGTTTTGTTTGTTTTTTATTCTAAATAAGTTTTGAAGTCGAAATCATGTATTTCCATCAAGGAATTTTACGATTTTGAGATCGGATTTTAAAAAAACACTATTCACCCGAAAACACTATTAATCTGAAATCACTATTCACTCGAAAATCACACTTTTTCTCATATTAGATATGAGTTGCAATATGTTGATCGATTGATGAATTGTAGGTGCGATTGCTCGTTTGTTGGTTCGTGGGATTTTGGTTGTGTGGCGACCCGACTCCTTTAAATTCATTTAAATATAAAATACAGCGGAAGTCTTTATATTTTAAGAAAAATGGAATGGTTATGTTTGAAAGTTGGCTAGCCAAAACCTGTTCACATCTTAAGTTCTGAAATCTAAAAACACAAGGAACATTAAGTTCCTATCCAAAAGTTCAAAAGAGTTATAATCATAAAAGTAAAGACGAAAAGCTCTTAAGAGCTATATACAAATGTAAAAATCCCAAAATGTATAAAATTCACAAAAAACTAAGTTCATGGACCTTTACAACACCTAGTCCATCTCGAGATCATCATCCATCGATCATGCAGCACCATCTCCTTACCCACGACCTCTAGCCAGGGCATTACCTAAAAATGTTTGTAATATCATGAGCTAACAACAAAGCCCAGTGAGAATAATAAGAATAAAAAGTAAAGTTAGACCTCAAACCCGTATTCTGATTCGTGTCCAATTAATCTTACATAATCTTTCCTAAAGTTCTCTAACTTTAGGTACTTCCATAAACTATAATCTCCAAATGATGATATTACTAGCACACGGGGTCTAGTTCTCATCCAATAATTCGTTAAGAAAAAAATAAGCAAGAGTAAATAAACATTGCATGAACATAACATCTTAATTCTTCTTATTGTCTTGCTTTCCATTATGAAATATACAATTCTTGCTCTATGATGTAATTCCACTAATAATATGCATGAAGGTAATGAAGACATCCCGTAGGATTCGCTTTCACCTTTATGCATGAAGGTAATGGGGACTCCCGTCGGATCCACATTCACCTTTTTTGTTTCTCACTTTCCTTCTCTTTCATTTCAATAATGCAAGATGTTATGCGTATGCTTGCAAAAGTAAATAAACATAAATATGAATGGAGCATAAAGTAAAGGGCATAAAGTAAATGAATATGAACTTCATAAGAACAATAAGTAACCGATCGAACGGTACTTTAATAGAAGTATGTTCTTAAGTTCCAAAGATTCTAAACTTTCAAATAAAATTCAAAGTTCTCTATTCATTATTCCTTAACCATTCCATCTAAAATTATGGATCTTCTAATTCCCAATGATCCATCCTAATGTCCAATTGACCTAACTTAGAACTTCTAAAATTCCCACTCAAGGACTAACTCCTAATCCTAAGAAAACTAGCTCTCTTTCCTTAGATGTTTTTATTCGAATCAAAATCTTAACTTCCAAACTTACAAATCATTATACTTATTAGCTTTCTAAAGCTACTTTAAATCCTAATTATTCTCACCTTGGTAAAAGAAGATTTCGCTCCAAACCTCCGGAAGAGCGGTCAAGCAAAGAATCAATAAACACCTACAATTAATTACATCTAACAATTAATAAATAACATACATTGATCGATTGACAATTAAAAGCATAAAACGACAAAAAACCCGAATATCCCCAAAGGGTGCTCCTGGCCAAGCAAGAAAAAATAGGCCTCGAGTTTGATTTTCCGGCTTTTAGGCAATTTAGAGGTGTTTTGGATTGATTTCAAGTACTTTGGTAACTCCCGATTTCAATGGGTAACGATAAACCGGGTTTTTGGACAATATGTAATTTCCCGAATTTAATTACAATAAACAATATATCAACAAAATAAACCCTAAAACAACCCCCACGATGTGAATTTCAAACGGGAAGGGCTTCGACTGAAACTCGGTTTTAGGGTTATGGGATTGTTTCCAAAAACACTTAAAACAACCCCCGTACTTAAAATCATCGAGTTTCCCGGCAAGAAATCAAAGAATCAAAGAGAAAACTCCATTAAAACACTATTTGGAGCTTAGGGTTTGAAGTTTAACTTACCGAGAAGTCTGTAGAACACGGGTAGAAGGCACGATTGTTAGGTGGAAAGGAATCCTAAACTCGAGGGCTTTCCGATGCAACCAAAATCGAGTCGATCCGCTGAGAATTGAGCAAAACACCCGAAAATCTCTTCTCCCCCCCCACTATGGCTCACGGCAATGAAGAGGAAGAAATTAGAGGATTGGTCAACTTTTGGTCAAAGTGGTATATTTAAGGATGAATGAATAGTAATTGGATATTTTAAGAAGTTTGGAAATGACGGTTACGTCCTTTTAATAACTTTTGACTTATAAATCGAAACCCGAAGTTCTTAAACTATCCCAATAGTGATTAATAATTATTAATTGGCTCGTTAATAATTATTAATACCACCATAACTAATTTAAACTAATAAAGCAATTAAAATGACTTAAACCGAAATAAACTACTAAATTCTAAATTACCAATTCTAAAATAAACTTTAATTACTTAAATTAAAATAAAATAAATAAATTTTCTTTATCACAAAAATAAGGGGATGTTACAGGTTGTCACGGGAGCATTCAAGGTGAGAATAAATAGATTTTAAAGTAAACTTAGAAACCGAATAAGTTGAACGATTTGTAGAATCGGAAGTTGAGATTAAGGTTTAAATCAAAAGGATTAAAGTATGTGAGTTAACATGTGTAGGCTTGGGAGTTAGTTCTAATTGAGTGAGAGAACTCATGGATTTCTCGAGGGAAATGTTTAACTCTAAGAAGTTCTAAGTTTAGATTCGTTCCGGAGTTTAAGAATGATTATCGGAAGTTGAAGGTTTCAAGTATAATGGGGTGAATAAGGAACTTGATTATGGAACTTCGGATATGTACTGAAAACAATAGAGTAATTTTGAATTGGAGACTTTATGATAAAGTTAGTAATTCAAGTTTAACTGAAGGCCGTTTGGCTTGATTTATTTATTGTTTTCTTACTAGAAGTTCCTAATTTCTTATTTTGTGTATAAGAGTATTCCTTGATCCATTTATCTTTATGCCTTTCGATCACTTTGAATGTTTATATTTATTTTTAGTTGCACACTTTGAGTGTTTATATTTATGTTTACTTGCATTTGAGACCACATTCATATTCATAATGCATATCGATTATTGGGAGGAATAATGAGGCAATGCATAGACTGAGTGTGCTTGCATTGTCTGGTATCATTTGTTTTATGTTTATGTATATGTATCATGAGGAATGCTAAAGGTTGCAGTACTTTGCATGATCAGAGGAGATGGATAATGAGATAATGATGGAATTATGCGAGTTCACATTATTTAGTATTATTTATATTTACTATGATACATATATGAGGATACAGTGTATGACTTAGCCTACGAGAGTTCATTACCTGTATTTGATGGGTGAGTTAATGAGGTGAATGACTTAGCCTACGGGAGTTCATTACCTGTCATTATTCACTAGAGGTGGGAAGATATTATTGAAAAGACTTTGTATATTTTATTTTTGAAAGCGAGATAATAAGGTATTGTTAGACTGTGTGGGTGTCCAATATTGTCATTATAAGTATTTGATGGTTATATTGATGTAAAGGCTGGGTGTACTTTACATTTGTTGAGCAAGTTAATGAAAGATGATTAGACTGCGTGTGCTAATATTATCGTCATTAATCGCAAATTGTGATTGTTGGAATATGTTAAGACCGAGTGAGCTTAACATTAATTATTAAAAAATAAAGGAAGTTAAACCTCATTTTTATAGCCTGAATTGCTATAGAAAAAAAGAAATGAAACATTATGTATGACATACAATTCTATAGAGAAAAGAAATGAAATATGATGTATAGCCGAGTTCTATAGGAAAGAGGAATGGGATTGAATTGTATAATGAGAGAATACAAGAGAGTAATGAACCTTGTATAAATATTATGATATATATAAGAGAACTGGATTCTAATTTATTTGGATGATCCCGAAATTGGAGATTTTAATACTTGATGCAAATCTTATGTATAGTATAAGGTATTAAAGAGAATGAAATACAAATGTTATGTGTGTTATGAAACACATCCTCCTAAATGCTTGGAAGCTATACCCTCGATTATTTCGGAGATTTGGTAAGTGAAAGTGAAACACCTGATGTAAATCTCTTTGAATGGATGGTTAGCAAAGAGTAAGTAAGTTCTTGGACATAAATCCGGATGCGGGTTTGGAATTGTAACGTCCCGTTAATTTGTGATAAAAAAAAATTATTTATTTTATTTTAATTCAAGTAGTTAAAGTTTATTTATTTATCGGTAAATTACAATTTAGTAGTTTATTTCGTTTTAAGTCATTTTAATGGCTTTATTTATTTAAATACGTTATAATGGTATTAATAATTATTAACGGGCCAGTTAATAATTATTAATCACCATTGGGATAGTTTAAGAAGTTCGGGATTCGTTTTATAAGTCAAAAGTCATAAAAGGACGCAACCGTCATTTCCAATTTCTTAAAAAACTATCCAAACACTATTCATCTCATTTTAAATAAGCCATTTGACTTCCATTGACCAAGCAAATTTCATCTTCTTCTTCATTTCTTCCTCCCAAAACCGTGGGCCTCATCTCCTCATTTCCCAAATTTGGTTTTTGTTCGTTTCTTCCCCGATCGACTTGATTCCGGGTCCATTGGAAAGGTATCGGTCATACGAATCATTTCCACCTAGCTATTGTCCGTTTCTCTCCAGATCCAAGGAGTTCTCGGTAAGTAAAGATTGAAACCCTAAGCTCCAAATAGTGTTTTAATGGAGTTTTCTTTCGATTTCTTACCGTGAAACTCGATGTTTGTAAATACGGGAGTAGTTTTAAGAGTTTTTGGAAACTTTCCCATAACCCTAAAACCGAGTTTCAGTCGAAACCCTTCCCGTTTGAAATTTACCCTTTTGGGTTTGATTGTGGGTTAGAATTTAATGAAATGATATTTATTTAAATTGAATTCGGGAAAGGGTTTAATGTTCGAAAACCCTAATTATCGATACCCATTGAAATCGGGAATATCGAATTTGCTTAAAACCAACTCGAAACACTTTTAAATTGCCTAAAAGCCGGAAAACCAAACCCGAGACCCAAATTTTGATGATAGGGCCGTGGGCCTCTTGTGGGGATTCGTTGGATTTTTCGTCGTTTTGTATGTTTAGCTGCTGTTTGATCGATAGTTGGTAATTATTGATTGTGTGATATAATTTAATTGTAGGTGTTTTCGAACCACTCGCTTTATTGCTCCTTCAGACTTAGGAGCAAAGTCATCTTGTAATGAAGGTGATAATAGTTAGGATTTAAAGTATTTATAGAAAGAAAATGAGTGTGATGGTTTGTAGAGTTTGAAACTAAGACTAGAATCCGAATCTAAGATTAGAGGGATGTGAGTTAGTGCCCTTAGGATTAGAAGTTAATCCTTTAGGTGAGAACTTAGGAGTTCTCGAGGAAAGTATTGAATCTTAGAAGATTCTAAGTTAGATTCGTTTTGAAGCTTAGGTTGGATCATTGGAAGTTAAAAGATCCAACTTGTTTTATAAAACGGTTAATAAAACCTCAGATTATGTTGGAAGTTAGAATCCTTGAAGGTATAGGTTAATCGTTTAAGTTATGACTTTACTTTTAATATTGATAGCGGAGTTCGATTGACATATCGTTCGTCCGAGAGGCTCATTTAGTTTACTTTATGTCATTTACTTTACATATTTTATTTTATGCTTTTACTTTATGCTTGCATCGACTATGTTAATTCCGTACTTTATTTATTTATTTTTACAAGATATGCAAGCATATGCATATCATATTACATCATAACATCTCGCATCATGAAAAAGAAAGTGAGAAAGATATGAAGGGGGAAGAATGTTGGAGCCTACAAGCAGTGTCCGCATCACCTTCATAGAAAAAGAAAGAAAGTGAGAAATAAAAGAAGGGGGAAGAATGTTGGAGCCTACGGGCAGTGTCCGCATCACCTTCAGAAAAAGAAAGAAAGTGAGAAAGAAAATTAAGGGGGAATAATGTTGGAGCCTACGGGTAGTGTCTGCATCACCTTCATAGAAAAGAAAAGAAAATGAGAAAGAAAAGGAGGGAGAACGATGGATCCTACGGGATAGATCACGTTACCTTCTTCATGCATAAGGGCGTATGCGAATCCTACGGAATGCTCTCATGCATTCATATTTATGATTAATGAGAAAGAGAATCGAGATGTTATATTCTATGCAAAGTTATTTATTTTCTTATTTATGTCATAACAAGTTAATTGGATGAGGATTGACTACGAGAGTTAGTAATATCATCCTTTGGAAAGTTTAGAATGAAATTACCTAGAGCGTGGAGGACTTTAGGAGTAAATTGTGTCGGATTAATTGGACATAAATCGAAATGCGAGTTTGAGGTCTATCTTTACTTTTTATGCTTATTATTCTCACTGGGCATAAGTTGTTAGCTCATGATATTACAACCAATTTCAGGTAATGCCCTTGCTAGAGGCCGTGGAAGGGGAGATGGTGCTGCATTATCGAGGGATGCTGACCTTGAGATGGACTCTTTTGTTGTAAAGTTATTGTCTTTATTTTGATGAACTTTAAGAACTTTAATGATTTGTACTTTGTATTTAGCTCATAAGAGCTTAATGTTGATGTTTTTATGATATACATCTTTGAACTCCTGAAATGGGACTTGATGTTCCTTGTGGATTTTATTAGATTTGAAAATTAGGATGTAAACAGGTTTTGGCTAGCCAATTTTCAAACATAACCACGCCAATTTTTCGTAAAATAAAAGACTTCCGCTGTGTTTTCTAAATTAAATCTATTTAAAAGTGTCGGGTCGTCATAGTTGGTATCAGAGCCGACGGGTTCTGTAGACTACATGCGATGCATGTTTGTATTTCATGTTTTGTTTAAAGTCCATTCTCAAAGTCATCATCTGAGATCAGCAACACCAGGTATTCCTAGACCTTTATCTTTAAACTCGCATTTTATTTCGATTTGGTAAAGGAGTGGTGAATCCTCTTTTACAAGTAACTTATCAAATTATATTGACTATAATGTAGTATGCCTCCTAGAAGGGGTGCTAGACGAGCTGGTGTTAGGGTGGCTGCTCCTGTGAGGGGTAGAGGCCGAGCCCGTAACCCTACACCTCCTCCTCCACCTGTGATTCCTGTTGTACCTCCACCTGGGATTCCTGTTATACCGCCACCTGTTCAGGGGCGAGGAGTTTACATCGTTGAGGATGTTTATCTTGAGTTATTACGGGATGCCGGTAGACCCGTTGCACCTGTTTTACCTCCGCCTAGAGCAGCAGATATAGCAGTTGATCAGGCTGGAGTTACTGATGTTGCTAGGACTCTGAAGGAGTATAAACGATATGCACCTGCTGAGTTTGATGGTAAGTCTTTGGATGCATCTGTTGAAGAGTTATGGATTGATAGGGTTGAAAGAGCCTTCGAGTTTATTGTTTGCCCGGACCGGCTGAAGGTCCTCTGTGGCACATATTCTCTTGTTGATGATGCTTTGTATTGGTGGAGAGGCCTTCATAGATCACTTTCTCTCACCACGGAGAGGTTACTTGGGAGGTATTTCGAGGGAAGTTTTATGAGAAATATTACTCAGCTGATTTGCGAGATCGATTAGAGGTGGAGTTTCTGACCCTGAAACAGGGTGATAGATTAGTGACTGAGTACGAGCGAGAGTTTGATAGACTGTCTAGATTTGATCCTGGACAGATTGTCGAGCCTCAGAGTAAGATGAAGAGGTTTTTGGTGGGATTGAGAGCCGAGGTTAGGGGTCATCTACGTACTTTGCGTCCGACTACCTACAAGGAGGCTTTAGAGTTTGCCCTTTCTTTAGATTTGGCATCTGAATAAAGGAAGGGCAAACTAGCTGCTACAGGAGAGACTTCCTCTCAGAAGAGGAAAGCAGAGGATGACCATACTGGTTAAGTACCACTACCTCAACAGAGACAGCAGCAGCAGCAGCAGCAGGCTCGGGGTAGAGCGCAGTTTAGACATTCGAGGGCACGGAGACAGACTCCCCATTATTGTCATAACTGTTCTGGTTATCATGCTGGGATATGCTCCCTACCACATACATGTTATACTTGTGGTCAGGAGGGTCATATGTCTAGATACTGTAGGGCTCATCAGGCACAACCACCACAGTATGGTTACCCGGGTCAGGGTGTTCAGCAGAGCCATATCAGGCACCACCTACTTTATATGCTCCTCCAGTTAGAGGCAGAGGTCAGGACCGAGGCAGAGGTCAGTACAGAGGTAGAGGTCAGGGTGGACAGGCTCAGCAGTATAGACTTCCACCTGTTGTTCCACCGCTACAGATTTTACCTCCACCGCCTTTGTCATTTCCTCCACCGCCACGACTAGTTCATCCTCCACCTGTTCAGCAGAAGGCTCGTGTATTTTCCACCAGAGAGGAGGTCGCGGCTGCATGTACTATAGTGACGGGTACTTTGACAGTTTTGGGCCATTCGGCTTTTGTTTTATTTGATTTTGGGGCTAGCCACTCGTTTATTTCTTTTGAGTTTGTTGAGTCGGCTACTCTTGAGTCTGCACCGTTAGGGTATGAGATGCGTGTTTCGACCCCAGTGGGGAAGTTTGTTATTGCTGATAGTATGATTAGCACAGATGATTTGTGTTCTATGGGTTGTTGCTTGCATGCTACTTTGATTATCATGCCTATGTCTGATTTTGATGTGATTTTGGGTATGGATTGGCTATCAGCTAATCGTACCACTATTGATTGTACTGAGAGAGTTGTTGATTTTATGGGTCCATGTAGGACCCGTTTACGATTTCGTGGGACTAGTAGTCGAGTAGCACCCACTTTGATATCGATGTTAGAAGCTAGTATGCTTCTAAGTGATGGAGCCTTGGGCTATATAGCTAGTGTGGTTGACACTTCTATACCAGAGGCTAGTTTGAGTTTTGTGCCAGTAGTGAGGGATTTCGTTGATGTTTTCCCTGATGAGTTACCTGGTTTTCCACTGGTGAGAAAGTTTGATTTTCAGATTATGGTTGCTCCTGGGACAGCTCCATTGTCCAAAGCACCTTATTGTATGGCACCGGCTGAGTTGAAAGAACTCTAGAGCCAGTTACAGGGACTTTTAGACTTGGGGTTTATACGCCCGAGTGTTTCACCGTGGGGAGCTCCGGTGTTGTTTGTGAAGAAGAAGGATGGTTTTATGCGTTTATGCATCGATTATAGAGAGTTGAACCGTGTTACAGTGAAAAACAAATATCCTTTTCCCAGGATAGAAGACTTGTTTGATCAGTTGAGGGGAGCCACTATCTTTTTGAAGATAGATTTGAGATCTGGCTATCATCAGTTGAGGATTCGGGATGAGGATATTCCCAAGACTGCATTCAGAACGCGTTATGGACATTATGAGTTTGTAGTTATGTCCTTTGGCTTAACCAACGCGCCTGCAGCTTTTATGGACCTTATGCACACGGTGTTCTGGAGGTTCATTAACTCCTTTGTGATTCTTTTTATTGATGATATCTTGGTTTATTCCAAGACAGAGGAGTTGCACGCTATACACCTTCGGGAAGTATTGATGGTACTACGAGATCAAAGATTGTATGCCCAGTTTTCCAAGTGTGAGTTTTGGCTGAAGGAAGTGGCATTTTTAGGCCATGTAGTATCGAGTAGAGGAGTATCTGTTGATCCCTCTAAGATTGAGGCAGTTACTAACTGGCCTAGGCTGACTAGTGTGGCTGATATTCGCAGTTTTCTGGGACTTGCAGGCTATTATAGACGGTTTGTGCAAGATTTCTCCAAGATTGCTTCAGCTTTGACACGTTTGACCCGGAAGGGGTTGATTTTGTTTGGTCTGAGGATTGTGAGAGGAGCTTAAGAGGAGGCTTGTGACAGCACCTGTTCTAGTGTCACCTGATAGGACTGGTGGTCTGACTGTGTACACAGATGCTTCCCACAGAGGTTTGGGATATGTGTTGATGCAGCACGGGAAAGTTATAGCTTATGTTTCCCGTCAGTTGAAAGAGCATGAGAAGAAATATCCGACTCATGATTTAGAGTTGGCAGCTGTTGTTCATGCATTGAAGATATGGAGGCATTATTTGTACGGTGAGAAGATTTTGATTTTTACTGACCATAAGAGTCTCAAATATTTCTTCACTCAGAAGGAATTGAATATGAGACAGCGGAGATGGTTGGAGCTCGTTAAGGATTATGACTGTGACATTCAGTATCATCCTGGGAAAGCCAATGTAGTGGCTGACGCACTCAGTAGGAAGTCTTCTCATTCATCATCTTTGTCATCCATACCTTTAAGATTGAGGTGGGATATGGAACGAGCTGAGATAGCGTTTCTGACTGCCGAGGTCACTGTGAGTCTGGCTAGTTTGACAGTGGGACCTACTTTGAGGCAGAGAATGATTGATGCACAGAGAGATGAGGTTCATTTGCAGGTCGGTTTTCGAGAGGCTGAGTCAAATATTCCTAGTCATTTTACCTTCTCTACAGATAGTGCTCTGATGTATCGTAAGAGGCTATGCGTGCCTTTGGGGTCGACTTTTAGAAGGGAACTGTTGGAGGAGGCTCACAGTTCTATCTTTTCTATACATCCAAGTAGTACGAAGATGTATAGGGACCTGAGAGAGCATTATTGGTGGCCTGGGATGAAGCTTGAGATTGCGGACTTTATTAGTAGATGCTTGACTTATCAGCAAGTCAAGGCTTTGAGGAAGAGTCTTTCGGGTTTACTTAACCCTCTGAGTGTGCCAGAATGGAAATGGGAGGAGATTTCCATGGACTTTATCAGTGGTTTGCTGAGGACATCAAAGGGTTATGATACCATTTGGCTGATTGTAGATCGCTTGACGAAGACAACACACTTTATACCTGGGAGGATCACCTACCCAGTTGAGACTTGGGCACAGTTGTATCTACGGGAGATTGTTAGATTACATGGTGTGCCTGTGAGGATCGTATCATATTGGGATGCTCGTTTTGTCTCGAAGTTTTGGCAGAGTTTGCATTTAGCCATGGGTACTGGCTTGGATTTTAGCACAGCTTTTCACCTCCAGACAGATGGTCAGACTGAGAGAGTTAACCAGATTCTGGAGGATATGTTGAGAGCTTGTGTTCTTGATTTTGGAGGCAGTTGGGATTCTCGATTGTATTTGGTAGAGTTTTCTTATAATAACAGATACCAGGCTACTATTGAGATGGCACCATTTGAGGCTTTTTATGGTAGAAAGTGTCGATCTCCAGCTCACTGGGATGAGGTTGGGGAGAGAAGGCTTTTGGGACCTGAGTTGTTACAGTTGACTAGTCAGTCGATTGACTTGATTAGAGAGAGGATGAGGGTTGCCCAAAGTCGACAGAAGAGTTATGTAGACAAACGACGTAGTCCACTTGAGTTTTCAGTGGGGGACCACGTGTTTTTGAAGGTAGCACCTATGAAAGGTGTTATGAGATTCGGGAAGAAGGGTAAGCTGAGTCCTAGATTCATTGGCCCTTTCGAGGTACTTGATCGAGTAGGAGCAGTAGCTTACAGGTTGGCTTTACCACCTTCTTTATCGGCAGTTCATAATGTATTCCATGTATCTATACTTCGGAAGTACATGGCGGATCCTTCTCATGTTATCGATCACGAGCCGATAGTTTTTGATGCTAGTATGTCTTATGAGGAGACACCAGTTGAGATTCAAGCATTCGAACAAAAGGTATTGAGAAACAAAATGATTCGCTTGGTTAAGGTCCTTTGGAGGAACCAAGTGTCTGAAGAAGCTACGTGGGAGCGTGAGGATCATATGCGGGCAAAGTATCCTCAGCTTTTCACTTAGTAAATTTACTTTTCGGGGACGAAAAGCCCTTTTTAGGAGGGTTGACTGTAACGTTCCGTTAATTTTGTGATAAAAAAAATTTATTTATTTTATTTTAATTCAAGTAATTAAAGTTTATTTATTTATAGGTAAATTAGAATTTAGTAGTTTATTTCGTTTTAAGTCATTTTAATGGCTTTATTTATTTAAATATGTTATAATGGTATTAATAATTATTAACGGGCCAAATAATAATTATTAATCACCATTGGGATAGTTTAAGAAGTTCGGGATTAGTTTTATAAGTCAAAAGTCATAAAAGGACGCAACCGTCATTTCCAATTTCTTAAAAAACTATCCAAATGAAGGGATGGTTTACTAAATCAGAGGAATTTTTTTAGTAACACAAATTAACACTTATTTTAGGATCTATTAATATCATGCAATTTGTGATAAAAACATGTAGATTCATGCTTGTTTTTCGAAAAATTAAAACCCTTTACTTACATTGAGTTGGAGAATCGGTTGGAGGTTTCTTTACAGCATCAAATCCTCAGCAACACCGGATCTTCTACGCTATATCCCGATCGATAAAACGAAATCCGATTGTGGGATAGAACTTAAGAAGAAATTGGGAAGAAGAAAAATATTTTCTTCCCAATTTTGAATAGCGAAATCGGCAAAGGGAGAGAAAAGGAGGAAGAGAGATTTTTCAATTTTCAAAGAATTGAATTGTTGTGATTTATGAATGACCCAACCCTCCTATTTATAGAAAAATAGGAATCCTAATCACATTAGGATTAATATATAGAGATAAATACAAAAAGAAAAAAGATTATCTCTTTCCTTTATCTAGCAATTTCGAAAATGCCATGGATAAATAGGAGATTATTTTATTTTCTTTATTTTTATTTATCTTGGGTAAATAAATCTATGTAATTATTTTAGGATATAATTCAAACAATTATCTCCTCAAAATACATGTCATGGCCGATTTTATCATCATAAAATAATAAATAAATACAATTTATTTAATTAATTATTTTGGGCCAATTCCAATTGGGTTCATTAATCCAATTGGACTTGAAATTCTCTCTTAAATTAATAAGTCCAACTTAATTAATTTATTTATTAATTACCATTTCAATAAAATATTTTATTTAAACAATTAATAATATTAATATTTTCTCCCGACTAAATATTATCCAATTTATATTTAATTATTACTTTCCATTTAAATAATTTTCATTATTTAAATAACTGTGTGGGGAATTTCTCGTCGGGGTTTCGTTCCACACGATAGAGCACGTCAAGTTGCGTGCTATCCCTTAATGGCGGAGCAGCCTGAAACACTACAACAGATGACAGTCAGAAGGGTACCGGTGTGGTACCGGCCGACGACCCTCCGACGATCAAGTTAGGTGGTGGTAGGTGAGACTTGCCTTGCGCCGCAAGGGTTAGGTCAAGGATAATCAGGTTGTTCGTTTTCTAGGTTAAAGTGTCATACCTGATTTGATAGGTCATGTGCCTTTTATAGTCCCTTGATCGTGGGGTCATCGATTGGGCTAGCATGAGGCTAGGCTTAATGGGCTGTTTGATTAGCCCGTGAATGGCGAACTCCTTACGGCGTTAGTCCGGTTGAGTCCGTACCCGTGTGAGCTGCCTTACAGTGAACGCGGCCCGCTGGGGGGTCGGTCCCTTTCGGATGCGATTCCAATGGGCCTGTCCTCATATGGATCGGCCCAGTGTGAACGTAGCCCATGAGAGGGCTATTTTTACCCTCTACAGTTTTCCCCCTATTTCCTGGGTCGGAAAGTCCGAGGCAGGGGATAGTAGATCAATCGAATCGGGGGTGTGGGGCCCGCCCTAATCCTCGTGCTACTGCGGAACGGTTAGGGGCCGCGGCTTCCTGGGAAATAGACCGCCTCGGCCTCTTTGTGGCTCGGGCTCTATTGATTTCCCTTCGGGGATCGTTGCGTTCCTTCGCGGACAGATCTGTCTCGAGAGACGCGGCTTCTTGCGAGATTGACCCGTTGGAACTTCGGACGAGTGCAAGTACCAATGAACACGAGTGGTTCGGACCGTCGTGTTCTTTCCCACGTGTCGCGATGATTGGACGCGTGTTCTCTTCTTTAAATAGGTTTCCCAGGTTTTAGGGCTCATTTGCCTTTTGAATTCTTGGAACTATCCGCAAGTCGTCCGCCTTTGAGAGACTCTTCGTCGTTTTCATCCCGTTCATTGAGGCTTTCCCCGTTCTTCTTCGAAGGTTAGTTTTTTCTTCTCTATCTTTTGTTTCCCATTCTTGCTGTAATGGATGGTTTCGAGGGAAACTCAGTGATTAGAGGTCATAGGACCCCTAGGTTAGCCGTGGGGGATGACGATTATGATGGTCTGGTTTTCGAGAGGGTTGAATCGGGGCTTCCCCTTCCTTCGTTCGTCGTGCGGTGGGGCTACTGTCGTTTCCTCATCTCGGGGTGAGCCTGAGGGAAACGAGCCTGAGGGGAACGAGTCTGAATCTTTGCCTTCTGTGAGTGAGCTTGGGTCGGTCTCCGAAATTCAGGCAGGTTTGGACCCCGTCCTTTCTCCTACTTCTCACCCTTTAGGGGAAACGGATTCCGTTTCGATGGGCCCGACTACCGTTCCCGACCTTTCCCATCCTCCTCTTCCTGTTCCCGTCGAGGAAACGGCCCGAGAAAAGGAAAAGCCGCTCTAAAAGTAGTGAGGCCGCGTCTCAGGGTGGTCCATCCGCTCCTACGCCGTCGGGGGAAGCGGATCCCCCTTCGGTTGACGAGGTTACCGTCTCTGATCCTCTTGGATCTCCTTCTGATGATTTGGACGAGGTGGAGACAAGTAAGCAGCGCAAAAGAAGAAGAAGAGGAAAAAGGATCCTCAGCCGAAGGGCATCAAGGAGGCTAGGGGTCCCTTCCATTTTGCCTCGAAGCTAACGCAGGCCAAACTTGATAAACTGAGGGCCAACTATGGGATCTCTTCGGATTTTGAAATGAGACTCCCAGAGGCGTCCGAGAGAGTTTATCTTTCCCCAGGGGAGGGTTGGACTGCCTTTTATCCGCGGTTTTTCCAATGGGGCGTTCGGCTTCCCCTTTCCACTTTGATGGCCGAGCTGCTTCAGAATGCCGGCCTTGCGTTGGCTCAGTTGATGCCGAACGCTATGGGATCTTTGATCACCTTTTCGGTGGTGTGTTATGGGTTGGGCTTTCGGCCCACCCTAAGTATGGTTTCCCACTTCTGGTCCCTTCGTTTGAATGTCCAGGATAGTATGCGCTTCATCTTTCATAATAATCATAAGCCGGCTCTGGTGGACGAGACTACCTGTGACAAGCATTGGAAAGATGAGTGGTTCTTCGTCCACGGCCCCTTTCTTCCTGGGGGCGGGTCTCTCCCTGCCTCGTGGGAAGATGAGGGTGAGAACACGCGTTCCGTATTGCTTTATGTCTCGTTTACTTACAGCCGCGCTAACTGTTTTTGGTTTGCCTTGTTTCAGTGAAGAATCCGCTTCCGAAAGGTGCCTCTCGGGAAACTCTTAGTCAGTGTCGGATTATTGCTCGGAAAGGCCCTTTCAACTGGGAGGAGCTCAACCAGCATCCTTGGCTTGTCTTTGCCAAACTTTGGGTTCCACCTCCAGGTTTTGTGCCCGTTCCGCCCCGTAAGTTTTTGTTTCGTTCCTCTTCCGTTTCGTCCCTCTACGTGTTCATCTTGGCACGTGGCTGATTTAGGCTGGTTATGATGCAGGTTTCAGCGGAAAAATGTCTGGCGTCTCACTGACTCCCGTCCCCAACTCCAATGACCCTGAGGCCTTCCTTGCCCTTCTTCAGGGTATGGGAAAGAAAAGAGATGAGGCGGCGTCTTCATCTGACCCGAAAGGAAAAAAGGTGGCTGCCCCTAAGCGTCCGCGTAAATCCGGAAGTGGGAAATCCGTGAAAATTGTGAGCACGGAACCTTCCGCAGAGGGTGCATCGAACCTTTCCACTGATATTCCTGCAAACCATCCTTCGGATCCTCCTATTAATCCTTCTACGGATTCTCCCGTTCCGAAGCGAAGGAGGGGCGGAATTATCGGGGCACTCGACCGTGCGGTAAGGGGTGCTGATGCGTACCTTTTGAAGCATCCTGAGATGGTTTATCAGTCATTTCCTTCCGAGGCGGGTTCGCCCTCTCCCTCTGATCATGCCCATGTTTTATCTTCTGATACGGACTTTGAACAGGAGGACGACCAAGGGACCGGGGGGTTTCTTGACGGTGGAGTTCCAATCTTACCCACTCAGACTCCAGCTATGCTCCCTCCACCGGATGCGGGTCCGTCGATGCCAAGCGGATCGGGCACTGCAGGCGGTGGATCCTCTCTGCTTCGCCTGTTCGCTTCTCCGGGTCCCAACTTTGATCAGGGGTCCCTCTCTAACGACTTTTGCCTTCGACGGGCTATGGATGCGGTCGGCTTTGCTCGTGACTTAAGGGCTGTGCAACTAGAACCTCTATTCGACCACGACAGCGAGGTCGTGACCTTCAGTCGCATGTGCTATAGGAGCTGGCTGGTTAGTCGTTTATTTCGTTGTTTACCTTTCTTCTATTGTCTCTAGCTGGTTTCTTATATCTCGGAGTGTCCGATCTACCAGGGGACCCAGGCCTCGACGCATGCTCCTCAATTTGGAGAATCTACTTGTCAAGCATAGGGAGCTTAAGCAGGAGTTGGCGGAGGCGAGGGCCAGTGGACGGTCGTCCCGCGCCTACGACTCGGTGCTGAACGAGGGTCTTCAATTGAGAGCTGAACTGGATGAGTCCGAGAAGAAAATTGCTTCACTGGAGGTCAACGGGCTGCAGCTTTCCGCAGATCTTGAGCGCGTTCGGAAGGAATGCTAGGATTTTCGATCCCTCAGTGAGAGCAACAAGAAGCTACTCGACGAGGCCGTTATCGCTCGAAACAAAGCGTTAGAAGATCTGGGCGTTGCTCGAGAAGAGGGATCCAAATCCGTGGACGCCTATAATCGGGAAGCTGAGTGTCTCCGGAAGGCCAAGGAGGAGATGGATCTCCTCACGTTGGAGAATGACTCGCTGAGGAGTCAGGTGGCCGAGCTTCCAATTCTCCGTGACAGTATTAGTGACCTCCAGCGGAAGTTGGCCGTGGCGACTGCCGCGTCGGTGGACTCCATCCTCATCGGGCGAGCCGTCGGACGAGATTCGGTCAAGCTGCAGATGGAACAATCTGAGGGTGAGGGTGATCCGATCAGTCCGGTTGGCTACGACGCCGTGGGACCGTCGAAGGGAGTTGTTTGAGCGGGCCACAAGTTTGAAAGCTTCCAGAAGTGAGGCCGCTGCGGAGGGCACGGTGGTCGAGGAGGTCGTTGTCCCCGTTAGTGACGGAGATGGAGCGGTTATTGAAGGGGCTCCTACTGAAGATCTCCCCACTGACACTGTTTACGTTTCAGACTAACTTTTCCCCTTTTCCCGGGGTGAACTCCGGGTTGTGGAGTCCCTGTGTTATTTGTTGCTTCGAAGTATATTTTTTTTTTTTTTTGTACGAACTCGCATACTCCGTCAAGATTAATTCATATGCCCTTCCTCACGTTTATTCGTCGTGCTTTTTTGCTCGCCTCGTAAGAAATGTTTTGGACTTGCAAATTTCCTTGTAAATGTTTTTGATCTGCTCAGGCGGGTTAAGGTTCGTCGCTTTTTGAGATGGTTCCTGAACATTCGGACGAACCCGGATTTTGTGCTTCCGGAGAAGGCTTTCGAATACTCGGACGGACCGAGGTTCGGTGCTTCCGGAGAAGGCTTTCGAATACTCGGACGGACCGAGGTTTTGTGCTTCCGGAGAAGGCTTTCGATTACTCGGACGGGCCGAGGTTTTATACGTTTCAATACTCCAACGTCTTCTACTCTCTAGAGTAGGAAGTGCTTGGTGTTCATACGGACCGAGGCTTTTGCTTCTATAGAAGGCTTTAGGTGCTCGGACGGACCGAGGCTTTTTGCTTTCGGAGAAGGCTTTTGATGCTCGGACGGACCGAGGCTTTTTGCTTCCGGAGAAGGCTTTTGATGCTCGGACGGACCGAGGCTTTTTGCTTCCGGAGAAGGCTTTTGATGCTCGGATGGACCGAGGCTTTTTGCTTCCGGAGAAGGCTTTTGATGCTCGGATGGACCGAGGCTTTTTGCTTCCGGAGAAGGCTTTTGAATGCTCAGACGGAGGGTGCGGGCTAACCATGTGAAGCGGAAAATGTGGAACTTCTTTCCTTTCTTTCTTTTTTACATATTGTCGATCATACATAAAAATAAATAACAAAGTAAGAAAGAAAAAGGCGTTGCTCTTCTAGTCTTCATCACTGTCGATAATGACTGTCGGAGTCAGTCTCCTTCGCTTCTTCAAGGAGGCCAGCTCTTCCTTCAGGGATTGGATCTCTTGTTCGTAGTAATCGTTGAGATTACTCGCCGATTGAAGGCGATCCTCTAGTACGTGGTAGGGCTCACCCGGGTCGCTGTCCTCGTCCGTCCCTGCGATTTCTAGGCACTCTCGGAGAGAAAGGTTTTCCCGTTCGAGGTGCTCCGCTCGGCCTTTCGCCGCTTCGAGGGCCTCTCGGATACTCTGGGCTTCTTGCCTCAGGGTTTCAGCGTCTTCCCTCTTCTCCTTTTCCTCCAGTAGGGCTGTCTCCAACTTAGTTATTTCCGCACGCATTCTGCGGTTCTCCCATTCTAGGACCTGCTTAGTCACCCTCGAAGTCGCGGTGGAACTGTCCATATCCACGGTCAGGTGTCAGACGTATGAAAGGTAAGTTGCAGGGTGGAAGATGACTGGAAGCGTGGACTTTTGGATATCTCCGCGATCCTATTCCCTTTATAGTGGGAGGAAGTGATTTGCCTGGGGGTCTGAAGGGTTTGCCATTAATTCGAATGACGTTCGGTGCGAGGAATCGTTTCGTTATTCGAGGTGGTGACGTCAGGCGACGTTTAGTCATGTCAAAGGTCTTCCATTCCCGTCAAATTGCCTTAAATGTGATAGATCGTCTTAAATGCGGTTAAATTCGGGGGATTAACCGCTTAATTACCCATTAACGTCCACGTCGCTTCGCATGCCGGATTGCGCGTGGTGTTGCTGGATGCTTGACAGCTGTCGCAATCGCGACGGCTCGAGGGTCCTTTAAATTGGCCTTCGCGATTTCTCTTCCATTCGCTTCCCCAGACCCTGTTTTTGAAAAGCTTTCCTTCGTTCTCGATTTTCGAGTCTCCTTACATGGTTTGAGATTCCATGCCATGGGGTTTTCCCATTTTCCCTTGTTTCTATTTCATGTTTGGCCTTTCTTGGTCATGGCTTGCACCGAGAAAGTTTGGTCGTGATCTTCTACGCTGTTTGGTCGATCACGGAGGACTTGGCCTTGGTGGTCGTGGTCCTCCACGCTGTGAGTGTCGAATCCAGTGGTACGCTCGGGGTGACCAATCGCCTCACCGCCTATCACCGTGGCTCCGGGGTTTGTTCCGGCAGCCTCCGGGGACCGGGGTGAACGAGGGGGAGACGGTTTCCTTTCCGTCCCTTCGATGGTCTCCTTCGTCATCACATCATCCGGGGCTTCAGCATTGGAGGTGGCAGCTCGTCTCATATTTAAGGAAACGAGAAATGCGTTACCACCGAACCGAGGCGGTCTTCTGGCTCCCTTCCTTGGGTTTCCCTTGCTATGACGAGAGAAGCGAAATCCCGCCCGGGTTGAGAGTTTCGGGTGAGAGCTCGGCTACTTTCCAAAATCCATCGGGGGGCCAGGTGCGGCGGGTCGAAGTTCTTCCTCTCTTTCGCCTGACGGGTTCTGCTGAGCCTCGGAATCGATGAGTTGGTGGAGTAGCCGACGGATGAACCGGCCCCGGCCACTCGTTATTTGAGCAAAACCCTCATCCTCCCCCAGGGGGACGTTCTTGACGTTTCCGATGACGACACTTCGCATTCCACCTTTTACTTTGTAGAACTCGTGTAATTTCTTTCGGCTGAGTTCCCAACATGTGGGTCCGAGCCTTACTTGATTGTTGTGAAATAAAGTTGGCGTTTTATTCACCTTTTGTTTCTTTGTCTTACTCTCTGCGTGGGTTACTTTCTATAATTCCGAACGCATTAAGTTCTTTGGTCCGTGGGGGACTTAGAAACTATCCCAGAAAGTCCGGTGTTTCAATCCGAGGGGGATTTAGTAACTTGCCTAATCGAATTAGGGCTCTCTTTTTTTTTCTTTTTTTTTTTTTTTTTTTTTTTGGCGTAAAAGGCATCAAACAATCATGTGGGAGGAAAGACATGTAATACTTGTATATTAATTTGAAATGGGCCTCTTTGGCTAAGTACTTACATGATTATCTCATACTCACACATGGTAAATTCTCAAATGCGTGGCGTTCCATGCTCTCGGAATCAGTTCGCCCTTTCCATCTTCAAGACGATAAGTTCCCGGCTTGACTTCTTCGATCACCTTATACGGACCTTCCCAGTTCGGTCCCAATTTTCCTGCTCCGGGCTCTTGCGTGTTCTGGAATACTTTCCTCAGGACGAAATCGTTTACTTTGAAGCTGCGCTGTTTCACTTTCTTCTCGAAGTATTTGGCCAGTTTTTGCTGGTAGCATGCCATTCGGACTAGCGCTTGCTCCCTTTTCTCTTCGGCCAAGTCTAACGCTTCTGCCATCATGGCTTCATTTTCTGCCTCCGGGATCGAGCTTATGGTCGTGGGGATGATCATTTCCGTGGGAACAACGGCCTCTACCCCGAAAGCCATGGCGAATGGAGTTTCGCCAGTTGGGATTCTAGGGGTGGTCCGGTATGCCCAAAGGACTCCGGGCAGTTCATCTACCCATCTTCCCTTTGCTCGTCCCAGCCTCTTCTTCAGAGAATCCATGATGGTTTTGTTTGAAGCTTCTGCTTGTCCATTCGCCTGCGGATAGCGGGGCATCGAGTCCGAAGCTCCACTTTTCTCGTCCGCACAATATTTCCTGGATAGAATTTCCCGTGAATCGAGTTCCGTTATCAGTGATGATAACTTTGGGAATCCCGAAGCGGGTGAAGATGTGCTTCCAGAGGAACATCTCGACTTTCCTTTCTGTAATCTTTGCCAATGGCTCGGCCTCGATCCACTTAGAGAAATAGTCCGTTGCAACGATCAGGTAACATTTCTGTCCTTGAGCTAACGACAATTTTCCCACCAGGTCTAGTCCCCATTGCATGAAGGGCCAGGGGGCCGAGATTGTAGTTAACATCGTCGGCGGTGCATGAATGGTCTTTGCGAACCTTTGGCATTTGTCGCAGCGGGAAACGAAGTCTTTTGAATCTTTCACCATGGTAGGCCAGTAGTATCCTTGCGTCAACGCTCTATGGCTTAAGGATCTTGGTCCTGCGTGATTTCCGCAGTGTCCAAGGTGCAACTCAGCCAGAACGTAGGAACTTTCTGACTTTCCCAGACATTTCAGATAGGGTCCGCTGAAGGATCTCCTGTACAACTCTCCTTGGATAATCGAGTACCTAGCCGCTCGGGATCGGACTTTTCGTGCTTCCAATTTTCCTTCGGGCAGATGTCCCGATTGTAGATATTCGAGGATCTGGTTTCTCCAATCTGACTCAAGCTCTGGATTTTGCTCTACCGGCATTACTTGTCCAACTATTCCATCGTCTCCACTCCCCATGTTCGAAACAAGGGTGATGCTTGGTTCGGACAAATGATCGACTGGAATGATTCTTCTTGTTTCCGTTTGGACCGGGATCCGAGGTCGGCCGGGCGTCGGCATGTCCATTTTCAGCCCTCGGTACTTGGGCGATGTCATACTTCACGACCGAGATAGTATGGACATAACTTTCTCCAGGATATTTCGCCATCCTGGGGTCCTTTGCCTCAAACACCCCTTTTATCTGGTTCACCACAAGTTGAGAATCACTTCTGATGTTTAAGTTCTCTACTCCCAGTTCCTTCGCTCTCTGTAGCCCAGCTATCAACGCTTCGTATTCGGCTTCGTTGTTTGAAGCTGCAAATCCGAATCGGATTGACTGTTCTAGGAGGTATCCCTCGGGGGTCGACAGGACTAGCCCTGCGGCGGATCCTCTTGAGTTCGAGGACCCATCAACGCTTAGGGTCCAAGTCTCCACTCCAGGGTCGATCGCGAGCGGCTGGTTCGTTTCGATCTTGCTCGTACTTGTTGGGGTCATTTCCGCAACGAAATCCGCGAGGACTTGTCCTTTTATGGCTGTCCTCGGCTTGTAAGTTATATCGTATCCGCCCAATTCTATCGCCCATTTTGTCAGCCGTCCCGAAACGTCCGGTTTGTGGAGAACGGCTTTTAGTGGGAAGGTGGTCCTTACCACTATCTGGTGGCCCTGAAAATAGTGCTTCAGCTTGCGCGATGCGACTATCAGAGCTAGTGCTAGCTTCTCCATCTTCGAGTACCGTGTTTCGGCATCAATCATCCCTTTACTCACGTAGTAGACTGGGTGTTGAACTTGACCGTCTTCGCGCACCGGCCGAAGCCGATCACGCATCGATACCGCCAGGTATAGAAATAGTTTTTCGTTATCTGAGGGCTTGGCCAACAGCGGAGGCGAAGACAAGTAGGCTTTGAGTTCTTCGAACGCTTTCTGGCACTCGATTCCCCAACCAAACTCCTTGCTTCTTTTCAGCGCTTTGAAGAACGGCATGCACCTATCCGACGATCGGGATATGAACCTGTTCAACGCAGCCAAACACCCGGTCAGTTTCTGTACACCTTTCAGACTCGTTGGTGCTTGCATGTCTATTATTGCTTGGATCTGGTCGGGGTTCGCCTCGATCCCGCGAATGGTCACCAGGTGACCCAGGAACTTGCCTGCCGGGACTCCAGACGTGCATTTATCGGGGTTCAGCTTCATCCCGTATTGATTCAGCACTTCGAAAACTTGTTCCATATGGGCAAGGTGGTCTTCAGCCTTTCGCGACTTGATTAGCATATCGTCAATGTACACCTCCACCGTTTTCCCCAGAAGATCCTTGAACATTCTGTTCATCAGGCGCTGATAGGTGGCTCCAGCGTTTTTCAAACCAAAGGGCATCACAGTATAGCAGTATGTGCCTACGTTGGTTATGAACGAAGTCTTTTCTTGATCTTCCGGGTTCATCTTGATTTGGTTATACCCGGAGAAGGCGTCCATAAAGCTGAGCAGCTCGTACCCGGCCGTGGCGTCTACCAGTTGATCTATTTTTGGTAATGGGAAGGAATCTTTTGGGCAGGCCTTGTTTAGGTCGGTAAAGTCAATACACGCCCTCCACTTCCCATTTTTCTTCTTTACTACTACTACGTTGGCCAGCCAATCGGGGTATCTCACCTCTCGGATAAAGCCTGCTTCCAGGAGTTTCCGCACCTCCTCGTTGATTATGTCGTTCCGCTCAGGCGCGAACTTGCGCCTTTTCTGTTTGACGGGGGGTCGGCTCGGATCGACCTCGAGATTGTGGGTTATGATATCGGAACTTATACCGGGCATGTCCGTGTGGTCCCAAGCGAACGTCTTCCAACTTTTTCTCAAAAAGTTTGCCAGTCCGTCTTTCAGATCTCCTTTCAGATCTTTCCCAATGCTCGTCGTTTTCTCCTGATCTTCTGGATGGATCTGTATTTTCACTGATCCGTCCTCAGGTTCTTCGATTCTTGGCCGAGCAAAGGGCGAGCCTCTTTCGGGGCCCCGATCCTGTAATTGCTATGCTTGGCATCGGGACTTCAACTTGACGATTTCGACCAAGCATGACCTTGCAACCTGCTGATCCCCTTTTATAACTCTAACCCCCTTTTCGGTAGGGTATTTCAGCTTCTGGTGGAGCATTGAGGGGTGTGCTTTCATATCATGGATCCAAGGTCTTCCGAGCAAGGCGTTATATCCCGAATGGGAGTCTATGATATGGAAGAGCGCCATAGGGCTTGCGCCCTCAACTCTGACTGGCAGTTTGATTGTTCCGTTGGACCTTGTCACCGCCCCGTTAAATCCCACTAGGTCCTGAGAGTTCATCGTGAGGTCTGACTCTCTTAGTTTCATGCTTCGGAATGCTGACATATAGATTATGTTGATGGAAGACCCTGGATCTACCAGAACTCTGCTGACCGTGTAGGATCCGATAGATATTGATATCACTAAGGCGTCGTTGTGGGGCAAATGCACGTCCTCCAGGTCCTGTCGGGAATACTTAATCAGATCTTCGGAAGCGTGTTCGACCCTATAGACGGGGAGTCCAGCTTCGCGATAAGACCTTTTGTGGGCGTTGACGGATTCTCCGGTGCAGTGGATCGAATTGATTTGTCCGTCACCTGGAACTTCCGCGGATGCGGTGAGCTTTTCATCTGTTTTTCTCGGATCTTGTCTATCGATTCTTCGGGTCGGACCTTGCTCGCACACGTGATCTATTTCCCGGGCTAGGGTCCTGCAGTCTTCCGTGGCATGTCCTTTAGATTTATGAAATCTGCAGTAGGGCTCCTTTCTTTCCTGGCTCTTTTGGGTGTATCACGGCCTCTTTTCTCTCTCTTCTTTTCAGAAAGAGCGAGAGGTTTCCGTGTGGAGGATTCGCTCCGGACTGCGCTTCTTCGGGTCTCGGATCCTTCCCCATACGGATTTCCTTTCCTTTTCGTCTCTCTTTTCCTCCTTTCTCCCGTCCGAGCGTCCGCGCTCCCTTCCTCTCCGCTCGTCGACGTGAGGTTCTCTCTTCTTCAATACCCCTTCGGACCTTGACCCTGTTCTCCGCATCTCTCGGGCTACCCTTTCGGATTCATCCTGTGATATTTTTGCCATTGCTCTGTCTAACGCCTCTTTCATAGTTGTAGGCCTTCGTTTGTTAAAAGATCTCCAGAGAGGATGGTTCGGTGTATTGCCCGTGAGAATGCGATAGCGACCCTCAGGTCATTACAATCTTTGACCTCTAATTTAACTCCGTCGAAATCGACGATGAAGTCTCTGAGGTTTTCTTTCTCTCCCATCAGCACGTCATAGAGGTCGTGGTTCGTTTTAGCGAACTTCCGACTCACGCTATATTCGCTGAGGAAGGCAGAAGACAGGTCCGAAAAGATTCTGATGGACCTTTTAGGGAGGTCATTAAACCATAGCAGGGGTGACCCTTTCAGACTTGTGGGGAAGAAGCGGCAGGTTAAGGCATCCAGATCGGGCCCAATCACGCATGACGATTCCATCATATTTACGAAGTGAGCCACATGTTCCATCGGGTCCCCGGTCCCGTCGTACATTTCAAACTTTGGGAGGATGAAGTGTCTCGGCTGTGGGACGGACATGACTCCTCTCGTGAAAGGTGAGTCTCCTGGTTCTCAGGCACCGGAGCTGGGTTTAGTCCCTTTCCCGGACACCTTCTTTGCCAGCTTTTCTTCCAGGATCTAACTCGCATCGGTGTACTTCTGCTGCTTTTCTCCACGCTCGTTCTTGCCCGTGGATGCCGAGCTTCCTTCGTCGCTTCCGGTATAGCTCGAATCTTGGTTTCCTCCGTCACTTCTCTGCGACGGCGCCTTATCTCTAGTCTGCCGGGCGGGGCCTGTTTTGCTTGGTGCGTCCTTTTCCCTCGACGAGGAGATCTCTAAACTTGCGTTTTCCCCCCGTCGACGAGCCGTCAGCCTGGTACGGAGGTCGTCTCCTAGTACGTTCTTCGCCTTTTCGGACATGGTGGCCTTCCTACGCCGCCGTCTGGCCTGAGATTTGCCAGCCCGCGGCTTAGAAGGGCCTCCCTCATCAACGTTCAGGATGTTCTGGCTATTGGCCTGGACCGTCGCCAAGCCTTTCCCTAATAAGGCCCTCATTTCCCGTACCTCTTCTCTCAGAGCTTTGTGGGCCTCTACCATCTCTCGGTGCTCTGTCAAGGCGATGGTGATGGTTCCCGCCGCCGGATCAAGGTTCTGAGCATTGAGGTCTTGAGTATCATCAGCTACTCCCTTATCTCGGTTTGCGTTTTCGTTAAGAGCTCGTTGCCTGGTCGAACGAGTAGTCATTGACTCGTCTTTGTGGGAACCGCGTGAGTATCTAGATTCTACCGGGAATCAAAGACGAATGGCCCCACGGTGGGCGCCAAACTGTGTGGGGAATTTCTCGTCGGGGTTTCGTTCCACACGATAGAGCACGTCAAGTTGCGTGCTATCCTTTAACGGCGGAGCAGCCTGAAACACTACAACAGATGACAGTCAGAAGGGTACCGGTGTGGTACCGGCCGACGACCCTCCGACGATCAAGTTAGGTGGTGGTAGGTGAGACTTGCCTTGCGCCGCAAGGGTTAGGTCAAGGATAATCAGGTTGTTCGTTTTCTAGGTTAAAGTGTCATACCTGATTTGATAGGTCATGTGCCTTTTATAGTCCCTTGATCGTGGGGTCATCGATTGGGCTAGCATGAGGCTAGGCTTAATGGGCTGTTTGATTAGCCCGTGAATGGCGAACTCCTTACGGCGTTAGTCCGGTTGAGTCCGTGCCCGTGTGGGCTGCCTTACAGTGAACGCGGCCCGCTGGGGGGTCGGTCCCTTTCGGATGCGATTCCAATGGGCCTGTCCTCATATGGATCGGCCCAGTGTGAACGTAGCCCATGAGAGGGCTATTTTTACCCTCTACAATAATTAATAATAAATATTATAATTATTAATTTCCATAAACTCATTATTTAATTAATAATTTTATTGACAATATTTTATTATTAATTTAATTAATTTTAATTATTAATTTCCGTTTAAATATAATTATTTAAACAATTAATAATTGTTAATTAATTTCAAATTATTAATTACCATTTAAATATACTCAATATTTAAATAATTAATAATGTATAATTAATAATATTTCATTATTAATTTCATGTTTAAATAAACTCATTATTTAAACAATTAATAATGTTTATATTAATTACCGTTTAAATATACTCAATATTTAAACAATTAATATTGCCTATTTTAAGTAATTCACTTTACTTAAAATTTCCATGTCTTCTACTTGATTTCGCGACTACGATATTTGGGCTAGCATAGGGACCCGATGGACCTATAGATCATGGGCTTAATAATTAGTCAATTAAGTGATTAACACATAATCAGTTAATTACTTATTATCTAACTATGAATAATTCCACTATAGATTCATAGCTCAACTCCCTTCACTATAGATGAGTTATGTCCATTTAATTTATCTTTTATTTATATCTGTGATATATCCTTCACGTGGAACCCTCATAATTACAGGCGGATAAATTTACCGTTTTGCCCATGTAATTACCGCTTTATCCTTGTGTTCCCGCTGATTCTCCAATGAACTTTATCTTTAGTCGAACTAGAGATAAGATACTTCTGTGATCAATTGAAGTCGTGACGTCACTTGTCCATGTCTCGAATCAGTACATCAATGGAGTTTCCTAAAGTTCCTAAAATGTTTAGGTATCGCACTGATACCGTTAATTTATAGGAAAGTTATGAATTCCATCTCGTGAAAATGAGTTCCCAGCTACTTATCTAGTCATGTTCCCAAAACAGGAGTGTATTGAGCGTTCTTACAGATCGCTCTCAACTATGTGAATCAAAGAACATAACTCCACAAATAGGAGTCCGCATTTCACTCAGGATTGAGATCTATCACAGTTGATAAACTTAGTTTGATATTCGATTATTTCTCGTAAACGGTACTAATGAGAAATTTGATCGAACATCGTGGTCCTGTCTTATACAATCAACATTGCATATGATACTTCAATTTCATGTCTCCCACATGAATGATCAGGATTTGATCATTTGTCTATAAACAAAATGCGAAGCTATCAACAGTGTTACCAGAATAAGGTTCCCAAAAGTTATCCATTTACTGTAGACACGTTTAAGTTACTCATCTCGACTTTAATCCTCTTTTATGACTCACATACTAAGTCGTGATTTCATAAGAGTAACTTAGGGTTTACTATTTGAATGTTTGATATTTATATATTTCCATATATTCCTAATATCATTAATTGAATCAATCTAGATAATATAAAGAACTTATGTTTATTTATTTAATTTATTTTTAATAAATTATTATTATTAAATAATTACAAGTTCTAGGACACCATTCCTAACACCAAACACTATTCATCTCATTTTAAATAAGCCATTTGACTTCCATTGACCAAGAAAATTTCATCTTCTTCTTCATTTCTTCCTCCCAAAACCGTGGGCCTCATCTCCTCATTTCCCAAATTTGGTTTTTGTTCGTTTCTTGCCCGATCGACTTGATTCCGGGTCCATTGGAAAGGTATCGGTCATACGAATCATTTCCACCTAGCTATTGTCCGTTTCTCTCCAGATCCAAGGAGTTCTCGGTAAGTAAAGCTTGAAACCCTAAGCTCCAAATAGTGTTTTAATGGAGTTTTCTTTCGATTTCTTGCTGTGAAACTCGGTGTTTGTAAATACGGGAGTAGTTTTAAGAGTTTTTGGAAACTTTCCCATAACCCTAAAACCGAGTTTCAGTCGAAACCCTTCCCGTTTGAAATTTACCCTTTTGGGTTTGATTATGGGTTAGAATTTAATGAAATGATGTTTATTTAAATTGAATTCGGGAAAGGGTTTAATGTTCGAAAACCCTAATTATCGATACTCATTGAAATCGGGAATATCGAATTTGCTTAAAACCAACTCGAAACACTTTTAAATTGCCTAAAAGCCTGAAAACCAAACCCGAGACCCAAATTTTGATGATAGGGCCGTGGGCCTCTTGTGGGGATTCGTTGGGTTTTTCGTCGTTTTGTATGTTTAGTTGTTGTTTGATCGATAGTTGGTAATTATTGATTGTGTGATATAATTTAATTGTAGGTGTTTTCGAACCACTCGCTTGATCGCTCCTTCGGACTTAGGAGCAAAGTCATCTTGTAATTAAGGTGAGAATAGTTAGGATTTAAAGTATTTATAGAAAGAAAATGAGTGTGCTGTTTTGTAGAGTTTGAAACTAAGACTAGAATCCAAATCTAAGATCAGAGGGATGTGAGTTAGTGACCTTAGGATTAGAAGTTAATCCTTTAAGTGAGAACTTAGGAGTTCTCGAGGAAAGTATTGAATCTTAGAAGATTCTAAGTTAGATTCGTTTTGAAGCTTAGGTTGGATCATTGGAAGTTAAATGATCCAACTTGTTTTATAGAACGGTTAATAGAACCTCGGATTATGTTGGAAGTTAGAATCCTTGAAGGTATAGGTTAATCGTTTAAGTTATGACTCTACTTTTAATATTGATAGCGGAGTTCGATTGACATATCGTTCGTCCGAGAGGCTCATTTAGTTTACTTTATGTCATTTACTTTACATCTTTTATTTTATCCTTTTACTTTATGCTTGCATCGACTATGTTAATTCCGTACTTTATTTTTTTTATTTTTATAAGATATGCAAGCATATGCATATCATATTACATCATAACATCTCGCATCATGAAAAAGAAAGTGAGAAAGATATGAAGGGGGAAGAATGTTGGAGCCAACGGGCAGTGTCCGCATCACCTTCATAGAAAAAGAAAGAAAGTGAGAAATAAAAGAAGGGGGAAGAATGTAACGTCCCGTTACTTTTGGGGGTAAAATTTTTTATTTTATTTATTTACTTTAATCAAAGTATTTAAGGTTAATTTAAAAAAAAATAGTGATTTCGATTTTAGTAGCTATTTTGTCCGAAATTCATTTTAATCGTTTTAATACTTTAAAATTGTTTCGGTGACATTAATAATTATTAATGGGCCAATTAATAATTATTAATCACCTTTAGATTTATTTAAGAGCTTCGGGTTTCGTTTTTAAAGTAAAAACAAAAGAGGGACGTAGGCGTCATTTTCCAATTTCTTAAATATCTAAAAACACTATTCATCATCTCTTTAAATATCAAAAATTAGACAAAATTCATCATTTTTCCTTTCTCTTCTTCTTCTCCACGTGAGCATCCATGGATGAGAAGAAAAATTCTTGTCTTTTCTTCGTTTCTCGACCGTTCTCGATGAGGTCAGTTGCGTTGGATTGCTCGGGATGAGGGCTATCTATCCCACCTAACCTTGTGCCGTTTCTCGTTCTTTACGGGAAGCCCTAAAAAGTAAGTTTTCAAAACTTTTTATATGGTTTTGTTCGTTTTTTATTATAAATGAGTTTTGAAGTTGAAATCATGAATTTCTATCATGGAATTTAACGATTTTGAGCTCGGATTTTTGAAAAACACTATTCACCCGAAAACAGTATTGATCCGAAATCACTATTCACCCGAAATTCCCACTTGTTCTCATATTAGATATGAGTTGTAATATGTTGTGCAATTGATGAATTGTAGGTCAAATTGCTCGTTTGTTGATTCGTGGGAATTTGGATGTCACGCGAGCATGCAAGGTGAGTTTAATGCGAAAGTTAGTGGTTTTATGAATTTAGTTTCGTTATGTAATTGTTTATCGATGTAAAGAGGATGATAACTTCTTAGGATTAAGTTTTGGTTGGAGACTTTAATTTGGAAGTGTGTGTGGAGAAAGTTTGGATTTATGGATAGTTCGATGAATAGGAAACATCGGAGTGGTTTGGAAGTATGGTAATGTGATTTGGAGATGTTAGATGAAAGTGAGAATGAAGGTTACTTAGATGGATTTTGGAAGTTAAAGTATTTAGAAGATGCACTTGAGCGATAACTCGTGTAATCTAGTTAGTTAGGTTTCTTTTTAACTTAGTAGAATTCTTTGAAGTTTAGCTAACTTATTAGAGACCTAGGGCACATTGATTCACACATGGTAGTATGAGATTTTGATCCATATGTAATCATGGTGTGATGATTTGTGGGAACTTCGAGCACTTTGATTCACACATGGTAGTATGAGATTTTGATCCATATGTAATCATGGTGTGATGATTTGTGGGAACTTCGAGCACTTTGATTCTGCACGTGATAGTATGTGATTTTGATCCATATGTAATCATGGTGAGATGATTTGTGAAATAGTACATGGTAGTATGTGATTTTGATCCATATGTAACCATGGTACTATAATTTGTGATACGGCACATGATAGTATGTTGATTTTGATCCATATGTAATCATGGCGTGAGGGTTTGTGAAATAGTACATGGTAGTATGTGATTTTGATCCATATGTGACCATGGTACTATAATTTGTGATACGGCACATGATAGTATGTTGATTTTGATCCATATGTAATCATGGTGCAAGGGTTTGTGAAATAGTACATGGTAGTATGTGATTTTGATCCATATGTAACCATGGTACTATAATTTGTGATACGGCACATGATAGTATGTTGATTTTGATCCATATGTAATCATGGTGCGAGGGTTTGTGAAATAGTACATGGTAATATGTGATTTTGATCCATATGTAACCATGGTACTATAATTTGTGATACGACACATGATAGTATGTTGATTCGGATCCATACGTATCATGGTACGGTGATTTGTTATATGGTGAAATTCCTGATATCCGATGTGATGAGAGTCACGATGATTTGTGATATGGTACATGATAGTATGTTGACTTCGGTCCATACGGTATCATGGTACGATGATTGTGATATAGTATATAGTAGTATGTTGATTCGGATCCATACGTACTATGGTACTATGATTGTTATATGGCACATGATAGTATGTTGATTCGGATCCATACATATCATGGTGCGGTGATTTGTTATATGGTGAAAGTCCTGATATCCGATATGGTGAAAGTCCTGATATCCGATGATTTGAGATATGGTACGACCGTACGTGGTATGTTGATTCGATCCATACAATAGCACGATACGATGAAACGTGTTTGGTAACAAAGATAGTTAATGTTACTTTACATATTCTTTAGAATTGTGTAGTAAGACTTAGTAGTGAATGTTACTTTACTTTAAGTCCTTATATCTATCTCATGGTAATGAATGATGAATACGGTTAATATATGACTATCGAATGATTGTATGGAAATTGGAAGTGTGGATGTGGGTAGTATTGAGCATTATAGGCCTTTGGACACGATTTCGGTTATGAGATTTTGTTCATAGGATTACTTGCTTTCATTTTACTCTCACTAGAATGTTATGCTAATGGTGCTACACTTACAAATTTTCAGGTAAACCTCGAGCTAAGAAGCGTGGTAGGGGAGGTGGAGCCGTTTGACTTGTCGAGATGGTGTATGGACAATATTAAGACCTCATTTTTTTGGTTTAGCATTCATTGAAATGCTTGTAAATTATTTCATTTTTACATACTTATGTCTTTTTGAGCCCGAAAGGGTATTTGTGTAAAATATGTCAATGTTTTATGATTTAAATATCTTTTGGAATGCGCATTCCCGATTTATCGCTTTTTCTGGAATTTTGGTTGTAAAACAGGTTTTGTTTATTCGATTTTTAAACGAACCCACGCCGTTTTTCTTTAAAAGTCGAGTCTTCCACTGTGCATTTGAATTTAAAGAATTTAACGGGTTCGGGTCGTTACAAAGAATGTTGGAGCCTACGGGAAGTGTCCGCATCACCTTCAGAAAAGGAAAGAAAGTGAGAAATAAAATTAAGGGGGAAGAATGTTGGAGCCTACGGGTAGTGTCCGCATCACCTTCATAGAAAAGAAAAGAAAATGAGAAAGAAAAGGAGGGAGAACGATGGATCATACGGGATAGACCACGTTACCTTCTTCATGCATAAGGGCGTATGCGAATCCTACGGGATGTTTTCATGCATTCATATTTATGATTAATGAGAAGAGAATCGAGATGTTATATTCTATGCAAAGTTATTTATTTTCTTATTTATGTCATAACAAGTTAATTGGATGAGGATTGACTACGAGAGTTAGTAATATCATCCTTTGGAAAGTTTAGAATGAAATTACCTAGAGCGTGGAGGACTTTAGGAGTAAATTGTGTCGGATTAATTGGACATAAATCTAAATGCGAGTTTGAGGTCTATCTTTACTTTTTATGCTTATTATTCTCACTGGGCTTAAGTTGTTAGCTCATGATATTACAACCAATTTCAATTAATGCCCTTGCTAGAGGCCGTGGAAGGGGAGATGGTGCTGCGTGATTGAGGGATGCTGACCTCGAGATGAACTCTTTTGTTGTAAAGTTATTGTCTTTATTTTGATGAACTTTAAGAACTTTAATGATTTGTACTTTGTATTTAGCTCATAAGAGCTTAATGTTGATGTTTTTATGACATACATCTTTGAACTCCTGAAATGGGACTTGATGTTCCTTGTGGATTTTATTAGATTTGAAAATTAGGATGTAAACAGGTTTTGGCTAGCCAATTTTCAAACATAACCACGCCAATTTTTCGTAAAATAAAAGACTTCCGCTGTGTTTTCTAAATTAAATCTATTTTAAAGTGTCGGGTCGTCATAGGAATCTAATGTTACTTTACTTTCTATTTATTTTCACTGGGCTTACTTTTAGCTCATGATATTACAAACATTTTCAGGTAATGTTCGGGGTCATGGGAGAGGAGCTGGTGCGGCCTGATCGAGTTGATGATGATATTTAGATGGACTAGATATATTTCTAAAGTCCATGGACTCATTTTGTCTTATGTTGTGTCCTTTAAGATGTAAGTTTGTATATAAGCACATATGAGCTTTTCGTTTAAACTTTTACGATTATAAACTTCCTTGAACTCTGGAACAAGAATTGCAATTCCTTGTCTTTAAATTTTGTGTTGTGACAAATGTATACAGGTTTTGGATAGTCTAAGTTTCAAACATATCCACGACATTTTTTTTAATACTAAGACTTCTGCTATGTTTTGGTTTTTAAATGATTTAAAAGGAGTCGGGTCGTCACAATTTGGATCTTTAGGGTGGACCAAATCTTGAAGTCAACTTCGACAAGATTGGTTCTGATCCTTGTTCGACATTTTGTTCCATAAGAGGTTACTCAATTTAGATCTTTAGGATGGTCCAAATCATGAGGACAACTTTGACAAGATTGGTTCCGATCTTATTTTGACATTTTGGTCCAAACGGATTCTCAAAGAAGAGGTTCCTCTATTTGGATCTTTAGGATGGTCCAAATATTGAGAACATCTTTGACAAGATTTGTTCTGATCCTCGTTTAACATTTTGGTCAAAAGAGGATTACCAAAGAAAAGGTTCCACCATTTGGAGCTTTAGCATGGACCAATTAATGAGGACAACTTTTACAAGATTTGTTCCATCTACGTTCAACATTTTGGTCCAAAGAGGATTCCCAAAGAAGAGGTTCCTCCATTTGGATCTTTTGGATAGATCAAATCATGAGGACAACTTTGACAAGATTTATTCCGATCCTCGTTCGAAATTTTGGTCCAAAGAGGATTCCTAAAGAAGAGGTTTTTCCATTTGGATCTTTAGGAAGGTCCAAATCATGAGGACAACTTTGACAAGATTGGTTCTGATCCTCATTCAACATTTTGGTCCAAAGAGGATTCCCAAAGTAGAGGTTCCTCCATTTGGATCTTAGATGGTCAAAATCATGAGGAAAACTTTGACAAAATTGGTTACGATCCTCGTTCGACATTATCGTCCAAAGAGGATTCCCAAAAAAGGGGCTCCTCCATTTGGATCTATAAGATGGTCCAAATCTTGAGGAAAACTTGGAAAGATTTTTTTCGATCCTCGTTCGACATTTTGGTCCAAAGAGGATTCCCAAAGAAGAGGTTCCTCCATATGATTCTTTAGGGTGGACCCAATCATGAGGACAACTTTGACAAGATTGGTTCCGATCCTCGTTCGATATTTTGGTCCAAAGAGGATTCCCTAAGAAGAGGTTCCTCCATTTGGATCTTTAGGATGGACCAAATCATTAGGACAACTTTGACAAGATTGGTTCTGATCCTCATTCGACATTTTGGTCCAAAAGGATTTCCAAAGAAGAGGTTCCTCCATTTGGATGTTTAGGATGGTCCAAATAACGAGGAAAACTTTGACAAGATGTCTGATACTCGTTCGACATTTTGGTCTGAAGAGGATTCTTAAAGAAGAGGTTTCTCTATTTGGATCTTTAGGATGGACCAGTTTATGAGGACAAGTTTGACAAGTTTGGTTTGGTCCAATCTTGTACTCATGATTTGGTCCATTCTTGTCAAAGTTTTCCTCATGATTTGGTCCATCTTAAAGATCCGAATTTAGGAACCACTTCTTTTCACTACAACAAATATGGTCTAATGTAACATTTAAATCTAACATTTCAATTTATATGCTATAAGATAGAGAGCTAGGCGCTCCATCTTTCCTTCCGTTCAAATAAAAAAATATCATTTTTAACACTACATTATTTTCTTTCCGTCTAAACACAATCCCTATCAAAACGAATAAATTTCTCTACATTCAGCCCTAAATGCATCTTCTACCCCTTGAGATCAACCACTCTTCTTCTCTCAAGAATCAATTTCAGCATTCTCCATATTCAACTTGAGATTTTTATCTCTGTTCGTGTGGAAACGAAAATGTTAAAATGATTGAGAAAGGAATCATATAGTACAGATTAAATTGGAAACAAAGGGTTTATTTCTTGAAAAGGTATTTCTTGAATTCGCTGATGCTATATTTCCTCTCTCCCTATCTTTAATTTCATCGCTTCATTGAGTTAGACACCTAGCTAGATTCAAATGAACAATATAATATTTTCTACTTCCTTGAACCAATGTACTCATATTTAAATTTCAATAGTTTTAAATGCTAGACCAGTATTTGTATTTTTTATGTTTTGGGTTTACAAATTATTTGAGCATCTTAAGATTCTCAAAATTCCCTCCCAAACAGGTATGTTAATTCTGTTAGTTCTTCTCAATAATATGTTTTTATGTCTTGATTTTTCTTACAAACCAATTAAGCCATAGGTTCTATTTGAAAACTAAAATCTCATTCAATAATACTATAGTTTTCTATTTCTATTTACAAATATTTTTTCTTTTACATAATCAGAGAATAGAAATTCTCTTCCTTTACCCTTTAAAAATTGTGGGAGATGAACCAAAAGGGGGGAATTAGGTCTTCAAAGTGATTGTAACATCAATGAAATGATTCATATGTAGATTACCCATTTGATTGCTTGAAAACCTTTATTTGTTTATCTAACTTCGTTCAGTTTTCCATCTTCTAATTGAGTCATTTGTTTTTTTTAAATTGATTGTTTGTAGTCAAAATCTAAAGAAAAAAAATGTTAAGAAGAAAAAATTATATTTTATGATCCTCTGTATCAACTTAAACATCAATCCACGACTTCTCATAACGTATGATTAAGATTTCTAAGATTTGACAATTTAATTTGTTCTTTTATTGCTGTTATAACAGAGATTTTAACTTAATCTCTCTCCACTTGTTTATAAAAATTTTGAAGAAACGAGTGCTAGCGCAAGACAAAGAACAATGAAACCCATTAATCTTCCAAATTTTGAAGAGAATAAAACCATATAACAATTTAGTGTGATTTGTCTATGGAAAAGGGAGTACAGAGTTTTTCACTATAGACAAAGCAACAATATGGTTGTTAGCTATCTTTATTTTCTTTTTATCTTGTTGTTGAACAAAAACTAAACTCTCGAACATATATATGTTTTATTTGTTTCTTTTCTTTTTATATTGCAGTTGTTGTTCTAATTCATTATACTACTTTTTGAAGGTGAATGTTTTTGTTAGGGTTGTGCTGATATATTAAGAATTATTATCATTGTAAATTTATAAATTAGTGATTGAAAGTTTTTTGTTTTGTTTTGAGTACCCCAACTATCGACCTTAATTTATTCTTTCATTTTAAACATAATGGTCTCAAGGAGAACAAGCTAACTTTACTTAAACTTATATTATAATGTTAGGATTGAGTTAATTTGCATTAAAATAAAAGTGGTTTAATTAGTAAGGAACCTAGTAAACTACCTTGTCATTGTCTCTGGCTTACGTATAGAACAACGTTGAATCTTGATTGAGTATTACTACCTACAAACTTTGTTTTTATTCTTATGCTACATGAACATAACTCTTTTGCTTTATTAACCTTTTTTTTAATAAACTTTTGCACTAGTTTTTGAGAATTCTTATGTTTTTCTTGAGTTCTTGCATTATAATTCTTGTTCATTTAAAAACATGGTTTGTATTATATTTTTCCCACTACAATATGGTTTGAAATTTATGTGTTTTTAAAATAAATATTTTTATTGACATTGTAGTTTACCTATGAATGAAGAATGTGCTAACCTTTTGAATATATGTAGAATAAAACCGATGATTGGGTCAAATAGGTAAGATTTTCCTTGTATGTTTCAGATTTCTCTACATAAGACCAGCACAATTAAAAGGGATAGATGGAATTTATTGCAACCAAGAAAGAAAGAAAAAACAAATAGTCTGTCAGAAACACAATGCTTGATTCCAATAATCACCTCATGATTCTACAATAGTTAATGGTGGTGCTTCAGCTTATATGCCAAAATAAGTGAGTTTTTTTCCTTAAACTAAGAGTGATGAATTTCATTATTAGACATTTATAAATGGTTATATTACTTTAGAACTATCTAATTTTTTTACTATTCCTTTTTTAGATAATAATTTGTTTTATATAATTTGAACAATTATGGATTGAACTGGTTTACTAAATTAGGACCTATGAATCATGTGGTGGGTTGTTAAATTGAAAATAAGTACTTGAGAGCAATGGAAAAAATTTGTTATGCTTAAATTTTATAGTAAACAGATAATGAAATATTTTTCTTGGGTTTATTTTGCTCAAAAAAGGTAAGAGTTAAGAAATATGTGGTTGGAATTGGAGAGTAATTTTTTTAGGTGTTTATAAGATTATTCTGTGAACATCTTTGTTTGGTTAAACATAAAAAATCTCGCAGAAATATTTCTTGGTTCACATGAAAATTGTTTAAAGATAGTTTGATCCTCACCTTTGCTTCCATTTTATAGTGCACATATTTGAAAGTAGTTATTGTGTGTATGTTATAAATTTTTGTTTTCAGTTGCCTCCAAAATTTGACCCATACTCGTAACCTTTCCAAAGCTATTATGTGTTTTATGTGGATATTGAGATAAAAAAATCTAAACTTTGGAATGCATGCCATCTTAGAAGAATTTTAGCCTCAGTACTTTATATTACCATCTATTGCAAAATTAAATTTGGTTCTATGCTACTATTTCTAGATGAAGAAGGAATATTTCTATCAAACTGCATTGGATGGAAACACACTAATTCCTTTTCAATGCCTATAACTTTTTTTATTAAGCATGTTAGGACTTACTCTTTTCTTGTTAACTGAGCCATTGCGGTCTGAATAATTATGTGGAGATGCCAGAGTTAAGATGCTTAGTAATTTAAAAAAAAATAAGATTGTAGTACTCTATTGTGACGATTTATAATTATAATAAAAGTTTGTAATAACTTTAATTTTGTAGTGTACTTGTTTGTTTTCTCACTAAAATTAAATTTTGAGTAATTATTTACTTTTCCTTGATTGTAATTAATTTTTCATTTTTTAATTGTAGGGTGATGAGATGATAGGCTTTATATGCATGGAGATAGAGATGACAACTCACTTGGCAAGTTCCGTCTTAGAGTGTCGTTATTTGGAGAATTTCTATTTTTCAATGTAACTTGTGTATTTTTGTAGTTTAGACATTTTTTTAAGTAAAAGGAAACTAGTAGATTCCTACAATATTTTGTTATGTAATAGATTTCCAATGTTCAATAAGATGAAAAAAATAATCATTGCATTTAAAGTGTGATACATTCTATGTTTTGTGCATTTTTACTTCATTATAAATAGATGTTGAAGGAAGGTTGATGAAGATCAAATCAATAACATATGATATTTATAGAGAATGTGTCTACTTGTCTATAACATTAATAAAATGTTATAAAATAAAGAGACTGTCGTGATAGTTAAAAATATACCTTAAAACAAATGATATCGTAAAACCAAAATATCATAAAGAACAAGCTATTATAAAGCTAGCATGACATACAAAATAAGATATAATAGAATAACATAGCAACATAAAAAAGCTATAATTGTATGATGTATTATAGCACTCTTTATAGCTAACAACAAATGCTATCAAAAGTCTCGGACTTTTAATAGCATGGGCTATCACCACGTTGGAAAAACGCTATGGTAGATCTACCATAGCGTTTTTCATTAGCTATCGTATCCCTGTTTTCTTGTAGTTTTGGGAATCCTCTTTGGACCAAACTGTCGAACGAGGATCAGAACCAATCGTGTCAAAGTTTCCCTCATGATTTAGTACATCCAAAGATCCAAATGGAAGAACCTATTCTTTAGGAATCCTCTTTGGACCAAAATATCGAACGAGGATCGGAACCAAATATTGTCAAAGTTTTCCTCTACTTTTGTTCATATTAAAGATCCAAATGGAGGAACCTCGGATCGGAACCAATCTTGTCAAAGTTTTCGTCATGATTTGGACCATACTAAAGATCCAAATGGAAGAACCACTTCTTTGGTGTTCCTCTTTGGACCAAAATATCGAACGAGTATCGGAACAAATCTTGTCGAAGTTGTCCTCATGATTTGGACCATCCTAAAGATCCAAATGGAGGAAGCTTTTCTTTGGGAATCCTCTTTGGACCAAAATATCGAATGTGGATCAGAATAAATCTTGCCAATGTTTTCCATATGATTTGGACCATCATGAAGATCCAAATAGAGGAACGTCTTCTTTGGGAATCCTCTTTGAACCAAAATGTCGAACAAGGATTAGAACCAATCTTGTCAAAGTGCCCTCATGATTTGGTCCATGTTAAAGATCCAAAAGGAGGAACCTCGGATCATCCAACCAATCTTGTCAAAGTTGTCCTCATGATTTGGAAAATCCTAAAGATCGAAATGGAGGAACCTCTTCTTTGGGAATCCTCTTTGGACCAAAATGTCGAACTCGGATCGGAACCAACTTGTCAAAGTTTTCCTCATGATTTTGTCCATCTTAAAGATCCACATGGAGGATCCTCAGATCGGAACCAATCTTGTCCAAGTTTTCCTCATGATTTGTTTCATCCCAATGATCCAAATGGAGGAAGCTTTTAGTCCATCCAAAAAACCAATCTTGTCAAAGTTGTCTTTATAATTTTGTCCATCATAAATATCCAAATGGTGGAACATCTTCTTTGGGAATTCTCTCTGAACCAAATTTCGAACAAGGATTGGAATCGATCTTGTCAAAGTGTCAAACATGGATCAGAACGAATTTTGTTAAAGTTGTCCTCATGATTTGGTCCATCCTAAAAACCAATCATTACAACAAATATTGGTTTCCATAGCGTCTGAAAAACGCTATGATTGGTATTTCATATCGTTTTTACAAACGCCATGATAGCCCACGTAATTAAAAGTCTGAGACTTTTGATAGCGTTTTTTAAAAGCTATAACGCAAGCTATAAAAAATTGTTTCTTATAGCATAACTCTAATGCTAGAAAACATATCATATCTTTTTAAAAACGCTATGGATTAATTTTTACATCATAAAACAGACGTTATACTATATTTCTCATATCATTATATATATATATATATATATATATATTCTCTCCTTATCAATACATGTTGACTTAAATTTAAAAAATCATCATGTATCAATAAAAATCAGTAGTAAGTCAACACATTGAAAAAATAATGTCATTAAACATGATATAAAAAGGAATAATATATATTCTCACTCCATCCAATCTTGATACATTTACAAGTCATGTGAATTCTCATCACAAATGTTCACAATATATTATCATATCACAACTACTTAAAACTATCTTATTTTTGTTGCTCTATCTTCATCGTGATGCTTTTTTTCTTTAATATCATCCCTAGAGCCCTGCAATTAAAAAAATATAAAAAATAAATAAGATGTCATTGAGAGATTGTAATAATTCCTATTTCATAATCATCTATTCATTCTTTCTTGTTTCAAAAAAAGACCAATTTAGTATTAATATCTTTGGAAACCTTGTACTTTGGTAATCCCTATTTTTTTATAAAATGACAGCAAATACCAATTACATAAAAAATAATGGATGCTAACAACAAATACCAATTACATAAAAAATAATATAAAACAAAACTGATAGCACATAGAATTGAATACCTCAGCTAGAAACATTTTAAATATGCGCGTAACATTCCTCTCAACTATACCAAAGTTAATAATGAAAATAAAACTAAATGGAGGTGAAAGGGAAAATTCTATTACACCACACAGTAATTCATAATGTACTAAGATACTATTTGAAAAGGCAGAGGTAAGGGAGACGAATGTACTCAAATCATAGATTAATTATTTAAAAATTTGTTTAAATGTAGGAAAACATTGAAAGTTGTTATTGAAAATTCTAAAGAACAAGTACTTGACGACACTGGTGTGATATTATTTTTCTTCAAAATAACTCTAATTATAAAAAAAAAGCTCCTTTTATCTCAAATGAATTCTGGAAAATAAAGAAAAGGAGCTAAGAGTTTGGAAAAGATACATTGTACCCTTACAAATGATTTTTACTTTAATCTCAAACATTAATCGCTAGTTTTTATCTATTAGGGATAGCCTTGGATGTAATGATTGTAACTAGTTTTGAATAAAAAACGAAGTACCATAAGACTGAACGAACTTACCAGATAAGCTCTCTCTAAGTGTTTCATTAGACATGAATTCATAAACAAGCATTTGTTCACCTCGTTCAAAACAAAATCCTATCAGGTAGACAATATTCTTATGATGAACTCATGAAAGCAATTCAATTTCAATTTTGAACTCAAGCGCACGTTGCATTGATCCTTGCTTTGCTCTTTTAATTGCAACTACTATAAAATAATTTAAATTAACATAACTTGATCAGACATAGGAACATAATGGAATCGTTAAAAGCAAGATTAAAAGACTGCTTACAAGGGGAACAAGTGAAAAGATTAGACTAGTACAAGTTTTGCAGGCCCTTAAAATTTCCAACGTATAAGAATTTTCCCCATTCCGATTAAAACCTGATACATTCTTATAAAAAAAAACAAAGCGAAAAGAGAGAAAATATAATTTTGAAAGAAAAAATGAAACTTTAACTTCGACTATCAGTGATAGTAGCATTTCAAAGATTAGTTTTTTATATTCTCTCTTTTTCAGGTTAAAATAGATGTAAATGAAACCAAAAAAATGAGATCTAATTGAAGTCAAAACCCATGAAAATTCCTTGGGTTCAAGTATATGAAAATATGTATAAACTAACCTCAAATTGATTGAAAATTTGGACTCCATACTTAATCGAGTATTAAATTAAAAGCCCCAAAAATTGATATAATTTACAGTAATTCAAAATCCTAGCAGGAAAAGTTAAACACACCTTTTGTTTTGATTCTATAAAGCATGCTTTGCAGCCTTCATCTTGGACTTTGAATCATCCTTATCACTCCTATTCATGTAAATAATCAGAATTGAATGAGAAGCTGTAAGGAAATATATATAGATGATTCTCAGTAAAAAAAGGGAGAGAATCTAAGAAAGACCGGTAAATCTATAGGCAACAGATAGGTTCTACTCATCAACTATTAGATCTAGATACAATCCTAGTTTGATAATATATTAAGATATTCGTATCAAATTGGAAACATAACAGATAAAATTTAGGAGGATCTCATTAGAACCACGCCTTTTGATTGTTTCCAGAGGAGTTCCACGCTCTAGAGACTAGATAGTATAATCTATTCCTTACAAAATCAAAAATTATATTTATAAGTTAGTAAAAGAGAGTGCAAAAGCAGCTGAGCAGCTATCAACTCCTCTCAAGTTTCTCACCTGAAATAATTAGACGTTCTAAATAAAATTTAAAGCACATACAACAACAAACTTAAATATTTAGAATGAAAACAATCTAATCATTCCAACAAAAGAAAAGTCAAACATAAACAAAAAGAAAGATAAAAAGATAAAACAGGAACTTCATATAAAGTTATCTCTTGATCAAATGTATTAGACAATGAAGAGAAAAAAACAAATAATGGTGAGATTTTAGTAGTGTCAAGAATTGGCCTCAAAAGTAAGGATAAAAATAGATGTTTTCAAAAAGATGTAAACTGATTTAAGTATTCTAATCTAAATTTCAAGATGATTGTTCATACCACAAGTCAAGTTAATCCTAACATTACTAACAGCAATATCCTCCTCATGTAACAGCACCCCTCTCTTTTCTTATACAACAATATCACAAATAATACTTAGATACATATTCTGCTTTTTTTAATAGGAAGATTCATATTCTACTTTGTTATCTCAAAGAAAATCTATAATAATCTTAGAGAGAACCTGCGAGCAAACAATATCTTTGGAAGTTACATCCTTGAAATTTTCCAGTTTTTCAATTAGGATAACATATTCATTGTAAAAGTGAAAAAAGAATAAAAATATTCAACACTATAAGCTTTGCTTTATACATATTTAATACACAGGTATCAGAAGAGCTTCACCTAAAAGACCCATATAAATTTATCAAATGCATATTTGTGGTGAGAGTAAATCTCAACAACTCATATTATAAAATTATCAATCACCCTCCTTGCCATCTTTCTTAAATTTGTGATTATCTTTAATATGTGTTAACCTATTTTCAAAGATGAATAAAGAAAAAATATGCAAGCAAAGCTAATCATTAACACACAAAAAGAAAACATATAGTTTTTCAGAATTAACAAACTTACTTAGCAATATTTTCAGCTTTGCAATCAGAGCTAGTAACATCATTGGCAACTAATTGCCATCCATCATCAATAATGTCAAACTTTTGAGGAATTCCACTGTAACGTCCCGTTATTTTGTGATAAAAAAAAACTTTTATTTATTTTATTTAATTTAAGTAATTAAAGTTCATTTATTTATTATTAAATTAGAATTTAATAGTTTATTTCATTTTAAGTCATTTTAATGGCTTTATTTATTTAAATACGTTTTAATGGTATTAATAATTATTAACGGGCCAATTAATAATTATTAATCACCATTGGGGTAGTTTGAGATGTTCGGGATTCGTTTTTAAGCCAAAGTCATAAAAGGGCAAAGTTGTAATTACCCAATTTGCAAAATATCTAAAAACACTATTGAGCTTCTTCTTTAAATGAGTCATTGACCACAAAAATTGACCAAACTTCTTCATTTCTTTCTCCTTCTACCCATGAGCTTCAAGGAGCAAAGAGGGAAAAATCGTTTTTGTTCGTTTCTTGCCGGATCGACTCGAGCTTGGATATTTCGGAAAGCCCTCGGGTCAAGGATCATTTCCCACCTACCCATCGTCCGTTTCTCTCGAGATCCTAGGAGTTCTCGGTAAGTGAAGTTTCAAACCCTAACTCCAAATAGTGTTTTAATGGAGTTTTACTTGTTTTCTTTCGATTTCTTGCCGTGGAACTCGGTGTTTGTCAATTCGGGAGTAGTTTTAAGTGTTTTTGGAAACTATCCCAAAACCCTAAAACCGAAGTTTCAATCGAAACCCTTTCCGTTTGAAATTTACCCTTTTGGGATTGAAAATGGGTTAGAAATTAATGAATGAATGTTTATTTAAATTCAATTCGGGAAAGGGATTAATGTTCAAAAACCCCTAATTATCGATATCCATTGAAATCGGGATTATCGAATTTGATTAAAACCAACTCAAAACGTATTTGATTTGCCAAAAAGCCAAAAAACCAAACCCGAGACTCATTTTTGATGAGAGGCGGAGGGCCTCAAAGGGGAAGTTTGGTGGATTTTCGTCTTTTTGCTTGTTTAGTCGTTGTTTAATCGATAGTTGGTAAAGTTATTGATTGTTACGATATAATTCGTTTGTAGGTGTTTTTGAACCTCGTGGTTGATCGCTCCTTCGGACTTAGGAGCAAAGTCATCTTTTAACTAAGGTGAGAATAGTTAGTATTTAAAGTAACTATAGAAAGCGGACAAGTATGATGGTTTGAAGAGTTTGAAACTAAGATTAGAATCCGAACCTAAGATTAGAGGGTTGTGAGTTAGTGCCCTTAGGATTAAGAGTAATCCTTTAAGTGAGAACTTAGAAATTCTCAAGGAAAGTATTGAATCTTAGAAGATTCTAAGTTAGGTTCGATGTGAAACTAAGTTTGGATCATTGGAAGTTAAAGATCCAACTTGTAATTAAAACAGTTAATAGAACCTCGGATCATTGGAAGTTTAGAATCCTTGAGACTATAGATTAATCGTTTAAATTATAATTGTACTTGTTTTATTGATATCGGAGTTCGATCGTCATATCGTTCGTCCGAGATTCTTATCTATTTTACTTTAAGTCATTTACTTATGTTCTTTACTTTATTCCATTTACTTTATGTTTGTGATGGTTATCTTAACTACGCACTTTATTTATTTACGCTATAAAACATCATATTACATCATACCATATCGCATCATGGAAAATAAGTGTGAAAGTGAGAGAGAATGATTGGGGGAACGATGGGTCCTACGGGATATACCACGTTACTATCATTGAAAGAAAAGAGAAAGTGAGAAATAAATGATTGGGGGAACGATGGGTCCTACGGGATATACCACGTTACCATCATTGAAAGAAAAGAGAAAGTGAGAAAGAAAAGGAGGGTGAATGAACGATGGATCCTACGGGATAGACCACGTTACCTCCTCATGCATAAGGGCATATGCGAATCCTACGGGATGCTCTCATGCATTCATATTTATGATTGATGAAAAAGAGAATTGAGATGTTAGATATGATGCAAAGTTTATTTACTTTTATTACCTTTGACATAAAGATGTTGATGGATGAGTATTGACTATGATTATTAGTAATATCATCCTTAAAAAGTATAAATGAAATTACCTAGAGTTTGAATGACTTTAGGAGTTAATTGTGTTATAAAAGTTAAAGGATGAATAATTAGACTAAGTTTGCTATTTAGTATCATCAATTGGAAAGTATGAAATAGAATGACCTAGACTTTGGAGAATTCTAGGGAGGATTGTGTCGGAATATTTGGACACAAATCGAAATGCGAGTTTGAGGTCTATCTTTACTTTTTATGCTTATTATTCTCACTGGGCTTAGTTTGTTAGCTCATGATATTACAACCAATTTCAGGTAATGCCTTGGCTAGAGGTCGAGGGAGAGGAGGTGGTGCTGCGTGATCGAGGGATGCTGACCTCGAGATGGACATTTTTGTTGTAAAGTCTATGTCTTGATTTTGATAAAATTTTAAAACTTTGATGTTGTATTTAGCTCATAAGAGCTTTTATCGATGCTTTTATGATATATATATATATTTGAACTCCTGATTTGGGACTTAAAGTCCATGAGATTTGATTAGATTTGAAAATTAGGATGTAAACAGGTTTTCGTCATGCCAATTTTCAAACAAAACCACGCAAATTTTTCTTAAAATAAAGACTTCCGCTGTTTTCTCTGATTTTAATTTATTTAAAAAGTGACGGGTCGTCACATCCACCATTCTCAATGCTGCAAAATTCAAATGGCAATACTTATTTTTCTCTTAAAAAATAAAAAGATTAGGAATACATTAATGTGAAAGAATTACATATGAAGCCTTTGCTTCACTCCTTCCAAATTAAAAGTAGAGAAAATTAACACTTGAAGTATTAACAGTTTTACCCACAAGATGGAGCTATGTGAAAAGTACCCTGAAGGCCCTCTCAGATTTAGAGCTACGAGACGTTATCGGTTTCATCCCTTTAGGTAAAAACATAACTGATTAACATACTGGAAACTACAGGAACAATCATTGTTTTAGACATATAAACAAGATCACAAGAATGATTTTTTATCGTTGGAAGATTGAAAGTTTGGTTGATTAAAGGTATAAACATTTTGGGCAGTTTACTCCTCTGTGGGGGAGAACACACTGCAACTTGGATACCTGGAGATTGGATCTTAATTGGCCATAGTACCTAGTGGCTTTGGTAAATATTTTAGATGACAAATTCCCCTAAACCCACAAGCTTAATTTTCAGTATATTGAATTGATATGTGATTGTTTCTCCTTGTTTTTTTCCCTATGAAAATACAGCAAGCCAGTCATCTGGCGCACAAGGATCCTTGTGGTATCCGATTGGGGTCGGAGATTCATATTCAGCAGGGACTTCAGTAGAATCTGATCCTTCAAATTAGCCAACACCACAATAATGGAGTTTCTGTTTCTCTTTAATTCATTAAACATGGATTCATATCCCAAATTTTTTATTTGAAGTAATTTTTGTACTTTTATTATATTTCAACTACATTGAAATTTCAAACTCATGTAAGTCTTAACTTGATTATAGAAAAAATTCATGATATTCAAAATTAAAGATATAAACTTATCTTTAACATAATGAAAAAAATAGGCATTTATAAGATCCTTTATCTAAACAATCACAAGTACTAACAAGAAGCTTTACCTCCAATCCTTCCAAAACAGAAATTATGGTTCAAAACGCTAAAAAGTTAACGATAAGAGAACTCATTCTTCCTCATCATCCTCAGTGAAATTTTAATAGAATAACATCAATAAAAATTAATTAAAAGAAAATCTCAACCTTTAAACATCAATAGAACAAAGAGCAGGAACATGAAGCAATAAAATTATTGTATTGATTCAAGTCAATAGCATGAAGAATAGGAAGCAATAAAATTAAAACGAATGCTTTATTAGAGCAGCAAATAAGAATAAACAAATTTCTCCTGCCAATTCTTAAACAATAAAAAAATCAGCAGATGAATACCTGTTGTGCGTGAAAGGAAACATGATGTGTGAGGAAAATTGAAAATCACCAACTCTATTGAATCTTTTACAGCTCTTCAATTCGAAGTTAAAACCCTAGATTATACTTAAAAACTCCATTGGCTTATGAAACCTGAGATTATGAGACAAGAAGGGCGAGAGAAGTCAAATTGAAAACAAACTCAAATAAAAACAAATTTGGGGGAGAGAGGTCAGAGGTCAGAGCATTTTTAACGTTTTCGAAACAAATCCAAATAAACTCAAATCGAAAAAAACTCAAATCAAAACAAACCTATGTTTACTACCTTCATTTTTAGACCAAACAAACTCAAATCATAACTAACGGTGATGATTTACGATGCATCTGATTGAAAAACGAGACAAGCACGAAGAACTCTAGCAGCGTCGTGCATTTTCCATTAGAGAGAGAGAGTGCGTTGTAAATGATATTGAGAAAACGATGAAAAAAAAATGAGCGGTTAGAATGGTCATAGCATTTTTTATGCGAAATTAAGAAAACAAGCGGCCCGCGCTCAATTTTTTATTTTCAAATTAATAGCGCATGAATGAAAACGTTACAATTAAATGCTATAGAAGCCCATATTTGTTGTAGTAAATCTTGCCAAAGTTGCCCTCATAATTTGGTTCATCCTAAAGATCCAAAGGGAGGAACCACTTCTTTGGGAAACCTCTTTGGACCAAAATGTCGAACGTAGATTGGAACAAATCTTGTCAATTTTTTCCTCATGATTTGGACCATCTTAAAGATCCACATGGAGGATCCTCGGATCAGAACCAATCTTGTCAAAGTTTTCCGCATGATTTTGTCAATCCTAAAGATCCAAATGGAGGAACCTCTTTTTTGGAATCATCTTTGGACCAAAATGTCGAACGAGGAACAGAACAAATCTTGTCAAAGTTTTCCTCAAGATTTGGACCATCCTAAAGATCCAAATGGAGGAACCTTTTTGAACGAGGATCAGACCAATCTTGTCAAAGTTGTCCTCATGATTTGGACCATTCTAGAGATAGAAATGGAGGAACCTCTTCTTTGGGAATTCTCTTTGGACAAAAATATCGAATCAGGATCCGAACCAATCTTGTCAAAGTTTTCCTCATGATTTTGTTAATCCTAAATATTCAAATGGAGGAACTTTGAATAGGAACCAATCTTGTCAAAGTTGTCCTCATGATTTGGTCCATCCTAAAAATCCAAATGGAGGCAACTTTTCTTTGGGAATCCTTTTTGGACCAAACAGTCAAACGAGGATCAGAACCAATCTTATCAAAGTTTTCCTCATGATTTAGTCCATCCAAAAAACCAATCTTGTCAAAGTTTTCCTTATGATTTTGTCCATCCTAAAGATTAAAATGGAGGAACCTCTTCTTTGATAATCCTCTTTGGATAAAAATGTAAAACGATGATCAGAACCAATCGTGTCGAAGTTGTCATCATGATTTAGTATATCCTAAAGATCCAAATGGATGAACCTCTTCTTTGTGAATCATCTTTGGACAAAAATGTCGAACGAGGATCGGAAACAATCTTGTCAAAGTTTTCGTCATGATTTTTTTAATATTAAAGATCCAAATGGAGGAACCTCGAATCGGATTCAATCTTGTCAAAGTTTTCCTCATTATTTGGACCATCCTAAAGATCCAAATAGAGGAACCTCTTCTTTGGGAATCCTCTTAGGACCAAAATATCGAACGTGGATCGGAACAAATCTTGTCAATGTTTTGCTCATAATTTGGACCATCCTGAAGATCCAAATAGAAGAACATTTTCTTTGAGAATCCTCTTTGGACTAAAATGTCAAATGAGGGTTGGAACTAATCTTATCAAAGTTGTCTTCATGATTTGGTTAATCCTAAATATCCAAATGGCGGAACCTCGGATGGGAACCAATCTTGTCAAAATTGTCCTCACGAATTGGTCCATCCTAAAGATCCAAATGGAGGAAACTTTTCTTTGGGAATCCTGTTTGGACAAAACTGTCGAACGACGATCGGAACCAATCTTGTCAAAGTTTTCCTCATGATTTAGTCCATCCAAAAAACTAATCTTGTGAAAGTTTTTATCATGATTTGGTCTGTATTTAAGATTAAAATGGAGGAACCTCTTCTTTAGGAATCCTCTTTGGACCAAAATATCGAACGAGCATTGGAACCAATCGTATCGAAGTTGTCCTCATGATTTAGTACATCCTAAAGATCCAAATGAAGGAACCTCTTCTTTGCGAATCCTCTTTGGACCAAAATATTGAACGAGGATCAGAACCAATCTTGTCAAAGTTTTCCTCATGATTTTATTCATATTAAAGATCCAAATGGAGAAACCTCAGATCGAACCAATCTTGTCAAAGTTTTCCTCACAATTTGGACCATCCTAAAGATCCAAACAAAGGAACCGCTTCTTTGGGAATCCTCATTGGACAAAAATATCGAACAAGGATCAAAACCAATTGTTGTCAATGTTGTTCGCATGATTTGGACCATCCTAAATATCCAAATGGAGGAAGCTTTTCTTTGGGAATCCTCTTTGGACCAAAATATCGAGCGTGGATCGGAACAATTCTTGTCAATGTTTCCCTCATGATTTGGACCGTCCTAAAGATCCAAACAGAGGAATCTCTTCTTTGGGAATCCTTTTTGGATAAAAATATCGAACGAGGATCGGAACCAATTTTGTCAAAGTTGTCCTCATGATTTGGACCATCCTAAAGATCCAAATGGAGGAAGCTTTTGGAATCCTCTTTGGAAAAAAATATCGAGCGTGGATCGGAACAAATCTTGTCAATGTTTTCCTCATGATTTGGACCATCCTGAAGATTGAAATAAAAGAACATCTTCTTTGGGAATCCTCTTTTGACCAAAACATCGAACGAGGATTAGAACCAATCTTGTTAAAGTTGTCCTCATGATTTGGTCGACCCTAAAGATCCAAATGAAAGAACATCTTCTTTGGGAATCCTCTTTGGACCAAAATATTGAACGTTGATCGAAACAAATCTTGTCAAAATTTTCCTCATGATTTGGTCCATCGTAGAGGTCCAAATGAAGGAAGATTTTTTTTTAGAATCCTCTTGGGACTAAAATGTCAAACGAGAATCGGAACCAATCTTGTCAAAGTTGTCTTCATGATTTGTCCTCCATATGTTCAGAAGGGCACATTGTCAAAACCATAAAGGAAACTGTTGAAATATGGGAATTCATTTATGTGCGTAGGTTTATCCTTTTTTTCTGGAAACTTCAATTCTGTGAATTAGGGCTTTTAGTTCTGAACCAATTTTGGAATTTGGCCTTTTGTATTCTCTTTATAATCATCTTAATAAGCTACATTTAGGCTACCCCTTAAAATTCATTCTTGAACTCCACGAATTTAGAAATTTGTAACCGCCACTTTTCTAGACTTCTTTGCTTTAAAATTCTTTTTTTGCTTTCCATTTCTGTTTTTACCTTTCCAATATGTTTTTATTGTTTTATTTTTGTTTCTTTTAATTATTTTAGATTGTTTAAATACTGTTTGCTTGAGTTTTAGTACTTTAAATCCAAGTTGCTTCATTTTTATCCATAACTTATCCAAGAGCCTAAATTGACATCTTGGCCTACCTTGAGTGATTAAACACGAGAGTTCCTTGAGTGATATTTTGTGAGGAAGTGTTGTGAGGTCCAGAAAATGTGTCACAAGGGGAAAATAATCAGGGAGAGATTAGTGAAGCTAGATGGAGAGAAGCACAAACAGGAGCTTTTGCTAGACTTACCCAAACTTTAGAGGAGCTTAATGAGTGTATGGGTAGATTAGTGAAGGCTAGTAATCTGGAAAATAGGGATAATATTGAAGTGAAATTAGAATTTGATGTTGAAGAAGAAGTAGTCGCTGATTAGGAAGAAAGTGACATGGAGGAAGAGTTTCTTGAGGAAGCCAAAGGGGGTGATAATATGGAGGAAAATATTTAGGATCCCGAGGTGAGTGATGGTTGTTGGGAGGAAGGAAATCAACTAGCACTTTTGTGTAGGAGAGCTGTAAATTCTCAAATAAAGGATGATTTTGAAGATGACCAAAGACACAACTTGTTCCATACTAGGTATTTAGTAAATGAGACTCCATGTAGTGTTGTGATTGATGGTGGGAGTTGTATCAATGTTGTGAGCTCAATTCTGGTCAAGAGACTCAATTTGCTTACTAAACAACATCCCACACCTTACAAGTTACAATGGTTAAATAATAGTGGTGAGATGAAGGTCCATATGAAACCTATCATTTCTTTTAACCTTGGGAAGTATAAGGATGAGGTAGTTTGTGATGTAGTGCCAATGCATGCCGGGGATATACTTTTAGGAAGATCATGGTAGTATGATAGGAGAGTGTCCTATGATGGCTACCTTAATAGGTACACTTTTACCAAAGATGGAAGGAAAACTATTTTGGTACCTTTGTCTTCAAAAGAAGTTTTCATTGATCAATGTAAGCTTGAACAAAGAAGGCTTGAGATTGAGTTGAAACAAAATGATTTGGAAGAAAAAGAAATAAAAGAAAAAGAATTGAGTGAAGAAAAGAGTGAGAGAGAAAAGAAAGCTTTGAGTTGAAAAAGCAAGAGTGAAAACAATGAGAGAACGTAGAAGACTGAAAAAGAAATGTGTGAACACGTAGAGGAAATAGAGAGAAAAGGAAAATTAGTGAGCTATCATGTAAGAATGAGTGAGGAGAGGAAAGTTTTGCTTAGTCAAAAGCCTCAATTTGTGCTTATGTGCAAAGGGGACTTTTCGGCAACTAACCTTAACCAATATTTTCCTAGTATGTTTGAATATCTTTTTCAGATTTGGAAGCTTTACTTATGGCCGAATAAGAGCTTGATGTGTTTGGAAGGACAAGCAAGAAGGTATGTTGAATGTTATGAAGTAATCAAAACATTTCTCTATGAAACACATTATCATCATGGCTATGAGAATGTTGTAAGTAAAATACTTTCTTGGCAGAATGCTTTATATTCTAATCTGATTTCTAAGCATGTGAAAGTCCTTGGTAATGAGAAACTTGAAATTAAAAGTTTTAAGCGTGTGAGAAAGTTGAATTCATTTAGGAATGTATATCCATCCTATGTTGTTAATTTTTCTTTAAGAAGTTACAATGTATACCAATCTGTTTTGCATGAATGTAAAACTCAAGAGATAATAAATAACACTTAGGAGCCATGTTTAGGGAAACTAACTCTAAAGTGGAAACTTGGGAGAATTGTTTACCTTTTGTGGAGAATACATTTAATAGGACAATATATCATAAAAATGTTTGTTTTTCAAAGAAACTTATTTATGGTCTTTATGCTATTACTCCCTTTGAGCTTCTTCCTTTGAGATCTAATATTTTTGTGAGTGATTCAGCCTATTTTATGTATGTATTCATCAAATTAATGCACAATCATGTGGAGCAAATGATCAAGGAGCAATATTTCACATTTACCTTAAAAGTGTTCAAGAGAAAGAAAAGACATAAGTTTCATCCGAGGATTTGGATGCATTTTCGAAAGAAACGACTTCAAAAAAGGACTAAGTTGCATCCGAGGGGTGATGGACCATATCAAGTCCTTGGAAGAATCCATGCAAAAGTCCATACCATTGCATTACAAGGTGAGTATTTTGAGAATTCAATATTAAAAGTTATTTATTTGAAATCATTTGTTGTAGGGCATGAAGATTTGGATTTGAGGACGAATTCTTTTCAAGAAGGAGGGAATGATATGAACCAAGAAACCTTACAAGTTGATATTTTGGTGGAGTTGCATTCATTACACTCCAAGTTCATGTCAAGCTTAAACTACTCCAAGTTCATGTCAAGCTTAAACTACTCCAATTCAAGTTCAAGCGTAGTTCATTAAATGCAAGTCAAGATCAAGCCTATTTCATTAAATGCAAGTGAAGTTCAAAATCAAGTTCATTTAATGGAACCGAAGCTCATATAAAGCAACCGAAGCTATTAAATTCAAGTGAAGTCAAAACTCAAGTTCATTTAATGTAACCGAAGCTCATTTAATTGAATTCAAGCCTTTTCAATGCAACTAAACTTTCATCGTAATTGCAAGACACTTACGTAAAGAGAAATTTAGTGTATTAATTATTCCAATATTTAGAGTGATGATAAGTTACAAAATATGGTAGGTTAAAAACTTTTGGAAAGCCATGTAGGTTACACTTTTATTTTCATTATCAATTGTCATTATTTTTGTAAGTTACACATCTCAGACTTTAGTGGCTTGTATATTTCGGTTTTGATGGTCTTTTGAAGGCTATATAATGCTATTCTTTCCATTGTAATAATGAGATGAAGATTATTGAAGTTAAAATACAAAGTCTCATTAAGTGCTTTTTCTTTGAATTGTTGTGAGTCGTGCTTACCTTTTCAATTAGTCATTTCTTGTGTTTAAGGTGGCCGTAGAATCGAGCCATTAGGATAGATCATTCTAATTTGGTTGATTGATTCCAATATAGAACAAGAAATCCAATTCTTGTCGTTCGATCTTTGATCATAAGGATAATCATTTTCTAGCCTTATTCCTTGGGTTGTGTCAAATGGCATATGTGGGTGATCTTGACCTTTCGGAGCCCTTAGTTAAGTTTAAGGGTTCTAAGAGCTTTTCTAAAAGGTTTTCATATTAGATAAGAAACAAGTTCTTCTTATTTCAAGATCATAGATCTAGGAATAATCTTCTTCACTCTTGTTCACTACAACAAAAAAGGCTTTCTATAGCGTCGAAAAAACACTGTGTGTTACCTTTCATAGTGTTTTACCAAACGTCGTGGTTGCCTGTGACGACCCGACACTTTTAAATAATTTAAAATCAAATTGATAGCGGAAGTCTTTATAATTTAAGAAAAATTGGCGTGGTTATGTTTGAAAATTGGCTAGCCAAAACCTGTTTACATCTTAATTTCAAAATCTAAAGAAAAACATAAGGAACTTCAAGTTCCTAATCAGGAGTTCAAAGAGACGTTTGTCATAAAAGTGAAATCAAAAGCTCTAAAGAGCTATATACAAATTTACATAACATAAGATACAAATTAACAAAATGAGACCATGGTCTTTTAAAAGAATGTCTAGTCCACCTCCGTGTCATCATCCTCTAGATCAAGTGCTCACCAGCTCCTCTCCCACGACCCCAAACATTACCTGAAATGTTTGTAATATCATGAGCTAACAACTTAAGACCAGTGAGAATAAACAGAATAAAAAGTAAAGTTAGACCCCAAACTCACATCCGGATTTGTGTCCAATTGAAACTCACATTCTCATACCTTTCAACCACCAAAATGGTTTTACATCAATGTTTCACTTTTAATTACCAATTCTCCCACATATTTTAGGAACAATCTTCCAACCATTAGGGGGATATGTTTCATAACATATATATATAACATTTGAATCTCGTTCTCTTTAATACCTTATACTATACATAAGGTTTACATCAAATCTTATTCTCCAATTACGAGATCTTCCAATTTATTGAGAAACTAGTTCTCTTACATGTTTATCACATGATAGTTATACAAGGTTCAATACACCCTTGTATTCTCTCATTATCCAATTCAATCTCATTCCTTTTTCCTATAGATCTTGGCTATACATCAATTTCATTTATTTTCTCTCTAGAAAAGTACGTCTTACATAATCCTTTCTATAGTTCTCTAATCTTTAGAAAACAAACTTTCATAATCATAATCTCTATAGGATGATAATACTAGCACACGTAGTCTAAATCTCATCCATTAACTCGTTAAAACACATATAAGAAAAAGTAAATAAACTTTGCATAAATATAACATCTCGATTCTCTATCCATGATATATATTTCCATCGATCATATGCATGAAGGTAATGAGGACATCTCGTAGGATTCGCATTCACCCTTTATGCATGAATGAAGGTAACGTGGACATTTCCTGTAGTATCCACCATTCAACCTGATGAATGAAGAAGGTAACGTGGACATTTCCCGTAGTATCCACCATTCAACCTTCCTTTTTTTTCTCACTTTCTTTTCTTTTTCTTTGAAGGTGATGCGGACACTCCCTGTAGGGTCCAACATTCTCCCCTTCTTTTCTTTCTCATTTTCTTTTCTTTTTCTTTTAAGGTGATGCGGACACTCCCCGTAGGGTCCAACATTCTTCCCTTCTTTTCTTTCTCATTTTCTTTTCTTTTCAATGATGCAAGATGTTATGGTGCGAGATGTTATGATATGTTCGCAAAAGTAAATAAACGTAAAGTGCGAATATTAAAGTAGCCGAAACAAGCATAAAGTAAAGGGGCATAAAGTAAAAGACATAAAGTAAAGGATAAAAAGTAAAAGGATCATAGATGTCCTTCTGCATAAAGTAAATAGATAGGAATATCCGGAAGATCATTAAGTAGTTCAAACTTCTGATACTTTAACAAAAGTAAGATCCTATCTTAAACAAATGATCTTCACTTTCAAGGATCTAAACTCCCAAATAAAATCCAACTCAAGAAAATGGGTTTCGGGTTCGGGTAATTTTTGGTCAAGAGGTTACAATTACCAACTCAAGCACATCCTTCACCATACAAGCTTCAATGGCTTAATGATTGTGGAGAAATGATGGTAGTATCTCAAGTTCTTATATCCTTTAATCTTGGCAAATATAAAGATGAGATATTATTTAATGTTGTACCTATGTATGCTGGAGACATTTTACTTGGCCATCCTTGGCAATTTGATAGAAAAGTAATGCATAATGAGTTGTTGAATAGGTATACTTTCTCTAAGGATAGTAGGAAAATTACTCTTGTACCTTTATCTTCAAAAGAAGTTTGAAATGAGCAATTGAAACCTGAGAAAAAAAGAATTGAGTTTGAAGAAAAAGAAATGAGAGAAAAGCAAGAGTTGAGTGAAAAGAAAGTGGTGAGTGAACAATTAGAGAAGAAATTGAGAGAAAAAGAGAAAAGAGATGCAAAACAAAACAAAAGCAAGAAAGTGAGTCTATTTGAAAGAGTTGGGGAAGTGAGGAGAGCTTTTCTTATCCAAAATTCAATCTTTGTGCTTTTGTACAAAGGAGGGTATTTGGCTACTATCCCTTACCAAACTTTGTCTTTACCAAGTGTGTTTTCTTCTCTTTTGTAGGAATTCAAGGACGTGTTTCCGGAAGCTGTACCAGAGGGATTGCCACCAATCAGAGGCATTGAGCATCAAATTGACTTCATTCTTGGGGCTGGAATTTCAAAATAGGCCAGCTTATAGAGCAAATACAACCGAAACCAAGGAGATTCAAAAGCAAGTGGAAGAGCTTCTTGCAAAGGGCTATGTACGAGAGAGTTTGAGTCCTTGTTCAGTTCCGGTTATCTTGGTGCCTAAAAAGAATGGAACATGGAGAATGTATGTGAATTGCCGAACCATCAATAAAATAACTGTAAAGTATCATCACCCTATTCCTAGGTTAGATTATATGCTTGATGAGTTGTATGGATCTTGTCTTTTCACTAAAATAGACCTCAAATATGGATATCATCAAATAAGAATGCAAGTAGGTGATGAATGGAAAACAGCCTTTAAAATTAAATTTGGTTTATATGAATGGCTTGTTATGCCTTTTGGCTTGACTAATGCACCTAGTACTTTCATGAGATTGATGAATTATGTTTTAAGGGAGTTTTGGGTGGTTGTGTACTTTGATGACATACTGATTTACTCAAGGAGTTTGATTGATCATGTGGAGTATGTTAGGTTGGTTCTAATTACACTTAGAAAAGAGAAGCTATACGCTAATTTTAAAAAGTGTAGTTTTTGTATGGATAGAGTTAACTTTCTAGGATTCATTGTGAATAAGGATGGAATTGAAGTAGATGAGGAGAAAGTTAAAGCTATTAGAGAATGGCCACAACTTAAATATGCTAGTGAAATTAGGAGTTTTCATGGTCTTGCTAGTTTTTATAGAAGATTCATTAAAGATTTTAACAGAATAGCAGCACCATTGAATGAACTTGTTAAAAAGAATGTAACTTTTGTGTGGGGGGATATGCAAGAAAAGGTTTTCAATGAATTAAAAGAAAAGTTAACAAATGCACCATTGCTTGTCTTGCCTAACTTTTAAAAATCTTTTGAAATTGAATGTGATGCAAGTAAAATAGGCATAGGGGCTGTTTTAATGCAAGATTGTAAGCTTTCGATGTACTTTAGTGAGAAATTAAATGGAGCATCTTTGAACTATCACATCTGATATGAATCATGTAACGTCACAAATAGCTCAAGGATCAATCTTAAGATCAAAGTTAAAGACAAACATTGAACATGCATTTACAAGCGTATAATTAGCAAAGTAAAGACAAGCTTTGAAGATAATGAGCATGAAGTCTAAGGAAGAGAACTTTATGCACTTCAATCTATGCCAAATTCATTTTGAGGAAGAGTATTGAAGACTTATTCAATAAAAAATGAAGAGAAGAGCTAATTAGGAAAGTTGCATCACTTTTGTAAACTTTCCTTATTTGGACCACTTTCCATATTTGTTCTCGAACTTGCCTTATATGATGTCCACGAATTTCTGATGTATTTAGACATGTTTTAGGCCTTTATTTATAGTTTTAATGCTTAGAAAATTTTAGGAATGATATAATATCTTCTAGGGCAAAACTTTCCTAAAATGCACCAAATGAACTTAAGGAAATATTTGGCAGATTTTGTGCCTCCTTGTAATCCGAATTTCCTTATTGTTTTTTAGGGTTTCTTTGGCTATTTAAAGCCTCATTTGTAAGGTTTACACTCACAATTAATATGATATAAAATAGCTTTGTTTTTCTTATTGATTGGTTGATTTTACCTTGCATTTTGTAGCCTTGTTCTATGGTGCATGTTTTAGAAACATTCAGCATAACTTGATCTATTGTGTTTGTGGATTGTTTCGATCTTGAAATAAGAACAAATTCTCTTATTTCATGTTATTAGATCATTGGAATAATCTTCTTGTTCTTGGTTTCCAAGGGTTTTACCTTATTGTTCAATGAGCTTTTAGGGTTCGTATCTAGGGGTCTTTTGTTCACCAAAGGGTTTCTATTTCAATTTTCTAGGTTTTCATATCATTTAGTATCATAGCTTAGGCTCAAGGGAAGGTTTCTATCTTACTTGCTTTCTTGTTATTTGAATTTGTTTCTTGTTTTGTTCTTCATTTATTGAAAATTCCAGAAAAACAAAAAAATATTATAGTTCCAGAATTTCCTTATTTTTCCTACTGGTTTTGTTCTTTTTCATATAGTTGCAATCCAATTCTCAGAAAATTATCAACTATAAAGGTGTTTATATTTATGTCGTGCATATTTGTTATTCATAAAAGTTTGTGAAAAAAAAGTGGAAGATTGAGAAAAAAAATAGATCTTTGCATACTGTCGGATTGTTCAGAAAATTGAAAAAAAAAGTGTTCTTGCTCGATTTGTTTGAGTTTCTGGAAAAAAAAGTGGTTTGTGTTCTTATTGTTCTTAAAGATTTCATCTTAAACTCATCATTTATGCATATTGAATCCAAAAGTTGCAAAGGATTTGTGCTAGAATTGTTTATTTCCTAAAAACCTAGAACTTACCATAAATAGCCAAAACAGTTTTAGGAAAGTATCAATTATGTCCCATATTCGAATATATGAATATCTTGCTCAATTAAAGTCATATTTTATGATTCAAACTACTTTACGAAGGTCATAATTCGAATTTTTCTCTTATAGGAAAATTTATTCTTGGTTATTTTCTTGTTTATTCTTTCCTTGTTACTAATATACACCATTTGCAAAATCTGTCCTATTTTTCTTTAGCCACCCAAGCTGATTGTTTCTTATTTCTTTATTTTTACATTTTACAAATTTCATTAGAATCTTTATTGTTTGATAGTTGCTATAGTGTGCTAAAAGTTCAAGGCTACATTTAGGCCTTAAAATATGTTTTTGAGTGTAAACACGAGTGAACTAACATCATTGAGTGCAAACACTTAGGGAGTTATTGAAAGGTCCTATTTTTATTACTAACTTGTTTACTTGCAGCAATGTATCTTGAAAGGTTTGATCAAATCAGAAGTAATAGATGTTGAGAGGTAGAACATACCTGGAGGGAAAATAGAGAGGTTTATCATGGAGGGATGGAGCATAGATACTTAAGAGGTGGTAAGCTCAAGGTACCTATTTTTTAAGGAAGATCAAATCCAGATGTTTACTTGATATGGGAAAGAGAGGTGGAGCTTTTTTTTGAAGAACATCCATGTAGTGATTCAAATAAGGTACAACTTATAACCGCTAGATTTATTGATTATGCACTAACATGGTGGAAACAATTGGTGAACGATAGGAAAAGAAGAACATTGGAGGATCCAATAGACACTTGGTATGAACTAAAATTTATCATGAGGAAACGATTTGTATCAAGGCTATTTCAAAGAGAGATGGAGCAAGATTTGAAGATCTTACACAAGGAATCAAGAGTATAGATGAGTACTACAATGAGTTTAAATACCTCATGGCTAGGGCTAACATTGAGGAGAATGAAAAGATTACTATGGCATGGTTCTTAGATGGTTTAAACTATGAGATTTCTAGCGAAGTAAATGAGTACACATATGTGGAGTTGGAAGAAATGGTTCACTATGCCGCCAAGGTAGAAAAGAGACTCAAATAAAGAGTGGATACATGGTATGCTTCAAAACCTATTTCCAATACTACTTCTTCTTATCAAATTGGTGCAAATAGTACATTAATGGATGAGAATGGGGCTGCCAATGGATTGATGGAAGAAAATACAAGATTGATCATTTTAGAGGAGCTTAAAATGATTATAATGGAATCTTTGAAAGCGGAGGAAGTTTACAAAGCTAATATGGAAGAGATTAGAGAGGGAATTCTAAAGTCAATGTGTGCTTATAAAGAGGGCATTGAAGTGCCAAATGAAGTATTAGAGCCAAAATCACCTGTTGACCAAGTTCCAACAGTTGGTGCTAAAATTTGAGTGGAGGAAACTTATGAGTTAAATAAGTGTTCTAATTTCGAAAATAGAGAAAATTGTGAAAAAGAGAGTGAGCTAAAAGAAAGAGAGATTAGTGCGAAAAAAGAAATGAGTGAGTCAAAAGAAAAGAGAGATGAGAAAAAAAAAGAAAGAGATATTGATTCAAAAGAAAGAGAGTTTGAAAAGAAAGAGTGTAATGAGAGTGAAAAGAAAGAGTGCTTTAAGATTACAAAGTGTGAGACATTTGAGTTTAGTGTGCAAAAAAAGAGTGAAATAGAGAGGGAGAGCTTGAAAGTTAGATCAAGTGAGGCTAGGAATTAAATTTACCATCCTACATTTATACTTTTTTACAAAAAGGTTTGTTTTACACTTAACCCATCTTTGCCAAGTATGTTTGTTGAGTTTTTGTAGGAATTCAAAAGATTGATCCCTGATGAGATGCCTAGTAATTTGTCATCAATGCAAGGAATAATACATCATGAAGACAACATTCAAGGGGCTGCCATACTCAATAAACCACCATCTCACATGATTCAATGCATGAAAAATAGGGTAAACATAGCCATGATAAAGTATCCTAACCCTATTCTTGATGAAATGCTTATTAATTGTTTGCATGCTAAAATTGGTAAGAAATCTGAATTTTTACAACATCAAATAAATTTCATTGATAATTATGCATCTTGTGCTAAGACATACTTTCTTGATAATTCCCAAATTGAAAGAGTTGATTTGTATACAACTTTTGATAATGTGCTTAATGTTTTACATGAATCTTGTTTGATTGATAAAATTATTTTTCATGATTGCCACTTACTCAAAAAGAATGTGCAATTTGTTTCATATAAGTCTAAGGATGAATGTAGTTTTGCATATTGGTTAGAGTTTCCATATTATCAGAAGAATTATGAGATTGACTATGGTCCATGCACCTCTAGGTCTTTCTTACTATTTCAAGTAACTAACAATATTGTGAGCTTTGATGATGTTTGTCCTAAGATAGGTCATTTCAAGAAATTACAAAATCTAGATAAGACAATGGACATCCAATTTCTGAGAAAAGAGATGATATCAAGGAAGATAATGGTTTTTGACCCGAGAGGTGTTAACTTGAAAGGAGAAGAAAAGATACCATTGTTGTTGTTTTTGTTGCTAGTTGACAATACCGAAGGTAAGTATGCTTTACGTGCTTTAATTTATGTTACTAAGGTATAACTTATTCTCTTCCCTTAGTGCTAAAATTTTGGGATTTAAGTATGTAAAGGAATTGTATCCTCTTGATTATGTGTAACGTCCCGTTATTTTGAAGTGAAATTTTATTTTATTTTATTTTATAATATTTATTTATTTATTTATTTCAATTTAAGTATTTAGATTAATTATTATTTTTGTAATTTCAATTTTAGTAGTTAATTTCGCCCGTTATTCTTTTTAACCGTATTAATACTTTAATTTTCGCTTCGGTGACATTAATAATTATTAATAGGCCAATTAATAATTATTAATCACCTTTAGATTTATTTAAGAGCATCGGGTTTCGTTTTAGAAGTCAAAAGTTATAAAAGGACGTAATCGTCATTTCCCATTTCTTAAAAATATCCAAACACTATTCATTTGTCTTTAAAATCACAAGTTTGACCAAGAATTGACCATTTGCTTCATTTTTCTTCTCCATGGCTGAAACTTCAATGAAGGGAAGAGAATTTTTTGGCTTTTCTTCGTTTCTCGGCGGATCGACTCGATCTTGGATACATCGGAAAGCCCTCGAGTCTACGATCCTTTTCCACCTAGCTATTGTCCGTTTCTCTCGAGATCCAAGGAGTTCTCAGTAAGTAAAGCTTGAAACCCTAAGCTCCAAATAGTGTTTTAATGCAGTTTTCTTTGATTTCCTTCGATTTCGTGTCGTGAAACTCGGTGTTTGTAAATACGGGAGTAGTTTTAAGAGTTTTTGGAAACTTTCCCATAACCCTAAAACCGAGTTTCAGTCGAAACCCTTTCCGTTTGAAATTTACCCTTTTGGGTTTGATTATGGGTTAGAATTTAATGAAATAATGTTTATTTAAATTCAATTCGGGAAAGGGTATAATATTCGAAAACCCTAATTATCGATACCCATTGAAATCGGGAACATCGAATTTGCTTAAAACCAACTCGAAACACTTTTAAATTGCCTAAAAGCCGAAAAACCAAACCCGAAGCCCATTTCCCTTGTGGGGGCCGAGAGCTTTATGGGAGGGTTTTATGAGTTTTCGTTGTTTGAAACGTTTAAATTCATGTTTGATCGATAGTTGGTAAAGTTATTGATTATGTGTTATAATTCGATTGTAGGTCTTTTCGAACCGTGTGATTGATTGCTCTCCCGGATTTAAGAGCAAAGTCATCTTTTATTTAAAGTGAGAATAGTTAGGATTTAAAGTAACTATAGAAAGCAAATGAGTGTGATGGTTTGTAGAGTTTGAAAACTAAGACTAGAATCCGAATCTAAGATTAGAGGGATGTGAGTTAGTGCCTTAGGATTAGGAGTTAATCCTTTAAGTGAGAACTTAGAAGTTCTCAAGGAAAGTATTGAATCTTAGAAGATTCTAAATTAGATTCGATTCGAATTTAAGGTTGGATCATTGGAAGTTAAAGATCCAAACTTGTATTTAGAACGATTAATAGAACCTCAGATTATATTGGAAGTTTAGAATCCTTGAAGGTATAGGTTAATCGTTTAAAATATGATTCTACTTTTATTATTGATACCGGAGTTCGATCGACAGATCGTTCGTCCGAAGTTTACTATTTATTTACTTTATGCCCTTTTACTTCATGCTTGTTTCAGCTACTTTAATATTGTACTTTACGTTTATTTACTTTCGCGAGCATATCATAACATCTCGCACCATAACATATGGCACCATAACATCTCGCATCATTGAAAGAAGGAAAGAATGTTGGACCCTTCGGGGAATGTCCGCATCGCCTTCAGAGAGAGAAAGAAAAGAAGGAAAGAATGTTGGACCCTTCGGGGAATGTCCGCATCGCCTTCAGAGAGAGAAAGAAAAGAAGGAAAGAATGTTGGACCCTTCGGGGAATGTCCGCATCGCCTTCCGAGAAAAAGAAAGGAAATTGAGAAAGAAAAGAAGGAATGAATGTTGGACCCTTCGGGGAATGTCCGCATCGCCTTCAGAGAAAAAGAAAATAAAGAGAGAAAAGAAAAGGAGGGAAGAATGTTGGACCCTTCGGGGGATGTTCGCATCACCTTCTTCATTCATTCATGCATAAAGGGCGAATGCGTATCCTACGGGATGTTCTCATTACCTTCCTGCATATGGTCGACGAGAAAGAGAATCGAGATGTTATATTTTATGCAAAGTCATTTACTTTTCTTATTTTATGTCGTAACGAGTTAATGGAGGAAGTTTGACTATAAGTGTTAGTAATATCATCCTTTGGAGAGTAGAGGATGAATTACCTAGAGTTTGGAGAACTTTAGGAGTGATTGTGTCGGATTAAATGGACACGAATCGGAATACAAGTTTGAGGTCTATTTTTACTTTTTATTCTTATTATTCTCACTGGGCTTAAGTTGTTAGCTCGTGATATTACAAAAATTTCAGGTAATGCCCTGGCTAGAGGTCGAGGGGGAGGAGATGGTGCTGCATGATCGAGGGATGGAGACTTTGAGATGGACTAGGTGGTTGTAAAAATCCATGTACATGGTTTTCGTGATTTTTATATAATTTTGGAGTTGTATATTTGTAAATGGCTCTTAAGAGCTTCTGTCTTTACTTTTATGTTTATAAATCATTTTGAACTCCTGATAAGAACTTAATGTTCCTTGTGTTTTTAGATGTTTGAATTTAAGATGTAAACAGGTTTTGGCTAGCCTATTTTCAAACATAATCACGCCAATTTTCTTAAAATAAAATACTTCCGCTGTTTTCTCTGATTTAATTTATTTAAAAGTGACGGGTCGTCACATTATGATTTTGGACATATATATGCTTCTTGTGTTAATGGGAAATCAGTAGATGACTTTTATGTGTTTGAGGACATGTTATTTAAAAGGAATAAGTTGTGTGTGCCTAATTGTTCCATGAGAGAATTACTTGTTAAGGAATCACATTGGGGTGGTTTAATGGGTCATTTTGGGATTCATAAAACTTATGACATGTTGAATGTGCATTTTTATTGGCCTAAAATGAGGCATGATGTGCATAAAGTGTGCAAAAATTGTTTGAAGTGCAAAGAAGCTAAATCTAGATCACAACCTAATAGATTGTATACACCTTTGAATGTTCCTACTGAACCTTGGACAAACATTTTAATGGATTTTGTGTTAGGTTTACCTAGGTCCAAAAGAGATCATGATAGTATCTTTGTTGTGGTAGATCGTTTTAGTAAAATGGCACATTTTATTGCTTGTCATAAAACAGATGATACTAAGTATATTGCATCCTTGTTCTTCAAACAAGTGGTTAGATTGCATGGTATTCCTCAAACTATTGTTAGTGATAGGGATGTTAAGTTTCTATGTAACTTTTGGAAAGTTTTGTGGGGTAAACTTGGAACTAAATTGTTGTTTTCAACTACATGTCATACACAAACAGATGGACAAACTGAGGTCGTTAATAGAACTTTAGGGACTTTGCTTATAGCCATCATTTCAAAGAACTTAAAATCATGGGAGGAGTTTCTACCTTTTGTGGAGTTTGCTTATAATCGTGCTATACATAGTACTACACATTGTTCTCCATTTGAGGTTGTTTATGGCTTTAACCCTACAACCCCACTTGATTTACTTCCTTTACCTACTAATGTGTTTGTTAGTGATGAAGCTACTTCTAGGGCTGATTACATCAATGAGTTGCACAAGGAGGTTAAGGAACGCATTGAGAAGCAAAAATCAAAGGTTGCTACAAGAATAAACAAAGGAAGAAGGGAACTTATATTTCAACCAGGAGATTGGGTGTGGATACACTTTAGAAAAAAAAAGATTTCACTCTCAAAGGAAATCTAAACTTTATCCTAGGGGAGATGGCCCTTATCAAGTTCTTGAGAGGATCAACAACAATGCATAGAAGATTGACCTTCCAGGTGTGTAAAGACCTGACCTTTCAGAGTAATAAATATACTTATTTAAAAAACAGAAGACTCAATAAATATCTTTTATTAAACACATGCAAATTTACTGAATCGAGAAATACTTAAATCAAAACATTAACTCCGGAGTTCAATCTTTTAAAACAAAACAATAATCCAGAAATATAATTTCAAATTTCACAACTCAAAACATAATAATAAAGTCTCTAAAATCAAATAAAAACCCAAGTAAAATATGTAATTTATTTAATAATAATGAATAAATAAACCGGTAGCCACCACGACAGGAACCACTCATCTCTTCCACTTCATCAACCGCCACCTCTCGATCCTTTGGTACCTGAAAAAAAAATTATAGAAATGTAAGGCTTGCCAGTGAGAAAACGACTTAATCAACGGTAAAGTTTTAAATAGTTTCTAAACGAATCATACCAAGTCCCAAGCACTCAATCACTCTCCAATAACATATAAGGCACAAAACACTTAAAACTTCAAGTCTCACTCACTTACATGAATAGGCAATTCTCGTTAATTCCATATTCAAAACATTTAACCATTAATTCTACTTGGATCATGAATCCTTCCGTTCACATAACCATTGTAAAATATCCAAACTTCTCATAATCTCATTCTCATACATGAATAGGAAACTCCAACTAGCTCCGTATTCAAGGCAATACATAATAATTCCTTACATGAATAGGCAACATTACCAGGTTCCATATTCAAGGCATAACTCATTATATTAACTCTAAATCAATCTCATGAGCTCAATTAATCCAACACGTAATACTCATAACTTCTCATACATTATCTCTTATTGATTCCAAAACAGTAATTATTATTAAATTAACAAACAACTAGAATTAGCATGCAACACTAGAAAGGCAGCCTCTCGGGACTACTATTACTTTCTAGTACCTGGTTATAGCCGCAACTATAACTGAACATCTAATAATACATTCTTACGAGCAATGTATATTAGCACCTGGTTATTGACTCTTCCATAACTGAAATATGATTAGTTGTTAAGCTCGTATCCTTAACACTAAATTAACAAAACCTCTAATGATACATTCTTACGAGCAATGTACATTAGCACCTGGTTATGGGATCACCCATAACTGAAATTCAACTAAGTATTAAGCTCGTAGCCTTAATACTAGTTAACACAACCTGTCAAGCCATCAATCTCAAACTTTCTCAACATCATATACATGATAATGTTAATATAAAATCAATATTAATCATCAAATTAAAGCATCCCAATCAGTTTAAAGATTAAATAACAAAAATTCCGAAAAATGGTAAAATTGCCGAAAAGCTGAAATTCTATTTTAACACTTCCCAAATCTATTCTCATGGCTAAGGGTCACCTTAAACAGCCAAATATTTCAGAAATGAGATTTATAACATTCAGAATTGATTCGAAACTAAAAACCTCAATTTCGCCAAAAATTGCTTAAACTAGTTCTAACCGAAAATAAATTCTCACAGGTAATTTCCGGATGTTCCAATGATCAACACTCATCCTAAACTTCCAGAATAATATAAATAAATATTTGGAAACATTTAAGCTACGGTTTGAGCTTTAGATTTCTCTAAAACCCCACCGTTGATCAAACCGTTAACTCACCTTAATTTTCGCTAAAATCCGATTTATCGAGATACTTTCCACTACGAACCAAACCTGAAACAAAGGTCCTAAACAATTAAATTCTAAGCTAAAACATTACCAAAAGAGGCTAAAAGGATTGGGGTTCAACGGCTCAAAGAATGGGACAACCAAACGACGAAAAACTCCCCGTTTGTAAAGGGACAGCAATCGCGGCGCTTCTGCCCTTGCTGTGACTGAACTGGGGATTGAAGGTCTCGATTTGGTCATGTTTCAAGGTTCAGGTTGATCGATTTTGATGGTTTTTAAGTTTGGTGCAAGGTAGATCAAAATCGATTGGAAAAAAAAAATCTTTAGATCGGGGATTGGAAGGTGGCGGAGTTTGGTTTCATGGATGAGGTTCTTGAAATTCATAATATAAATACCAATACCAAATTGCAGAATTTAAAGATTAATAATACGATCCAAAACACTTACCCAATATTAGAAATTCAAGGAATCAACCTTCAATCTTTGCCTAACGACTCACCACGATCAAATCGAGCACCTAACAACGAAATTTGACGAAACGAACATCAAATTAAAAGCCCTAGGGGTAGCAGCTTCATGGGGTATTCAAGAAAAGAAGAAGATTTACATTTGGTTTAAATAAAGATCCTCTAAACACTTCCAATTTCAAGATCGCACCTCTAATCGTTACCCAAATGACGAAGAATCGAACGAAATTCTTCGGGCCTTCTCCAATGAAGGTGGCGGCAGTGTGAGAGGGAAAGAATTGAGTCTAAATTCAGAAAATTGCAAATACAAAGTAATCTTAGGTTAAAATCCTTAGTTGCAATATTTACGAAACTGCCACTCATCTTAAAACGTCTATAACTTGATCACCGGGTCTCATAACGACAAACCGTCAGTTGCGTTGGAACTTTGACATCAAGATGATCAATCTCATGTCCAAATATTAATCAAATCACAAGGTTTAAATTTCAAGGTTTTTCGGGAAAAAACTATAATACCCTTTTTGAAAGAACACGATATTTTTTTTCTTATTAATCGATCAAGCCTGATTAATAATATTTAACAAAAATAATTCTTATTTTTAACTTTCTTGTGTCGGGGCGTTACAAGGTGAGTATTCGGTTAGTTCTACCTTTAATGTTGCTGATTAGAGCTCTTTTGATGTATGAGATGATGACCTTGATTCGAGGACGAATCTTTTTGAAGATGGGGGAGATGATAAGGATCATGGAAGCATTTCTAGCCCAATTCATATTCCAACCGGCCCAATCAAAAGATCTAAAGCAAGGAAGCTACAACAAGCTTACTTGGCACATTTGCAAGAATGGATCGGTTCTGCTCAAGCTATCTTTGAAGATGTAAAACCCAATTTGGATGAAGATTTGACATCAAAAGTTCATATTTACAATGTACAAGTGCAAAAAGGAGTTTGCATTGAAGATCCATGAGTTCTCCATGAGTTCTCCATGATTTATTCTAGTTGCATTTAATGTTGCTCATTTAGTATTAAATGCAAGTCAAATGTTCTTGAAGACATCTAAAGTTTTCTTTATCATCTTGAAGACAACACTTATGACAAGGAGAACAAGCTATTTCAGTTACAATTATTTTTAACAGTAATTTCAGTTTTCTTTTTGCTTAAACTTAATTTTTCAGTTAATTTTTTAGTACTTAATGATGCTAGCTGATTGTGTTCATGACAATTAAGGTCAACTTCCAATTTTCTTTGCTTTATAAAGGCTTATGATACCATGATCAGATTGTCAACAATCAGAATATCATATTTTGAAAGAAAATACAAATTACTCTTTGAGAATTTCCTTTCAAAACCGAGAGCAAGTTCTTAGAGCTTTCACTTTGCAATTCTTGTGTTTAGAGTTGTTGTCGAGTCATTCAATAGGGAATTGATCATCCTAATTGTGGATTGATTCAATCTAGAATAAGAAAACCAATTCTTGTCTCTAGATCTTTGATCCAAGATTGGTTATGATCCTCGTTCGACATTTTTGTCCAAAGAGGACACCCAACGAAGTGGTTCCTCCATTAGGATCTTTAGGGTGGACCAAATCATGAAGTCAGCTTTGACAAGATTGGTTCTGATCCTATTTCAACATTTTGGTCCAAAGAGAATTTCAAAAGAAGAGGTTCCTCCATTTGGATCTTTAGGATTGACCAAATCAGGAGGAAAACTTTGACAAGTTTGGTTCCGATCCTCGTTCGACATTTTAGTCCAAACAAGATTCCTGAAGAAGAAGTTCTTCAATTTGGATCTTTAGGGTGGACCAAATCATGAGGACAACTTTGACAAGATTGGTTCCGATCCTTGTTTGACATATTAGTTCAAAATGGATTCTAAAAGAAAAGCTTCCTCCATTTTGACCTTGAAGATGGACCAAATCAAGAGGATAACTTTGCCGAGATTTATTTCAATCCTCGTTTGACATTTTGGTCAAAAGAGGATTCCAAAAGAAGAGGTTTCTCCATTTGGATCTTAAGGATGAACCAAATCATGAGGACAACTTTTACAAGATTGGTTACGATCCTCGTTTGACATTTTGGTCCAAAGAAAGACGAGGTTCCTCCATTTGGATCTTTAGGATGGACCAAATAATGAAGAACACTTTGACAATATTTGTTCTAATCCTCGTTCAACATTTTTGTCCAAAGAAGACACCCAATTAAGAGGTTCCTCCATTAGGATCTTTAGGGTGGACCAAATCATGAGGACAACTTTGACAAGATTGGTTCTGATCCTCGTTCGACATTTTGGTCCAAAGAGGATTTCAAAAGAAGAGGTTCCTCCATTTGAATCTTTAGAATGGACCAAATCATGAGGAAAACTTTGACAAGATTGGTTCCGATCCTCGTTCGATATTTTTGTCCAAAGAGGATTCCCAAAGAAGAGGCTCTTCTATTTGGATCTTTAGGGTGGACCAAATCATGAGGACAACTTTGACAAGATTGGTTCCGATCCTTGTTTCACATATTTGTCCAAAAAGGATTCCAAAATAAAAGTTTCCTCCATTTGGACCTTTAAGATTTGTTCCGATCCTTATTTCGATCTTCGTTCGACATTTTTGGTCCGAAGAGGATTCCAAAAAAAGACGTTCATCCATTTGGATCTTTAGGATGGACCAAATCGTGAGGACAACTTTGACAAGGTTGGTTCCGATCCTCGTTTGACATTTTAGTCCAAAGAGGATTCCCAAAGAGGTTCCTCCATTTGGATCTTGAATATAGACCAAATCATGAGGACAACTTTTACAATATTTGTTCCTATCCGAGGTTCCTCCATTTGGATCTTTAAGATGGACCAAATCATGATGGAAACTTTGACAAGATTGGTTTCGAATTAGACCTTTTTAGATGGACTAAATCATGAGGACAACTTTAACAAGATTGGTTCCGACCATCGTTGGACATTTGGGTCCAAAGGGGATTCCCAAAGAAGAGGTTCCTCCAATTGTACCTTTAGGATGGTCCAAATCGTGAGGAAGACTTTGATGAGATTGGTTTTGATCTGCGTTAAACATTTTGGTCCAAAGAGGATTTCTTGATTCCCAAAGAAGAGCTTTCTCCATTTGGATCTTTAGGATGGTACAAATCATGAGGAAAACTTTTACAAGATTTGTTCTGATCGTCGTTCGACTAGCCAAAATCATGATGAAAACATTGACAACATTGGTTCCGATCCTCATTCGAAATTTTGGTACAAAGAGGATTTCAAAAAAAGAGGTTCCTCCATTTGGATCTTTATGATAGAACAAATCATGAGGAAAACTCAGGCAAGATTGGTTCCGATCCTCCTTCGACATTTTGGTCCAAAGTGGATTACCAAAGAAGAGGTTCATCCATTTGGATCTATAGGATGAACCAAATAATGGGGACAACTTAAACATTATTTGTTTCGATACGAGATTCATCCATTAGGATCTTTGAATGGACAAAATCATGAGAATAACTTTGACAAGATTGGTTCCAATCCTCATTTGACATTTTGCTCCAAAGAGGATTCCCAGAGAAGAGGTTTCTACCTTTGTATCTTTAGGATGGTCGAAATCATGAAGAAAACTTTGACAAGATTGGTTCCGATCCTTGTTTGACATTTTGGTCCAAAAGGCATTCCCAAAGTAGAGGTTCCTCCATTTGAATCTTTAGGGTAGACCAAATCATGAGGAAAAATTTGAAAATATTGGTTCCATTCCTCGCTTGATATTTTTGTCCAAAAAGGATCCCTAGAGAAGAGGTTCCACCATTTGGATTTATAGGAAGGTCCAAATCATGAAGAAAACTTTGACAAGATTGGTTCTGATCCTCGTTTGATATTTTGGTCGAAATAGGATTCCCAAAGAAGAGGTTCCTCCCTTTGGATCTTTAAGATCGACCTACTCATGAGGAAAACTTTGACAAGATTTGTTACGATCCTCGTTCGACATTTTTGTCCAAAGAGGTTTCCCAAAAAAGAGATTCCTCCATTTGGATCTTTATAATGGACCAGATCATGAAGAAAACTTTGACAAGATTGGTTCCGATCCTCATTCTACATTTTGGTCCAAAGAAGATTCCCCAAGAAGAGGTTCTTCCATTTTGGATCTTTATTATGGTAAAAATCATGAGGACAACTTTGACAACATTGGTTCTGATCCTCATTTGACATTTTAGTCCCAATGGATTCCCAAAGACGAGGTTTGATATGAATCATCCCAGCCCCAAATGTCAAAGAATTGACGATATTGAAGTCCAAGGTTTCAATCAAGATAAGATCAAGAATCCAAAGACTAAACGAGTGAAGATTGACTTTCTTGGGTATTTGCAAGGATATTGGGTTACATACTTGACTAATGAAGAAAATGAGTTGAAAACACTATTAAACTCATGGGATATATGTTTCAAAGAGCTCCAAAGAAAATCGCGCATGAAAACATTCAAACGAGTGAAAATGACATCAAAAACGGCGACTGACACTTGTAGTTTTGTCTATTTTCATCCAATTTCGAATTTTAGTATTTTATTTGAGTTTTATTACTTTAGTTTTATTTATTATTATTATTATTGATATAATAGGGAATATTTGACTTTCTTTCCTTAGTTTTGCAAACTTGGAGACCAAGTTTAGAAGATTAGGAAAACTTTCCTAATTTGAATTAGGAAAGTCTAGTTTTTACCTCTTTATTATTATGTCTTTTTTTCCCTTCATATTTTCGACCAAGCTAGGGTTTCTTAGGCTATATAAAGCCTCTTTTGTAAGCTTTACAATCAGAATATCAATGAATGAAAAACCCTTTGTTTTTGTTTAAGCTTTTGCTTTGAAAAAAACCTATTTGTAATTCATGTTCTTTAATTGGATGTTTAGAGTCATTCAAGTCCAATTGATCATTGTTCTTGTGGAGTGCCTCGACCTTATTTCAAGAAACATCTTTTTGAATTAGGGTATTGATCCATTAGGTCATCATCTACCCAACCTCGCCTAAAGGTTAATTCAAATTGTTAAGGGTTTTCAAGCTTTTCCGTTCAAGGGTCCATCATCCGGTTCTTGAATCCGTCAGCGTTTGAGGGTTCGTATCAAGGTTGCTCCATTTGGATCTTTAGGATTGTCCAAATCATGACGAAAACATTGACAAGACTGGTTCCTATCCGAGGTTCCTCCATTTGGATCATTAAGACGGACCAAATTATGAGGAAAATTTTGACAAGATTGGTTTCGATCCTCGTTCGACATTTTTTTCCAAAGAGGATTCCCAAAGAAGAGGTTCCTCCATTTGGATATTTAAGATGGACCAAATCATGAGCAAAACTTTGACAAGATTGGTTCCGATCCGAGGTTCCTCCGTTTGGATTTTAGGATGGTCAAAATCATGAGGAAGACTTTGACAAGTTTGGTTCCGATCCGAGGGTCCTCCATGTGGATCTTTAAGATGGACCAAATCATGAGGACAACTTTGTCAAGATTGGCTCCTCCATTTGGATCTTTAAGATGGACCAAATCATGAAGACAACTTTGACAAGATTGGTTCTGATCCTCGTTTCAAATTATAGTCCAAAGAGGATTTCCAAAGAAAAGCTTCCTCCATTTGGACCTTTAAGATGGACCAAATCATGAGGAAAAATTTGACATGATTTGTTCTGATCCTCGTTCGACATTTTGGTCCAAAGAGGATTAACAAAGAAGATGTTCCTTCATTTGGATCTTTAGGGTGGACCAAATAATGAGGACGACTTTGACAAGAATGGTTCCTATCCTCGTTCTACATTTTGGTTCAAAAAGATTCTCAAATAAGTGGTTCCTCCATTTGGGTCTTCCAGATGGACTAAATCATGAGGACAACTTTGAAAAGATTGGTTCCTCCATATGGATCTTTAGGGCGAACAAAATCATGAGGACAAGTTTGACAAGATTGGTTATGATCCTCGTTCGACATTTTGGTCCAAAGAATAGGTTCCTCCATTTTGATCTTTAGGATAGTCCAAATCATAAGGACAACATTAACAAGATTGGTGTAGGAATCGATGGCAACCCTATAGGGGGGTGAATAGGGTTTAATTTAAAATTTAATAAATCTTTTTCAAAAGTGTTTTCTAATTGACAAGTTAATTAGTCTTTTTATACTCAAGAGAATTATGTGAATTTCATACTAAAATTCTTTTTAACAAAGTAAGCTCAATTTTAATAAGAGTGTGAAATGCTAAGTCAAGACCGATTTCTAAAAACTAAAATTGCTTCAATTTAATTTATACAATAAATATGTAAAGCAATATAGAATTTCAATAATTATTAGCAATGATAATTAGTACAATAAGTAAAGGAGTAAGGGTTCCAGAACTGACATCGAAATTTATAGTGGTTCGGCCAAAAACATGGCCTAGTCCACTCTCCGAGCGCGTCTCGAGAATTTGTATTAACACCTTTTCCGGGAGCAAGTGCAAACCCAATCCTTTTAGCGAGATCAAGATCAAACCCCAACAAACCGATTCTTTTTCCGGGCTCAAGAACAACCCCACAGTCATTCCTATTTTTACGGGCTAGGAAACCGACCCCAAAATGTGAATTATAGAGTTTCACACAAATTACAAACTCTCCCAAAAGATTGAAAATCAAAGCTCACAATATAACAAGGCTCTTAATAGCCAAATAAATCCCAAATAATATAAAAATCAACTTTGAAAGCACTTAGCAATGCAGGCTCAAATCTGAAAATTTTTGCTAATTTTCCTTCACTGATTTCGGCCATATAAAGAGGAAGAAGAGGCAACTATCCGTTGGGCCACGTGTCACAATATGAGAGGCTGAAGCAAATATGAAATTTGAATTAAATAATAAATTATTTAATCCTTTAGTCAGCAGGGGTAATCCGGTCAGACTACCGTTGTGAGAGAAGCCTTCTATTCGGTCAGCATAAGATACAAAAGGCTGGTTAGGATGTATTAGGTATTAAACAAAAAGATATGGACTTTAAATAAACCTAGTCCATCTTGAGGTCATTATCCTTTGATCATGCAGCACCATCTCCTCTCCCTCGACCTCTAGCCAGGGCATTACCTGAAATTTTTGTAATATCATGAGTTAACAACTTAAGCCCAGTAAAAATAATAAGAATAAAAAGTAAAGTTAGACTTAAAACCCGTATTCCGATTTGTGTCCAATTAATCTGACACAAGCAATCCTAAAGTTCTCCAAACTCTATGTAATTTCATTCTATACTCTCCAAAGGATAATATTACTAACACTCATAGTCAAATCCTCAACCATTAACTTGTTACAACATAAATAAGAAAGTAAATAAACTTGTATAAATATAACATCTCGATTCTCTATCGATGATATATATTTCCATCGATCAAATGCATGAAAGTAATGAAAACTCCCGTAGGATTCGCATTCATCTTTTATGCATGAAGGTAATGTGGATATCCCGTCGGACCCGCATTCACCTTTTGTGCATGAAGGTAATGGGGATATCCCGTTGGACCCGCATTCAACTTTTGTGCATGAAGGTAATGAGGATATCCCGTCGGACCCTCATTCACCTTTTGTTTCTTTCTCACTTTCTCTTCTTTTTCTATGAAGGTAATGTGATCTATCTCGTATGATCCATCATTCTCCCTTCTTTTCTTTTTCAATGATGCGAGATGTTGTGCATATGCTTGCAAAAGTAAATAAAAGTAAAGTGCGAATATTAAAGTAGCCAAAACAAGCATAAAGTAAAGGGGCATAAAGTAGAAGACATAAAGTAAACAGACAGTAACTTTCGGAAGAATGATAAGTAAACCGTACAACCGATACATTCTAAAGTATGATCTTTATCTTCCAAGGATTCTAAACTTTCAAATAATATCCAAGATTGTACATTCAAGTTCCTTAACCGTTCTATCTAAAAGTATGGATCTTCTAACTCCCAATGATCCATCCTAAGCTTCGAAACGAATCTAACTTTGAATTTTCTAAGATTCAATGTTTTCCTCGAGAACTCCTAAGTTCTCACTCAAAGAACTAGCTCCTAATCCTAGGGCACTAGCTCACTCCTCTCTATTCTTAGATTTGAATTTTAGTCTTAGTTTCAAATTCTACAAATCATTATACTATTCGCTTTCTAAGGTTACTTTAAATCCTAACTATTCTCACCTTAGTAAAAGATGATTTCACTCCCAACCTCCGATAGAGCAATCAAGCAAAGTTCAAACCACCTACAATTAGAATTATATCTAACAATCAATAATTAACCAAATAACGGTCAAACAACATCTATACGTACAAAACGACGAAAAACTCAACAAACCCCAACATGAGGCTCTCGGCCCCCCCATGAAAAGTGGGTCTCGGGTTTGGTTTTCCGGCTTTTAGGCAATTTAGATGTGTTTCGAGTTGGTTTCAAGCAATTTCGATATTCCTGATTTCAATGGGTATCAATAATTAGGGTTTTTGAACAATATGCCATTTCCCGAATTGAATTACAATAAGCATTATTTCAATAATAATTAAACCATAATCAAACCCCAAAAGGTAAATTTCAAACGGGAAGGGCTTCGACTGAAACTCGGTTTTAGGGTTAAGGGAAAGTTTTCAAAAACTCTTAAAACAACTCCCGTATTTACAAACACCGAGTTTCCCGACAAGAAATCAAAGAATCAAAGAGAAAACTCCATTAAAACACTATTTGGAGCTTAGGGTTTCAAGATAAACTTACCGAGAACTCCGTGGATCGCGAGTGGAAAGCACGATTGTTAGGTGGAAAGGAATCCTAGACTCGAGGGCTTTCCGATGCAATCGAAATCGAGCCGATCCGCCGAGAAATGAAGAAAAACCAAAAATCTACTTCCCTCCCTTGAGAGCCACGGTTTTGGGATGAAAATGGATGAGAAAAATGAAGACTTTTGGTCAAAGGGGTATATTTAAAGATGAATGAATAGTGTTTTGCTATTTTTAAGAAATCGGAAATGACGGTTGCGTCTTTTTATGACTTTTGACTCCTAAATCGAAACCCGAAGCTCTTAAATTAATCTAAAGGTGATTAATAATTACTAATTGGCCTATTAATAATTATTAATGTCACCGAAGCGAATTTAGAAGTATTAAAACGATTAAAAAGAATTTCTGGCGATATTAACTACTAAAATCGAAATTACAAAAATAATAATTAAACTAAATACTTAAATTGAAATAAATAAATAACATTAAATAAAATAAATAATAATAAAAAAAAATTCACTTCAAAATAACGGGACGTTACATCCTCGTTCTAAATTTTTGTCCAAAGAGGATTCTTAAAGAAGAGTTCCTCCATTTGGATCTTTAGGGTGGACCAAATCATGAAGACAACTTTGACAAGATTGGTTGTCATCCTCATTCGACATTTTGGTCCAAAAAGGATTTCCAAAGAAGAGGTTCCTCCGTTTAGATATTTAAGGTGGACCAAATCATGAGGACAACTTAGACAAGATTGGTTCCAATCCTTGATCGACATTTTGGTTCAAAGGGGACTCCCAAAGAAGACATTCTTCCATTTGGATCTTTCGGTGGACCAAATCATGAGGACAACTTTGACAAGATTTTTTCCGATCAACGTTTGACATTTTATTCCAAAGAGGATTCTCAAAGAAGAGGTTCCTCCATGTGGATCTTTAAAATTGACGAAATCATGAGGAAAACTTTGGCAAGATTTTTTCCGATTCTCGTTCCATATTTTGGTCCAAACATGACTCGAAAAGAAGCAATTAATCCATTAGGATTGTCAGAGTGGACCAAATCATGAGGACAACTTTGACAAGATTAGTTTTGATCCAAGTTTGACATTTTATTCAACAGATGATTCTCAAAGAAGAGGTTTTTCCATGTGGATCTTTAAGATGGACCAAATCATGAGGAAAACTTTGACAAGATTGGTTCTGATCCTCGTTCGACATTTTGGTCCAAAGAGGATTCCCAAAGAAGAGGTTCCTCCAGTTGGATCTTTAGGATGGTCCAAATCATGAGGACAACTTTGGGAACATTGGTTTCTATCCTTGTTCGATATTTTGGTCCAAAGAGGATTCCCAAAAAAGAGGTTCCTCCATTTGGATCTTTAAGATGGACAAAATCATGTGGACAACTTTGTCAAGATTTGTTCCAATCCTCATTCGACATTTTGGATCTGTGGTTTCTATTTGGTTTAGAGAGTGGAGGATTCCCAAAGAAACGCTCCCACCATTTGGATATTTAAGATGGTCAAAATCATGAGGAAAACTTTGACAAGATTGGTTCCGATCCAAGGGACCTCCATGTGGATCTATAAGATGGACCAAATCATGAGAACAACTTTGATAAGAATTGTTCTGATCCTCGTTCTACATTTTTGTCCTAAGCGGATTCCCAAAGAAGAGGTTCCTCCATTTGGATCTTTAGGGTGGACCAAATCATGAAGACAACTTTGACAAGATTGGTTCCCATCCTCGTTCGACATTTTGGTCCAAAGAGGACTCCCAAAGAAGACGTTCGTCCATTAGAATCTTTCGGGTGGACCAAATCATGAGGACAACTTTGACAAGATTAGTTCTGATCCACATTCAACATTTTCTTCCATACTGCATTCCCAAAGTAGATGTTCCTCCATATGGATCTTTATGTTGGACCAAATCAAGATGAAAACATTGCCATGATTGGTTCAAATCCTCGTTTGATATTTTGGTCAAAAGAAGATTACCAAAGAAGAGGTTCCTCCATTTGTATCTCTAGGATGGTCCAAATCATGAGGAAAACTTTAATAATATTGGTTTTTTGGATGGACTAAATCATGAGGACAACTTTCACAAGATTGGTTCCGATCCTCGTTTGATATTTTTTTTCAAAGAGGATTTCTAAAGAAGAGGTTCCTCAATTTGGATCTTTAGGATAGTCGAAATCATGAGGAAAACATAGACAAGATTTGTTCTGATCCTCGTTCGACATTTTAGTCCAAAGAGGATTCTTAAAGAAAAGTTTCCTACATTTGGATCTTTAGGATGGACCAAATTGTGAGGACAACTTTCACAAGATTGGTTCTGATCCTTGTTCGACAGTTTGGTCGAAACAAGATTCTCAAAGATAAGGTTCCTACATTTGGATCTTTAGGATGGACAAAATTATGAGGACAACTTTGCAAGATTGGTTCCAATCATCATTCGACATTTTTGTCCAAAAGGATTACCAAAGAAGATGTTCCTCCATTTGGATCTTTAGGGTGGACCAAATCATGATGAGGTCAACTTTGACAAGATTGGTTCCTATCTTCGTTTGACATTTTGGTCCAAAGAGGTTTTCCAAAGAAGAGGTTCCTCCATTTCGATCTTTAGCTTGGACCAAATCATGAGGACAACTTTGACAAGATTGTTTCCGATCCTCGGTCGACATTTTGATACAAAAAGAATTCCCAATCAAGATGTTCCTCCATTTAGATCTTTTGGATGGACCAATTCATGAGGGCAACTTTGACAAGATTGCTTTTATGGATGGACTTAATCATGAGGACAACTTTGAAAACGTTGGTTCCGATCCTCGTTCGACATTTTGGTCCAAAGAGGATTCCCAAAGAAGAGATTCCTTTATTTGGTGCTTTAGGGTGGACAAAATCATGAGATCATGTTTGACAAGATTGGTTCTAATCCTCGTTCGACCTTTTTGTCCAATGAGGATTCCAAGGAAGAGGATTTTCCATTTGGATCTTTAGGGTGGATTAATCATGCGTAAAACTCTAACAAGATTTGTACGAATCCTCCTTCGACATTATGGTCCAAAGAGGATTCTCAAAGATGAGCTTCCTCCATTTGGATCATTAAAATGGAACAAATCATGAGGAATAATTTTACAAGATTGGTTCTGATCCTCGTTTGACATTTTAGTCCAAAGAGGATTTCCAAAGATGAGGTTTCTCCATTTGGATCTTTACGGTGGACGAAATCATGAAGACAACTTTGACAAGATTGGTTCCCATCCTCATTCGACATTTTATTCCAAAGAGGATTCCCAAAGAAGAGGTTTCTCCATTTAGATCTTTAGGGTGGACCAAATCATGAGGACAACTTAGAAAAGATTTGTTTCGATCCACGATCAACATTTTGGTTCAAAGAGGATTCCCAAAGAAGACGTTTTTCCATTTGGATCTTTCGGGTGGACAAAATCATGAGGACAACTTTGAAAAGATTTGTTCCTATCAATGTTTGACATTTTATTCCAAAGAGGATTCCCAAAGAAGAGGTTCCTCGATGTGGATCTTTAAGATGGACTAAATTATGAGGAAAACTTTGACAAGATTTGTTCCGTACCTCGTTTGACATTTTGGTCCAAACAGGACTCCCAAAGAAGAGGTTCCTCCATTAGGATCTTCAGGGTGGACCAAATCATGAGGACAACTTTGACATGATTAGTTCTGATCCAAGTTCGACATTTTATTCCAAAGTGGATTCCCAAAGAAAAGATTCCTCCATGTGGAACTTTAAGATGGACCAAATCTTGAGGAAAACTTTGACAAGATAGGTTCTGATCCTCGTTCGACATTTTGGTCCAAACAGGATTCCCAAAGAAGAGGTTCCTCCAGTTGGATCTTTAGGATGGTCCAAATCATGAGGACAACTTTGAGAACATTGGTTCCGATCCTTGTTAAACGTTTTGTTCCAAAGAGGATTCCCAAAAAAGAGGTTCCTCCATTTAGATCTTTAAGGTGGACCAAATCATGAGGACAACTTAGACAAGATTGGTTCCGATCCGCGATTGACATTTTGGTTAAAAGAGGATTCCCAAAGAAGACGTTCATCCATTTGGATCTTTCGGGTGGACCAAATCATGTGCACAACTTTAAAAAGATTTCTTCCAACCACATTTGACATTTTATTTCAAAGAGGATTCCCAAAGAAGAGGTTCCTCCATGTGGATCTTTAGGATGGACCAAATCATGAGGAAAACTTTGACAAGATTTGGTCTGATCTCTTTCGACATTTTGGTCCAAAGAGGACTCCCAAAGAAGACCTTCGTCCATTAGAATCTTTCGGGTGGATCAAATCATGAGGACAACTTTGACAAGATTAGTTCTGATCAACGTTCAACATTTTATTCTAAACTGCATTCCCAATCTAGATGTTTCTCCATGTGGATCTTTATGTTGGACCAAATCAAGATGAAAACGTTGACATGATTGGTTTAAATCCTCGTTCCACATTTTTGTCGAAAGAAGAGGTTCCTCCATTTGTATCTCTAGGATGGTCCAAATCAAGAGGAAAACTTTAATAATATTGGTTTTTTGGATGGACTAAATCAGGAAGACAACTTTCACAAGATTGGTTTCAATCCTCGTTCGACATTTTTTTTCAAAGAGGATTTCCAAAAAAGAGGTTCCTCAATTTGGATCTTTAGGATAGTCGAAATCATAAGGAAAACTTAGACAAGATTGGTTCTGACCTTGTTCAACATTTTGGTCCAAAGAGGATTCCCAAAGAAAAGCTTCCTCCATTTGGATCTTTAGGATGGACCAAATCGTGAGGATAACTTTCACAAGATTGGTTCTGATCCTTGTTTGACAGTTTGGTCGAAAGAGGATTCTCAAAGATCAGGTTCCTACATTTTGATCTTTAGGATGGACAAAATTAGGAGGACAACTTTGCAAGAATGGTTCCAATCCTCGTTCGACATTTTTGTCCAAAAGGATTACCAAAGAAGAGGTTCCTCCATTTGGATCTTTAGGGTGGACCAAATCATGATGTCAACTTTTACAAGATTGGTTCCTATCTTCGTTTGACATTTTGGTCCAAAGAGGTTTTCCAAAGAAGACGTTCCTCCATTTGGATCTTTAGCTTGGACCAAATCATGAGGACAAATTTAACAAGATTGGTTCTGATCCTCGGTCGACATTTTGATACAAAGAGAATTCCCAATCAAGATGTTCCTCCATTTAGTTCTTTTGCATGGACCAATTCATGAGGGCAACTTTGACAAGATTGGTTTTATGGATAAGCTTAATCATGAGGACAACTTTGAAAACGTTAGTTCCGATCCTCGTTCGACATTTTTGTCCTAAGAGGATTCCCAAAGAAGAGATTCCTTTATTTGGTGCTTTAGGGTGGACAAAATCATGAGATCATGTTTGACAAGATTTGTTCTAATCCTCGTTCGACCTTTTTGTCTAATGAGGATTCCAAGGAAGAGGATATTCCATTTGGATCTTTAGGGTTGACCAATCATGAGGAAAACTTTAACAAGATTTGTACCAATCCTCGTTCGACATTATGGTCCAAAGAGGATTCCCAAAGATGAGATTCCTCCATTTGGATCATTAAAATGGAACAAATCATGAGGAAAAATTTTACAAGATTGGTTCAGATCCTCGTTTGATATTTTAGTCTAAAGAGGATTTCCAAAGATTAGGTTCCTCCATTTGGATGTTTAGGGTTGACCAAGTTATGGGGACAAATTTGAAAAGATTGGTTCCAATCCTCGTTCGATATTTTGGTTCAAAGAGGATTCCCAAAGAAGAGGTTCCTCCATTTGGAACGACATTACCAAAGAGGATTACCAACAAAAAGGTTACTCCATTTTGATCTTTAGGATTGTCCAAATCATGTGGAAAGCTTTGACAAGATTTGTTCCGATCCTCGTTCTACATTTTGGTCCAAAGAGGATTCCCAAAGAAAAGGTTCCTCCATTTGGATCTTTAGGGTGGACCAAATCATGGGGACAACTTTAACAAGATTGGTTCCCATCCTCGTTCGATATTTTGGTCCAAAGAGGATTTCCAAATAAGATGTTCCTTCATTTATATCTTTAGGGTGGACCAAATCATAAGGAAAACTTAGACAAGATTGGTTCCGATCCTCGATCAATATTTTGGTTCAAAAAGGATTCCCGAAGAAAACGTTCATCCATTTGGTTCTTTCGGATGGAACAAATCATGAGGACAATCTTGAAAAAATTTGTTTTGATCCACATTTGACATTTTATTCCATAGGTGATTCCCAAAAAAGAGGTTCCTCCATGTGGATCTTTAAGATGGCCCAAATCATGAGGAAAACTTTCACAAGATTTGTTCTGATCCTCGTTCGACATTATGGTCCAAAGAGGACTCCCAAAGAAGAGGTTCCTCCATTAGGATCTTATGGTCGACCATATCCCGAGGACAACTTTGACAAGATTAGTTATGATCATCGTTCGACACTTTAATCTAAAGAGGATTCCCAAAGTAGATTCCTCCATGTGGATCTTTAAGATGGACCAAATCAAGATGAAAATTTTGACAAGATTGGTTCCAATCCTCGTTCGAAATTTTGGTCAAAAGAGAATTTTCAAAAAAGAGGTTCCTCCATTTGGATCTCTAAGATGGTCCAAATAATGATGAAAACTTTAATAATATTGGTGTTTTGGATGGACAAACTCATGAGGAAAACTTTGACAAGAATGGTTTCGATCCGCGTTTAACAATTTTTTCAAAAGAGGATTTCCAAAAAGGAGATTCCTCCATTTGGATCTTTAGGATAGTCCAAATCATGAGAAAAACTTTGACAAGATTGGTTCTGATCCTCGTTCGACATTTTGGTCCAAAGAGGATTCCCAAGGAATAGCTTCCTCTATTTGGATCTTTAGGTTGGATCAAATTATGAGGACAACTTTCACAAGATTGGTTCTGATCCTTGTTCCACATTTTGGCCCAAAGAGGATTCCCAAAGAAGAGGTTCCTACATTTGGATCATTAGGGTGGAAAAAAACATGAGGACAACTTTGCAAGATTGGTTCTAATCCTCGTTCGACATTTTCGTCCAAAAGGATTACCAAAGAAGAGGTTCCTCCATTTGGATCTTTAGGGTGGACCAAATCATGCGGTCAACGTTGACAAGATTGGTTCCGATCCTCCTTCGACATTTTTGTCCAATGAGGTTTTCCAAAGGGTTCCTCCATTTGGATCTTTTGGATGGACCAAATCATGAGCACAACTTTGAAAAGATTGGTTCCAATCCTCGTTCGACATTTTGATACAAAAAGGATTCCCAATCAAAAGGTTCCTCCATTTGGTTCTTTAGGATGGACCAATTCTTGAGGACAGCTTTGACAAGATACGTTTTTTGGATGGACTAAATCATGAGGACAACTTTGAAAAAATTGGTTCCGATCCTCGTTCGACATTTTGTTCCAAAAGGGATTTCCAAAGAAGAGATTCCTTTATTTGGTGCTTTAGGGTGGACCAAATCATGAGATCAAGTTTGACAAGATTGCTTCTAATCCTCGTTCGACCTTTTTGTCCAATGAGGATTCCAAGGAAGAGGGTCTTCCATTTGGATCTTTAGGGTGGACCAATCATGAAAAAAAGTTTAACAAGATTTGTACCAATCCTCGTTCCACATTGTGGTCCAAAGAGGATTCCCAAAGATGAGCTTCCTCCATTTGGATCATAAAATGGAACACATCATGAGAAAAAATTTGACAAGATTGATTTCAATCCTCGTTTGACATTTTAGTCCAAAGAGGATTTCGAAAGAAGAGGTTCCTCCATTTGGATGTTTAGGGTGGTCCAAGTTATGAGGACAAATTTGAAAAGATTGGTTCCAATCCTCGTTCGATATTTTAGTTCAAAGAGGATTCCAAACGAAGAGGTTCCTCCATATGGAACGACATTTTAGTCCAAAGAGGATTACCAACAAAAAGGTTACTCCATTTGGATCTTTAGGATGGTCCAAATCATATGGAAAACTTTGACAAGATTTGTTCCGATCCTCGTTCTACATTTTGGTCCAAAGAGGATTCCCAAAGAAGAGGTTCCTCCATTTGAATCTTTAGGGTGGACAAAATCATGAGGACAACTTTGACAAGATTGGTTCCCTTCCTCGTTCGACATTTTGGTCCAAAGAGGATTTCTGAAGAAGAGGTTCCTCCATTTAGATAAGGGTGGACCAAATCATGAGGACAACTAAGAAAAGATTAGTTCCAATCCTTGATCAACATTTTGGTTAAAAGAGCATTCCCAAAGAAAACGTTCATCCATTTGGTTCTTTCGGGTGGAACAAATCATGAGAAAACCATTGACATGATTTGTTCCGAACCACATTTGACATTTTATTCCAAAGAGGATTACCAAAGAAGAGGTTCCTCCATGTAGATCTTTAAGATGCACCAGATCATGAGGAAAACTTTCACAAGATTTGTTCTGATCCTCGTTCGACATTTTAGTCCAAAGAGGACTCCCAAAGAAGAGGTTCCTCCATTAGGATCTTTAGGGTGGACCAAATCATGAGGACAACTTTGAAAAGATTAGTTCTTATCCACGTTTGACATTTTAATCCAAAGAGGATTCCCAAAGTAGAGGTTCCTCTATGTGGATCTTTAAGATGGACCAAATCAAGATGAAAACCTTGACAAGATTGGGTTTAATCCTCGTTCGATATTTTGGTCCAAAGAGGATCTCCAAAGAAGAGGTTACTCCATTTGGATCTCTAGGATGGTCCAAATAATGATGAAAACTTTAAAACCTTTGACATTTTAATCAAAAGAGGATTCCCAAATAAGAGAGTCCTTTATTTGGTGCTTTAGGGTGGACCAAATCATGAGATCAACTTTGACAAGATTGGTTCTAATCCTCGTTCGACCTTTTTGTCCACTGAGGATTCCCAAAGAAGAGGATCTTCCATTTGGATTTTTAGGATGGACCAATCATGAGGAAAACTTTAACAAGATTGGTACGAATCCTCGTTAGACATTGTGGTCCAAAGAGGATTCCCAAAGAATAGCTTCCTACTTTTGGATCATTAAAATGGAACAAATCATGAAGAAACTTTGACAAGATTGGTTCCGATCCTCGTTTAACATTTTAGTCCAAAGAGGATTTCCAAAGAAGAGGTTCCTCCATTTGGATGTTTAGTGTGGACAAAGTTTTGAGCACAAATTTGACAAGGTTTGTTCCAATCCTCGTTCGATATTTTGGTCCGAAGAGGTTCCTTCATTTGGAATGACATTTTTGTCCACAAAGGATTACCAACGAAAAGGTTACTCCATTTGGATCTTGCTGATGGTCCAAATCATGTGGAAAACCTTGACAAGATTTGTTCCGATCCTCGTTCGACATGTTGGTCTAGAGAGTTGAGGCTTCCCAAAGAAACGCTTCCTCCATTTGGATCTTTAGGATGGTCCATATCATGAGAACAACTTTGACAAGATTGATTCCGATCCTTGTTCAATATTTTGTTCCTAATAGGATTTCCAAAGAAGAGGTTCCTCCATTTGGATCTTTATGATGGTCCAAATCTTGAGGAAAACTTTGACAAGATTGGGTCCCATCCTCGTTCGACATTTTGGTCCAAAGAGGATTCCCAAAGAAGAGGTTCTTCCATTTGGATCTTTAGGATGGTCCAAATCATGAGGACAACTTTGAGAACATTGGTTCCGATCCTTGTTCGACATTTTTGTCTGAAAAGGATTCCCAAAGAAGAGGTTCCTCTATTTGGATCTTTAAGATGGACAAAATCATGTGGACAACTTTGTCAAGATTTGTTCCCATCCTCTTCGACATTTTGGATCTTTGGTTTCTATTTGGTCTAGAGAGTGGAGGATACTCAAAGAAACGCTTCCACCATTTGGATCTTTAAGATGGCCAAAAATCATGAGGAAAACTTTAACAAGATTTTTTTCGATACGAGGGTCCTCCATGTGAATCTATAAGATGGACAAAATAATGAGGACAACTTTGATAACAATTGTTCCAATCGTCGTTCAACATTTTGGTCCAAAGAGAATTCCCAAAGAAGAGGTTCCTCTATTTGGTAATTTAGGGTGGACCAAATCATGAGGAAAACTTTGACAAGATGGGTTTCAATCCTCGTTCGACATTTTGGTTCAAAGAGGATTTTAAAAGAAGAGGTTTCTCCATTTAGATCTTTAGGGTGGAGCAAGTCATGAGGACAACTTAGACTAGATTGGTTCTGATCCTCGATCGACATTTTTGTTCAAAGGGGATTCCCAAAGAAAATGTTCCTCCATTTGGATCTTTCGGGTGGACCAGTTCATAAGGACAACTTTGACAAGATTTTTTTTTATCCACGTTTGACATTTTATTATAAAAAGGATTCCCAAAGAAGAGGTTCCTCCCTGTGGATCTTTAAGATGGACCAAATCAAGAGGAAAACTTTGATAGGATTTGTTCTGATCCTCATTCGACATTTTGGTCCAAAGAGGACTCCCAAAGAAGAGGTTCTTCCATTCGGATCTTTAGGGTGGACAAAATCATGAGGACAATTTTGACAAGATTATTTCTGATCCACGTTCGACATTTCATTCCAAAAAGGATTCCCAAATAACAGGTTCCTCCATATGGATCTTTAAGATGGACCAAATCATGATGAAAACTTTAACAAGATTTGTTCCAATCCTCGTTCGATATCTTGGTATAAAGAGGAATACCAAAGAAGAGGGGGTCCATTTGGATCTCTAGGATGGCCTAAATCATGAGGAAAACTTTAATAATATTGGATTTTTGGATGACTAAATCATGAGGAAAACTTTGACAAGATTGGTTCCGATCCTCGTTCCACATTTTTTTCCAAAGAGGATTTCCAAAGAAGAGATTCCTACATTTGGATCTTTAGGATGGTCTAAATCATGAGGACAACTTTGACAAGATTGGTTTTTTGGATGGACTAAATCATGAGGACTACTTTGACAAAATTGGTACTGATCCTCGTTCGACATTTTGTTCCAAAGAGGATTCCAAAAGAAAAGTTTGCTCCATTTAGATCTCTAGGATGGACCAAATCAAGAGGACAACTTTTACAAGATTGGTTTTTATAGTCATTCGACATTTTTTTCCAAAGATGATTCCCAAAAAAGAAGTTCCTCCTTTTGGATCTTTAGGATGGACTAAATCATGAGGACAACTTTGACAAGATTGGATTTTTGGGTTGACAAAATCATGAGGACAACTTTGCAAGATTGGTTCCGATCTCCGTTCGACATTTTGGTCCAAAGAGGATTCCCAAAGAAGAGGTTCCTCGATTTGGTTCTTTAGGGTGGACCAAATCATTAGGTCAACTTTGACAAGATTGGTTACGATCGTCGTTCGACATTTTGGTCCAAAGAGGTTTTCCAAAGAAGAGATTCCTCCATTTAAATCTTTATGATAGACCAAATCATGAGGACAACTTTGACAAGATTGGTTTCGATCCTTGTTCGACATTTTGGTCCAAAGAGGATTTCCGAAGAAGAGGTTCCTCCATTTTAATCTTTAGGATGGTCCAAATCATGAGGACAACTTTGACAAGATTGGTTCCTATCCTTGTTCTATATTTTGGTCCAAAGAGGATTCCCAAAGTAGAGGTTTTTCCATTTGGATCCAAATCTTAAGGAAAACTTTGACAAGATTGGTTCAGATCCAAGGTTTATCCGTTTGGATCTTTAAGATGCACCAAATCGTTAGGAATACTTTGACAAAAATGGTTTCGATCCGACGTTCCTCCTTTTGGATCTTTAAGATGGACCAAATCATAAGGAAAACTTTGACAAGATTGGTTCCGATATAACGGTCCTCCATATGGATTTTGAAGATGGACCAAATAATAAAGACAACTTTGACATGATTTGTTTTGATCCTCTTTTGTCATTTTGGTCCAAGGAGGATTCCCAACGATAAGATTCCTCCATTTAGATCGATATGGTTGTAATGAAAACTTTTAGTTAATCCAATTGTTGTTTTTGAATGTATATGTGATTTGAAACTTTTACTTAACTTTTAGTTACCAACCCCAAAAAGGAATAGATCTTTTGATTCAATGGAACATAAACTTTAACTTATTTCTCAATCCTTATTTTCTAGAGTTTCTCTAGATTGTTGATATTAATTTTTCTCACCTTTTATGTTTTTAGAGACTGGAGAAAGCAATCAAGGATAAAACTTGTGATGCCCTTCTTCTCAAGGTTAACCAAATTGGATCTGTGACTGAGAGTATTGAGGCTGTAAAAATGTCAAAACGTGCTTGTTGGGGAGTTATGGCAAGCCATCACAGGTTTGAAAGTTTGACCTTTTGATTCAATAGAGATATATTTCTTTCAAATTATGTTATATTTTGCAATTTTGAAGTTATAGTGATTAATTGAACGGAGTCTATTTTGTTGCAGTGGAGAAACAGAGGATACCTTCGTTGCAGTCTTTAAATCTCTAGGACTAGTCTTTGTTTATGGTTAAGTCATCTATATTTTTTGCATTTAAGTTCACTTTGGCATGTAATGGTTCATTAAATGCTCATGTTAGAAATACACTCTGTTATGAAGTGTAGAATGGTTGGTTTATATCCATACTAAACATATTTTTTTGAATTAATCTTAGCATCTTTGAATTAGTGGATGCTGCAATTAGAAAAGGGAATATCGACTAGTGGAGGAAAAAATTGTTAGTTAAGTTAAAAGTGTGGTATTGAGTCTCAAGAGTGAAGCCATTCATATCCATACTCTTGTTTTTTAGGTTTATTAAGTAATTCGTTTTGAAAATAACTTTCTATAACCCTTTTGACGTTAATTTTAAATAAATTGCATTTTACTTGTGTCTCTAGGTTGTATATGCAGTGCAAGCAGTAAAGATGACCAATACACATGGAGAATTCAAATACCCTATTAAGGTTTGTTTATAACTTTTTTGGTTTATTTTTACTAACGTGCTTTTTGAACCCCTGAAATATTGTTTGTTCTTTTGTAAGTTCCCCTCTAAGTTTTAAGATTTGGAATTGGTTGTATGAGATTTTTAGTGCAAATTGGAGTGTTGTCGCCCGACAGTTTAATGATTATTTTTTGTTCCGACAGGTCAGATCCTCTTTGAATTCTTCTTATTGTTACATTTTACATAGTGGCTCTACTATTTTCACTTGGTGTGGATGAATTGTTAAAAACAAGTTGCTTAATAGGGAGTTTAAAATACAAATTTTTAAAAAAAAAACAAATATAGCTTTACCAACGCCACGTCGGTAATGTACATTGGTATTACCGACGTAGCGTCGGTAATGTACATTGGTATTACCGATGTTGCGTCGATAATACCAATGCCGACGTAGCGTCGGCGATGCCAAATTTTGGCATGGCCGACCCAGAGTAGCCGACGTATTTACCGACGCCGACGCGCGTCAGTACTACTGACGCGTCTTTTAGTGTCTTAATCTCCTCAAACAAGGTCAATTCTTTATTTTCCTCAACCTTGCAATAGTCAACCCTATTATTTCCCTCTAATGCACTATTTTTAACATTTCCATAGGAATAAGTAGGTGAATGATGTTTGAAGCATACATATTTGTATCCCTTATTTGGAGTCTTCTTTCCACATTGATGGCAATGTGCACCAATTCTTCTAACTCCCCAACTTGTGTGAAATCAACTTGGTAAGAAATATCTCTATTCAATCCATTCAAGAACCTTTCCATAGTAGACTCATCATCCTTAACATTAGCCCCAACAAAGAGCAATTCCATCTCCTTGTAATATTCATGAACACTTTGGCTACCTTGTATAAGACTATCCAACTTTTGCACAATATTATCTTGGTGTTTTCTTGGCATAAACCTTTTTCTCATATGGTACTTGAGATCATACCAAGTTTCAATTTGTGGATGTCTATCTCTCCTTAGTCTCAAATTCAATTGAGTCCACCAAACAAAAGCATAATCAAGGAACTGAGATAGACGAACCCAAGGACTTTCTTTGAGTGGGAGCGTCATAATACGAACCCAAGGACTTTCGAAGTCCAAGTGAAACTCATTGACTTCCAAATCAATGAATAAAGTTCAAAATAAGTGAAATAAAAATGACATGAATTTTCAATAGTTGAGTTGAAAAGTGTGACGACCCGTCACTTTAAAATAATTTAAATTAGAAAAACACAGCGGAAGTCTTTTATTTAAGAAAAATTGGCTTGATTATGTTTGAAAATAAGCTAGCCAAAACCTGTTTACATCTTAAATTCAGACATCTAAAAACACAAGGAATATTAAGTTCTTATCAGAAGTTCAAAATGATTTATAATCATAAAAGTAAAGACAAAAGCTCTTAAGAGCCATTTACAAATATACAACTCCAAAATTTTATAAAATTCACGAAACCATGTACATGGATTTTTACATAACACTTAGTCCATCTCGAAATCATCATCCCTCGATCATGCAGCACCATCTCCTTTCCCTCGACCTCTAGTCAGGGCATTACCTGAAATTTTTGTAATATCATGAGCTAACAACTTAAGCCCAGTGAGAATACTAAGAATAAAAAGTAAAGATAGACCTCAAACTCGCATTTCGATTTGTGTCCAATTAATCTGACACAATTCACTCCTAAAGTTCTCCAAACTCTAGGTAATGTCATTCTAAACTTTCCAAAGGATGATATTACTAACACTCGTAGTCAATCCTCATCCATTAACTTGTTATGATATAAATAAGAAAAGTAAATAAACTTTGCATAAAATATAACATCTCGATTCTCTATTTCATCGATCATAAGCATGAATGCATGAGAGCATCCCGTAGGATTCGCATACGCCCTTATGCATGAAGAAGGTAACGTGGTCTATCCCGTAGGATCCATCGTTCTCCCTCCTTTTCTTTCTCACTTTCTCTTTTCTTTCTATGAAGGTAATGTGGTCTATCCCGTAGGATCCATCATTCTCCCATTCATGTCTTTCTCATTCTCTCTTCTTTTTCTATGAAGGTAATGTGGTCTATCCCGTAGGATCCATCATTCTCCCATTCATATCTTTCTCATTCTCACTTTTTTTCCATGATGCGAGATGTTATGATGCAATATGATATGTTTTTGAGTAATTAAATAAAGTACGGAATTAAAGTAGCTGATACAAACATAAAGTAAAAGGCATAAAGTAAAGGACATAAAGTAAATAAATAGGAAACTCCGGACGAACGATATGTAAATCAAACTCCGCTAACAATAATCAAAGTAAAATCATAACTTAAAAGATTAACCTATACCTTCAAGGATTCAAAACTTCCAACATAATCCGAGGTTCTATTAATCGTTCTATATAAAAGTTTGGATCTTTTTAACTTCCAATGATCCTACCTAAGTTTCAAAACGAATCTAACTTAGAATCTTCTAAGATTCAATAGTTTCCTCGAGAACTCCTAAGTTCTCACTTAAAGGATTAACTCCTAATCCTAAGGGCACTAACTCACATCCCTCTAATCTTTGATTCAAATTCTAATCTTAGTTTCCAATTCTACAAACCATCATACTCATTTTCTTTCTAAAGATACTTTAAATCCTAACTATTCTCACCTTTGCAAAATAAGATTTCGTTCCAAACCTTCGATAACGCGATCAATGAAAGGTTCAAAAACACCTGCAATTAGAATTATATTTCACAATCAATAAATTACGAACTATCAATCGAACGACATCTAAGTACACAAAACAACAAAAAACCCTTTAATTCTCACATGAGGCTCTTGGCCCTCCCCCCTTCATAAAAAGGGTTTCAGTTTTGGTTTTCCGGCTTTTAGGCTATTTAGATGTGTTTCGTGTTGGTTTCAAGCAAATTCGATATTCCCGATTTCAATGGGTATCGATAATTAGGGTTTTTGAACATTATGCACTTTCCCGAATCGAATTTCAATAAACATTATTTCATTAATTTATAACCCATAATTAAACCCAAAAGGTAAATTTCAAACGGGAAGGGCTTCGACTAAAACTCGGTTTTAGGGTTAAGGGAAAGTCAAGTAATAGTTACCCAATAAGTTTTCCATCAACATTCTACAACAAAATTGGAAGGGAATGAGAGTTTTGGCCAAGAACTCAAAAGCTTGAATCAATTTCCATGGAAGTACTAAGAGAATTCAAAATCTAGGGCTTACCTTAGAGAGTTGGAAACGTTCCAAGAGTGGAATGGGTAGAAAGGTCTCGGCGAGTGCTTTCCAACGCATCCCAAATCACGTAAAACGGCCAAGAAACGAAGCCGCGGCGACACTTTCTTCCTCTTCTCTTTTCTTCCTCTTGTTGCTCGGGTTTGGAGAGGAAAAATGAGATGTTTTTGGTCAAATGCTTGGTCAATGGTATTTTAAAGAAGAAGATGGAATAGTGTTTAGATATTTAGGAATTTTGGAAATGACGGTTGCGTTCTTTTATGACTTTTGACTTATAAATAGAAACCCGAAGTTCTTAAACTATCCCAATGGTGATTAATAATTATTAATTGGCCTATTAATAATTATTAATGTCACCAAAACGAATTTAAAGTATTAAAACGATTTAAAAGAATTTCGGGCGAAATTAACTACTAAAATCGAAATTACTACTTTTAAATTCACCTTAAATACATAATTAAAATAAATAAATAAAAAAAAATTCACTTCAAAATAACGGGACGTTACAGTCTACCCTCCTTAAAAACTTTTCATCCTCGAAAAGTTCGCTCACTAAGTGAAAAAGCGAGGGTGCTTTGACTGTAACTCATCTTCATGTTCCCACGTAGCTTCTTTTGACACTTGGTTCTTCCAAAGAACCTCAACCAAGTGAGTTCCTTTTTATTTCTCATAAGTTTTGTTCGAATGCTCTTATCTTAACGGGTGTCTTCTCATAAGACAAATTAGCATTCAAAACTACCAGTTCATAATCAATCACGTGGAACGGATTCATCATGTATTTTCGAAGCATCAATACATGGAAAACATTACGAACAGCCGATAACGAAAGTGGTAAAACTAAACAATAAGCTACCACTTCTACTCGATTGAGTATCTCGGGAGGCCAATAAACTTAGGGATCAACTGACCCTTATTCCCAACTCTCATAACACCCTTCATTGGTGTCACTTGAAGTATACGAGATCCACTACTACATCTTGAACGGACTACACCGAATTCTGTTGTCAACTTTGGGTAACCCTTAACCTTTCTTTAAACAAATGATAGACTCGCTAGTCATTTGTTACAACTTGAGTACCAAAAGTCTCTTTTCTCCCTTCTCATCTAAATGAGCGGGAGAACGACACTTTCTATCACAAAGTGCCTAAACAGTGCCAAAACTTCGAGACAAAGCGTATGTTTCAACTTGATACAATCTTCACCGGCACACCACAATCTATCAATCTTTCATAGGTACAACTGTACCCTAGTCTTAAATGGATAGATGATCCTTCCAAGAGTAAAGTGTGCGGTTTTTCATCAAATGGTCTACAATCACCCAAATGATATCATAATTCTTTTGCCGTCCTTGGAAAACCTTGATAAAATCTATGAGAATCTTTTCCCATTTCCATTCAAGTACTTTCAAAGGTTAAGATAACCCGGTGGATCTTTAGGGCCTTGACTTGCTAACAAATCAAGCACCTACTCACATACTTTACAATCTCATGTTTCATCCCAGGTCATCATTAATATTGTCCCGATTCTCATACCTCTTTGTATTGCCTGGATGAACATAAAAGATAGAACTGTGAGCTTCCTCCAACAGTTCTTTTCAAAAGTCGATCCTGAAAGCAAACATAGCCTCTTACGATACATCAGAGTACTATCTGTTGAGAAGGTAAAATGGCTAGGAATATCTGACTCAACTTCTCTAAAACCAGCCTGTAGATGAGTCTCACCTCTCTGTGCATCAATCATCCTCTGCCTCAAAGTAGGTCCCACTATTAAACTAGCCAGACTCATAGTGACCTAGGCAGTAAGCAATGCTATCTCAGCTCGTTCCATGTCCCACCTCAATCTCAAAGGTATGGCTGACAAAGCTGATGAATGAGAAGACTTCCTACTGAGCGCGTCAGCCATTACATTGGCTTTCCTGGGATGATACTGAATGTCACAGTCATAATCCTTAACGAGCTCTAACCATCTCCACTGTCTCATATTCAATTCCTTTTAAGTGAAGAAATACTTGAGACTCTTTATGGTCAGTAAATATCAGGATCTTCTCACCATATAAATAATGTCTCCATATTTTCAATGCACGAACAACAGCTGCCAACTCTAAATCATGAGTCGGATACTTCTTCTCATGCTCTTTCAACTGACGGGAAGCATAAGCTATAACTTTTTCGTGTTGCATCAACACACATCCCAAACCTTTGTGGGAAACATTTGTGTACACACTCAGACCATCGGTTCTACCAGGCGACACTAGAACAGGTGCTGTCACAAGCCTCCTCTTGAGCTCCTCAAAGCTCGTTTCACAATCCTCAGACCATATAAAATCAACTCTCTTCCGGGTCAAACGTGTCAAGGCTGAAGCAATTTTGGAGAAATCTTGCACAAACTGTCTAAAATAGCCTGCAAGTCCCAGAAAACTGCGAATATCAGCCACACTCGTCGGTCTAGGCCAGTTAGTAACTGCCTCAATCTTAGAGGGATCAATAGATACTCCTCTACTCGATACTACATGGCCTAAAAATGCCACTTCTCTCAGCCAAAACTCACACTTTGAGAACTTGGCATACACTTCTGAATTCTTAATAATGTCAAAGTTTCCTTTAAATGCATATCATGCATCTCCTCAGTCTTAAAATACATCAAATTTTCATCATTAATCACAACATCAATAAAATTGATGAACGTCTTGAACACAGTATGGATAAGATCCATAAAATTACAGGCGCGTTGGTGAAGTCAAAATACATGACTACAAACTCATAATATCCATCACGCGTCCTGAAAACAGTTTTAGGATTATCTTAATCCCGAATCTTCAACGGATTTAACCGGATCTCAAATCTATCTTTGAAAAGATAGCGGTTTCTCCCCAATTGATCAAACAATTCCTCTATCCTTGGCAAAGGTTACTTGTTTTTCACCATAACACGGCTCAACTCTTTATAATCGATTCACAATTGCATAGTGCCATCTTTCTTTTTCACAAACAACACCGGGGCTCCCCAACTGATCATATAGATCATCAATCCAATGCAATTGATACTTGTTTTACATTGTAACTTGATTCAACCCTCGATAATCAATACATAGTTTCACTGAACTGTCTTTCTTTTCACAAACAATGAGGTGCTCCTTACGAGGACGCACTAGGGTGAATAAACCCTGAGTTTAAGAGTTCTTATAACTCACTCTTAAGTTCTTTTAACTCAGCTAGTCTTGATGCAAACTATCGACAACACTAGCTAAATCATCTCAAGCTATATCTCTTAGAAGCATTCTAGCTTCTAACATACATATCAAAGTGGGTGTTACTCGTTTACTAGACCCACCAAAGCATAAGCTAGTCCCACATGGACTCATACAATCAAAACTTTCTCGATACAAACTATAATGATGGTACGATTAGCTGATAGCCAATCTATACCTAATATCACCTCAAATCAGACATATGCATAACAATCAAAATAAAATGTGAACATCTACTCATAATGCAAATGTCATAAGTGCCATACGCACTATCATCATAATAAACTTCCCCACCGGGTAAAAAAAAACATCTCGAAACTCAACAGTCTCTGCTCAAAAGCTACCAACTCATCATAATACGATAAAAATAAATGAGTGGCTAGCTCCAGAATTAAACAGAATAAAAGCCAAACGGCCTAAAAATATCAAAGTATAAATCACTACCATACTGGTAGCTTTTCCTGATAATCCTGACCTTATTACTACGTTGTGATTGTTAAGTCTTATACGCCCTATAAATGTGGCGTGAATCCAAGTTTAATCACAACATAGCATCTTGATGGAAGTGTGCATCTCCCTGATGGAAACTGGCACAACTATTGTAGTAAGGATGATCCTATCCTTGTTGAGCTCCACCTCGAACAAGTTGTTGTTGTTGTCGTTGTTGTGGTTGAGGTTGATGTTGATGTTGTTGTTGTTGTTGTTGATGTTGTTGCTGCTGTCGTTGTTGCTTCTGCGGTATCCCTTGACTGGCATCGTCATTCTTTACTTTCTTCTTCTGAGAGGTAATCTGTCCCGTAGTAGTTAATTTTCTCTTCTTTTCAGAAGATGTAAAATCCAAGATAAAGACGACTCATAAGCCTCCTTATTCAAATCTTGAATGAACTCGACCTCAGAGATCATTTGCTTTCTTGTAAAGCAAAACTGGTGCCTGTCAAACACATTAGTTCAATATCATTCTAACCTTCCAACATAGGTTTTACTTTAGAGTCTATCTTAAAAGACTCAGTAGGTCCAAACTATGACCTACAAGTTTCTCAAAGTTCACCGTCCAATTAGATGGTCAAACTCAATGTGAATTGATGTTCACCAAACCATCTCATTGCCTAATAGAAGTTACCGATATCACGGTCCATCAACTTCTTTCTATATTTCCATCAAAACCAACACTTAACTTAGTGTTAGTCAATTTTGACAATTTACTTAATATGGATCTTCATTACTCGACCTCGACCAATTCAGATTGATATACTATAGTGTAAAAGCAACCAAACTAGACCATTCACCAATTAACATTGTCGTTAATGGTCCTCATTGAGACTTATCACGTAAAGTCCTTACTTCCTCTTTTGAGTGGTAACACACTTTCCTTTTAGCACAATGCTACCATAAGGATTTACCACTTACCATAATTCAACTTTCTCAACTCAAACCAGGAACTTGTCCCTTGAGTTGAATCTAGGTTACTTGACTCGAGCCAGACTGATTTCTTTTCAACAATTCCTCACCTCAAACAGGTGTTTCATCTCTTAATACTGGGCTCCAGACAAACATGTCCCTTTTTTACACATAAATGTCCACACACATCCACTAAGACCACTACTTAGCAATTGTGTGACAATAACACTTTAATCAGTTTGAAGGATCAAACGATTGACCTCTCTAAGTATCTCATCCCCTATACTTTGACATTATGTCAATATTCTTAACGAGGTGTATAACCTCCAAAACTGCATGAGGTCATTTACTTTTTTTTTTTAGCATTCTTACCCAAATCTCCAAATGGGTCTAATAAACATAACCACATAGTGGTTTTACAAGGATGTGAAATATCACAAACATCATTAACTTTTAACAATATTCTCATAAATCTTCCAATATCAAAGAAATAAAGCATGAGAATAGAAGTTATATGCATACCTGGTGCTACTGATCTCAGATGATGACTTAAGAATGGACTTAAAACAAAACATGAAAACAAACATGCATCGCATGTAGTCTACAGAACCCAAAGGCTTTGATACCAACTGTGACGACCCGTCACTTTAAAATAATTTAAATTAGAAAAACAAAGCGGAAGTCTTTTATTTAAGAAAAATTGGCGTGATTATGTTTGAAAATAGGCTAGCCAAAACCTGTTTACATCTTAAATCCAGACATCTAAAAACACAAGGAACATTAAGTTCCTATCAGGAGTTCAAAATGATTTATAAACATAAAAGTAAAGACAAAAGCTCTTAAGAGCCATTTACAAATATACAACTCCAAAAATTTATAAAATTCACGAAACCATGTATATGGATTTTTACATAACACTTAGTCCATCTCGAAATCATCATCCCTCAATCATGCAGCACCATCTCCTTTCCCTCGACCTCTAGTTAGGGCATTACCAGAAATTTTTGTAATATCATGAGCTAACAACTAAGCCCAGTGAGAATAATAAGAATAAAAAGTAAAGATAGACCTCAAACTCGCATTTCGATTTGTGTCCAATTAATCTGACACAATTCACTCCTAAAGTTCTCCAAACTCTAGGTAATTTCATTCTATACTTTCCAAAGGATGATATTACTAACACTCGTAGTCAATCCTCATCCATTAACTTGTTATGATATAAATAAGAAAAGTAAATAAACTTTACATAAAATATAACATCTCGATTCTCTATTTCATCGATCATAAGCATGAATGCATGAGAGCATCCAGCAGGATTCGCATACGCCCTTATGAATGAAGAAGGTAACGTGGTCTATCCCGTAGGATCCATCGTTCTCCCTCCTTTTCTTTCTCACTTTCTCTTTTCTTTCTATGAAGGTAATGTGGTCTATCCCGTAGGATCCATCATTCTCCCATTCATGTCTTTCTCATTCTCTCTTCTTTTTCTATGAAGGTAATGTGGTCTATCCCGTAGGATCCATCATTCTCCCATTCATATCTTTCTCATTCTCACTTTTTTTCCATGATGCGAGATGTTATGATGCAATATGATATGTTTTGGAGTAATTAAATAAAGTGCAGAATTAAAGTAGCTGATACAAACATAAAGTAAAAGGCATAAAGTAAAGGACATAAAGTAAATAAATAGGAAACTCTGGACGAACGATATGTCAATCGAACTCCGCTAACAATAATAAAAGTAAAATCATAACTTAAACGATTAACCTATACCTTCAAGGATTCTAAACTTCCAACATAATCCGAGGTTCTATTAATCGTTCTATATAAAAGTTTGGATCTTTTTAACTTCCAATGATCCTACCTAAGTTTCAAAATGAATCTAACTTAGAATCTTTTAAGATTCAATAGTTTCCTCGAGAACTTCTAAGTTCTCACTTAAAGGATTAACTCATAATCCTAAGAGAACTAACTCACATCCCTCTAATCTTAGATTCGAATTCTAATCTTAGTTTCCAATTCTACAAACCATCATACTCATTTTCTTTCTAAAGATACTTTAAATCCTAACTATTCTCACCTTTGCAAAAGAAGATTTCGTTCCAAACCTTCGATAACGTGATCAATGAAAGGTTCAAAAACACCTACAATTAGAATTATATTTCACAATCAATAAATTACGAACTATCAATCAAACGACATCTAAGTACAAAAAACAACGAAAAACCCTTTATTTCTCACATGAGGCTCTCGGCCCCCCCTTCATAAAAAGGGTTTCGGTTTTGGTTTTTCGGATTTTAGGCAATTTAGATGTGTTTCGTGTTGGTTTCAAGCAAATTCGATATTCCCAATTTCAATGGGTATCGATAATTAGGGTTTTTGAACATTATGCCTTTTCTCGAATCGAATTTAATAAACATTATTTTATTAATTTATAACCCATAATTAAACCCCAAAAGGTAAATTTCAAACGGGAAGGGCTTCGACTGAAACTCGGTTTTAGGGTTAAGGGAAAGTCAAGTAATAGTTACCCAATAAGTTTTCCATCAACATTCAACAACAAAATTGGAAGGGAATGAGAGTTTTGGCCAAGAACTCAAAAGCTTGAATCAATTTCCATGGAAGTACTAAGAGAATTTGAAATCTAGGGCTTACCTTAGGGAGTTGGAAACATTCCAAGAGTGGAATGGGTAGAGAGGTCTCGGCGAGAGCTTTCCAATGCATCCGAAATCACGCAAAACGGCTAAGAAACGAAGCCGGGGCGACACTTTCTTCCTCTTCACTTTTCTTCCTCTTGTTGCTTGGGTTTGGAGAGGAAAAATGAGATGTTTTTGGTCAAATGCTTGGTCAATGGTATTTTAAAGAAGAAGATGGAATAGTGTTTAGATATTTAGGAATTTTGGAAATGACGGTTGCGTCCTTTTATGACTTTTGACTTATAAATAGAAACCTGAAGTTCTTAAACTATCCCAATGGTGATTAATAATTATTAATTGGCCTATTAATAATTGTTAATATCACCAAAACGAATTTAAAGTATTAAAACGATTAAAAAGAATTTCGGGTGAAATTAACTACTAAAATTGAAATTACTACTTTTAAATAAACCTTAAATACATAATTAAAAAAAAAAAAAAAATCACTTCAAAATAACGGGACGTTACAAAAAGGGTCACTTATACTTATACATTATTTTTGGAAATAATAAGAAGTATAGAATTGTAATCATTAAACGAATGAAAATAATGGAGAATTACTTTGTAGTGGGAGCTTAAGAATTTCGAGAATCCTAGAACCAATGTGACTAAAATAAAATTTACAAATAGTATGTTAGTGCACATAGATAAAATGAGAGATTTTATAAGTTGTACGAGATCAAATTTGAACATGGATTTACTTCCATATAAGAATTTGACAAAAGACCTTTGTGAATTAAACATCAGATGAGTTAAGTATAAGTAAAATGAGTTTTACTAACTAAACTCTAGATTCGCTTAATTACTAAGTCGTTAGTAAATGAAAGGTGTATGAGCATGATAGTTTCAAACTAAAAGTTAATGGAGTTTATTTTATGGCAATAAAATATGAAATCTATTACACTTAATGAAACTAACATCAGACAAAAGAAATACATACTAAACAGATGAAAACATTACTGATAAAGTATTAAAATGACTACCATGGCTAAGTAGTTGATAGTCATCCAGTTTGACTGGACTTACAAGTCAAATGTCCAAAGGTCTAGGACAAGTGGGAGATTGTTAGGAATGGTGTCCTAGAACTTGTATGATAATAATTTATTAAGAATAAATTAAATAAATAAACATAAGTTCTTTATATTATCTAGATTGATTCAATTAACGATATTAGGAATATATGGAAATATATAAATATCAAACATTCAAATAGTAAACCCAAAGTTACTCTTATGAAATCACGACTTAGTATGTGAGTCATACAAGAGGATTAAAGTCGAGATGAGTAACTTATTCGTGTCTACAGTAAACGGATAACGTTTGGAAACCTTATCCTGGTAACACTGTTGATAGCTTCGCATTTTGTTTATAGACAAATGATCGAATCCTGATCATTCATGTGGGAGACATGAAATGGAAGTATCATATGCAATGTTGATTGTATAAGATAGGACCACGTTGTTCGATCAAATTTCTCATTAGTACCGTTTACGAGAAATGATCGAATGTCAAACTAAGTGTATCAACCGTGATAGATCTCAATCCTGAGTGAAATGTGGACTCCTATTTGTGGAGTTATGTTCTTTGATTCACATAGTTGAGAGCGATCTGTAAGAACGCTCAATACACTCCTGTTTTGGGAACATGACTAGATAAGTAGCTGGGAACTCATTTTCACGAGATGGAATTCATAACTTTCCTATAAATTAACGGTATCAGTGCGATACCTAAACATTTTAGGAACTTTAGGAAACTCCCTTGATGTACTAATTCGAGACATGAACAAGTGACGTAACGACTTCTATTGATCACAGAAGTATCTTATCTCTAGTTCGACTAAAGATAAAGTTCATTGGAGAATCAACAAGGATAAAGCGCTAATTATAGGGGCAAAACGGTACATTTATCCGCCTGTAATTAGGAGGGTTCCACATGAAGGATAATATCACATATAAATAATGATAAACTTAAAATTAAAAATCACCTTTTGCATTAGGAAAGTAAATAAATAAATAAATAAATAAAATTAAAAATCACCTTTTGCATTAGGCGACTGCGCATGCGTGCGCTGTGCCAAATTGCAAAACAAAATTTTTTATATATTTTTTATTTTTTATTTACCTTATCTAATTTATTTTATATTATAATTAAGAGATAATGATTTCTAATTAGATTAAACATCATATTTTCCGATAAATATGACCACTGGGATTCATATTTTATACACCTCTCACTTTAATTAGAAAAGTAAAAATTATCTCTCAAGTTTTTGCCCAATTACCGATTTTCCTTAAGAAAAAATTTAGAAGAAATTTCTTCTTCTTTTGTTCTTCCGTTTCGATTCCCACAAGTCGATTTTGCTTTTGATCGGGATATAGCATAGAAGATCCAGTGTTGCTGAGGATTTGATGTTGTAAAGAAACCTCCAACCGATTCTCCCTTAATTACTCAATGTAAGTAAAAGGGTTTAAATTTTCGAAATTAAGCATGAATCTACATGTTTTATCACAAATTGCATGATATTAATAGATTCGTAATTAAATGTTAATTAGTTTACTAAATAAAATTTCGCTAATTTAGTAAATCATCCCTTCACAAATCACTCTCTAAATGTTTACACTCTTGAAATGTTGGTTCACTCGTGTTTGCACTTAAAAACAGTTTGTATGTATGTAATTTGTAGCCTTTATCTAGTACTATTTAGTAACAATGAAACTATGTTTGAAACTAATGAAATTTTGTAAAAAAACAACAATAATGAAACAAGAAAGCAAGTGTTTTTGGCTATTTCGAAAGTTAAGAGATTTATAAAAAGATGTGACAGATTTTGCAAAAGTGGAAAGTGTGCAAATTAGGCAAGTACATAAAGTAGGACAGGAAAGCAATTGGAAAACTTCCCTAAAGTAGATGCAAGTCAAAAAGGTAAACAAACAACTTGTACTCAAACACTAGGTATATTTCAGATTCATGATGGCCCTTTGATGTGTTTGATATGAATTTCTCAAGAGAAACATGAACATCAAACACTCTCTTTTCAGATTTAACAACTCAAGAGAGTGTTTGATGAGGATTTGATGTTGTAAAGAAACCTCCAACCGATTCTCCCTTAATTACTCAATGTAAGTAAAAGGGTTTTAATTTTCGAAATTAAGCATGAATCTACATGTTTTATCACAAATTGCATGATATTAATAGATCCGTAATTAAATGTTATTTAGTTTACTAAATAAAATTCCGCTAATTTAGTAAATCATCCCTTCACAAATCACTCCCTAAATGTTTACACTCTTGAAATGTTGGTTCACTCGTGTTTGCACTTAAAAACAGTTTGTATGTATGTAATTTGTAGCCTTTATCTAGTACTATTTAGTAACAATGAAACTATGTTTGAAACTAATGAAATTTTGTAAAAAAACAACAATAATGAAACAAGAAAGCAAGTGTTTTTGGCTATTTCGAAAGTTAAGAGATTTATAAAAAGATGTGACAGATTTTGCAAAAGTGGAAAGTGTGCAAATTAGGCAAGTACATAAAGTAGGACGGAAAGCAATTGGAAAACTTCCCTAAAGTAGATGCAAGTCAAAAAGGTAAACAAACAACTTGTACTCAAACACTAGGTATATTTCAGATTCATGATGGCCCTTTGATGAGTTTGATATGAATTTCTCAAGAGAAACATGAACATCAAACACTCTCTTTTCAGATTTAACAACTCAAGAGAGTGTTTGATGAGGATTTGATGTTGTAAAGAAACCTCCAACCGATTCTCCCTTAATTACTCAATGTAAGTAAAAGGGTTTTAATTTTTGAAATTAAGCATGAATCTACATGTTTTATCACAAATTGCATGATATTAATAGATCCGTAATTAAATGTTATTTAGTGTACTAAATAAAATTCCGCTAATTTAGTAAATCATCCCTTCACAAATCACTCCCTAAATGTTTACACTCTTGAAATGTTGGTTCACTCGTGTTTGCACTTAAAAACAGTTTGTATGTATGTAATTTGTAGCCTTTATCTAGTACTATTTAGTAACAATGAAACTATGTTTGAAACTAATGAAATTTTGTAAAAAAACAACAATAATGAAACAAGAAAGCAAGTGTTTTTGGCTATTTCGAAAGTTAAGAGATTTATAAAAAGATGTGACAGATTTTGCAAAAGTGGAAAGTGTGCAAATTAGGCAAGTACAGAAAGTAGGACGGAAAGCAATTGGAAAACTTCCCTAAAGTAGATGCAAGTCAAAAAGGTAAACAAACAACTTGTACTCAAACACTAGGTATATTTCAGATTCATGGTGGCCTTTTGATGAGTTTGATATGAATTTCTCAAGAGAAACATGAACATCAAACACTCTCTTTTCAGATTTAACAACTCAAGAAAAGACTATCGCTTTTTTTTTTCTTCAAATTTCTGCAGTAAGGAAGCCTCAGATTAGATTTCATTTTTTTTATTTTTCTTTTGACTTTTTGACTACGATGTATGAATAACAGTTAAAGATGAGACAAAAATAAGAACTTTTGTAGTTTTTTATTTTCCATAATTCGGAATGAAACTAAGAGAAACAGATAGAACAAACCGGGTGAAATATGCTGTAACAACCCGCTTTTCGTTAAATTCTTTAAATTCAAATGCACAGCGGAATACTCGATTTTTGAAGAAAAACGGCATGGGTTCGTTTAAAAATCGAATAACCAAAACCTGTTTTACAACCCAAATTCAGAGAAAGCTATAAATCGGGAATGCGCATTCCAAAAGAGAATTTAGTCATAAAACATAGACATACTTTACACAAATACCCTTTCGGGCTAAAAAAGACGTAAGTATGGAAAATGTAGATGATTTACAAGCATTTCTACGAATGCTAAACCAAAAGTGTTTTAATATTGTTCGTACACCATCTCGACAAGTCACGCGGCTCCAGCTCCTCTACCACGCTTCTTAGGACGGGGTTTACCTGAAAATTTGTAAGTGTAGCAACATTAGCATAAAAATGCTATTAAGAGTCAAACGAAAGCAAGTAATCCTATGAACAAAATCTCATAACCGAAATCGTGTCCAATGGCCTAAAATGTTCAATACTACCCACATCCACAATTCCAATTTCCATACAATCATACGATAGTCATATATTACCCGTAATCATCATTCAATACCATGAGATAGATATAAAGACTTAAAGTAAAGTAACATTCACTACTACGTCTTACTACACAATTCTAAATGATATGTAAAGGTAACATTAACTATCTTTATTACCAAACAAGTTTCATCGTATCGTGCTATTGTATGGATCGAAATCAACATACCACGTACGGTCGTACCATGTCTCAAGTTACCATACCATGATACCATATGGACCGAAGTCAACATACAATCATGTACCATATCACAAATCATCGGATATTAGGACTTTCACCATATCGGATATCAGGACTTTCACCATATAACAAATCATCGCACCATGATACGTATGGATCCGAATCAACATACTATCATGTGCCGTATAACATATCATAGTACCATGGTGCTGTATGGATCCGAATCAACATACTACCATGTACCATATCACAAATCATCGCACCATGATACGTATATGGATCCGAATCAACATACCACGTACGGTCGTACCATATCACAAATCATCGCACCATGATATGTATGGATCCGAATCAACATACTATCATGTGCCGTGTCACAAATCATAGTACCATAGTACGTATGAATCCGAATCAACATACTACCATGTACCATATCACAAATCATCGCACCATGATACGTATGGATCCGAATCAACATACTATCATGTGCCGTGTCACAAATCATAGTACCATAATACGTATGGATCCGAATCAACATACTACCATGTACCATATCACAAATCATAGCACCATGATACGTATGGATCCGAATCAACATACTATCATGTGCCGTGTCACAAATCATAGTACCATGGTACGTATGGATCCGAATCAACATACTACCATGTACCATATCACAAATAATCGCACCATGATACGTATGGATCCGAATCAACATACTATCATGTGCCGTATCACAAATGGTTAAGCTTCCTAATAAGTTAGATAAACTCAAAGAATCCTACTAAGTTATTAAGAAACCTAACTGACTAGATTACACGAGTTATCACTCAAGTGTATCTTCTAACTACTTTAACTTCCAAACCAATCAAAGTAACTTTCAAATCAACTTTCATCTAACATCTCTAATTCACTTTGCAATACTTCCAAACCACTCCGATGTTTCCTTTTCATCGAACTCATTATAATTCCAAATTCTCTCCACTCACTTTCGAATTAAAGTCTCCAACCAAAACTTAATTCTAAGAAGCTACTTCCCTCTTTACCTCGATAAACAATAACATAACGAAACTCAATTCATAAAATCACTAACTTTTGCTTTAAACTCACCTTGGCTTGTAGAAAAGCTCCGATCTATCCGAGGTTTCAAACCCACGATCAAATCACAATCCTACAAACGAATTACACCTAAATAACATTAATTAATCGAAAATCATTCAAACTACATCTAAACGTACAAAACGATGAAAAACCCGGATTTCCTCCCTATGGTACTCTCGGCCATACAAGGGAAAATAGGGTTCGGGTTTGGTTTTCCGGTTTTTATGCACTTTAGAGGTGTTTCGGTTTGGTTTCGGATACTTTGGAGGTTCACAACTACAATGGGTATCCATAAATTAAGGTTTTGTTCATTAATCGATTTCCGAAAAATTAAGTAAATAGCAAAAACACAATAACCCTAAGATCCTAACTATGGCCAAGTGAGGGAAAATCACATGGGACGGGTTTCCGGCTCAAACTCGGTTTTAGGGTTTAGGGGAAGTTTCTAAAATCGACCAAAACGAGTTTCCAGATGGAAATCTTCAAGCTTCGGTGAACGAATTTGAAGATTTCAATCCAAAACCACCATTAAAATATTATTCACATCAAATTTTAGAAACTTTTTCATACCTTAAGGCCTAGAGGAAACGAGCGAAAACCTCAATTGTTATGATGGGTAGAAAATATGTCTCGAGAGCTTTCCAACGAGCTAAGGCACGATGAAAACGGTCGAGAAACAAAGCCGGGGTGATAATTTCTTTCTCTCCTCTTTTTTTCTCTCTAAGCTACGGGTTTGGGATGAAAAAATGAGAAGAAATTTATGATTTTTGTCTAATTTTGGCTTAATAAAGGAGAAGGATGAATAGTGTTTAGATATTTAAGAAATCAGAAATGACGCCTACGTCCCTCTTTTGTTTTTACTTTAAAAACGAAAGCCGAAGCTCTTTAATTAATCTAAAGGTGATTAATAATTATTAATATCACCGAAACGAATTTAAAGTATTAAAAGAATTAAAAGGGTTTTTGGACGAAAATAGCTACTAAAATCGAAATCACTATTTTTTAAATTAACCTTAAATACTTTAATTAAAGTAAATTAATTAAATTAAATTAAAATTAAAAAAAATTTACCCCCAAAAGTAACGGGACGGTACATATGCTTTTTGGTGATTTTTTCTGTTTTTTATATAAACTAAAAACAAAGAACAACAAGAAATAAATGGAAAACAAGAAAGATAAGAACCTTTTCTTTAGCCTAAGCTCTTATACCCCAGATTTGGATCAAGAACCCTTGAGTCACCAAGATCTAAAACCCTCAAAGCAATTTAGTAAAACTCAAGGAACATGAGTCAAGAAGATTATTCCTAGATCTATGATCTTGAAAGAAGATGAACTTGTTTCTTATCTCAAGATTGAAACAATACAAAAACACTTTAGATCAAGAGTGTTTGATTGTTTCTAAAAAAGTAATCTAAAGCAGGATTACTAAGTTATGCAATGGGCGATCATCCAAGAAAGAGGTTTCAAGCCAAAAGACAACTTTTCAATTCATCAAATTTGAATACGAGGGTTACAAAAAGTCTTTAAATAGTCAAAAGAGAAACCGTAAACAATAGCCCAAAAGCAACCATGTAACGTCCCGTTACTTTTGGGGGTAAATTTTTTTTTAATTTTTATTTTATTTTATTTATTTACTTTAATTAAAGTATTTAAGGTTAATTTAAAAAAATAGTCATTTCAATTTTAGTAGCTATTTTCGTCATAAAACCCTTTTAATCCTTTTAATACTTTAAATTCGTTTCGGTGACATTAATAATTATTAATGGGTCAATTAATAATTATTAATCACCTTTAGATTAATTAAAGAGCTTCGGGTTTCGTTTTTAAAGTAAAAGCAAAAGAGGGACGTAGGCGTCATTTCCGATTTCTTAAATATCTAAACACTATTCATCCTTCTCCTTTATTAAGCCAAAATTAGACAAAAATCATAAATTTCTTCTCATTTTTTTCATCCCAAACCCGTAGCTTAGAGAGAAAAAAAAGAGGAGAGAATGAAACTGTCACCCCGGCTACGTTTCTCGACCGTTTTCATCGTGCCTTAGCTCGTTGGAAAGCTCTCGAGACGTACTTTCTACCCATCCTAACAATAGAGGTTTTCACTCATTTTCTCGAGGCCTTAAGGTATGACAAAGTTTCTAAAATTTGATGTGAATAGTATTTTAATGGTGGTTTTGGATTGAAATCATCAAATTCGTTCACCGAAGCGTGAAGATTTCCATCGGGAAAGTTGTTTTGGTCGATTTTAGAAACTTCCCCTAAACCATAAAACCGAGTTTGAGCCGGAAACCCGTCCCATGTGATTTTCCTTCACTTGGCCATGCTTAGGATGTTAGGGTTATTGTGTTTTTGCTATTTACTTAATTTTTCGGAAATCGATTAATAAACAAAACCTTAATTTACGGATACCCATTGTAGTTGTGAACCTCCAAAGTATCCGAAACTAAACCGAAACACCTCTAAAGTGCATAAAAACCGGAAAACCAAACCCGAACCCTATTTTCCCTTGTATGGCCGAGAGTAGTATAAGGATAAAATCCGAGTTTTTCATCGTTTTGTACGTTTAGATGTAGTTTGAACTATTTCCGGTTAATTAATTTTATTTAGGTGTATTTCGTTTGTAGGATTGTGAATTGATCGTGGATTTGCAACCTCGGAAATATCGGAGCTTGTCTACAAGCTAAGGTGAGTTTAAAATGAAAGTTGGTGGTTTTATGAATTGAGTTTCGTTATGTTATTGTTTATCGAGGTAAAGAGGAAAGTAGCTTCTTAGAATTAAGTTTTGGTTGGAGACTTTAATTCGGAAGTGAGTGGAGTGAATTTGGAATTATAATGAGTTCGATGAAAAGGAAACTTCGGAGTGGTTTGGAAGTATTGCAAAGTGAATTGGAGATGTTAGATGAAAGTGGATTTGAAAGTTACTTTGATTGGTTTGGAAGTTAAAGTAGTTAGAAGATATACTTGAGTGATAACTCGTGTAATCTAGTTAGTTAGGTTTCTTATTAACTTAGTAGAATTCTTTGAGTTTATCTAACTTATTAGGAAGCATAACCATTTGTGATATGGTACATGGTAGTATGTTGATTTGGATCCATACGTACAATGGTACTATAATTTGTGACACGGCACATGATAGTATGTTGATTCGGATCCATACATATCATGGTGCGATGATTTGTGATATGGTACATGGTAGTATGTTGATTTGGATCCATACGTACCATGGTACTATGATTTGTGACACGGCACATGATAGTATGTTGATTCGGATCCATACGTATCATTGTTCGATGATTTGTGATATGGTACATGGTAGTATGTTGATTCGGATCCATACATACCATGGTACTATGATTTGTGACACGGCACATGATAGTATGTTGATTCAGATCCATATGTATCATGGGGCGATGATTGAGATATGGTACGACAGTACGTGGTATGTTGATTCGGATCCATACGAGCACGTTACGATGATTGTGATACGGCACATGATAGTATGTTGATTCGGATCCATACGTATCATGGTGCGATGATTTGTAATATGGTGAAAGTTCTGATATACGATGTGGTGAAAGTCCTGATATCCGATGTGGTGAAACTCCTGATAACCGATGTTGTGAAAGTTACGATGATTTATGGATTGGTAAGACCGTACGTGATATGTTGATTTCGATCCATAAAATAGCACGTTACGATGAAACTTGTTTGGTAACAAAGATAGTTAATGTTACATTTACATATTCTTTAGAATTGTATAGTGTGTGGGGTATTTCTCGTTAAAGCCTCGTTCCACACAATAGAGCACGTCCCATCACGTGCTGTTCTTTAGAGGCGGAGCTACCTGAAACGTTACAACAGATGACAGTCAGAAGGGCATCGGTGTGGTACCAGCCGACGACCCTCCGACGATCAAGTTAGATGGTGGTAGGTGAGATTTGCCTTGCGCCGCAAGGATTAGGTCAAGACAAACAGGTTGTTCCTTCTCTAGGTTTTCTGTCATACCTGATTTGATGGGTCAAGTGCCCTTTTATAGTCCCTTGATCGAGGATTCATCGACTGGGCTAGCATGAGGCTAGGCTTGATGGGCTTTCGTTGGGCCCAAGAAGGATGAGCTCCATATGATATTGACTCGGATGGGCCTGTCCCCATATGAATCGGCTTGTGGTGAACGCAGCCCGTAGGAGGTCTGGCTCCTTCAGGATGTGATCCGAATGGGCCTGTCATCATGTGAATCGGCCTGGTGTGAGCTCAGCCCATAAGAGGGCTATTTTTACCCTTTACAGTTTTCCCATATTTCCTGGGTCGAAAAGTCCAATGCGGGGAATAAAAGATCGATATGATCAAGGGCGTGATGCTTGCCCTAATCTTCGTGCTACTGTGGAGTGGTTGGGGACCACGACCCTTCGGAAAATAGACCGCCTCGGCCTTGTCATGACTCAGGCTCTACTGACCTCCTTTCGAGGGTCGTCACATTCTCTTGTGGATGTGACTGTTCCAGGAGACGTGGCTCCTTGCAAAATCGACTCGTTGGAGCTTCAGATGGACGCGAATTCCAACGAACTTTGGGTGATCCGGATCGTCGCGACCCTCTCCACGTGTCGCGATGGTTGGACGTGTGTTCTCCTCTTTAAATAGGGTTTTCCCTCAGACTCTAAGACTTGCTCGCCTTCTGATTTCTCGAAGTTGTCTGTGAATCATCCATTTTTGAAAAGTTCTTCGTCGTCTTTGTCCTGCTTCCTCGAAGTATTTCCCTGTTCTTTTCCAAAGGTTAGTCTTCTCCTTTCTATCTTTTGTTTCCTACTCTTTTCTGTAATGGATAGTGTTGAGGGAAACTCTGTAGCTAGAGGTCCTAGGACTCCTAGGTTCGCTGTAGGAGATGACACTATGATGGTCTGGTTTTTGAGAGTATTGAGTCTGGGGCTTCCCCTTCCTCTGCCCGTGCCGGTGGGGCTAATACCATTCCCTCATTTCGGGGTGAGCTTGAGGGGAATGAGCCTGCGATTGATCTTCTATCGTCGATTGGTGAGGAATCCCTCCCTTCTGTGAGTGAGCTCGGGTCAGTTTCTGAGATTCAGGCAGGTTTAGCCTCCGTCCCTTCTCCTACTTCTCACCCTTTGGGGGAACGGATTCTGTTTCGATGGGCCCAACTACTGTTTTCGACCTTTCCCATTCTCCTCTTCCTGTTCCTGCCAAGGAGGCGGCCCAAGAGAAGAAAAGGAAAAGCCGTTCTAAGGGTAGTAAGGCCCCATCTCAGGTTGATCCATCCGTCCCTATGCCGTCGGGGGAAGTGGATTCCTCTTTGGCTGGTGAGGTTACCGTCTCTGATCCTCTTGGATCTCCTTCTGTTGATTCGGATGAGGTGGAGACAGTGAGCAAGCAGGAGAAGAAGAAGAAGAAAAAGGAACCTCAGCCGAAGGGCATCAAAGAGAATAGGGGCCCCTTCCATTTTCCCTCGAAACTAACGTAGGCCAAACTCCATATGTTGAGGGTCAACTATGGGATCTCTTCGGATTTTGAAATGAGACTCCCATAGGCGTCAGAGAGAGTTTATCTTTCCCCAGGGGAGGGTTGGACCGCTTTCTATCCGCGGTTTTTCCAATGGGGTGTTCGGCTTCCCCTTTCCCCTTTGATGGCCGAGTTGCTTCAGAATGTCGGCCTCGCGTTGGGTCAATTGATGCCGAACGCCATGAGATCTTTGATCACCTTTTCGGTGGTGTGTTATGGGTTGGGATTTTGGCCTACCTTGAGCATGGTTTCCCACTTCTTGTCCCTTCACTTGAATGTCCAAGACAGTATACGTTTCATCTTTGATAATAATAAAAAACCGGCTCTGGTGGATGAGACCTCCTGTGATAAGCACTGGAAAGAGGAGTGGTTTTTCATTCGCGGCCCCTTTCTCTTCCTGGGGGCGGGTCTGTGACGACCCGTCACTTTTAAATAATTTAAATTAGAAATACACAGCGGAAGTCTTTATATTTTTAAAAAAATGGCGTGGTTATGTTTGAAAAGTGGCTAGCCAAAACCTGTTACATTTTAAATTCGCAATTTAAATACACAAGGAACATTAAGTTCCTATCCAGGAGTTCAAAATGAATTATAGTCATAAAAGCATAGACGAAAAGCTCTTAAGAGCCATTTACAAATATACAAATAAAAAATTGTATAAAATTCACAAAACCATGTTCATGGATTTTTACAACCACCTAGTCCATCTCAAAGTCTTTATCCCTCGATCATGCAGCACCATCTTCTCTCCCTCGACCTCTAGCCAGGGCATTACCTGAAATTTTTGTAATATCATGAGCTAACAACTTAAGCCCAGTGAGAATAATAAGAATAAAAAGTAAAGATATACCTCAAACTCGCATTTCGATTTGTGTCCAATTAATTTGACACAACTCACTCCTAAATTCCTCCAAACTCTAGGTAATTTCATTCTAAACTTTCCAAAGGATGATATTACTAACACTAGTAGTCAATCCTCATCCATTAACTTGTTATGGCATAAAATAAGAAAAGTAAATAACTTTGCATATAATATAACATCTCGATTCTCTTTCTCATCGATCATAAACATGAATGCATGAGAGCATCCCGTAGGATTCGCATACGCCCTTATGCATGAAGAAGGTAACGTGGTCTATCCCGTAGGATCCACCGTTCTCCCTCTTTTTCTTTCTCACTTTCTCTTTTCTTTCTGTGAAGGTAATGTGGTTTATCCCGTAGGATCCATCATTCTCCCATTCACGTCTTTCTCATTCTCTCTTCTTTTTCTATGAAGGTAATGTGGTCTATCCCGTAGGACCCATCATTCTCCCATTCATATCTTTCTCATTCTCACTTTTTTTTCCATGATGCGAGATGTTATGATGCAATATGATATGTTTTGATGTAAAAATAATGTACGAAATTAAAGTAGCCAATACAAACATAAAGTAAAAGGCATAAAGTAAAAGACATAAAGTAAAATAGATAGGAATCTCGGACGAACGATATGTAAATCGAACTCCGCTACATTAATACAAGTAAATCCTATCTTAAACGATTAACCTATACCTTCCAGGATTTTAAACTTCCAATATAATCCGAGGTTCTATTAATCGTTCTATATACAAGTTTGGATCTTTTAACTTCCAATGATCCAACCTAAGCTTAGAAACGAATCTAACTTAGAATCTTCTAAGATTCAACGCTTTCCTCGAGAAATCCTAAGTTCTCGCTTAAAGGATTAACTTCTAATTCTAAGGGCACTAACTCACTTCCCTCTAATCTTACTTTCGGTTTCTAGTCTTAGTTTCAAATTCTACAAACCTTCATACTTATTCGCTTTCTATAATTACTTTAAATCCTAACTATTCTCACCTTTGCAAAAGAAGATTTCGTTCCAAACCTTCGATAACGCGATCAATGAAAGGTTCAAAAACACCTACAATTAGAATTATATCTAACAATTAATAATTAACCAAATATCAATCAAGTACACAAAACAACGAAAAACCCTTCAATTCTCACATGAGGCTCTCGGCCCCCCCTTCATAAAAAGGGTTTCGGTTTTGGTTTTCCGGCTTTTAGGCAATTTAGACGTGTTTCGAGTTGGTTTCAAACAAATTCGATATTCCCGATTTCAATGGGTATCGATAATTAGGGTTTTTGAACATTATGCCATTTCCCGAATTGAATTTAAATAAACAATAATTCATCAATAAATAACCCATAATCAAACCCAAAAAGGTAAATTTCAAATGGGAAGGGCTTCGACTGAAACTCGGTTTTAGGGTTATGGGATTGTTTTCAAAAACACTTAAAACAACCCCCGTACTTAAAATCATCGAGTTTACCGGCAAGAAATCGAAGAATCAAAGAGAAAACTCCATTAAAACACTATTTGGAGCTTAGGGTTTGAAGATTAACTTACCGAGAACTCCGTATATCACGGGAGAAAAGCACGATGGTTAGGTGGAAAAGGATCCTAGACTCGAGGGCTTTCCGAAGCAACCGAAATCGAGCCGATCTTCCGAGAAACGAGCAAAAACCAAAAAAATCCTTTCCCCCATCTTGAAGCTACGGCCTTGGGAGAGAAATGAGAGATGTTTTGGTCAACTTTGGTCAAATGGCAATTTAAAGAAGAATATGAATAGTGTTTTGGATATTTTTAAGAAATCGGAAATGACGGTTGCGCCCTTTTATGACTTTTGACTTCTAAATTGAAACCCGAAGCTCTTAAATAAATCTAAAGGTGATTAGTAATTATTAATTGGCCTATTAATAATTATTAATGTCACCGAAGCGAAATTTAAAGTATTAAAACGATTAAAAAGAATTTCGAGTGAAATTAACTACTAAATTTCTAAATTACAAAATAATAATTAAACTTAACACTTAAATTGAAATAAATAAATAAATAAATAACATTAAATAAAATAAATAATAAAAAACAAATTCACTTCAAAATAACGGGACGTTACAGTCTACCCTCCTTAAAAGACTTTTTGTCCTCGAAAAGTTTGCTCACTAAGTGAAAAGCAAGGGTACTTAGACTGTATCTCATCTTCACGTTCCCACGTTGCTTCCTTTAACACTTGGGTCTTCCAAAGAACCTTAACCAAGTGAGTTCCTTTTTATTTCTAATCACTTTGGTTTGAATGCTCTTATCTTAATGGGTGTCTTCTCATAAGACTTATTAGCATTCAAAACAATCAGTTCATAATCAATTGCGTGGGACGGATTCTCCATGTATTTTCGAAGTATCAATACATGGAAAACATTACAAACGGCCGATAACGAAAGTGGTATTGCTAAACAATAAGCTACCACTTCTACTCGATTGAGTATCTCGATAGGTCAATAAATCTTGGGCTCAACTGTCCCCTATTCCCAATTTCCATAACACTCTTCATAAGTGCCACTTGAAGTATACGAGATCCACTGCTACAACTTGAACGAACTACGCCGTTTCATACCGTCAATTTTAGGTAAACTGTAACCTTTCTTTAAACAAATGATAGACTCGCTAGTCATTTGTTACAACTTGAGTACCAAAAGTCTCTTTTCACCAATCTCGTCCAAATGAGCGGGAGAACAACACTTTCTACCACAAAGGGCCTAAACAGTGCCAAAAACTCTGAGACAAAGCGAGTGTCTCGATCTGATAAAATCTTCACGGCACACCACAATCTATCAATCTTTCTTAGGTACAACTGTACCCTAGTCTTAACTGGATAGATGATCCTTCCAAGAGTAAAGTGTGCGGTTTTTCATCAAATGATCTACAATCACCCAAATGATATCATAATTCTTTGCCGTCCTTGGCAAACCTTGATAAAATCCATGGAAATTTCCTCCCATTTCCATTCTGGCACACTCAGAGGATTAAGATAACCCGATGGACTCTTCCTCAATGCCGTGACTTGCTGACAAGTCAAGCATCTACTAATAAAGTCTTCAATCTCAAACTTCATCCCAGGCCACCAATAGTGCTCTCTCAAGTCCTTGTACATCTTTGTACTATCTAAATGAATAATAGAGAAGATAGAACTGTGAGCCTCCTCCAACAGTTCCCTTCTAAAAGTCGATCCTAATAGGCACACATATTCTTTTACGATACATCAGAGCACTATCTGTAGAGAAGGTAAAATGGCTAGGAATATCTGACCCAGCCTCTCTAAAACCTGCCTGCAAATGAATCTATCTTCTCTATGCATCAATCATCCTCTGCCTCAAAGTAGCTGCCACTGTTAAACTAGCAAGAATCACAGTGACCTCCGCAGTCAGAAATGCTATTTTAGCTCGTTCCATATCCCACCTCAATCTCAAAGGTATGGCCGACAAAGCTGATGAATGAGAAGACCTTCTACTGAGTGCGTCAGCCACTACATTGGCTTTTCCAGAATGATACTGATTGTCACAGTCATAATCCTTAACGAGCTCTAACCATCTCCGCTGTCTCATATTCAATTTCTTTTGAGTGAAGAAATACATGAGACTCTTATGGTCAGTAAATATCAGGATCTTCTCACCATACAAATAATGCCTCCATATTTTCAATGCATGCACAACAGCTGCCAACTCTAAATCATGAGTCGGATACTTCTTCTCATGCTCTTCCAACTGACGGGAAGCATAAGCTATAACTTTCCAGTGTTGCATCAACACATATCCCAAACCTCTCTGGGAAGCATCTATGCACACAGTCAGAACACCAGTTCTATTAGGCGACACTAGAACAGGTGCAGTCACAAGACTCCTCTTGAGCTCCTCGAAGTTCGTTTCACAATCCTCAGACCATACAAAATCAACTCCCTTCTGAGTCAAACGTGTCAATGCTGAAGCAATTTTGGAGAAATCTTGCACAAACCGTCTATAATAGCCTGCAAATCCCAGAAAACTGCGAATATTAGTCACACTAGTCGGTCTAGGCCAGTTACTAACTGCCTTAATCTTAGAGGGATCAACAGATACTCCTTTACTCGATACTACATAGCCTAAAAATGCCACTTCCTTCAGCCACAACTCACACTTTGAGAACTTGGCATACAATTACTGATCTCGTAGTACTGTCAAAACTCTCCGTAGGTGCATAGCATGCAATTCCTCTGTCTTGGAATAAACCAAGATATCATCAATGAATACAATCACAAACGAGTCAATGAACCTTCTGAACACCGTGTGCATAAGGTCCATAAAAGTTGCAGGCGCGTTGGTCAAGCCAAAGGACATAACTACAAACTCATAATGTCCATAACGCGTCCTGAATGCAGTCTTGAAAATATCCTCATCCCGAATCCTCAACTGATGATAGCCAGATCTCAAATCTATCTTTGAAAAGATAGTGGCTCCCCTCAACTGATCAAACAAGTCTTCTATCCTGGGCAAAGGATACTTATTTTTCACCGTAACACGGTTTAACTCTCTATAATCGATACACAATCGCATAGAGCCATCTTTCTTTTTCACAAACAACACTGGAGCTCCCCACGGTGAAACACTCAGGCGTATAAACCCCAAGTCTAAAAGTCCTCGTAACTGGCTCTGGAGTTCTTTCAACTCAGCCGGTGCCATACGATAGGGTGCTTTGGACAATGGAGCTGTTCCTGGATCAACCTCAATCTGAAAATCTAACTCTCTCACCGGTGGCAAACCGGGTAACTAATTAGGGAAAACATCAACGAAATCCCTCACTACTGGCACATAACTCAAACTAGTCTCCGGTACAGAAGTATCGACAGCACTAGCTACATAATCTCAAGCTATATCACTTAAAAGCATTCTAGCTTCTAACATATATATCAAAGGGGTGCTACTCGTCTACTAGACCCACGAAAGCATAAGCTAGTCCCACATGGACTCATAAAATCAAAACTTTCTCAGTACAAACTATTATGGTATGATTGGATAATAGCCAATCCATAATCAAATCACATTAAAATCAGACATACGCATAACAATTAAAAGTAAAATGTGAACATCTACTCATCATAATAAAATTCCCCACTGGGGTAGAAGCACACATCTCAAAACTCAACAGTCTCGGCTCAAGAGCTGCCAACTCATCATAACAAGATAAAATAAAAGAATGGCTAGGTCCAGCATTAATCAGAATAAAAGCCAAACGGCATGAAAATATCAAAGTATAAATCACTACCATACTGGTAGCTTTTCCTGATAATCCTGACCTTATTACTACGTTGTGATGGTTGTATCTTATACGCCCTATAAAAGCGGCGTGAATCCAAGTTTGATCACAACATAGCATCTTGATGGAAGTGTGCATCTCCCTGATGGAAACTGGTAGAACTATTTTAGTAAGGATGATCCTATCCTTGTTGAGGTCCACCTCGAACCAGTTGTTGTTGTTGCCGTTGTTGTTGTTGATGTTGATGTTGTTGTTGTTGATGTTGTTGCTGCTGTCGTTGTTGCTTCTGCTGTATCCCTTGACTGGCGTCGTCATCCTTTGCTTTCTTCTTCTGAAAGGTAGTCTGTCTCGTCGTAGTTAATTTTCTTTCCTTTCATAAGATGTAAAATCCAAGATAAGGACGACTCCTAAGTCTCCTTATTCAATTCTTGAATGAACTCGACCTCAGAGATCATTTGCTTTCTTGTAAAGCAAAACTGGTGCCTGTCAAACACCTTAGTTCAATATCATTCTAACCTTCCAACATAGGTTTTACTTTAAAGTCTATCTTAAAAGACTCAGTAGGTCCAAATTATTATCTACAAGTTTCTCAAAGTTCACCGTCCAATTAGATGGTCAAACACCATGTGAATTGAAATTCACTAAACTATCTCATTGCCTTATAGAAGTTACCGATACCACGGTCCATCAACTTCCCTCTATACTTCAATCGAATACCAACACTCCACCTTAGTGTTAGTCAATCTTGAAAATTTTCCAAATATGGATCTCGATAACTCGACCTCGAGTATAATCCAATTCAAATTTGTAGATCATACCGTAATAGTGACCAAACTAGGCCATTAACCAATTAACACAATCTTTAATGGTCCTCGTTGAGACTCACAACGAAAAATCCTTACTTCCTCTTTTGAGTGGTAACACACTTTCCTTTTAGCGCAATGCTACCATAAGGATTTACCACTTACCATAATTCGACTTTCTCAACTCAAACTAGGAACTTGTCCCTTGAGTTGAATCAAGGTTATTGGACTCGAGTCAGAGTGATTTCTTTTCAACAATTTCTCACCTCAAACAGGTGTTTCATCTCTTAATGTTGGGCTCCAGACAAACATGTCTCCTTTTTACACATAAATGTCCACACACATCTACTAAGACCAATACTTCGCAATGGTGTGACAATAATACTTTAATCAACTTTAAGGATCGAACGATTGATCTCTCAAAGTATCTCATCTCCTTTTACTTTGACATTATGTCAATACTCTTAACGAGGTGTATAACCTCCAAAACTGTACAGGGTGTCAAATGAACATAACCACATAGTAGTTTTACAAGGAAGTGAAATCTCACAAACATCATTAACTTCTAACAATATTCTCATAATTCTTCCAATATCAAAGAAATAAAGCATGAGAATAGAAGTTATAGGCATACCTGGTGCTGCTGATCTCAGATGATGACTTGAGAATGGACTTAAAACAAAACATGAAAACAAACATGCATCGCATGTAGTCTACAGAACCCTAAGGCTCTGATACCAACTGTGACGACCCGTTACTTTTAAATAATTTAAATTAGAAATACACAGCGGAAGTCTTTATATTTTAAAAAAAATGGCGTGGTTATGTTTAAAAAGTGGCTAGCCAAAACCTGTTACATTTTAAATTCGCAATTTAAATACACAAGGAACATTAAGTTCCTATCCAGGAGTTCAAAATGAATTATAATCATAAAAGCATAGACGAAAAGCTCTTAAGAGCCATTTACAAATATACAAATCCAAAATTGTATAAAATTCACAAAACCATGTTCATGGATTTTTACAACCACCTAGTCCATCTCAAAGTCTTCATCCCTCGATCATGCAGCACCATCTCCTCTCCCTCGACCTCTAGCCAGAGCATTACCTGAAATTTTTGTAATATCATGAGCTAACAACTTAAGCCCAGTGAGAATAATAAGAATAAAAAGTAAAGATATACCTCAAACTCGCATTTCGATTTGTGTCCAATTAATTTGACACAACTCACTCCTAAATTCCTCCAAACTCTAGGTAATTTCATTCTAAACATTCCAAAGGATGATATTACTAACACTAGTAGTCAATCCTCATCCATTAACTTGTTATGACATAAAATAATAAAAGTAAATAACTTTGCATATAATATAACATCTCGATTCTCTTTCTCATCGATCATAAACATGAATGCATGAGAGCATCCCGTAGGATTTGCATACGCCCCTTATGCATGAAGAAGGTAACGTGATCTATCCCGTAGGATCCATCGTTCTCCCTTCTTTTCTTTCTCACTTTCTCTTTTCTTTCTGTGAAGGTAATGTGGTCTATCCAATAGGATCCATCATTCTCCCATTCACGTCTTTCTCATTCTCTCTTTTTTTACTATGAAGGTAATGTGGTCTATCCCGTAGGACCCATCATTCTCCCATTCATATCTTTCTCATTCTCACTTTTTTTTCCATGATGCGAGATGTTATGATGCAATATGATATGTTTTGATGTAAAAATAATGTACGAAATTAAAGTAGCCAATACAAACATAAAGTAAAAGGCATAAAGTAAAAGACATAAAGTAAAATAGATAGGAATCTCGGACGAACGATATGTAAATCGAACTCCGCTACATTAATACAAGTAAATCCTATCTTAAATGATTAACCTATACCTTCCAGGATTTTAAACTTCCAATATAATCCGAGGTTCTATTAATCGTTCTATATACAAGTTTGGATCTTTTAACTTCCAATGATCCAACCTAAGCTTAGAAACGAATCTAACTTAGAATCTTCTAAGATTCAACGCTTTCCTCGAGAAATCCTAAGTTCTCGCTTAAAGGATTAACTTCTAATTCTAAGGGCACTAACTCACTTCCCTCTAATCTTACTTTCGGTTTCTAGTCTTAGTTTCAAATTCTACAAACCTTCATACTTATTCGCTTTCTATAATTACTTTAAATCCTAACTATTCTCACCTTTGCAAAAGAAGATTTCGTTCCAAACCTTCGATAACGCGATCAATGAAAGGTTCAAAAACACCTACAATTAGAATTATATCTAACAATTAATAATTAACCAAATATCAATCAAGTACACAAAACAACGAAAAACCCTTCAATTCTCACATGAGGCTCTCGGCCCCACTTCATAAAAAGGGTTTCGGTTTTGGTTTTCCGGCTTTTAGGCAATTTAGATGTGTTTCGAGTTGGTTTCAAACAAATTCAATATTCCCGATTTCAATGGGTATCGATAATTAGGGTTTTTGAACATTATGTCATTTCCCGAATTGAATTTAAATAAACAATAATTCATCAATAAATAACCCATAATCAAACCCAAAAAGGTAAATTTCAAATGGGAAGGGCTTCGACTGAAACTCGGTTTTAGGGTTATGGGATTGTTTTCAAAAAGACTTAAAACAACCCCCGTACTTAAAATCATCGAGTTTACCGGCAAGAAATCAAAGAATGAAAGAGAAAACTCCATTAAAACACTATTTGGAGCTTAGGGTTTGAAGATTAACTTACCGAGAACTCCGTATATCACGGGAGAAAAGCACGATGGTTAGGTGGAAAAGGATCCTATACTCGAGGGCTTTCCGATGCAACCGAAATCGAGTCGATCCGCCGAGAAACGAGCAAAAACCAAAAAAATCCTTTCCCCCATCTTGAAGCTACGGCCTTGGGAGATAAATGAGAGATGTTTTGGTCAACTTTGGTCAAATGGCAATTTAAAGAAGAATATGAATAGTGTTTTGGATATTTTTAAGAAATCGGAAATGACGGTTGCGTCCTTTTATGACTTTTGACTTCTAAATTGAAACCCGTAGCTCTTAAATAAATCTAAAGGTGATTAGTAATAATTAATTGGCCTATTAATAATTATTAATGTCACCGAAGCGAAATTTAAAGTATTAAAACGATTAAAAAGAATTTCGGGCGAAATTAACTACTAAATTTTTAAATTAAAAAATAATAATTAAACTTAACACTTAAATTGAAATAAATAAATAAATAAATAACATTAAATAAAATAAATAATAAAAAAAAATTTCACTTCAAAATAAAGGGACGTTATAGGGTTTCTTCCTGCCTCGTGGGAAGACGAGGGTGAGAACATGAGTTCTATCTGTACTACTTTGTGTCTCGTTTATTTATAGCCGTGCTAACCATTTTCAGTCTCTGCGTTTCAGTAAAGAATCCGCTTCCGAAGGGTGGCTCTCGGGAAACTCTTGGTCCGTGCAGGATTCTCGCCCAGAAAGGCCCTTTCAACTGGGAGCAGTTTAACCAGCATCCTTGGCTAGTCTTTGCCAAACTGTGGGCTCCACCTCCAGGTTTCGTGCCCATTACTCCTCGTAAGTGTTTGTTTGTTCCTCTTCCTTTTCACATTTTTATGTATTTCTCTTGGCGCGCGGCTAATTTGGGCTGTTTGCGACGCAGGTTTCAGCGGAAGAATGTCTGGCGTCACGCTTACCCATGTCCCCAACTCCAATGATCCCGAGGCCTTTCTTACCCTTCTTCAGGATATGGGGAAGAAAAGAGTTGATGCGAAGTCTTCATCCGATCCGAAAGGAAAGAAGGTGGCTGCTCCCAAGCGTCCTCGTAAATCTGGAGGTGGGAAATTCGTGAAGATTGCCAACGTGGAACCTTCCACAGGGGGTGCTATGGTTCTTTCCCTTGATCCTCCTACGGACCCTCCTTTCGATTCCCCTACGGATCCTTCTACGGATTCTCCCGCTCTGAAACGAAGGAGGGGCGGAATCATCGGGGCACTCGACCGCGCGGTAAGGGGTGTTGATGCATATATTTTGAAGCATCCTGAGATGGCTTATCGATCATTTCCTTCCAAGGCGGATTCACCCACTCCTTCTGATCATGCCCATATTTTATCTTCAGATACGGACTTTGAACAGGAGGAAGGCCAGACGAACGGGGGGTCATTTGACGGCAAAATTCCGTTCTTACCCGCTCAAACTTCCCCAGTTATCCTCCCTCCATCGGAAGCGAGTCCGTCGATGCCGAGTGGATCGGGCGCTGCGGGCGGTGGATCTCCCTTGCTTCGCTTGTTCGTTCCCCCCGACGCAAACTTTGACAAGGGGTCCCTCTCCAGCTCTTATTATATCCGATGAGCTATGCATTCTATCAGATTCTCCCTTGACTTGGGGGACGTGCAGTTGAAACCTCTCATCGACTACGACAGTGACTGTGAGACTTTCAACCGTATGTGTTATCGTAGCTGGCTGGTTAGTCATTTACTTCACTATTTATTTTTCCTCTATCATTTTTGATTGACTTCTCACGTCTTGAAAATGTGTCCGATCTTTTAGGGGACCCAGGCCTCGACGCAGATAGCTCTCAACTTGGAGGGTCTGCTCATCAAGCATAGAGAGCTCAAGCAGGAGTTGGCGGAGGTGAGGGCCAGCGGTCGGCAGTCTCATGTCCTTTATTCGACATTGAATGAGGGTCTTCAATTGAAATCCGATCTGGATGAGGCCGAAAAGAAAATCTCTTCACTAGAGGTCAATGGGCTACAGCTGTCTGCCGATCTTGAGCGCGTTCAGAAAGAGTACGAGGACCTCCAATCCCTTAATGAGAACAACAAGAAACTGCTCGATGAAGCTGTTATTGCTCGAAACAGAGCATTAGAGGATCTGGGCGTCTCTCGTGAGGAGGGGTCTAAAGCCGTGGATGCCTTTAACAGGGAAACTGAGTCCCTCAAAAAGGTCAGGGAGGAAATGGATCTTGTCGTGTTTGAGAATGACTCGCTGAGGAGTCAGGAGTCCAAGCTTCCGATCCTTCACGCCAGTGTCACTGATCTCCAGCGAAAGTTGGTCATGGCAACTGCGGCGTCGGTGGACTCCATTCTCATCGGGCTAGCAGTCGGGCGAGATTCGGTAAAGCTGCAGATGGAGCAATCTAAGGATAAAAATGATCCGATCTACCCGATCAGTTATGATGATGCTGTGGATCGCCGAAGAGAGTTGTTCTAGCGGGCTACGAGTTTGAAGGCTTCCAGAGGCTAGGCCACCGCAGAGGGCGTTGTGGTCGAGGAGACTGTTGTCCGTTTTGAAGGCGGAGATGGAGCGATCGTTGATGATGCTTCTACTGAGGTGTTCCCCCCACTGATACCGTTTATGTTTCGGACTGATCCTCTTCTTTTCTTTTATCTAGGGTAAACTCCGGATTGTGGAGCCCCTATATTACTTGCTGCACTGAACTCCTTTTCGTTTTTCTCCTCTGATGTTTGAACATACACATTTTTAAGTGAACATGTGCTTCTTCTTTGTATCTGCTTGTCTTGTTGTCCTGCCCGCTCTACAGGAATGTTTTGACTTGTAAATATTCTTAAAAATGTTCTTAGTTACTCGTACGGACCAATGTTTTTTGCTTCCTGAGAAGGCTTTAATACTCAGACGGACCGAGGTTTGTTGCTTCCGGAGAAGGCTTTTGAATACTCAGACGGACCGAGGTTTGTTGCTTCCGGAGAAGGCTTTCGAATACTCGGGCGGACCGAGGTTTGTTGCTTCCGGAGAAGGCTTTTGAATACTTGGACCGACCTAGGTTTGTTACGTTTTAATACTCCAACGTCTTCTATTCTTCAGAATAGGAAGTGCTTAATGCTCGGACAGACTGAGCCTTTTGCTTCCAGAGAAGGCTTTTAAATGCTCAGACGGACCGAGGCTTTCGCTTATGGAGAAGGCTTTTAAATGCTCGGATGGACCGAGGCTTTTGCTTCCGGGGAAGGCTTTTAAATGCTCGAAAGGACCGAGGCTTTCGCTTTCGGGGAAGGCTTTTAAATGCTCCGATGGACCGAGGCTTTCACTTTTGGGGAAAGCTTTTAAATGCTCGGATGGATCGAGGTTTTCGCTTCCGGAGAAGGCTTTTAAATGCTCGGACGAACCGAGGCTTTTGCTTCTGGAGAAGGCTTTTAAATGCTCGGACGGACCGAGGCTTTTTCTTCCGGAGAAGGCTTTAGATACTTGGACGGAGGGTGTAGGCAAACCATGCGGAGCAAAAATGATGTAACTTCTTTTCTTTCGTTCTTTTTTGTACATTGTTAACCAGAAACATAAAAGAAAAGTAAAGAAGGAAGAGGTTATTTACAAGTCTTCGACCTCTCAGGAAACCCTTCTAGTCTTCGTCACTGTCGATGATGACCGTCGGAGTTAGTCTCCTTCGTTGCTTCAATGAGGCCAGTTCCTCCTTCAGGGATTGGTGTTCCTGTTCGTAATAGTCATTGAGGTTTTTCACCGACTGGAGGTGATCTTCGAGCACGTGGTAGGGCTCACCTGGTTCGTTAACCTCGTCCGTCCCCGCGCCTTCCAGGCATTCTCGGAGGGAGAGGTTTTCTTGCTCGAGGCTCTCTGCCCGGCTGTTAGCCGCATCGAGGGCTCCTCGGATACTCTGGAGCTCTTGTCTCAGGGCCTCCGAGTCTTCTCCTTTCTCTTTTTGCTCCAGCAGAGCCGCCTCTAGTTTGGTTATTTCCGCACGCAGCCTGCGGTTTTCCCATTTCAAGACCTCTTTTGTGAACTTCGAGGTTGCTGTAGAGTCTCCCATTCCTTCCAGCAGATGCACGGTGGTTGAATGATCAGACTGTAGGATATTCCTTCGATTCCTATCCTTTTATAGCGTGAAGGAAGATTTTAGTATGGGAGTCGAAAAGACTTGCCATTAATTTGGGTTTTACTCGATGCGAAGAGCCGTTCTACTTCTCGAGGCGGTGACGTCAGGTAGCGATTTGTCGTGTCAAACGTCTGTCATTCCCGTAAAATCATCTTGAATGCGGTTAATTAGGGGGGATTAACCGCATTGACTACGGGTTAATGTACACGTCGTTTTACATGCTTGACGGTTCGCGTAGCGGCGCCTGATGCTTGACAGTTGTCATAAACGCAACGGTCTGAAGGTCCTTTAAATAGGCCTTTGTGACTTCTTTTCTATTCGCTTCTTTAGACCCTATTTTCCGAAATGCTCTCTTTCGTTCCCAGATTTTCAAGTTTTCTTACAGAGTTCAAAATCCCATACCATGAGGTTTCCCCATTTCTTCCTGTTTCTCTTCCACGTCTGGCCCTCCTTGGTCATGGCTTGTGTCGAGAAAGTTTGGTCGTGATCTTCTACGCCTGCTTGGTCGGCCTCGACGGACTTGGCTTTGGTGGTCGTAATCCTCCACGCCTGTGAGGATGGACCTTAAAGTTCAAGTTGTCTTGGCTAATCAATCACTCGACCACCTCCTACTGGGGGAACGATGGGGGGGGCAACTCCTTTACCGGTCCTCCGACGGTCTTCTTCATCATCACATCGTCCAGGACTTCAGCATGGGAGGTGGCAGCTTGTTTCGTGTTTAAGGAAGCGAGAAATGCGCTTCCTCTGAGACGAGCGTCTGGCGACATCGGATGAAAAAGGTGGTCTTCCGTCTCCCGCGCCTGAGCTTGCCCTGACTTAATTGGAGGGGCAGTCTCTTACACGACTGGGGAGCGGTGGGAATGGTTTCTCTCTGGGCCTGCATGCTGTCCTTAGAGTACCACCATTCTCGCTCTTCTCGTCCCCAGCGACTAGATGGATACTTTCCAAAATCCATCAGGGGTCCGGGCGCAGCGAGTCGAGGACCTCCCCATCTTTCATTTGACGGGTTCTGCTGAGCCTCGGAATTGAGGAGTGGGTGGAGTATCCGGCTGGCGATTCGGCTCTGTTCACTCATTTTCTGAGCGATATCCTCATCTTCTTCTAGAAGAACATCCTTACTATTTCTTAAACTGATGCCTTGAATTGCGCAACTTTACTTTGTAGATCTCGTGTAATTTCCTTCGGCTGAGTTCCCAATATGTGGGTCCGAGCCTTACTTGTTTGTTGTGAAATAAAAGTTGGCACTTCATTCACCTCTTGTTTCTTTGTTTCACTTTCTGTGTGAATTACTTTTCCATTCTTCCAAACGTGTCCGGTTCTTTTTTTTTTTTTAGTCCGCGGAAGACTTAGAACCCATTCTAACGAACTAGGTACTTTAATCCGAGGGGGGCTTCATAAATTGCCTAGTCGGAATAGGGCTTTTCATCATAAAAGCATCAAGTGATCATGAGAGAGGAAACAAATGTAATACTTGTATATTAACTTGAAATGGGCTTTTTCAGCCAAGTACTTACATGGTTCTCCCATCCTTACATACAATAAATTCTTAAATGCGTGGTGTTCCACGCCCTCGGAACTAGTTTGCCCTTTTCTTCTTCGAGACGATAAGTCCCTGGCTTGGTTTCTTCGACTATCTTTTACGGACCTTCCCAGTTTGGTCCCAGCTTCCCCACTCCGGGCTCTTGTGTGTTCTGGAATACTTTTCTCAGAACAAAATCATTTACTTTGAAGTTGCGTTGTCTTACTTTCTTTTCGAAGTACTTGGCCAACTTCGGCTGGTAACATGCCATACGGACTAGCGCTTGTTCCCTTTTTTCTTCGGCCACTAGCACTTCGGCCATCATGTTGTTGTTTTCTGTTTCTGGAATCGAACTCCGGGTTGTGGGGATGATCATTTCCAAGGAAATTACGGCCTCATCCCCGAAAGCCATGGCAAATGGGGTTTCGCCTGTTAGGATTCTAGGGGTGGTCTGATATGCCCAGAGGACTCCTGGAAGTTCATCTACCCATCTCCCCTTCGTTCGTTCCAATCTCTTTTTCAGAGATTCCATGATGGTTTTATTAGACGCTTTGGCCTGCCCATTAGCCTGCGGGTAGCGGGGTTTCGAGTATCTCAGTTCCACCTTCCTATCCGCGCAATATTTCCAGATGGATCTTCCTGTGAACTGGGTTCCGTTGTCGGTTATGATGACGTTGGGAATTCCGAAATGGGTGAAGATGTTTTTCAAGAGGAACATCTCGACTTTCCTCTCTGTAATCTTTGCTAGTGGTTCGGCTTCAATCCACTTGGAGAAGTAGTCCGTTGCTACGATCAGATAACATTTCTGTCTTGGAGCTAACGATAATTTTCCCACCAGATCTAGGCCCCATTGCATGAAAGGCCAGGGTGCCGAGATTGTAGTTAACACCGTCAGCGGTGCGTGAATGGTCTTCACGAACCTTTGGCATTTATCACAACGGAAAACGAAGTCTTTAGAATCTTTCGCCATGGTGGGCCAGTAATACCCTTGCGTTAACGCTCTATGACTCAAGGATCTCGGTCCTGCGTGATTTCCACAGTGTCCAAGGTGCAACTCTTTCAGAACGTAAGAAATTTCTAGTTTTCCCAGGCATTTTAGATAGGGTCCGCTGAAGGACCTCTTGTACAACTCTCCTTGGATGACCGAGTACCTGGCTGCTCTAGATTGGATTTTTCGCGCTTCTAGTTTTTCCTCGGGTAGAAGTCCTGATTGTAGGTATTCGAGGATTTGATTTCTCCAGTCCGACTCGAGCTCTAGATTTTGTTCTACCGGCATTACTTGTCCAACTGTTCTGTCGTCTCCACTCCCCATGTTCGAATCAAGGATGATGCTTGGTTCGGACAGGTGATCGATAGGGATGATTCTTTTTGTTTTTGTTTGGACTGCGGATCCGAGACTAGCCAGAGCATCGGCATGTCCGTTTTTAGCCCTCGGTACTTGGCTGATGTCGTACTTCATGAACTGAGATAGGATGGACAGAACTTTCTCTAGGTATTTCGCCATCCTGGGGTCTTTTGCCTCAAATAACCCCTTTACCTGGTTTACCACAAGTTGAGTATCACTTCTGATGTTTAAGTTCTCTACTCCCAGTTCCTTTGCTCTCTGTAACCCAGCTATCAATGCTTCGTATCCGGCTTCGTTGTTTGAAGCTGCAAATCCGAATCAGATTGACTGTTCTAGGAGGTACCCTTCGGGGGTCGACAGGACTAGCCCTGCGGTGGATCCTCTTGAGTTCGAGGATCCATCAATGCTTAGGGTCCAGGTTTCCACTTCGGGGTCAGCTGCGAGTGGAGAGTTTGGCTCGGTTTTGCTTGGATTTGCTGGAGTCATTTCCGCAACGAAATTGGCTAGGACTTGCCTTTTGATGGTTGTTCTTGGCTTATAAGTATTATCGTATCCGCCTAATTCTATCGCCCATTTCATCAGTCATCCCAAGACGTCCGGTTTATAAAGAACGGCTTTCAGTGGGAAGGTGGTCCTTACCACTATCCGATGGCCCTGAAAATAGTGCTTCAGCTTGCGCGACGCGACTATCAAAGCTAGTGCTAGCTTCTCCATCTTTGAGTATCGTGTTTCGGCGTCAATCATCACTTTACTCACATAGTAGATTGGGTGCTGAGTTTGACTGTCTTTGCGCACCAGCGCCTAGCTGACTGCCGCATCAGATACTGCTAAGTATAGGAATAGCTTTTCGTTATCTGAGGGCTTGGCCAACAGCGGGGACGAAGACAAGTACGCTTTGAGTTCTTCGAACGCTTTCTGGCACTCGACTCCCCAGCCAAACTCTTTGCTCTTTTTCAGCGCTTTGAAGAACGGTAGGCATCTATCCGATGATCGGGATATAAACCTGTTCAGTGCTGCCAAACATCCGGTTAATTTTTGCACGCCTGTCAGATTCATTGGCACTTGCATGTCTATTATCGCTTGAATATGGTCGGGATTCGCCTCGATCCCTTGGCTGGTCACCAGGTGACCCATGAACTTGCCTGCCGGGACTCCAAACATGTATTTATCGGGATTTAGCTTCATCCCGTATCGGTTCAGCACTTCGAAAGCTTGTTCCATGTGGGCCAGATGATCTTCAGCCTTTCGCTACATGATCAACATGTCGTCGATATATACCTCCACTGTTTTCCCCAGAAGATCTTTGAACATTCTGTTCATCAGGCGCTGATAGGTGGCTCCTGCGTTCTTCAAACCAAAAGGCATCACAGTGTAGCAGTACATGCCAATGTTGGTTATGAACGAAGTTTTTTCTTGATCTTTCGGATTCATCTTGATTTGGTTATACCCGGAAAAGGCATCCATGAAACTGAGCAGTTCATAGCCGGCCGTAGCGTCTACTAGTTGGTTTATTTTGGGCAGTGGGAAAGAGTCTTTTGGACAAGCCTTGTTGAGGTCAGTGAAGTCAATGCATGTTCTCCATTTCCCATTCTTCTTCTTCACTACTACCACGTTGGCCAGCCAATCAGGATATTTTACCTCTCGGATAAAACCTGCTCCAAGGAGTTTCTGCACTTCCTCGTTGATTATGTCATTCCACTCAGGTGCGAATTTGCGCCTCTTCTATTTGATGGGAGGTTGATTCGGATCGACCTCGAGATTGTGAGTTATGTTGTCGGAACTTATCAAGGGCATGTCTTTGTGGTCCCAAGCAAACGTTTTGCTGTTTTCCCTTAAGAGGTCTGCTAATCCACCTTTCAGATCTTCTTTCAGATCTTTCCCAATGCTCGTCGTTTTCTCCTGATCTTTTGGATGGATCTGTATTTTTACTGATCCGTCCTCAGGCGCTTCGATTCTTGGCTGAGCGAAGGGCAGGCCTCTCTCAGGGCCCCGATCCTGTAATTGCTATGCTTGGCATTGAGACTTCAGCTTGATGATTTCGACCACACATGATCTTACAACCTGCTGGTCCCCTTTTATAACCCTGATCCCCTTTTCGGTAGGGTACAGCTTCTGGTGAAGCGTTGAAGGATGTGCTCTCATATCGTGAATCCAAGTCTTTCCGAGCAAGGCGTTGTACCCTGAGCAGGAGTCTATGACATGGAAGAGCGCCATTGGGCTTGCGCCCTCGACTCTGACTGGTAATTTGATTGTTCTGTTGGATCTCGTCACCGCCCCATTAAATCTCACTAGGTCCTGTGAGTTCATCGTGAGGTCTGAGTCTCTAAGCTTCATGCTTCGGAATGCTGACATATAGAGTATATTGATGGAAGACCCTGGGTCTACCAAAACCCTACTGACCGTATAGGCTCCGATAGATATCGATATTGCTAGCGCGTCGTTGTGGGGCAAATGCACGTCTTCTAGATCCTTCCGGGAATACTTAATCAGATCCTCAGAAGTGTGCTCGACCCTATAGACGGGGAGTCCAGCTTCGCTATGAGACATTTTCTGAGCATTGACAGATTCTCAGGTGCAGTGGATCAAATTGATTTGGCCGTCCCCCGGAACTTCTATGGGTGCGTCGAGCCTTTCATCTGTTTACCTCGGATCTTGCCTGTTACTTCTTCGAGTCTGACCTTGCTCACACACGCGATCTATTTCCCGGGCTAGGATCTTGCGGTCTTCCGTGGCATGCCCTTTAGACTTATGGAACCTACAGTAGAGTTCCTTCCTTTCAAGACTTTTTTGGGCGTACCGTGGCCTATTCTCTCTCTCTTCCTTTCGGAAAGAATGAATTGTCTCCGCATGAAGGATTCGTTCCGGGCTACGTTTCTTCGGATCTCTGATCCTTCCCCATACGGATTTTCTTTCCATTCCATCTCTCTTCTCCTCTTTCCTCCTGTCTGAGCGTCCGTGCTCTCTTCCCCTCGTTTCTCCGGCGTGAGGTTCTCTCTTCTTCCATACCCCTTCGAACTTTGATCTCGTTCTCCGTATCTCTCGGGCTACCCTTTCAGACTCATCCTGCGATATCTTCGCCATTGCTCTGTCCAACGCCTCTTTCATAGTCGTAGGCCTCAGTTTGTTAAAAGACCTCTAGAGGGGATGGTTTGGGTGTATTGCCCGTGAGAATGCGGTAGCCACTTCTAGTTCATTGCAGTCTTTAACCTCTAACTTTACCTGTCGAAACCTGACAATGAAGTCTCGGAGGGCTTCCTTTTCTTCCATCAACACATCATAGAGGTCGTGGTTCATCTTGGCGAACTTCCGAGTCACGCTATACTCACTGAGGAAGGCAAAAGATAGGTCTGAAAAGGTTTTAATGGACCTCTTAGGGAGGCTATTGAACCACAGCAGGGGCGAACCTTTCAAGCTTGTGGGGAAGAAACAGCAGGTTAAGGCATCCAGATTGGGCCCGATCACGCATGAGGATTCCATCATATTTACGAAATGAGCCACATGCTCCATCGGGCCTCCAGTTCCGTCATACATTTCGAACTTTGGGAGGATGTAGTGCCTCGGCTGTGGGACGGACATGACTCCTCTTATAAAGGAAGAATCTCCCGGTTCTCGGGCGTCCGAATTAGGTTTAGCCCCTTTCTCAGATGCCTTCTTTGCCAGCTTTTCTTCCAGGATTTGCCTAGCATCGATGTACTTCTATTGCTTTTCCCGACGTTTATTCTTACCGGTTGACGCCGAGCTTCCTTTATCGCTTTCTGTGTAACTCGAATCTTGATGTCCTTTAGCATTCCTCTCGGACGACACTTTGTCTCGAGTTAGCCGGGTGGGGCCTGTTTTGTTTGGGGCGTTCTTTTCCTTCAACGAGGAGATTTCCAGGCTGGCATTCTCATCTCATCGGCGTGCCGTGAGCTGGGTCCGTAGGTCATCTCCCAGTACATTCTTTCCCTTTTCGGACGTGGTGGCCCTCCTACGCCGCCGCCTGGCCTGAGATTTGCCAGTTCGTGGCTTGGAAGGGCCTCCCTCATCAACGTTCATGATATTTTGGTTGTTATCATTGACCGCTGCCAACCCTTTCCCCAGCAAGGCTCTCATTTCCCGTACTTCCTCCCTCAGAGCTTTGTGTTCTTCCATCATCTCTCGGTGTTCCGTTAGAGCGATGGTGATGGTTTCTGGTGTCACGTTGAGGTTTTGGGCATCATCGGTTACTCCTTTTTCTCTGGCTGCGTTCTCATTGAGAGCTCGTTGCCTGGTCGAACGAGTAGTCATTGATTCGATTTTGTGAGAACCGCGTGAGTATCTAGATTTTGCCGGAAATCGAAGATGAACGGCCCCACAGTGGGCGCCAAACTGTGTGGGGTATTTCTCGTCGAAGCCTCATTCCACACAATAGAGCACGTCGCGTCACGTGCTGTTCTTTAGCGGCGGAGCTACCTGAAATATTACAACAGATGACAGTCAGAAGGGCACCGGTGTGGTACCGGGTGACGACCCTCTGACGATCAAGTTAGATGGTGGTAGGTGAGATTTGCCTTGCGCCGCAAGGATTAGGTCAAGGCAAACAAGTTGTTCCTTCTCTAGGTTTTCTGTCATACCTGATTTGATGGGTCAAGTGCCCTTTTATAGTCTCTTGATCGGGGGTTCATCGACTGGGCTAGCATGAGGCTAGGCTTGATGGGCTTTCGTTGGGCCCAAGAAGGATGAGCTCCTTATGATATTGACTCGGATGGGCCTGTCCCCATGTGAATCGGCTTGTGGTGAACGCGGCCCGTAAGAGGGCTGGCACCTTCAGGATGTGATCCTAATGGGCCTGTCACCATGTGAATCGGCCCGGTGTGAGCTCAGCCCATAAGAGGGCTATTTTTACCCTTTACATATAGTAAGACTTAGTAATGGTTGTTGCTTTTACTTTAAGTCTTTACTTCTATTACATGGCATTGAAAGACTATTATGGGTAATACATTACTATCATATGATTGTATGGAAATTGGAAGTGTGGATATGGGTAGTAATGAGCATTATAGGCCTTCAGACACAATTTCGGGTATGAAATTTTGTTCATAGGATTACTTGCTTTTGTTTTACTCTCACTAGCATTTTTATGCTAATGTTGCTACACTTACAAATTTTCAGGTAAACCCCGTCCTAAGAAGCGTGGTAGAGGAGGTGGAGCCGCGTGACTTGTCGAGATGGTGTACGGACAATATTAAAACAATTTTGGTTTAGCATTCGTAGAAATGCTTGTAAATCATCTCCATTTTCCATACTTATGTCTTTTTGAGCCCGAAAGGGTATTTGTGTAAAGTATGTCTATGTGTTATGACTAAATTCTCTTTTGGAATGCGCATTCCTGATTTATCGCTTTTTCTGGAATGGTTTGATGTAAACAGGTTTTGGTTATCCGATTTTTAAACGAACCCATGCAGTTTTTCTTTAAAAAAAATGAGTCTTCCGCTGTGCATTTGAATTTAAAGAATTTAACGGAATCCGGGTTGTTACAAACCAGCCCATAACACAGTCTTTACATGTGAACAACATTTAAAGAAAGAATAAAGCAACACGAGCTTAAAGCAAAAAGCAAGGTGGCCCATTTTAGGAAACTTTACTAAACTGACTTTGACTTCATAATTCATTGCACATGTCTCTAATATTCCTCCTCCAAATGCACTTGTCAAAGATCAAAATCTACCTTCACCTTTCCTTGTAAGCTTTACAATGGATGTTTAAGGTTTGTTGAAGCTTCTTGGCATTTGATCTTGTAATTGAATATTGAAGTATCCTAATATTATCTTTTGTCCCTTGTGCTCCATTATTCATATCACAAGGGAGGACCCTCGGATTGAGACCAATCTTGTCAAAGTTGTCCTCATTATTTGGTCCATCCAAAATATCCAAATGGATGAAACTCTTCTTTGGGAATCATTTTTGAACCAAAATGTTGAACAAGGACAAAAACAAATATTGTCAAAGTTTTCCATATGATTTGGACCATCCTAAAGATCCAGATGGAGGAACCTTTTCCATGGTAATCCTCTTTGCACCAAATGGAGGAAGCTTTTCGTTGGGAATCCTCTTTGGACCAAAATTTTGATTAAGGATCAGAACCAATCTTGTCAAAGTTTTCCAGATGATTTTATCCATCTTAAAGATCCAAAAGGAGGAACCTCTTATCAGAACAAATCTTGCCAAATTTTTCTCATGATTTGGTCCATCCTAATGATCCAAATGGAGGAACCTTAGATCGGAACAAATCTTGTCAAAGTTTTCATCATGATTTGGTCCATCGAAAAGATCCAAATAGAGAAAGCTCTTCTTTGGGAATCCTATTACGACCAAAATGTATTGAAACCAAAGACTTGTCAAAGTATTCCTCATGATTTTTGCATCGTAAAGATCCAAATGAAGGAACCTTGTATCAAAACCAATTTTGTCAAAGTTTCCCTCATGATTTGGATCATCCTAAAGATCCAAATGGAATAACATTTTCCTCAGGAATCATCTTTAGAAGAAAATGTCGATCCAAATAGAGGAACCTCTTCTTTGGGAATCCTCTTTGGACAAAAATGTCGAACAAGGATTGGAACCAATCTTGTCAAAGTTTTCCTCATGATTTGGTCCATATTAAAGATCCAAATTGATGAACGTCGGATCGGAACCAATCTTATCAATGTTTTCCTCATGATTTGGTCCATCTTAAAGATCCAAATGGAGGAACCTCGGATCGTAACCAATCTTGTAAAAGTTTTCCTTATTATTTGGCCCATCCTAAAGATCCAAATGGAGAAACCTCTTCATTGGGATTCCACTTTGGACAAAAATGTCGAAAGAGGATCGGAACTAATCTTGTCAAAGTTGTCCTCATGATTTGGTCCATCTTAAAGATCCACATTGAGGATCCTCGGATCGAAACCAATCTTTTCAAAGTTTTCCTCATGATTTGGTCCATCATAAAGATTCAAATGGAGGAACCTCGGATCGGAACCAATCTTGTCAAAGTTTTCCTCATGATTTGGTCCATCCTAAAGATCCAAATGGAGGAACCTCGGATCGGAACCAATCTTGTCAAAGCTTTCCTCATTATTTGGCCCATTCTTAAAGATCCAAATGGAGGAACCTCTTTTTTGGGAATCCTCTTTGGACAAAAATATTAAAAGAGGATCGGAACCAATCTTGTCAAAGTTGTCTTCATGATTTGGTCCATCTTAAAGGTCCACATGGAGGACCCTCGGATCGGAACAAATCTTGTCATAGTTGTCATTAGATTTTGTCCATCTTAAAGATCCAAATAGAGGAACCTCTTATCAGAACCAGTCTTGTGAGAGTTTTCCTCATGATTTGGACCATCTTAAAAATCCAAATGGAAGAACCTCTTCTTTGGAAATACTCTTTGGACCAAAATGTCGAATGAGGATCGGAACAAATCTTGTCAAAGATTTCCTCATGATTTAGTCCATTCAAAATATCCAAATTGAGAAAGCTCTTGTTTGGGAACCCTTTTTGGACCAAATGTATTGAAACCAAAGACTTGTCAAAATATTCCTTATGATTTTTTCCATCCTAAAGATCCAAATGAAGGAACCTCGGATCAGAACAAATCTGGTCAAAGTTTTCCTCATGATTTGGACAATCCTAAAGATCCAAATGGAGGAACTTTTTCCTTGGAAATCATCTTTGGACAAAAATGTCGATCCAAATGGAGGAACCTCTTATTTGGGAATCCTCTATGGACAAAAATGTCGAACAAGGATCAGAACCAATCATGTCAAAGTTTTCCTCATGATTTGGTCCATCTTAAAGATCTAAATGGAGGAACCTCAGATCAGAACCAATCTTGTCAAAGTTTTCCTCATTATTTGGTCAATCCTAAAGATCCGAATGGGGGAACCTCGGATCGGAACCAATATTGTCAAAGTTTTCCTCATTATTTGGCCCATCCTAAAGATCCAAATGGAGGAACATTTTTTTTGGGAATCGTCTTTGGACCAAAATGTCGAAAGATGATCCGAACCAATCTTGTCAGCGTTGTCCTCATGATTTGGTCCATCTTAATGATCCACATTGAGAGCCCTCGGATTGGAACCAATCTTGTCATAGTTTTCCTCAAATTTTGTCTATCTTAAAGATTCAAATAGTGGAACCTCAGATCGGAACCAGTCTTGTCAAAGTTTTCCTCATGATTTGTACCATCTTAAATGTCCAAATGGAGGAACCTCTTCTTTGGAAATACTCTTTGAACCCAAATGTTGAACGAGTATCAGAACCAATGTTTTCAAAGTTTTCCTCATGATTTGGTCCATTCAAAAGATCGAAAATGTGAAAGATCTTCTTTGGAAATGCTCTTGGACAAAAATGTATAGAAACCAAAGACTTGTCAAAGTTTTATTCATAATTTGGTCCATCCTAAAGATCCAAATTGAGGAATCTCATATAGGAACCAATCATATCAAAGTTTTCTCGATTATGTGGACCATTCTAATGATCCAAATGGAGGAAGCTCATCTTTGGGAATCCTCTTTCGACGAAAATGTAGACTGAGGATCGGAACCAATCTTGTCAAAGTTGAACTCATGATTTGGTCTACCCTAATGATCTAAATTGAGGAACCTCTTCTTTGGGAATCCTCTTGGACCAAAATGTCTAACCAGGATCGGAACCAATCTAGTCAAAGATGTCCTCATGATTTAGTCCATCCAAAAAACCAATCTTGTAAAAGTTGCCTCATGCTTTGGTCCATCCTAAAGATCAAAGTTGAGAAACCTTTTCTTTGGGAAACCTCTTTGGATTAGTAAAGATGATCTTATTCTTGTACTTTTGGCTGTCCATGTTGAGCTCCACCTCAAACTTGTTGTTGTTGTTGCTGCTCCTGCTGTTGCTGTTGTTGTTGTTGCTGCTCCTGCTGTTGCTGTTGATGTTGTTACTGCTTCTGCGGTATCCCTTGACTGACATCGTCATCTTCTGTCTTCTTCCCGTGAGAGGAAATCTGCCTGTAGTAGTTAATTTTCTTTTCCTTTCATAAGATGTAAAATCCAAGATAAGGACGACTCCTAAGCTTCCTTATTCAAATCTTGAATGAACTCGACTTCAGAGATCATTTTCTTTCTTACAAAGCAAAACTGGTGTCTGTCAAACACCTTAGTCCAATAAAATTCTATCCTTCCAACATAGGATTCACTTTAGAGTCTATCTTGAAAAGCCTCAGTAGGTCCAAACTACGACCTACAAGTTTCTCAAAGTTCACCGTCCAATTAGATGGTCAAACTCAATGTGAATTGATATTCACCAAACCATCTCATTGCCTTATAGAAGTTACCGATATCACGATCCATCGACTTCCTTCTATATTTCCATCAAAAACCAACACTCAACTTAGTGTTAGTCAATTTTGACAATTTACTGAACATGGATCTTCATTACTCGACCTCGAGTATTTCCAATTTAAATTGATACACCATAGTGTAATAGCAACCAAACTAGGCCATTCAACAATTAACATTGTCGTTAATAGTCCTCATTGAGACTTATCACGTAAAGTCCTTACTTCCTCTTTTGAGTGGCAACACACTTTCCTTTTAGCACAATGCTACCATAAAAATTTACCACTTACCATAATTTAACTTTCTCAACTCAAACCAGGAACTTGTCCATTGAGTTAAATCCAGGTTACTAGACTCGAGCCAGACCGATTTCTTTTCAACAATCCTCACCTTAAATAGGTGTTTCATCTCTTAATACTGGGCTCCAAACAAACATGTCCCCTTTTTACACATAAATGTCCACACATCTACTAAAACCACTACTTAGCAATTGTGTGACAATAACACTTTAATCAACTTTAAGGATCAAACGATTGATCTCTCGGAGTATCTCGTCTCCTTTACTTTGACATTATGTCAATACACTTAACGAGGTGTATAACCTCCAATCTGCACGGGGTCAGTCACTTTCTCGACACCCTTACCCAAATCTCAAAATGGGTCAAATAAACATAACCACATAGTGGTTTTACAAGGATGTGAAATATCACAAACATCATTAACTTCTAACAATATTCTCATAACTCTTCTAATATCAAAGAAATAAAGCATGACAATAGAAGTTATAGGCATACCTGGTGTTGCTGATCTCAGATGATGACTTGAGAATGGACTTAAAACAAAACATGAAAACAAACATGCATCGCATGTAGTCTACAGAACTCTAAGGTTCTGATACCAACTGTAAAGACCCGACACTTTTAAATAATTTAAATTAGAAAAACACAGCGGAAGTCTTTATATTTTAAGAAAAATGGCGTGGTTATGTTTGAAAATTGGCTAGCCAAAACCTGTTTACATCTTAATTTCAAAATCTAAAATACACAAGGAACATTAAGTTCCTATCCAGGAGTTCAAAATGATTTATAATCATAAAAGTAAAGACAAAAGCTCTTAAGAGCTATATACAATTGTACAAATCTCAAAATTATATAAAATTCACAAAACCATGTACATGGACTTTTACATAACACCTAGTCCATCTCGAAATCCTCATCCCTCGATCATGCAGCACCATCTCCTTTCCCACGACCTCTAGTCAGGGCATTACCTGAAATTTTTGTAATATCATGAGCTAACAACTTAAGCCCAGTGAGAATAATAAGAATAAAAAGTAAAGATAGACCTCAAACTCGTATTCTGATTCGTGTCCAATTAATCTGACACAATCATTCCTAAAGTTCTCCAAACTCTAGGTAATTTCATTCTATACTCTCCGAAGGATTAATTTCTAACACTCGTAGTCAAATCCTCATCCATTAAATATTACATAAATATAACATCTTGATTCTCTATCCATGATATGTATTTCCATCCATCATATGCATGAAGGTAATGAGGACATCCCGTAGGATTCGCATTCGCCCTTTATGCATGAATGAAGGTAATGAGGACGTCCCGTAGGATCCCATTCAACCTTATGAATGAAGAAGGTGATGCGGACATTCCCCGAAGGGTCCAACATTCTTCCCTCCTTTTCTTTCTCTCTTTATTTTCTTTTTCTCTGAAGGCGATGCGGACATTCCCCGTAGGGTCCAACATTCTCTCCTTCTTTCTTTCTCACTTTCCTTTCTTTTTCTCGGAAGGCGATGCGAACATTCACCGAAGGGTCCAACATTCTCTCCTTCTTTTCTTTCTCTCTCTGAAGGAAATGAGGACATTCCCCGAAGGGTCCAACATTCTCTCCTTCTTTTCAATGATGTGAGATGTTATGGTGCACTATGTTATTATGAGAAATGTTATGATATGCTCGCAAAAGTAAATAAACGTAAAGTACGAATATTAAAGTAGCCGAAACAAGCATAAAGTAAAGGGACATCAAGTAGAAGACATAAAGTAAAATAGATAGTAACTTTCGGAAGAACGATAAGTAAACCATACAACCGATACATACTAAAGTATGATCTTTATCTTCCAAGGATTCTAAACTTCAGAATAAGATCCAAGGTTGTACATTCAGGTTCCTTAGCCGTTCTATCTAAAAGTATGGATCTTCTAACTCCCAATGATCCATCCTAAGTTCCAAAACGAATCTAACTTAGAACTTTCTAAGGTTCAATGTTTTCCTCGAGAACTCCTAAGTTCTCACTCAAAGAACTAGCTCCTAATCCTAGGGCACTAGCTCACTTCCCTCTATTCTTAAATTCGAATCATAGTCTTAGTTTCAAATTCTACAAATCATTATACTTATTCACTTTCTAAGGTTACTTTAAATCCTAACTATTCTGACCTTAGCCAAATAAGATTTGCTCCAAGTCTCAAATTTCCCACGAATCAACAACTGAGCAATCGCACCTACAATTCACCAATTGCACAACATATTACAACTCATAACTAAGATGAGAACAAGTGTGCATTTTCGGGTGAATAGTGATTTCAGATGAATAGTGTTTTCGGGTGAATAGTGTTTTTCAAAAATCCGGGCTCAAAATCGTCAAATTCCATGATAGAAATTCATGATTTCAACTTCAAAACTCATTTATAATAAAAAAACGAACAAAACCATATAAAAAGTTTTGAAAACTTACTTTTTGGGACTTCCCTTAGAGAACGGGAAACTCCGAAAAGGTAGGTTGGATAGGTAACCCTCATCCCTACCAATCCAACGCAACTGACCTCATCGAAAACAATCAAGAAATGAAGAAAGGCCAAGCAAATTTCTCCTTATCCATGGAGGAGGAGAGCTCCACGGAAATGGAGAAGGAAGAAGAGAGAGGATTTGGTCAAATGGAGTCAAAGTTGTGATTTTTAAAGAAGAATTAATAGTGTTTTGATATTTTAAGAAATTGGAAAATGACGGTTGCGTCCTTTAATGACTTTTGACTTCTAAATCGAAACCCGAAGCTCTTAAATTAATCTAAAGGTGATTAATAATTATTAATTGACCCGTTAATAATTATTAATGTCACCGAAACGAATTTAAAGTATTAAAATGATTAAAAAGAATTTCGGGCGAAATTAACTACTAAATTCTAAATTAAAAATAATAATAAGTAAACTAAATACTTAAATTGAAATAAATAAATAACATTAGATATTACAACAAAAAAATCACTTCAAATAACGGGACGTTACAGATATAAAAGCTATGTATAGCGACGAACTGATCTTGAGTTCCTAGTTGGCAATCACGTGTTTTGAAGATAGCACCTATGAAGGGTTTGATAAGATTCGGAAAGAAAAGGAAGTTGAGTCCTCGGTTCATTGGTCCTTTTGAGACTTTAAAAAGTATTGGGTCACTTTCTTATAGGTTGGCTTAGCTACTTGCGTTGCATGAAGTTCATGTTTTATGTGTTGATGCTTCGTAAGTATGTTGTCGATCCTACATAGTGATAGAATAAAAAATTGGTTGAGTTAGAAACGAATCTGTCATATGAAGAAAAACCATATGAGATTTTGGTAAAGGACCAAAGGGTATTGAGAAATAAGAACATAGAGTTGGTCAAAGTTTTGTGGGAGAATCACCCTCAGAAGAATCTAGTTGAGATGAAGAAGAAGTTATGAAAATTAAGTACCTCAACCTTTTACCATGCAGTGAAAATTTTCAGGGACGAAAAGCCTTTTTAGGTGGGTAGTTCTGTAACGCCCGGTTACAAGAAAGTTAAAAATGAATATTATTTTTCAAATAATATTAATCAGGCTCGATCGATTAATTAGAATAGAAATATCGTGTTATTTCAACAATGGTATTATGGTAATATTTCCTGAAAAACCTTGAAATTCGAACCTTGTGATTTGACTAATATTTTGACATGAAATTGATCGTCTCGATGTCAAGATTCCAACGCAACTGACGGTTCGTCATTCCGAGACCCGACGATCAAGTAATGGACGTTTTAATGGCAATTTCGTAATTATGGTAACTCGGGACTTTAACCTAAGAGATGACTTCTCATTACCAATTTTTAGAATTCATTCTCTCCTTCTCTTCCTCATAGCCACGCCGCCGCCCCCTTGGAAGAACAAGAAGAAGAATTTCGGTTTTGTCACTTTTGATCGTAATTCCTCGTTTTGATTTTGGATTCAACTGGATTGGGAATCAATTTTGGACACAAATGTATCAAAAACCCTCTTCCTCTTTTTCTTCTTGTTTCCGTGAGCCTAGGATTAGAAATTGATGAGTTTTCATCAATTTTTTTAATTAGGTGATTGTTGGAATCGCACGAAATCGAGGAGGGAAAATCGGAAGCCTTTTTCACGAAATTCGTTTAGCGGGTAAGCATTCATGATTGATTTATCAATCTTTAATATTCTGGAATGTTAGTTAATTAATTTTCAAGAACACCAAGAACCATGAATTTGAGATCCAACCTACATAATTTTCAATTTTCCAAACCTTGGCCAAACACCCAATCGATTTTGATTACCGATCCTATTACCTAGAACCATCAAGATCGATCACCAAAGCCTTGAAACCGCAACCGAACCACGACCAGCCGCGGCCCACACACCACCCACGCCCCAACCATAGCCAATTTCCTTCGTCGTTTGTTTTCCGTTCTTTGATCCATCGAATTCCAAACCTTTTGTATAATTTTAGGATATTTTAATTTTTATTTTAAGTTATTTAGGACCTTCATTTCAGGTCTTATTCATCAAGGGAAGTAGTGTTGATTTTGGACTTAAGCGATTTCGAGGTGAGTTAACGGTTTATTCGTTGGTGGGGTTTTAGAGAAATCTAAGGCTCTTACCATAGATTGTATGTTTCAATATATTTAAATACAATATTCTGGAGTTTTAGGAAGTGAACGAACGTTGGAAACATTGAAAAATCATTTGGTGAAACAATTTTTCGGTTAGAACTAGTTTAGTCGTTTTTCGGCAGTTTTTGATGTTTTTCGTTTCTATTTGATTTTGATTGATTTGGGAGTTAATTCTGGAATATTATGGAGTATTTTATGGTTATTTGGCATGATTTTTGAGTTGAGCATGATTAGGATCGAATTATTAGTTTTGACGGTTTTCGACAGTTTTATCGTTAAGATGTATTTTGCATGCTTTAATTAGAATCTTTGAGCTGCTGTATTTTAATTGTGTTTTCTGATTGTGAATGAACATTATCAAGAGGATAATGTAAAGATATTGTGGAATGATGGCTTGACAGGTGTGTTAAACTAGTATGAGGCTACGAGCTCATACTTAGTAAAAAAAATAGTTATGAGAGTGAGCTCATAACGACTAATGGACGTTGCTCGTATGAACGATCCATTAGGGGATTTGTTATGGTTACAACTATAACTAAGTGCCTAAGAAAGGTATGTAGTCCCGAGAGACCGCCTTCTTAGTGGATGGTTTGAAAGATTGATTGATTATGTTTGTTAATTTAGGGTTGACTTATTGTTTCAGATTGGGATATGTATTGGGAGGATTATTATGAATGTTGGTCTTGGATATGGAATTAGTTATTAATTGCCTATTCATGTAAAGAGATTGAATGTGAGGTTTAAGTGACGTTTTGTGTGAAAGAGACATTGGAGAGTGTTGAGTGTTGGGACTCGGTATAAGTTGTTAGAGACTATTTAAAACTTTACCTCCGTTTAGATCGTTTTCTCACTGGCTTTAGCCTCACAGTGCTATTTGTGGTTTCTTTTTAGATAACAATGGACCGAGAGGTGGCGGTTGATGAAGTGGAAGAGATGAGAGTTCATGTCGTGGTGGCTAGCCAAATGCATCTTTAATTTTCAATAAGATTAAGAATAAAGTACTCAAATTTTATTGACTTTATTTTGTTTTATGAGATTTGAGACTCATGCTAGTTTTGAAACATTTTGTTATTTGATTTAGCTCATTGTTTTTGTTTTAAAGATTGTAACTCCGGAGTTGTTGATTTTATTTAATTGACTATTTGGTTGAGGATTTTTCATATTTTTCAATAAATGTTATTTATTGAGTCTTCCGCTGCATTAACTAAGTTTGTTTTAAACTCTGAAAAGTCGGGTCTTTACACACACCAACATTGGCTGTAGCGCCAAAGTTGTGGATTTTATTGGTCTATGTGGGACTAGTTTTCGATTCCATGAGACTCGAGGTAGAGTGACTCCTACAATCATCTCTACGATTCATGCTAGAGCTCTCTTGTGTGATGGTGCTAAAGGTAATTTGGCTAGTGTAGTAGACACGTCTGTTAGTGTGACTACACTAGATTCTGTACCGATTGTGAAGGATTTCTCTGATGTTTTCCCTGATGAGTTACCCGGTTTATCACCGTTGAGAGAGATGGATTTTTAGATAGAGGTGTTACCTGAGACAGCTCCATTGTCCAAGGCACCTTATCGTATGGCACCAGCGAAGCTTAATGAGCTCAAGAGTCAGTTACAAGGACTCTTAGATTTAGGGTTTATGCGCCCTAGTGTGTCTCTGTGGGGAGCACCAGTGTTGTTTGTGAGAAAGAAAGATGGTTCAATGAGGTTGTGTATCAACTACCGAGAGTTGAACCGAGTTATTGTGAAAAAATAAATATCCTTTGCCAAGGATTAATGATTTATTTTATCAGTTGAGAGGGGCTACTATCTTTTCGAAGATAGATTTGAGATCTGGTTATCACCAGTTGAGGATCCAGGAGGATAATATTCCCAAAACCGCTTTCTGGACGCGTTATGGGCATTATGAGTTTGTGTTTATGTCTTTCGGCTTGACTAATGCTCCGTCGGTTTTTATTAATCTTATACAAACGGTGTTTAGGTGGTTCATTGACTCCTTTGTTATTGTTTTTATTGATGATATTTTGATCTATTCTGAGACCGAGGAGTTGCACCCAATGCACTTAGAGAAAGTTTTAACGGTGTTACGAGAACAGAAATTGTATGCAAAGTTCTCTAATTATGAGTTTTGGCTAAGGGAAGTGGCATTCTTAGGTCAGTGGTCTCTAGTAAAGGGGTGATAGTGGAACCCTCTAAAGTTGAGGCGGTTAGTAGTTGGCCTAAACCAACTAGTGTGACTGAGATTCGTAGTTTTCTTGGGCTTGCCGGTTATTATAGATGGTTTGTTCAAGAATTTTCTAAAATAGCATCGGCCTTTACACATTTGACCAAGAAGGGAGTGGACTTTGTATGGTCTGAGGAGTGTGAAAAGAGCTTTAAGGAGCTCAAGAAGAGACTTGTGACGGCATCTGTTTTAGTGTCACCCGATAATAGTGGTGGTTTGACGGTTTTTACCAATGCTTCGAAGAGAGGCTTGGGTTGCGTTTTGATGCAACATGGGAAACTTATAGCTTATGCTTCTCGTCAGTTGAAGGAGCATGAGAAAAAGTATCCGACTCACGATATGGAGTTGGCGGCGGTTGTACATGCTTTGAAAATTTTGAGGCATTACTTGTATGGTAAAAAGATCTTGATATTCACCGATCACAAGAGCCTCAAATATTTCTTCACTCAGAAGGAATTGAATATGAAACAACAACGATGGTTGGAGCTTGTGAAAGATTATGATTGTGATATTCAGTACCATCCCGGGAAAGCCAATGTAGTGGCGGATGCACTTATCAGAAAGTCTTCGAAATTATCTGCTTTACCAATGAGATTGAGATGGGAGTTAGAGCGTGCCGAGAGAGCCCTCCTTACTGCCGATGTTAAAGTGAGTTTGGCTAGCTTAACAGTGAGGCCTACTTTGAGACAGAGGATAATTGAGGCTCAGAGGAGCGAGAATCATTTACAGGCCGGTTTTATTGAGGCAGAGTCAGGTATACCTAGCCACTTTACTTTTTCCTCTGATAGTGCTTTGATGTATCGTCAAAGACTATGTGTACCTTTGAGTTTGACTTTCCGGAAAGAATTGTTGGAGGAGGCTCATAATTCTATCTTTTATGTTCGTCCGGGTAGTTCCAAGATGTATAGAGATTTGAGACAGCATTATTGGTGGCCCGGAATGAAACTTGAGATCGCGAGATTTGTGAGTAGATGTTTGACTTGTCAGCAAGTCAAGGCATTGAGGACAAGACCAGCGGGTTATCTTAATCCTTGAGTATACCCAAGTGGAAATGGGAAGAGATCTCTATGGATTTTATTTGTGGGTTTCCTAGAACATCCAAAGGGTATGATACCATTTGGGTGATTGTGGATCATTTGACAAAATCCGCACACTTTTTACTAGGGAGGATCACTTATCCGGTTGAGACTTGGGCACAACTGTACTTGAGGGAGATTGTAAGACTGCATGGTGTGCCGGTGAGGATTGTATCAGACCGAGACACTCACTTTGTGTCAAAGTTTTGGCAGAGTTTGCATTCTACCGTGGGTACCGGTTTGGATTTTAGCACAACCTTTCATCCTCAGACCGATGGTCAGACAGAGAGAGTTAACCAGATTTTATAGGATATGTTGAGGGCTTGTGTTCTAGACTTTGGTGGTAGTTGGGACTCACATTTGTACTTGGTAGAGTTTGCATATAATAATAGTTTCCAAGCTACCATCGAGATGGCACCGTTTGAGGCACTTTATGGTAGAAAGTGTCGTTCTCCCGCTCATTGGGATGAGGTTGGGGAGAGGAGACTGTTGGGACCCAAGTTGTTACAAAGGACTAGTGAGTCTATTATGTTGATTAGAGAGAGGATGAGGGTTGCCCAAAGTCGACAAAAGAGTTATGCCGATAAACGCGAAGCCCACTTGAGTTCAATGTGGGGGATCATGTGTTCTTAAAGGTGGCACGGTGTGATGAGGTTTGGGAAGAAGGGCAAGTTGAGCCCTAGGTTTAAAGATCCATTTGAGATTCTGGATCGGGTTGGGGTGGTGGCTTACCGTTTAGCTTTACCACCATCCTTGTCGGCCGTTCATAGTGTTTTTCATGTTTCGATGCTTCAGAAATATTTGGCGGACCCTTCACATGTGATAGATCATGAGCCCATTGTTTTTTATGCTAACATGTCTTATGAGGAGACACGAGTGAAGATTCTAGCATCGGAGCAAAAAGTGTTGAGGAACAAGACTATCCGCTTAGTGAAAGTTTTGTGGAGGAACCAAGTGTCTGAGGAGGCTACTTGGGAACGAGAAAAGGAGATGCGGGATAAGTACCCTCATTTGCTTACTTAGAAGCTACTTTTCGGGGATGAAAAGTCTTTTAAGGAGGGTGGACTGTAACGTCCCGTTATTTTGAGGTGAAATTTTTATTTTATTTATTTATTTATTTAAAGTATTAAAGTTAATTTTAGAATTAGTTATTTAGATTTAAATAGTTAATTTCGTTCGGAAACCTTTTAATCGCTTAGTTAGCCTAAATTAGTTTCGGTTGTATTAATAATTATTAATGGGCCAATTAATAATTATTAATCACCATTAGGCTAGTTTAAGTGCTTTGGGTTTCGTTTTAAAAGCTTAAGGCAAATAAAGGATGTATGCGTCATTTCCAAATTCTTAAATATCTAAAACACTATTTATTCTCTCCTTAAATATCAAAAATTAGACAAGTCTTCATCATTTATTCTCTTCTTCCTTCTTCATGGTCGTGGGTGCCATTATTGGTAAACCTTTCTTTGGGCTTTCTTCGTTTCTCGGCGGATCGTCGTGTTTTCGGTTGCGTTGGATTGGTCGGGATGAGGGCTATCTATCCCACCTAACCTTGTGCCGTTTCTCGTTTTCTAAGGGAAGCCCTAAAAAGTGAGTTTTCAAAACTTTTTTTTTGGTTTTGTTCGTTTTTTATTATATATGAGTTTTGAAGTTGAAATCACGTATTTCTATCAAGGAATTTGACGATTTTGAGTCCGGATTTTCAAAAAACACTATTCACCCAAAATCACACTTGTTCTCTTATTAGTTATGAATTGTAAATTGTAGTTCAGTTGGTGAATTGTAGGTTTGTAATTGTCGCGTGGATTCGACTTCGATTCCTTGGATACTCGACTTCAAATCTAAGGTGAGTTTTAAATGGTTGTGATTACTTTTATGTTTCCGGGTTGCATGACGATCATGTTTGATCGAGGTAAAGAGGGTTATTAGATTTTAGAGCTTATCCAAGATTGGATATAGTTGGGAGATAAGGAAAGTGCATAAGGAAAGAAATTAGTAAACTTTTGGTGTGTTAAAGTGAGTCGTTTGTTGTGGATTAGGTTGTATTCTCAAAGAGAATTATGTTTCCGGAAATTGAAAAAGAGTATTAGATTACTCCGTTGATTTGGGTGGTTATAAGATAGTTAAAGGAAACTTGGGAGAAATCATCTTGTGGATTTGAGCTAGTTTGATAATTATATTGATGGGATTCGCTAATTAGTACTACCAAAGGGGAGTAGTACGTGTGGCGTGGTATGTGTGGTAAGGAAAAACGAATCATCATGTGGTATGTGTGGTAGGCGTGGTATGTGTGGTAAGGAAAAACGAATCATCATGTGGTATGTGTGGTAAGGAAAAACGAATCATCATGTGGTATGTGTGGTAGGCGTGGTATGTGTGGTAATGAAAAACGAATCATCATGTGGTATGTGTGGTAGGCGTGGTATGTGTGGTAATGAAAAACGAATCATCATGTGGTATGTGTTGTAGGCGTGGTATGTGTTGTAATGAAAAAACGAATCATCATGTGGTAGGCGTGGTAATATGATTGGTGACAATGTTGTCACGACGTGGTAATGTGATTGGTGACAATGTGGTCACAGTGTGGTAATATGATTGGTGACAATGTGGTCACGGCGTGGTAATATGATTGGTGACAATGTGGTCATGGTGTGGTAATGAGATTGGTGACAATGTGGTCACGGTGTGATATATGATTAGTGACAACGTGGTCACGGTGTGGTATATGAATGGTGACAATGTGGTCACGGTTTGAAATGTGAATTGTGACAAAGTGGTCACAATGAGAATGGAAATTTACATTATTATTTACTTTGTTATGCCTTAGTACTAATTAGTTGTTTTAGTACTTTATTTACGAGCTTGAATGTTTATTTTTTGAAGTTACGATATAGTGGAATGGGATTGATTTTTTCTTATGCAAAGTATTTGGGAGTATGGAATGGGTAGCAAAGAGCACGATAGGATTTTGTACACATTTTCCGATATGGAATTCGATCCATAGGAGTGCTTGCATCCATCTTATTCTCACTAGCATTTTTATGCTAATGTTACTACACTTAAACTTTTTCAGGTAATACTCGTGTGAGAGGGCGAGGTCGTGGAGGTGGTGCTGCGTGATCGCGAGTGGATGCCTTTGGGACTTGGACTAAAAAGGCATATTTTGGAGCATTCTACGAATGCTATAAATAAACTTGATGTTGATGTCTTTAAATTCGTATTTTGCGGCTCACGAGAGCCTAAGATCTATTGTATATATTTTCGAGTTTATTTTCTCTGATTTGGGTATAAACTGGAGTAGGAATTCCTGTTGTTTTAAATTCTCTAATTTGGGCTCATGAAAACAGGTTTAGGGAGTTCGTATTTTAAACAGATCCACACCAAATTTTTATAAAATCTAGTCTTCCGCTGTTTGCTTTCGATTTAAAGATTTGAGAAAATTCTAGTCTTCACACCCCCCCCCCCCTTTTTTTCTATATATTAGATTCTCTCCCTCCCTCCCTCATTTTTTTCCCATTTTTTCTCTCATTTATTCTTCTCTTTCTCCCTCATTTCTTTATCCATTCTCTATCATTTTCTTTAAACCTCCCTTGATTTTCCCCTTTTCGCTCTTTTTTTTTTAAATCCTCTATTTTTATCTTCTACAAATGTTCATCTCACAAATCCCCTCTCTCGGATTTTTCATAAATATTTTTCACCGTTATTTTGTAACGTCCCGTTATTTTGTGATAAAAAAAATTTATTTATTTTATTTTAATTTAAGTAATTAAAGTTTATTTATTTATCGATAAATTAGAATTTAGTAGTTTATTTCGGTTTAAGTTCTTTTAATTACTTTTTAGCTTAATTTCGTTTTAATGGTATTAATAATTATTAACGGGCCAATTAATAATTATTAATCACCATTGGGATAGTTTAAGAACTTCGGGTTTCGATTTATAAGTCAAAAGTCATAAAAGGACGTAATCGTCATTTCCAAAATTCCTAAATATCTAAACACTATTCACTCATCTTCTTTAAAATCACCATTGACCAAAAATTGACCATTTCACTCTTGTTTTCCTCCTCCTTTGCCGAGAGCACCAAGAGAGAAAAGAGAGATTTTCGGGTTTCGCTTATTTCTCGACGGATCGCTTCGATTCTCATTCCATTGGAAAGGTCTCGGTCCTACGATTAATTTCCAACCAACTATCGTACTTGCCACTCGTGTTATACGGAGTTCTCGGTAAGTAAAGTTTCAAACCCTAAGCTCCAAATAGTGTTTTAATGGAGTTTTCAATATGATTCTTCGATTTCTAGTCGGGAAACTCAGTGTTTGTAAATGCGAGAATTGTTTTTAGTGATTTTGACCACTTTCCCTTAACCCTAAAACCGAGTTTCAGTCGAAGCCCTTCCCGTTTGAAATTTACCTTTTTGGGTTTAATTATGGGCTATAAATTAATGAAATAATGTTTACTGAAATTCGATTCAGGAAAGGGCATAATGTTCAAAAACCCTAATTATCGATAGCCATTGAAATCGGGAATATCGAATTTGCTTGTAACCAACTCGAAACACATTTGAATTGCCTAAAAGCCGGAAAACCAAACCCGAAGCCCATTTTTCATGAGAGGGCCGAGAGCCTCTATGGGGGGGTTTGTTGAGTTTTTCGTTGTTTTGAACGTTTAGTTGATGTTTGATCGATAGTTGGTAAATTATTGATTGTGTGATATAATTCAATTGTAGGTGTTTTCGAACCGCTTGATTGATTGCTCTTCCGGACTTAGGAGCGAAGTCATCTTTCTTTAAGGTGAGAATAGTTAGGATTTAAAGTAACTATAGAAAGCGAATGAGTATGATGGTTTGTAGAATTTGAAACTAAAACTAGAATCCGAATCTAAGATTAGAGGGATGTGAGTTAGTGCCCTTAGGATTAGGAGTTAATCCTTTAAGTGAGAACTTAGGAGTTCTCGAGGAAACTATTGAATCTTAGAAGAATTTAAGTTAGATTCGTTTCAAAGCTTAAGTTGGATCATTGGAAGTTAAAAGATCCAAACTTTTATATAGAATGATTAATAGAACATCGGATTATATTGGAAGTTTATAATCCTTGAAGGTATAAGTTAATCGTTTAAGTTATGATTTTACTTTTGTTATTGTTTGCGGAGTTCGATTGACATATCGTTCGTCCGAAATTTCCTATTTATTTACTTCATGCCCCTTTTACTTCATGCTTGTTTCGGCTACTTTAATATTGTACTTTACGTTTATTTACTTTTACTAGCATATCATAACATCTCGCACCATAACATATTGCACCATAACATCTCGAATCATTGACAGAAGGAGAGAATGTTGGACCCTTCAGGGAATGTCCGCATCGCCTTCAGAGAGAGAAAGAAAAGAAGGAGAGAATGTTGGACCCTTCGAGGAATGTCCACATCGCCTTCCGAGAAAAAGAAAGGAAAGTGAGAAAGAAAAGAAGGAGAGAATGTTGGTCCCTTCGGGGAATGTCCGCATCGCCTTCAGAGAAAAATAAAATAAAGAGAGAAAAGAAAAGGAGGGAAGAATGTTGGACCCTTTGGGGGATGTCGCATCACCTTCTTCATTCATTCATGCATAAAGGGCGAATGCGTATCCTACGAGATGTTCTCATTACCTTCATGCATATGATCGATGGAAATATGTATATGGATAAAGAATTGAGATGTTATATTTATGCAAGATTATTTACTTTTCTTACTTATGACGTAACTAGTTAATGGATGAGTATTAGACTACGTATGTTAGCAATATCATCCTTTGGAAAGTTTAGAATGAAATTACCTTGAGTTTGGAGAACTTTAGGAGTGAATTGTGTCAGATTGATTGGACACAAATCGAAATGCGAGTTTGAGGTCTATTTTTACTTTTTATTCTTATTATTCTCACTGAGCTTAAGTTGTTAGCTCATGATATTACAACCAATTTTAAGTAATGCTCTGGCAAGAGGTAGAGGGCGAGGAGATGGTGTTGCATGATCGAGGGATGTTGACCTCGAGATGGACTCAATTGTTGTAAAGTTTATGTATTTACTTTTGTGAACTTTAATGATTTTGGTGATTTGTACATTTGTATTTAGCTCATAAGAGCTTATTGTCTTTGTTTTATGATATTACATCTTTGAACTCCTGATTGGGACTTAATGTTCCATGTTATTTTATTATATTTGAAAATTAGGATGTAAACAGGTTTTGGCTAGCCAACTTTCAAATATAACCACGCCAATTTTTTTTAAAATAAAAGATTTCTGCTGTTTTCTCTGATTTAATTTATTTAAAAGTGACGGGTCGTCACAGTTGGTATCAGAGTCGACGGGTTCTGTAGACTACATGCGATGCATGTTTGTTTTTCATGTTTTGTTTTAAGTCCATTCTCAAAGTCATCATCTGAGATCAGCAGCACCAGGTATTCCTAGACCTTTATCTTTAAACTCGCATATTTTTTTCGATTTGGTAAAGGAGTGGTGAATCCTATGTTACTAGTAACTTATCAAGTTATATTGACTATGATGCAGTATGCCTCCTAGAAGGGGTGCTAGACGAGCTGGAGTGAGGGCGGCTGCTTCTGTGAGGGGTAGAGGTAGAGCTCAGAGCCCTACACCTCCACCACCACCTCCACCTGTGATTCCTGTTATACCGCCACCTGTTTAGTGGCGAGGAGTTTATATCATTGAGGATGTTTATCTTGAGTTATTACGGGATACTAGTAGACCCGTTGCGCCTGTTTTACCTCCACCTAGAGTAGCAGATATAGCAGTCGATCAGGCTGGAGTTACTGATGCTGCTAGGACTTTGAGGGAGTATAGGCGATATGCACCTGCTGAGTTTGATGGTAGGTCTTTGGATGCATCTGTTGCAGAGTTATGGATTGATAGGGTTGAGAGAGCCTTTGAGTTTATTGAGTGCCCGGACCGGCTGAAGGTCCACTGTGGTACGTATTCCCTTGTTGATGATGCCCTTTATTGGTGGAGAGGCCTTTATAGATCACTTTATCCCACTATGAAGGTTACTTGGGAGGTATTTCGAGAGAAATTTTATGAGAAATATTACTCAGCTGATTTACGAGATCAATTAGAGGTGGATTTTTTGACCCTGAAACAGGGTGATAGATCAGTGATAGAGTATGAGCGAGAGTTTGATCGATTGTCTAGATTTGCTCCTGGACAGATTGCTGACCCTTAGAGTAAGAGGAAGAGGTTTATGGTGGGATTGAGAGCCGAGATTAGGACGCACTTTGCGTCCGACCACTTATGAGGAGGCTTTAGATTTTGCAGTTTCTTTGGATTTGGCATCTGAAGAGAAGAAAGGCAAACTAGTTGCTACAGGACAGACTTCCTCTCAGAAGAGGAAGGCAGAGGACGACCATACTGGTCGAGTACCACTGCCTCAGCAGAGACAGCAGCAGCAGCAACGGGCTCAAGGTGGAGTCCAGTTTAGACAGCCGAGGGCACAGGGACTGCTTTCCCACTATTGCCATAATTGTTCTAGTTATCATGCTGGGGCATGTACCCTACCACTGAGGTGTTATATTTGTGGTCAGGAGGGTCATCGATCTAGAAAGTGTAGGGTTCGTCAGACACAGCCACCACAGTATGGATATCCGGGTCAAGGTGTTCAGTAGAGACCATATCAGGCACCACCTGCTTTTTATGCTCCTCCAGTTAGGGGCAGATGTCAGTACAGGGGTAGAGGTCAGGGTGGACAGGCACAGCAGTTTAGACTTCCACCTGTTGTTCCACCACCACAGATATTACCTCCACCGCCCTTGCCATTTCCTCCACCGCCACGACCAGTTCATCCTCCACCTGTTCAGCATCAGGCTCGTGTATTTTCCACCAGAGAGGAGGCCAAGGCTGCAGGTACTGTAGTGACTGGTACTCTGACAGTTTTGGGCCATTCGGCTTTTGTTTTATTTGATTCTGGGCTAGCCACTCTTTTATTTCTTCTGAGTTTGTTGAGTTGGCTGCACTTGAGTCTACACCGTTAGGTTTAGAGATGCGTGTTTCGACCCCAGTGGGGAAGTTTGTTATTGCTGATAGTATGATTAGCACCAATGATTTGTGTTTTATGGGTTGTTGCTTGCATGCTACTTTGATTATCATGCCTATGTCTGATTTTGATGTGATTTTGGGTATGGATTGGCTATCAGCTAATCGTGCCACAATTGATTATACTGAGAGGGTTGTTGATTTTATGAGTCCATGTGGGACCAGTTCACGTTTTCGTGGGACTAGTAGCCGAGTAGCACCCACTTTGATATCTATGTTAGAAGCTAGTACGCTTCTAAATGATGGAGCCTTGGGCTATATAGCTAGTGTTGTTGATACTTCTGTACCAGAGACTAGCTTGAGTTCTGTACCAGTAGTGAGGGATTTCATTGATGTTTTCCCTGATGAGTTACCCGGTTTGCCACCGGTGAGACAGTTAGATTTTCATATTGAGGTTGCTCCTGGGACAGCTCCATTGTCCAAAGCACCCTATCGTATGGCACCGGCCGAGTTGAAAGAACTTCAGAGCCAGTTACAGGGACTTTTAGATTTGGGGTTTATACGCCCAAGTATTTCACCGTGGGGAGCTCCGGTGTTGTTTGTGAAGAAGAAGGATGGTTCTATGCGTTTATGCATCGACTATAGAGAGTTGAATCGTGTTACGGTGAAAAAAAAGTATCATTTGCCCAGGATAGAAGACTTGTTTGATAAGTTGAGGGGAGCCACTATCTTTTCGAAGATAGATTTGAGATCTGGCTATCATCAGTTGAGGATTCAGGATGAGGATATTCCCATGACTGCATTCCGAACTCGTTATGAACATTATGAGTTCGTGGTTATGTCCTTTGGTTTGACCAACGCGCCTGCAACTTTTATGGACCTTATGCACACGGTGTTCAGAAGGTTCATTGACTCTCTTGTGATTGTATTCATTGATGATATCTTGGTTTATTCCAAGACAGAGGAGTTCCATGCTATGCACCTTCGGGAAGTATTTATGGTACTACGAGATCATAGATTGTATGCCAAGTTCTCCAAGTGTGAGTTTTGGCTGAGGGAAGTGGCATTTTTAGGCCATGTAGTATAGAGTAGAGGAGTATCTGTTGATCCCTCTAAGATTGAGGCAGTTACTAACTGGCCTAAACCGACGAGTGTGGCTGATATTCGCAGTTTTCTGGGACTTGCAGGCTATTATAGACGGTTTGTGCAAGATTTCTCCAAAATTGCTTAAGCTTTGACACGTTTGACCCGGAAGGGGGTTGATTTTGTATGGTCTGAGGATTGTGAAACGAGCTCAAGAGGAGGCTTGTGACAGCACCTGTTCTAGTGTCGCTCGATAGAACTGGTGGTCAGACTGTGTATACAGATGCTTCCCACAGAGGTTTGGGATGTGTGTTAATGCAACACGGAAAAGTTGTAGCTTATGCTCCCCGTCAGTTGAAAGAGCATGAGAAGAAGTATCCGACTCATGATTTAGAGTTGGTGGCGGTTGTTCATGCTGTGAAAATATGGAGGCATTATTTGTACGCTGAGAAGATTTTGATTTTTACTGACCATAAGAGTCTCAAATATTTCTTCACTCAGAAGGAATTGAATATGAGACAGTGGAGATAGTTAGAGCTCGTTAAGGATTATGACTGTGACATTCAGTATCATCCTATGAAAGCCAATGTAGTGGCTGACGAGCTCTGTAGGAAGTCTTCTCATTCATCAGCTTTGTCAGCCATACCCTTGAGATTGAGGTGGGATATGGAACGATCTAAGATAGCTTATCTGATTTCCGAGGTCACTGTGAGCTTGGCTAGTTTAACAGTGGGACCTACTTTGAGGCAGAGGATGATTGATGCACAGAGAGATGAGGTTCATTTGCAGGCCGGTTTTAGAGAGGCTGAGTCACATATTCCTAGTCATTTTACCTTCTCTACAGATAGTGCTTTGATGTATCGTAAGAGGCTATGTGTGCCTTTAGGATCGACTTTTATAAGGGAACTATTGGAGGAGGCTCACAGTTCTATCTTCTCTATTCATCCAGGTAGTACGAAGATGTACATGGACCTGAGAGAGCACCATTGGTGGCCGGGGATGAAGTTTGAGATTGCAGATTATGTTAGTATATGCTTGACTTGTCAGCAAGTCAAGGCATTGAGGAAGAGTCCATCGGGTTTTCTTAACCCTCTGAGTGTGCCAAAATGGAAATGGGAGGAGATTTCCATGGACTTTATCAGTGGATTGCCGAGAACGCCAAAGGGTTACGATACCATTTGGGTGATTGTAGACTGCTTGACGAAGACTGCACACTTTATACCTGGGAGGATCACCTACCCAGTTGAGACTTTGGCACAGTTGTATCTACGAGAGATCGTTAGATTACATGGTGTGCCTGTGAGGATCGTATCAGATCGAGACACTCGTTTTGTCTCGAAGTTTTGGCACAGTTTGCATTCAGCCATGGGTACTGGCTTGGATTTTAGCACAACTTTTCACCCCCAGACAGATGGTCAGACCGAGAGAGTTAACCAGATTCTGGAGGATATGTTGAGAGCTTGTGTTATTGATTTTGGAGGTAGTTGGGATTCTTAATTGTACTTGGTAGAGTTTGCTTATAATAACAGCTACCAGGCTACTATTGAGATGGCACCATTTGAGGCACTTTATGGTAGAAAGTGTCGTTCTCCAGCTCACTAGGATGAGGTTGGGGAGAGAAGGCTTTTGGGACCCGAGTTGTTACAGTTGACTAGTCAGTCTATTGACTTGATTAGAGAGAGGATGAGGATTGCCCAAAGTCGACAGAAGAGTTATGCAGACAAACGACGTAGTCCACTTGAGTTTTTAGTGGGGGACCACGTGTTTTTGAAGGTAGCACCTATGAAAGGTGTTATGAGATTCGGGAAGAAGGGTAAGCTAAGTCCTAGGTTCATTGGCCCTTTCGAGGTACTTGATTGGGTAGGAGCAGTAGCTTACCGATTGGCCTTACCACCTTCTTTATCGGCAGTTCATAATGTATTCCATGTATCGATGCTTCGAAAGTACATGGCAGATCCTTCTCATGTGATCGATTATGAGCCGATAGTTTTGGTTGCTAGTATGTCTTATGAGGAGACACCGGTTGAGATTTAAGCATTCGAACAAAAGGTGTTGAGAAACAAGACTATTCGCTTGGTTAAGGTCCTTTGGAGGAACCAAGTGTCTGAAGAAGCTACGTGGGAGCGTGAGGATGATATGCTAGCAAAGTATCCTCAGCTTTTCACTTAGTAAGTTTACTTTTCGGGGACGAAAAGCCCTTTTTAGGAGGGTTGACTGTAACGTCCCGTTATTTTGTGATAAAATTTTTTTTTATTTTTTTTATTTTAATTTAAGTAATTAAAGTTTATTTATTTATCGGTAAATTAGAATTTAGTAGTTTATTTCGGTTTAAGTTCTTTTAATTACTTTTTAGCTTAATTTCGTTTTAATGGTATTAATAATTATTAACGGGCCAATTAATAATTATTAATCACCATTGGGATAGTTTAAGAACTTCGGGTTTCGATTTATAAGTCAAAAGTCATAAAAGGACGTAATCATCATTTCCAAAACTCCTAAATATCTAAACACTATTCACTCATCTTCTTTAAAATCACCATTGACCAAAAATTGACCATTTCACTCTTGTTTTTTTCCTCCTTTGCCGAGAGCACCAAGAGAGAAAAGAGAGATTTTCGGGTTTCGCTTATTTCTTGACGGATCGCTTCGATTCTCGTTCCATTGGAAAGGTATCGGTCCTACGATTCATTTCCAACCAACCATCGTACTTGCCACTCATGTTATACGGAGTTCTCGGTAAGTAAAGTTTCAAACCCTAAGCTCCAAATACTGTTTTAATGAAGTTTTCAATATGATTCTTTGATTTCTAGTCGAGAAACTCGGTGCTTGTAAATACGGGAGTTGTTTTTAGTGATTTTGACAACTTTCCCTTAACCCTAAAACCGAGTTTCAGTCGAAGCCCTTCCCGTTTGAAATTTACCTTTTTGGGTTTAATTATGGGCTATAAATTAATGAAATAATGTTTATTGAAATTCGCTTCGGGAAAGGGCATAATGTTCAAAAACCCTAATTATCGATACCTATTGAAATCGAGAATATCGAATTTGCTTGTAACCAACTCGAAACACATTTGTATTGCCTAAATGCCGGAAAACCAAACCATAAGCCCATTTTTCATGAGAGGGTCGAGAGTCTCTATGGGGGGGTGGTTTGTTGAGTTTTTCGTTGTTTTGAACGTTTAGTTAATGTTTGATCGATAGTTGGTAAATTATTGATTTTGTGATATAATTCAATTGTAGGTGTTTTCGAACCGCTTGATTGATCGCTCTTCCGGACTTAGGAGCGAAGTCATCTTTCTTTAAGGTGAGAATAGTTAGTATTTAAAGTAACTATAGAAAGCAAATGACTATGATGGTTTGTAGAATTTGAAACCAAGACTAGAATTCGAATCTAAGATTAGAGGAATGTGAGTTAGTGCCCTTAAGGATTAGGAGTTAATCCTTTAAGTGAGAACTTAGGAGTTCTCGAGGAAACTATTGAATCATAGAAGATTCTAAGTTAGATTCGTTTCGAAGCTTAAGTTGGATCATTGGAAGTTAAAAGATCCAAACTTTTATATAGAACGATTAATAGAACCTTGGATTATATTGGAAGTTTAGAATCCTTGAAGGTATAAGTTAATCGTTTAAGTTATGATTTCACTTTTCTTATTGTTTGCGAAGTTCGATTGACATATCGTCTGTCCGAAGGTTCCTATTTATTTACTTCATACCCCTTTTACTTCATGCTTGTTTCGGCTACTTTAATATTGTACTTTACGTTTATTTACTTTTACGAGCATATCATTACATCTCGCACCATAACATATTGCACCATAACATCTCGCATCATTGACAGAAGGAGAGAATGTTGGACTCTTCGGGGAATGTCCGCATTGCCTTCAGAGAGAGAAAGAAAAGAAGGAGGGAATGTTGGATCCTTTGGGGAATGTCCGCATCGCCTTCCGAGAAAAAGAAAGGAAAGTGAGAAAGAAAAGAAGGAGAGAATGTTGGACCCTTCGGGGAATGTCCGCATCGCCTTCAGAGAAAAATAAAATAAAGAGAGAAAAGAAAAGGAAGGAAGAATGTTGGACCCTTCGGGGGATGTCCGCATCACCTTCTTCATTCATTCATGCATAAAGGGCGAATGCGTATCCTACGGGATGTTCTCATTACCTTCATGCATATGATTGATAGAAATATATATATATATATATATGGATAAAGAATTGAGATGTTATATTTATGCAAGATTATTTACTTTTCTTACTTATGACGTAACAAGTTAATGGATGAGTATTAGACTACGTATGTTAGCAATATCATCCTTTGGAAAGTTTAGAATGAAATTACCTTGAGTTTGGAGGACTTTAGGAGTGAGTTGTGTCAGATTAATTGGACACAAATCGAAATGCGAGTTTGAGGTCTATTTTTACTTTTTATTCTTATTATTCTCACTGGGCTTAAGTTGTTAGCTCATGATATTACAACCAATTTTAGGTAATGCTCTGGCAAGAGGTCGAGGGAGAGGAGATGGTGTTGCGTGATCGAGGGATGTTGACCTCGAGATGGACTCAGTTGTTGTAAAGTTTATGTATTTACTTTTGTGAACTTTAATGATTTTGGTGATTTATACATTTGTATTTAGCTCATAAGAGCTTATTGTCTTTGTTTTATGATATTACATCTTTGAACTACTGATTGGGACTTAATGTTTCATGTGATTTTATTAGATTTGAAAATTAGGATGTAAACAGGTTTTGGCTAGCCAACTTTCAAATATAACCACGCCAATTTTTCTTAAAATAAAATACTTCCGCTGTTTTCTCTGATTTAATTTATTTAAAAGTGACGGGTCGTCACATATTTGTTGCGAATCTCGAAGATCTAAACCAAAAATAGCATGGATTTGTTAAACGTATTATTTTTTTTAGGTTTTTTTTTATATTTTTTCTCATTTATGTCCTTTGTTTTATTATGTAATATACGTAATTTTTTAATAGTATTTTTTGTGATACACGTAATATATTCAATATACATTCTTTTTGTTTATCTTTCAAAATGGAGTTTCTCTAAATGTAGCTTTTTTACAGTATATGTAATATACATAATAGTACATTCTGTAATATACGTAATATACATTTTCTGTGGTATACGTGACATATATGAGTATGTATTTTTATTCAATTTACTCTATTTATTTTTACTAAATATTTATTCTTTAATATACGCAATATACGAAAAATGATGAAAGGTTGATATACACACACCTCTTCTTTTATGTTTCGTTTTTTATTATATGTACATTGTATAATATACGCACTATATGCAATACACGATATATGTAATATACGTCTGCCTGTTTATCTAAATATATATTCATTAATATATGTGATTTATTATGCAATAAACGTAATATACATTTGTTTTTGTTTGTTTGCATAACAAGTATTTGTTTTATGTATATTAAGTATTTGTGTAATTAATATTTTTTGTTTTTCATTTGCAGATTAAATGACATGTATATTATGTGCATACTGTTAGGAATGGTGTCCTAGAACTTATTATTATTTAATAAAAAATAATTTATTATCAATAAATTAAACAAATAAACATAAGTTCTTTATATTATCTAGATTGATTCAATGAATACTATTAGGAATATATGGAAATATATTAATATCAAACATTCAAATAGTAAAACCCTAAGTTGTTCTTGTGAAATCACGACTAAGTATGTGAGTCATACGAGAGGATTAAAGTCGAGATAAGTAACTTAAAAGTGTCTATAGTAAATGAATAACGTTTGGGAACCTTATCCTGCTAACACTGTTGATAGCTTCGAATTTTTGTTTATAGACAAATGATCTAATCCTGATCATTCATGTGAATGACATGAAATGGAAGTATCATATGCAATGTTAATTGTTTAAGATAGGACCACGATGTTTGATCAAATTTCTCATTAGTACCGTTTACGAGAAATTATCGAATATCAAACTAAGTTTATGAACCGTGATAAATCTCAACACTGAGTGAAATGTGGACTCCTATTTATGGAGTTATGTTTTTTGATTCACATGGTTGAGAGCGATTTGATATTACCGCTCAATACACTCCCGTTTTGGGAACATAACTATATAAGTAGTTGGGAACACATTTTCACGAGATGGAATTCATAACTTTCCTATAAATTAACGGTATCAGTGCGATACCTATACATTTTAGGAACTTTAGGAAACTCCCTTGATTTACTAATTCGAGACATGAACAAGTGGCGCCACAACTTCTATTGATCACAAAAGTATATTATCCCTAGTTCGACTAAAGATAATGTTCATTGGAGAATCAGCGTGAACACAAGGATAAAGCGGTAATTACGGGGGCAAAACGGTAAACATAATCCACCTGTAATTATGAGGGTTCCACGTGAAGGATATATCACAAATATAAATAAAAGATAAACTAAATGAACATAACTCATCTATAGTGAGAGCAGTTCAGCTATGAATCTCTAGTGGAATTATTTATAGTTAAATAATAAGTAATTAACTAATTATGAGTTAATCACTTAATTGACTAATTATTAAGCCCATGATCCATAGGTCCATCGGGTCCCTATGCTAGCCCAAATATCGTTGTAGCAAAACTAAGTTATTAATTTAACTTAGGAAGAACAAATAATTTAAGTAATTCATTTTACTTAAAATTATGCAATATTAATTATTTGAATAATGAGATTATGTAACTCAAAATTGATGTTAATATTATTAATATTGATACAATATTAATTGTTTAAATAAACAGTTTATTTAAATGGAAATTAATACAACATTATCAATTATAATATTTTAAGGCAAAATTAATTGTTTAAATAAATAAATTATTTAAACGGAAATTAAGGTTAGTATTATTAATTATTTAAATAATGAGTTTGTTTAAATAGAAATTAATAATGAGTATTATTAATTAAATAATGAGTTTATTTAATTTGATAATAAATATTAGAGAGAATTAAATACAATTGGTTTATGCCAAAAAATAAATAATTAATTAATTAATATTTTGCAAAAAAAATAAAAAATTAATTAATCGAATAAGATACAATGGTAATCAATATATCATTTTTGGCTAAATATATTTAATTAGAAATTATTATTTGAATTTTTCTAATATTAAATACATAATTAAGAAAAGTAATTATAAATAAATAAATTTAAAAAAAAAAAGGAAAAAGGAAATTTGAAAGATGCATCAGCGTGCATGCATTTGATTTTTCTTGTATTTTTTTAATTTAATTTATTTATTAATCTTTAATCATTTATAATTAGATAACAATGAATTCTAATTAGATTAGATATCATATTTTTCTATAAATATTACTATTGTGATTCATATTTTGCACTCTTCTCACTCTAATTAGGAAAGTGAAAATTCTCTCTTCAATTTTTGCCCAATTGTCGATTTTCCTCAGGAAAAAATTTAGACGAAAATTTTTCTTCTTTTGTTCTTCCGGTTCGATTCCCACAAGTCGGTTTTACTTTCGATCGAGATATAGCGTAGAAAATCCGATGTTACTGAGGATTGATGCTGTAAAGAAACCTCCAACCGATCCTCTATATTTTACTCAATGTAAGTAAATGGGTTTTAATTTTCGAAAAACTATCATGAATCTACATGTCTTTTATTACAAATTGCATGATATTAATATATCGTTAATTAAATGTTAATTAGTTTACTAAATGAAATTCCGCTAATTTAGTAAAGCACTCCCTTCACATACATCCTCACTTTTTCTAAAATGCACTTACGAAGCTGTAACGTCCCGTTATTTTGTGGAAAAAAAAATTATTTATTTTATTTTAATTTAAGTAATTAAAGTTTATTTTAGAATCGGTAATTTAGAATTTAGTAGTTTATTTCGGTTTAAGTCCTTTTAATTGCTTTATTAGTTTAAATTAGTTATGGTGGTATTAATAATTATTAACGGGTCAATTAATAATTATTAATCACCATTGGGATAGTTTAAGAACTTCGGGTTTCGACTTATAAGTCAAAAGTTATTAAAGGACGCAACCGTCATTTCCAAAGTTCTTAAAAATATCAATTCACTATTCCCTATTCTTCTTTAAATCACCATTGACCAAAAGTTGACATTTTTTCTCATCCATTTCTCTCTCAAAACCGTGGGTTCCAAGGGGGAAGAAGAGATTTCCGGGTTTTGCTCAATTCTTGACGGATCGACTCGTTTTTGGTTGCATCGGAAAGCCCTCGAGTCTAGGATTCTTTTCCACCCAACAATCGTGCTTTCCATCCGTGTTCTAAGGACTTCCCGGTAAGTTAAACTTCAAACCCTAAGCTCCAAATAGTGTTTTAATGGAGTTTTTATTTTGATTCTTCGATTTCTTGCCGAGGAACTCGATGATTTTAATTACGGGAGTTGTTGTAAGTGTTTTTGGAAACTTTCCATTAACCCTAAAACCGAGTTTCAGTCGAAACCCTTCCCGTTTGAAATTTACATCGTGGGGGCTTTTTTGGGGTTTATTTTTAATGATTATTTTTTTGTTGTAATTAAATTCGGGAAATTGTTTATTGTCCAAAAACCCTAATTAACGTTACCCATTAAATCGGGAATTACCAAATTGCTTGAAACCAACTTGAAACACGTCTAAATTGCCTAAAAGCCGAAAAACCAAACCAGAGACCCATTTTATGGAGGGGGCCGAGAGCTTCTTTGTGAGATTTAAAGGGTTTTCGTCGTTTTGTGCTTTTAGTTGTCAATCGATCGATGTTTGGTAAATTATTGATTGTTAGAGGTATTAGTAATTGTAGGTGTTTGTGGACCGTGTACTTGATCGCTCTATTGGATTTAGGAGCGAAATCTTCTTTTAACAAGGTGAGAATAATTAGGATTTAATGTAGTTTTAGAAAGAGAATAAGTATAATGATTTGTAGGATTGGAAGCTAAGGTTAAGATTCGAATCTAAGAGTAAAGGAAAGTGAGCTAGTGACCTTAGGATTAAGAGCTAGTTCCTTGAGTGATAACTTTGGGTTTCTCGAGGGAAACATTAAACTTTAGGAAGTTCTAAGTTAGAATCATTCCGGGGATTAGGATGGATCATTGGAAGTTAAAAGATCCAAACTTTTAGATAGAATGGTTAAAGAAACTTGAAAATAGAACCTTGGATTTTATTGGAAGTTTAGAATCCTTGAAAGTGTAGAGTATTTGTTTAAGATAGGATCTACTTTTATTAAAGTATCGGGAGTTAGATTTACTTATCGTTCTTCCGGAATTTCTTATCTATTTACTTTATGCATAAGGACATCTATGATCCTTTTTCTTTATGCTCCTTTACTTTATGCTTTTTCGGCTATTTTAACATTCATATTTACGTTTATTTACTTTTGCAAGCATATGCATAACATCTCGCATCATTGATTCAAAAGGAAAGTGAGAAAGAAAAGAAGGGAGAATGTGAATCCTACGGGAAGTTTCACATTACCTTCATTGAAAAAGAAAAGAAGGGAGAATGTGAATCCTACGGGAAATTTCACATTACCTTCATTGAAAAAGAAAAGAAAGTGAAAAAGAAAATAAGGGAGAGTGTGAATCCTACGGGAAGTTTCACATTACCTTCAGTGAAAAAGAAAAGAAAGTGAGAAAGAAAAAGAAGGGAGAATGTGGATCCTAAGGGAAGTTCCACATTACCTTCATTCATTCATAAGGGAGAATGTGGATCCTACGGAAAGTTTACATTACCTTCATTCATGCATAAAAGGTGAATGCGAATCCTACGGGATGTCATCATTACTTTCATGCATATTATCAGTGGACTTATATCATGGAGAAGAAATTGTATGTCTCCTTATGAAAAGTAAGAAAAAAAAGCGAATCGAGATGCTATACTCATGTAAAGTTTACTTACTTTTTCCTATATATGTTGTAATAATTTAATGGATGAGAATTAGACTACGTATGCTAGTATTATCATCCTCTAGAGATTATAGATTATGGAAATACCTAGAGTTTAGAGAACTTTAGGAAGGATTGTGTAAGATTAATTGGACACAAATCGGAATACGGGTTTGAGGTCTAACTTTACTTTTTATTCTTGTTATTCTCACTGGGCTTTGTTGTTAGCTCATGATATTACAAACATTTTCAGGTAATGCTCTTGCTAGAGGTCGTTGGTGAGGAGCTGGTGCTGCATGATCGAAGGATGATGACCGTGAGATGGACTAGGTGTTTGTAAAAGTCCATGGACTTAGTTTGTGAATTTTATATATTTTGGGATTTTTACATTTGTATATAGCTCTTAAGAGCTTTTAGTCTTTGTTTTTATGATTTTAAATCTTTTGAACTCCTGAATAGGAACTTGAAGTTCCTTGTGGTTTTAAATTCAAAATTAAAAATGTAAACAGGTTTTGACTAGCCAACTTTCAAACATAACCACGCCATTTTTTTTAAATATAAAGACTTCCGCTGTGTTTATAATTAAATGATTTTTAAAAAGGAGTCAGGTCGTCACAGAAGCGGAAGACTATATACCCAATAAAGCAAATGGACAAAATAGTTTCCATGAGAGGGGAAACTATAAATAATATACTAAAATGAATATAAAAAATTGAATTAAAATCAAAGTATGTAGTATAAAATAAAAACATGAAGAAAATAAAAATTTACAAAATATAATAAATACACTAAAGAACTATTAACAATATACATAAATATACTAAAAATTGGGGGAAGAAAAAATGCATTGGGAAATAAAAATTGTATTGGAAAATAAAAACTATAGAAGTGTCAGACTATACATTATATACGTGTCAGAGGCGTCATACTATATCTGTCATACGAAAAGGGTAAAATGGGTAAGAAGTGGCTAAATATTACACTTGAACCCAGCTAAGACCTTCAAAGATGGAGCGTAAAGAAAGGTTCTTTAATGCAATGCAGTACTTAGCTGAGGCCCATATTTGTAGCTTTCCTTAGAAGATGATATGAGTATATCTTCTCCCTAAGATCATAGGATAAGCCCATCAGAAGAAGCCCTTGAAATCTCCTTAAAAATACACATATTATCTGCCTCCAAATTACTGACTTGATCTTTTGAGACGGTTTGACAGACGCCACACCGATCTTTTCTCATTCTTTTTTTTATAGTTATTCAAGGATTGAGGGAACAAATTGCACGTAGAACGCACGTGATCGACTGTAGTAGAAATCATCTCTACACAAGTTAAGGTTCTGAGTTTTTCTATTTTTGAAGGATCCATGGATGCATGAGTGATCAACATTATGGTGTCATCTCTCAATCTTTCTAAGAAACAAAGGAAGTAATCAATAATTTTTTGAGTAAACGACTAGACAAATGTTTGTTTGGAAGGGTAGCTATGACGAAGATTGTAAATATATGGATGCTTTCAAGAACGTGAAGAAGAACCATTGAATGCGTTGGCGATAATTTGTTTATCTTTCAATTCAGCAAAGATGAGGATAAGAAATTTTTTTGGAATGGAGGCCCTTGGGAGTTTAGATATAAAATATCTCCACCTCTCATTAATGAGGGATGAAAAGTAATTATAAAACCTCTTGGATAGAGAAGACCAAAGAGAACAATGAGTCAAGATTAAATCGAAAACCTCCTCCCATGTCTTCTCGATCTCATAAAAAAACCTCCTATTTCTTTCCAACCAAAGACCCCAAGTCAAAGCTTTAAAAGCATTTATCCAAAAAAAACATTTTTTTCTTAAAACGATGACCACAACACCAATGATCTATATTTCACCTAGTTTATAATAGGGATCATGATAGGTAAATTTATATAGGTTTATTTATGAGTTATTATTAGAATATTAGTTTATTATTATATATTTAATTAGTAAAATTTTAGAGTAATAGTTTTTATTCATTTTACGTTACGATAATTAATTTCTCATGTAAGGCTATATAAAGCCATCTCTAGGTCATCAATCTTTTATTCAATGAATCAAATATTATATTGGGAGAGTTTTCTCCTCTTTAGGGAGGTTTTTTCCCCTATATTCTTAGGATGGATTTTCCTACAAGCATTAATTTCCTTGTTTGAGACCGTGGACTCGTCCTCGCGCATTAGTTGGTATCAGAGCTTAAAGATACATGGAGGTTTTTATCACCATAATGATCAGAGTTGAAGATTCAGTGGTGGATTTAACCACCACTGTTTGTTCTCAGTTTTATCTTTACTAGTTAAAAAAACACTGTTTTATCCCTTCTTCTCATCTTATATCCATCCAAATCTCTGTTTCTTTCTCCCAACAGAAGTAACACATAAACACCCATCTCCTCCATCAAGCTAAGGTTTTGTTTTCCTTTATTGTAAACACTATTCCCTCCATCTCACTCCCACTTACTTTTTCTATTCCATTCCATTTAAAAAAAAAACACAAATCTCAATATGTTAAAACAGCCCCCATCAACTATAATTTCCATACTCCCATCCTCATTCAAACATCAGTCTTTGTTTAGTCTCCATTCAGAACTTTATTCCTTCCCCTATCCTTTATCCAAACTGCCCCATGGACCCCTCATCTTCTTCATCAATCTTAAAAATGTACCCATTACTCTTTCTATCCCAATGGCACAAGGTTAGGATTCCATCTTTTATTGAATTGTTTGGGTTGGATAGATTTTTGGATTGGGTTGAAAGAGTTGATGAATTCTTTGAATGGTATGAAGTTGAATGGGATAAACAAGTAATTTTAGTTGCTAGAAAGTTTATAGGTTTTCCTGATTATTGGTTGTAGAGACTTCAAAACCAAAGAGTGTATCAAAGCAAGAAGAAAAATTAGGAGTTAAGCTAAAATGAGAATTAAATAATGGATAGATTTTGTCAATTTGATAAAGACGATAAAGAAGAAATATGAGTTGTGGAGTAATATTGTAACGTCCCGTTACTTTTGAAGTGAATTTTTTTTATTTAATATGTCATTTATTTATTTATTTCAATTAAATTATTTAATTTAATTTTTTATTTTTGTAATTTAGAATTTAGTAGTTATTTTCGTCCGAAGACCTTTTAATCGTTTTATTAGCTTAAATTAGTTTTGGTCGTATTAATAATTATTAATCACCATTTGGCTAGTTTAAGACCATCGGGTTTCGTTTTATAAGCTAAAATCATTAAAAGGACGTAACCGTAATTTCTAATTTCTTAAAAATATCTAAAAACACTATTTACCTTCTTTATAAACACAAAGTTGACCAATTTTCTTCTCATTCTCTTCCTCTTCACCGTGGCCATCATCTTACATGGATGTGGTTTTGGTTTTCTTCGTTTCTCATCCGTTTATCGACGGATCATCGTGTTTTGGGTTGTGTTGGAATGCTCGGGACGTAGGCTTCCTTTCCATCCTAGCCTTGTGACGTTTCTCGTTCTCTAAGGGAAGCCCTAAAAAGTGAATTTTCAAAACTTTTTACATGGTTTTGTTTGTTTTTTATTATAAATGAGTTTTGAAGTTGAAATCATGAATTTCTATCATGGAATTTGACGATTTTGAGCTAGGATTTTTGAAAAATACTATTCACCCGAAAACTCTATTCATCCGAAATCACTATTCATCCAAAAATTCAAACTTGTTCTCATCTTAGTTATGAGTTGTAATATGTTGTGCAATTGATGATTTGCAGGTGCGATTGCTCGTTTGTTGATTCGTGGGAATTTGGATGTCACGCGAGCATGCAAGGTGAGAATAAATAGGATTTAAAGTAGCTTTAGAAACCAGATAAGTTGAACGGTTTGAGGATCAGAAGTTGAGATTAAGGTTAATCGAAAGGATTAAATTAAGTGAACTAATATGCTTAGACTTGAAAGTTAGTTCTAGTTGAGTAAGAGAACTCGTAGGTACTTCGAAGGAAACGAGTAACTTTTGGAAGTTCTAAGTTTAAACTTACTTCAGAGTTTCCTAATATTTTTTGGAAGATGAAGGTTTCAAATGTAATAAGGATTGCGAATAAGGAACTTTGTTAGTTTAATAAACAATGGAGTGTTGAATTGGAGACTTTTATGTGAAGTCAAACCTTGAGTTATCTAGAGGCCGGTTGGCTCGATTCATTCTTTGTCTTTTAGAAGTTCCTAATTGTTTCTTTTACGTATAAGAGGAATTCATGATCTATTTACTTTATGTCCTTTCGATTATGATGAATGATTATATTTATTTTACTTGCGATTGAAAACATATTCATATCATATCACATAGCCTGTGGGAGCTATCACATAGCCGGCGGGAGCTATCACTTAGCCTGCGGGAGCTATCACAAAGCCTGCAGGAGCTTTCACATAGCCTGCGGGAGCTAATATTATTATCATTCATCACAAATTGTGTTTATTTGAATATGTTAATACCAAGAGAAGTTAGCATAAGTTATTATTCTCGAGTTTTGGAAGTTTTGGTAAGAAAATATAAACTTTTTATAGCCACAGTTGCTATAGAAAAAAAAAGAGATGAAACATTATGTAAGACGTACATTTCTAGAGAGAAAAGAAATGAAATTGATGTATAGCCGAGTGCTATAGGAAAGAGGAATGAAATGGAATTGTATAATGAGAGAGTATAGCCGAGTGCTATAGAAAAGAGAAATGAGATTGAATTGAATAATGAGAGAATACAAGGGTGTATTGAACCTTGTATAATTATCATGGTACATATGTAAGAGAATTAGATTCTCAATAAATTGGAAGATCTTGTAATTGGAGAGTAAGATTTGATGTAAATCTTATGTATAGTATAAGGTATTAAAGAGAACGAGATTCAAATGTTATATGTGTTATGAAACACACTAATGGTTGGAAGATAGTTCCTCAATCATTTGGGAGAATTGGTAAGTAAAAGTGAAATACTTGTGTGACGACCCGTCACTTTTAAATAATTTAAAATCAGAGAAAACAGCGGAAGTCTTTTAATTTACGAAAAATTGGCATGGTTTTGTTTGAAAATTGGCATGCCGAAAACCTGTTTACATCCTAATTTTCACATCTAATAAAATCTCATGGACTTTAAGTCCAAATCAGGAGTTCAAATATATAATATCATAAAAACATCATCCAGAAGCTCTTATGAGCCAAAATATGATACAAAATAATCAAAGTCTTAAAAATTCACCAAATAAAACATAGACTTTACAAATCCATTAGTCCATCTCGAGGTCAGCATCCCTCGATCACGTAGCACCACCTCCTCCTCCTCGACCTCTAGCCAAGGCATTACCTGAAATTGGTTGTAATATCATGAGCTAACAAACTAAGCCCAGTGAGAATAATAAGCATAAAAAGTAAAGATAGACCTCAAACTCGCATTTCGATTTATGTCCAATTAAACTGACATACTCTTTCCTAGAATTCTCCAAGTCTAGGTAATTATTCCATATTCTTCCAAGTATGACATTACTACACTTGTAGTCAATTCTCATTTATTAACTTGTTATGACAAATAAAGTAAAGTGGATAAACTTTGTTTAACATATAACATCTCGATTCCCTATATCACCAATCATAATCATGATTGTATAAAGACATCCCGTAGGATTCCACGATATCTTTTATGCATGAGGAAGTAATATGTACGTCCGCAACTTACAATTCAACTCCACGTAAGGAAGTAATATGTGCGTCGCAACTTACAATTCAACTCCCTATGTATGAGAAGTAATATGTACGTCCGCAACTTACAATTCAACTCCACATAAGGAAGTAATATGTACGTTCGCAACTTACAATTCAACTTCTATGCATGAGAAGTAATATGTACGTCCACAACTTACAATTCAACTCCACATAAGGAAGTAATAGGTGCGTCGCAACTTGCAATTCAACTTCTTTTCAATGATGCGAGATGTTATGCATATGTTTACATATGCTTGTATAAGTAAATAAAATAAAAGTAAATGATAAAGCATCCGAAATAAGCATAAAGTATAGGAACATAAAGTAAAGAACGTAAGGTAAAAGGGCATAAAGTAAAATAGATAGAATTCCGGACGAATGATATATCGATCGAACTCCGCTAACAATAATAAAAGCAAAGGTCAAACTATAACGATTAACCTAAACTTTCAAGGATTCTAAACTTCCAATAATCCGAGGTTCTATCAACCAATCATTATCAAAGTCTTGTATCCTTAAACTTCCAAATGATCCATTTTAAACTCCGAAACTAATCTAACTTAGAATCTTCTAAGATTCGAGGTTTTCATCGAGAAATCCTAAGTTTCTCACCTAAAGGATTAACTCAAAATCCTAAGGCACTAACTCACTCCCTCTAATCTTAGGTTGGATTCTAATCTTAGTTCCGAATCTACAAATCAACGTACTTATTTGCTTTCTATAGTTACTTTAAATTTTAATCATTCTCACCTTAATTAAAAGTGAAGACTTCGCTCCCAAGCACCGGAAGAGCGATCAAACAAACGGTTCAAAAACACCTACAAAAGGATTAATATCCCGAAAATTAATAAATTACCAACTAACGATTAAACAACGATGAAACAAGCAAAAAGACAGGAAAATCCACCAAACCCCTTCAAAGAGGCTCTCGGCCCTCCCTAAAAACAAAGGTCTCGGGTTTGGTTTTTCGGCTTTTTGGCAATTTAAATACATTTTGAGTTGGTTTTAAGCAAATTCGATAATCCCGATTTCAATGGGTATCGATAATTAGGGTTTTTGAACATTAATCCCTTTCCCGAATTGAATTTAAATAAACATTCATTCATTAATTTCTAACCCATAATCAAACCCAAAAGGGTAAAATTCAAACGGAAAGGGTTTCGACTGAAACTCGGTTTTAGGGTTATGGAATAGTTTCCAAAAAACACTTAAAACTACTCCCGAATTGACAAACACCGAGTTTCACGGCAAGAAATCGAAAGAAAACAAGTAAACTCCATTAAAACGGGGGTTTCAAGAGATTCTTACCGAGAACTCCTCGGATCTCGAGAGAAACGGACGAAGGCTAGGTGGGAAATGATCCTTGACCCGAGGGCTTTCCGAAATATCCAAGATTGAGCCGATCCGACAAGAAACGAACAAAAGCCAATTTTTCTTTCTTCCTCTTTGATGCTCACGGGTGGGGAGGGAGAAATGAGCAAGTTTTTGGTCAATTGGTTGGTCAATGAGTTCATTTAAAGAAGATAGTCAAATAGTGTTTAGATATTTTTGCAAATTGGGTAATTACGGTTTTGCCCTTTTATGACTTTTGGCTTAAAAACGAATCCCGAACATCTCAAACTATCCCAATGGTAATTAATAATTATTAATTGGCCCGTTAATAATTATTAATACCATTAAAACGTATTTAAATAAATAAAGCCATTAAAAGGAATTAAAACGAAATAAATTACTAAATTCTAATTTAATAATAAATAAATGAATTTTAATTACTCAAATAAAAATAAAATAAATAAAAGTTTTTTTTTTATCACAAAATAACGGGACGTTACAAATTGATATAAAACCTTTTGGTGGTTGAAAGGTAAGGGAATGTGAGTTTTACTTGGACACAAATCCGGATGCGGGTTTGGAGTCTATTGTTACTTTTTATTCTGTTTATTTTCACTGGGCTTGTTGTTAGCTTATGATATTACAAACATTTTCAGGTAATGTTCGGGGTCGTGGAGAGAGGAGCTGGTGCAGTCTGATCTGGATGATGATGATGCTGAGATGGACTAGGTGTATTTTAAAAGTCCATGGACTCCTTTTGTTAATTTGTATCTTATGTTATCTAAATTTGTATATAGCTCTTAATGAGCTTCTGGTTTTACTTTTATGGATGTTAACTCTTTTAAACTTCTGAAATAGGAATTTGAAATTCCTTGTGTTTAAATTTTCTGATGTGAAAATGTAAACAGGTTTTGGCTAGCCTAAGTTTCAAACATAACCACGCCGTTTTTTTTAAATATAAAGACTTCTATTGTGTTTTAATTTAAATGATTTTAAAGGAGTCGGGTCGTCACAGTTGGTATCAGAGCCTAAGGGTTCAGTAGACTACATGTGATGTATGTTTGTTTTCATGTTTTGTTTTAAGTTCACTCTCTAATCATAATCTGAGATTAGCAGCACCACGTATGCCTAGAACTTTTATTCTCAAGTTTTAAATTCTTTAATAGTAGGAGTTATGAGAAGGTTGTTAAGTATTAGTTGTACTTGTGATATTTCACCTCCTCGTAAAACCACTATGTGGTGATGTTGATTGGACCCTGATTGAGATTTGAGTAAGAGTGCTGAGAATGTGCATGACTCTGTGCAGTTTTAGATGTTGTAGACCTTGTTAAGCATATTGACATAATGTCAAAGTAAAGGAGATGAGATACTCCTAGAGATTGATCATTTGATTCTCAACGTTGATTAAGGTTTGATTGTCACACAATTACTAAGTTGTGGTGTTAGTGAATGTGTGTTGACATTTGTGTGTAAAAAGGGGACATGATTGTCTGGAGCTCAGTATTAAGAGATGAAACACCTGTTGGAGGTGAGTAATTGTTGGTAAGTAATCGATCTGGCTCGGGTCCAATAACCTAGATTCAACTCAATGGACAATTTTTTGGTTGAGTTGTGCGAGTTGAATTATGATAAGTGGAAATCATTTTGACTATATTGTGTTAAAAAGGAAAGTGTGTTAACACTCAAAAGAGGAAGTAAGAATATTTCGTGACAAGTCTCAACGAGGACCATTAACGATTGTGTTAATTGGTTAATGGCCTAGTTTGGTCGCTATTACACTATGGTGTATCAATCTAAAATTGAATATACTCGAGGTCTAGTTATCGAGATCCATATTTGGTAAATTGTCAAGGTTAACTAACACTAAGGTTGAGTGTTTGTATTTGATTGAGATCTAGAAGGAATGTTGATGGACCGTGATATCGGTAACTTTTATAAGGCGATGTGATTGTTTGGTGAATTTCAAATCACATTGTGTTTGACCATCTAATTGGACGAAGAATTTGAAAAACTTGTAGGTCGTAGTTTGGACCTAATGAGTCTTTTCAAGATAGATTCTAAAGTGAATCCTATATTGGAAGGTTAGAACATTATTGGACTATGGTGTTTGACAGACACCAATTTTGCTTTGCAAGAAAGGAAATGATCTCTGAAGTCGAATTCATTCAAGATTTGAATGAGGAAGCTTTAGAGTTGTCCTTGTCTTGGATTTTACATCTTCTGAAAAGAAGGGAAAACTATCTACTACGGAATAGACTTCCTCTCAGGAGAAGAAGACAGAAGATGACGATGCTAATTGAGGGTTACCGCCACGATGGAGGCAGCAGCAACAGCATCAAGTTCGGGGTGGAGCTCAACATGAACAGTCGAGAGCACAGGGACAGGTTCAACCATACTGCAATAGTTGTGCCAGTTTCCATTCTAGGAGATGCACACTTCCACCAAGGTGCTATGCTTGTGATCAAACTTGGAATCACGCCACTTTTGTAGGGCGTATAAGACATAGCCATCACAACGTCGTAACAAGGTTCAGGATTATCAGAAAAGCTGCAACAGGCAGTGCCAGCTCAGTATGCTCCCTAGGGTAGGGGTAGATGTCAGGACAAAGGTAGAGATCGAGGTAGACAGGCTCAGCAATACAGATTTCTGCTTGTTAACTTCTCCACCTGCTCAGCATCATACTTGAGTATTTTCTACTAGAAAATATGTTGAAGCTGCAGGTATGGTAGTGAAGGGTACTTTATCAGTTTTGGGCCAGTTGTCTTTTGTTCTGTTTAATTCTAGAGCTAGCCACTCTTTTATTTTTATCTTGTCATGTTGAGTTGGCACCTCTTGAGTCGAGACTGTTGGGTTTCGAGATGTGTGCTTTTACCCTAGTGGGGAAGTTTATTATTGTTATAGTGCGATTGGCACTTATGACATGTGTATTATGAATAGATGTTCACATTTTACTTTGACTGTTATGCATATGTCTGATTTTTGATGTGATATTGGTTATGGATTGGTTATCATCCAATCATACCATTATCGATTGTCCTGAGAAAGTTGTTGATTTTATGAGTCCATGTGGGACCAGTTTACATTTTCGTGGGTCTAGTAGCCGAGTAGCACCCACTTTGATATTTATGATAGAGGCTGTCACAACGTAATTGCGACGCGGAGCGCCAACGTCCAACTTATAGGCCTCTTTGTGAAAAGCAAAAATTTGGAGTCGCCACCAACCAAATTCGGGTGTGATTGGTCACCTAAATATTAAAAATTATCTATGAAAACCAGATCGGGTTCGAGAGTCATTTATGCATAGGGAAGGTACTAGCACCCTACGACATCCATTAAAAAAAACGGTTACCCTAATCTTATCTTATACTATCTAACTTTAAATTATTGATCCTTAATTTAACTAATTTGAGAAAAGATTGATTTTAATTTATGAAAACAAATATCTCATTCAAATCTTCTCTTAACATCAAGAATGACGTAAGTTGAAAGATTGATTGAGCGGGGTTATGGCCGTTAATTGAACAAGTATTGGAATTGAAAATCGCTCACCTAGAGAAATTGAGAGTCGTTACTTCTCAAAATCCCATCATCGGGTTTGTATTTATATTTTAAAACATTGTTTTTGTTATTTTTTATTTAAAATACTTATTTTGTATTTTAAAATATTAAGTGTGATGTTATCTATTTTTTATTTTGAAAAAAAAAAGTAATCGAATTTAACAATGCTATTAAACAAATAATTAGAAAAAATCTATTAAAATAACTTATTTGAAAGCACACTTTTGATTCAAAATAAACTAAAAAAAATGAAACAGAAATAAACTGATAAAGAAAAACAAAACATAATTGTGTGAATGAAATTCAAGTTGAAAGACAATTTTAATAACAGAGAAATTTTTTTATGTATATATATATTGCAAGTCAAAGCAAAGAATGGGCATATAAAACAAATCACACATATATTTGATATTATATTTATTATAACTCAATGTCCATGATAAAAAGAAAAACACATAGCAATATATATAAATTTGATATTAGAAAGACAGAAAACTTACTCCAATCGAAGACAAAGAACAAAACTTTCCAACCAAATTTGACGCTGCACCGCTAGAAAAAAACAAACCTTTCTTTTATGTGGTATTTCTAGGATTGGTGATGATGAGGGAGGGGGTAAAGTATTGAACGTAAAAAGCGAAGGAAGAGACGTTTCGAATGGCTTTGCCGATTTGGGGAGAAAATTTAACTTCTAGGTTTTTCTCCTATTTCTACCGTTTCTACTATGTTCTACTATTGACCTATTCTAAGAGGGAGGGCTCTTATTTATAGCCAAAATTAGAGACATTTAAAATAAATTGACATAAACTTATGATAATAACAGATAATACTTAGAGATTAACTCAATCTAAATCAAATAATATCTCTACGAATTTATTTAAATCTATCTCAATTTCTATTTATCTTTGACCATTTCAAATTAATTTAAAATTGACTACCTTATCTCTACAATAATTTAAAAAAACAAATTTAAAATAACAACTTTTAAAATAAATAAAATCGAAAATTATTTTATATTTAAAATTAAAAGCCAATTTTATTTTTGAAATAAAAATCGTCTTTATCATTTAAATTTAAAACAAAATTAAAATCTAATTATTTTTAAAATATAAGATCAATTATATTTTTAAGAATAAAATTATCTCTATTTTTAAAACAATCAAATTTTATTTTTTTATTTCAATTTTCTTTATTTTAAAAATAAAAAATTAATAAATTTGGCCTGGACAAAACACGGTATCTACAAAGGCTAGAATGCTTCTGAGTATTGGAGCTTGAGATTATATAGCTAGTGTTGTTGATACTTCTGTACCAAAAACTAGTTTGAGTTTTGTACCAGTGCTGAGGGATTTTGTTGATGATTTTCCTGTTATGTTACCCGGTTTGCCATCGGTGAGAGAGTTAGATTTTTTGATTGAGGTTGCTCCTAGGACAGCTCCATGGTCCAAAGCACCTTATCGTTGGCACCAGCTGAGTTAAAACAGCTTAAGAGTCAGTTATAGGAACTCTTAAACTCAGGGTTTATTCGCCCTAGTCCGTCCTCGTGGGGAGCACCTTGTTGTTTGTGAAAAGAAAGACAGTTCATTGAGACTGTGCTTTGATTTTCGAGAGTTGAATCAAGTTATTGTGGAAAAACAAGTATCCTTTTCTCAGGATAGAGGACTTGTTTGATCAATTGAAGGGAGTCGCTATCTTTTCAAAGATAGATTTGAGATTCGGTTAAATTAGTTGAGGATTTGGGATGAAGATATTCTCAAGACTGTTTTAAGATGCGTTATGGACATCACGAGTTTGTGGTTATATCTTTTGGTTTGACCAACGTGCCTAAAGCTTTTATGAACCTTATGCATATTGTGTTCAAGAGGTTCATCGATTCTATTGTTGTTGTGTTCATCGATGATTTTATGATTTATTCTAAGACCTATGAGATGCATGTTATGCATTTGGATGAGGTTTTGACAATGTTATGAAATCAGAAGTTGTATGCCAAGTTCTCAAAGTACGAGTTTTGGCTGAAAGGAATGGCATTTTTAGGCCATGTAGTATTGAGTAGAGGAGTATATATATTGATTCCTCTAAGATTGAGGCAGTTAGTAACTGACCTAGACCGACTAGTGTGGCTTAGATTCTACGATTTCTGAAGCATACAAGCTCATTTTCGAGAGGCAAAGTGAGACATGCCTAATCAATCTATCTTTTCTACGGATAGTGCATTGATGAATTGTAAGAGGCTTTGTGTGCCTTCAGGATCGACTTTTGAAAAGAACTGTTGGAAGAGACTCACAGTTCTACCTTTTCTGTTCATCCAGGTAGTACACGATGTACGAGAACCTGAGATAGTATTATTGGTGGCCTGGGATAAAACATGAGATTGCAAAGTATGTGAGTAGGTGCTTGATTTGTTAGCAAGTCAAAGCCTTAAGGAAGAGTCCACCGGGTTATCTTAACCTTGGAGAGTGCTTGAATGGAAATGGGAGGAGATTTCCATGGATTTATTCAGGGATTTGCCGAAGATGGCAAAGAGTTATGATACCATTTGGATGATGGTATACCGTTTGATCAAACTGCAAACTTTATTCTTGGAAGGATCATCTATCCAATTAAGACTAGGGTACAGTTGTACCTAAGAAAGATTGTTAGATTGCATGGTGTACTGGTGAAGATTGTATCAAATCAGAACATATGCTGTGTCTCAAGGTTTTGGTAGAGTTTACATACAGCCATGGGTATCAAATTTGCTAAAAGTTGAGAGCTGGTGTTCTTGACTTTGGTGGTAGTCAGGACTTTAAGTTGTAATTGGAAGAGTTTGCTTATAGTAACAGTTACCAGGCTACTATCGAGATGACACTGTTTAGGCACATTATAGTAAAAAGTGTTGTTCTTCCGCTCATTAAGATGAAGTTGGAGAAAAGAGACTTTTGGTACTCAAGTTGTTACAAATGACTAGCAAGTTTATCGCTTTGATTAGAGAGAGGTTAAGGGTTGCCAAAGTTAATAGCAAAGTTCGGCGTAGTCCGTTCGAGTTGTAGTAGTGGATCTCGTATTCTTCAAAGTGGCACCAATGAAGGGTGTTATGAAAGTTGGGAATAAGGGTCAGTTGAGCCCTAGATTTATTGGCCTATCGAGATACTCGACCGAGTAGGAGTGGTAGCTTACCGTTTAGATTTACCACCTTCGTTATCGATCGTTTATAATATTTTTCATGTATTGATGCATCAGAAATACATGGTGGATCCGTTCCACGTGATTGATTATGAACTGGTAGTTTTGGATGCTAATATGTCTAATGAAGAGACATCAATTGAGATCCTAGCATTCCAACAAATGATTATGAGAAATAAAAAGAATCAGAGGAAGCAACGTGGGAATGTGAGGATGAGTTACAGTCTAAGTACCCTCGCTTTTCACTTAGTGAGCGCACTTTTCGGGGACGAAAAGTCTTTTAAGGAGGGTAGACTGTAACGTCCCGTTACTTTTAAAGTGAAATTTTTTATTTTTTTATTTCAATTAAAGTATTTAATTTAATTTTTTATTTTTGTAATTTAAAATTTAGTAGTTATTTTCGTCCGAAGACCTTTTAATCATTTTATTAGCTTAAATTAGTTTTGGTCGTATTAATAATTATTAATCACCATTTGGCTAGTTTAAGACCATCGGGTTTCGTTTTATAAGCTAAAATCATTAATTGGACGTAACCGTAATTTCTAATTTCTTAAAAATATCTAAAAACACTATTTACCTTCTTTATAAACACAAAGTTGACCACTTTTCTTCACATTCTCTTCATCCTCACCGTGGCCATCATCTTCCATGGATGTGGTTTTGATTTTCTTCGTTTCTCATTCGTTTCTCGACGGATCATCGTGTTTTCGGTTGCGTTGGAATGCTCGAGACGTGGGCTTTCTTTCCATCCTAGCCTTGTGACGTTTCTCGTTCTCTAAGGGAAGCCCTAAAAAGTGAGTTTTCAAAACTCTTTACATGGTTTTGTTCGTTTTTTATTATAAATGAGTTTTGAAGTTGAAATCATGAATTTCTATCATGGAATTTGACGATTTTGAGCTCGGATTTTTTAAAAACACTATTCATCCGAAATCACTATTCATCCGAAAATTCAAACTTGTTCTCATCTTAGTTATGAGTTGTAATATGTTGTGCAATTGATGATTTGTAGGTGTGATTGCTCGTTTGTTGATTCGTGGGAATTTGGATGTCACGCGAGCATGTAAGGTGAGAATAAATAGGATTTAAAGTAGCTTTAGAAAGCGAATAAGTTGAACGGTTTGTAGGATCGGAAGTTGAGATTAAGGTTAATCGAAAGGATTAAATTAAGTGAACTAATATGCTTAGACTTGAGAGTTAGTTCTAGTTGAGTGAGAGAACTCGTAGGTACTTCGAAGGAAACGAGTAACTTTTGGAAGTTCTAAGTTTAAACTTACTTCGGAGTTTCCTAATGTTTATCGGAAGATGAAGGTTTCAAATGTAATAAGGAGTGCTATAGGAAAGAGGAATGAAATGGAGTTGTATAATGAGAGAGTATAGCCGAGTGCTATAGAAAAGAGAAATGAGATTGAATTGAATAATGAGAGAATACAAGGGTGTATTGAACCTTGTATAATTGTCATGGTATATATGTAAGAGAATTAGATTCTCAATAAATTGGAAGATCTTGTAATTGGAGAGTAAGATTTGATGTAAATCTTATGTATAGTATAAGATATTAAAGAGAACGAGATTCAAATGTTATATGTGTTATGAAAGACATCCTCCTATTGGTTGGAAGATAGTTCCTTAATCATTTTGGAGAATTGGTAAGTAAAAGTGAAATACTTGGTATAAAACCTTTTGGTGGTTGAAAGGTAAGGGAATGTGAGTTTTACTTGGACACAAATCCAAATGCGGGTTTGGAGTCTATTGTTACTTTTTATTCTGTTTATTTTCACTGGGCTTGTTGTTAGCTCATGATATTACAAACATTTTCATGTAATGTTCGGGGTCGTGGAGAGCGGAGTTGGTGCAGTCTGATCTGGATGATGATGATGCTGAGATGGACTAGGTGTATTTTAAAAGTCCATGGACTCCTTTTGTTAATTTGTATCTTATGTTATCTAAATTTGTATATAGCTCTTAATGAGCTTCTGGCTTTACTTTTATGGATGTTAACTCTTTTAACCTTCTGAAATAGGAATTTGAAATTCCTTGTGTTTAAATTTGCTGATGTGAAAATGTCAATAGGTTTTGGCTAGCCTAAGTTTCAAACATAACCACGCCAATTTTTTTAAATATAAAGACTTCCGCTGTGTTTAAATATTTAAATGATTTTAAAGGAGTCGGATCGTCACAAATATTTAAGAGACAATAACATTTTTCTCCAATCGGTGGCACAAGATGTTGACGACAAGGAAAAAAAATTGAAATCGTAGCTTGCAACGAATTATAAAAGAACACAGTAGAAACCGCTGCACACAAAGAAGAGAGAAGCAAAGTTAATGGTGAAGAAGTATATGTAGTAGACGATGGAGTTGGTGACTTAATTCATGATGGCGCCGATGAAGTAGTCGATGAAGAAGAAAAGGAGTTTAATGTAGTGGCTGCTACATTTGTTAATGTTTATTCTTTCTTATCCCATAACACAACCCTAACTATCACACATTCAGACAAAATTTTTAAAAAAATGGCTTAATTCATTTTATTCTCTCCAAGGCCCACCTTGCCAATACTATTCTAGAAACTTTTTTGAACCTAAAGGATTATTCAATCCCAATTAAAGTGGTCTAATATCTTCTAACCTCATACCTAGCCCAATTTCAACAGATAGTCTTTTTGGACCCATTTCTTACTCCCCCAATTCGATTAAAATTCAATTTGTCCCTTCCTTTCTCACCACCTACTTTTAAACCCACTTTACCTCCATCTTCAATTCAATCTTTTGGCCCATTAACCCCAATTCCTCCAAAATCTAATTTATCATTTATTCTCGTACACCCATTTCTTATTGACCAAATTAAGAGAGAAAAAACAATCTTTCCTATTTTATTTTTCTTCCATTAGTAATGCCCGTTGATATCAAATTTAATTTCAAGAAGCGGGTTTGTCGGAAAAAAAAACCCCATGGATTTTATTGTTTTGATCTTACTCGTTATCCATTGCATTGGTGCCACTTTGGATTTGGGATGCGGATCATCGAGATTTCTCAATTAACATCTTCTTTTTTTTTTCTCCCGATCTGAACTCGAGGTTGAGTTCATTTTTTTTAGTGTGGGTGAATAATGAGTATTATGATAGGTTTATTTATGAGTTATAATTAGAATATTAATTTATTTTGATATATTTGATTAGTATAATTTAGAGTAATAGTTTTTATTCAACTTAGGTTAGGATAATTAATTTCTCTTGTATGGTTATATAAAGCCATTTGTAGATCTTATTTGACATTAATCTTTTATCCAATGAATCAAATATTATATTGAGAGAGTTTTCTCCGCCTAAGGGATGTTTTTCCCCTATGTTCTTTGGATGGATTTCTTTACAAGCATGGGTAGGCTTGTTTGAGGCCGTAGACTCAGCGTCACTTGTTCCCAAAACCTACGACTAAAGGGACAATCGAAAAATAAATGATCTTGGGTTTCCTCTACTTTTTTACAAAGCACACACCAACTCGGCATAAACATCATCTTAGTCAATTACCTTTGCATCTTGTCCACTGTATTAAACCCATTGACGCAAAGGGTCTATACAAAAATCTTAACTTTTCTAGGGCCATTATTCATCCAAATGGCATCAATAAAGATTTTTGTTGAGAATTACTCGTGTACCGGAAAGGTTATCAAATAAGGATTTAATCGAAAACCAACCTAAATGATCAAGCTTTCACTTTCAAACATCTTCCATATCCAGAATTTGTAAGTTTGAAATAGAATTAAAAAAAATCATCTAGCAATTTCAACTCACTATCATTAAGCATTCTCCGAAATTCAAATTTCCAAGAACCATTGGAAAGATCTCAACAATCAACCACCTTCTTCTTTTTACCTTTAAAAATCATATAAGAGGGAAACAATGTCTTGACCATCGCTGTCCCATTCCACAAATCAGTCCAGCAAAAGAATTTGTTACCATTACTAAAGATACACTCAGAATATCCCTCCATAATATTCGTATGCCTATCAATCTTTCTCCACGGGCTTCTGCAACTACCACATTTTCAATTTTTAGTAACCTAACCATTATCTTCTAGTTCATGAATACTAACAATGATTCTAGTCCAAAGAACTTTTTTTCATTTTAGAATCTCCACAACCATTTAGACAGCACAACAAAAATTATTAGCTTAAGATTCGCCAAACCAATACCACTATAAGAGATCGGTAGGCACACCGTATCCTATTTCACCAAGTTATTTGCTTTACCTCCATTAGATCCATTCCAAAAAGTACCCGTATATTATTTTCTATTCTTGAGATGATCTTTTTCAGCATGGAGAAAACAGACATTGTATAAGTTGGAATGCTAGTTAGAACCGAGCTGATTAAAATTCAATGACCCTCCTTATATAAACAACAATATTTCCATTTGGCTACCCCTTTCATGCACAAATTTCATATTTATCTGTATTAATCTTCAGCTCCGAAATATTTTCAACGTAATTAACAACACCATGGAGCTATTCAAAACATTACAATCATCCTTACAAAAAAATGTGTCGTTTGCAAATTAAAGAGTGGGAGATATAAACTCTGTTCTTTTCCGCTTTAATTCCCTCTATTTCTCCTTTTGCCATACCTTTGCCCATCATTCTTCTTAGCACATCAGTCACTAAAAAGAAGAGGAAAGGAGATAAGGGATCCCCTTGTCTCAACCCTCTCGTGATCATGATTCTACCTCAAGGTTTACCCATGATCTTAGGTCCATCAGGTTCCTATGCTAGCCCAAGTATCATAGTCTCAAAATCAAGTCATTAAATTGACTATTGAGTAAAAAAATCAAGTCGTCAAATATCGTAGTCGCAAAATAAGCAATATTAGTTATTTAGATCTTGAGTATATTTAAATGGTAATTAATAGAAACATTATCAATTGTTTAAATAATGAGTTTATTTAAAAATCAAATTAATAATGAAATATTATTAATTAAACATTATTTATTGTTTAAATATTGAGTACATTTGAATGGTAATAAATAATTGAAATACTTTTAATTGGTAATTATTAATTGTTTAAATAATAAATTTATTTAAATGGATAGTAATAATTAAATTAGTATTATTATTAATTAATAACAAAATATTATCAACTAGCATTATTTATTAATAAAATAATGAGTTTAGTTGATGAAAATTAATAATTTCATAATTTATAAATATTATTAATTTTTTAAATAATTAATATTATTTAGGGGTATTTTAAAAAAAAAATTATAATATTTACAAATTTTTTAGAAAAAAAGAAATATTTACAAAAATTTTAGAATTTCAACGATTCTGAGTATATCAGTCAATCACTATTAGAATATCAGTGAATTATTAGTATATCAATGATAGTTTATCAGTCGATCATTAATAGTCTATCATTGATATACTATTAAATAGGGGCACTTGCAAAAATAGTAAAATTTGGTCCAATATTGTAAAAAAAACTAATTTGCAAAAATAGCAAAAACTCAAATTCCTTCCTAAAATATTACAAAATTGTCACTAATTTTGCATGAGAAATCAGTGATTTCCTCACAAGTATGAAGGGATTATTTACTAAACTAACGGAATTTTATTTAGTAAACTTATTAACATTTAATAACGGATCTATTAACATCATGCAATTTGTGATAAAAACATGTAGATTCATGCTTATATTTTCGAAAATTAAAATCAAACCGGAACTTACATTGAGTAGTTAATGGAGAATCGGTTGGAGGTTTCTTTACAGCATCAATCTTCAGCAATACCGGATCTTCTATGCTATATCCCGATCGATCAAACGAAACCCGATTGTGGGATCAAACTTTAGAAGAAATTGGGAAGAAGAAAAAAATATTTTTCTTCCCAATATCAAGAGGGAAAATCGGCAAAGTGGGGGAGAAGGAGGAAGAGAGAATTCCAAATTTCTAAGGAATTGAATTGTGTGATTTATGAATGACCCAATCCTCCTATTTATAAGAAAATAGGAATCCTAATAACATTAGGATTAATACATGGAGATAAATGCAAAAAGAAAAAAGTATTATCTCTTTCCTTTATCTTGTTATGTCTAAAATGTCATAGATAAATAAGAGAATATTCTATTTTCTTTATTTTATTTATCTTGGGTAAATAAATCTATATAATTAGTAGAGGATATAATTCAAACAATTATCTCCTACAAATTATCTATTATGGCCCAAAATTATATAGTAAATAATTAATAAATCAAATTTATTTATTTAATTATTTTGGGCCAATTTCAATTGGGTTCATTAATCCAATTGGGCTTGAAACTCTCTCTTAAATTAATAAGTCCAACTTAATTAATTTATTTATTAATTACCATTTAAATAAAATATTTTATTTAATTAATTAATAATATTAATATTTTCTCCCGACTAAATATTATCAAATTATATTTAATTATTAATGTCCATTTAAATAATTTTCATTATTTAAACAATTAATAATAAATTTTTTAATTTTTAATTTCCATTAAATAAACTCATTATTTAATTAATAATTTTATTGATAATATTTTATTATTAATTAATTAATTTTAATTATTAATTTCCATTCAAATAAAATTAATTATTTAAACAATTAATAATTGTCAATTAATTTTAAATTATTAATTACCATTTAAATATACTCAATATTTAAATAATTAATAATGTCTAATTAATAATATTTCATTATTAATTTCTTGTTTAAATAAACTCATTATTTAAACAACTAATAATGTTTATATTAATTACCATTTAAATATACTCAATATTTAAACAATTAATATTGCCTATTTTAAGTAATTCACTTTACTTAAAATTTCCATTTCTTCTACTTGATTTCGTGACTACGATATTTGGGCTAGCATAGGGACCCGATGGACCTATAGATCATGGGCTTAATAATTAGTCAATTAAGTGATTAACTCATAATCAGTTAATTACTTATTATCTAACTATGAATAATTCCACTATAGATTCATAATTGAACTCCCCTCACTATAGATGAGTTGTGTCCATGTAGTTTATCTTTATTTATATCTGTTATATAATCCTTCACTTGGAACCCTCATAATTACAGGCGGACCCGCTGATTCTCCAATGAACTTTATCTTTAGTCGAACTAGAGATAAGGTACTTCTGTGATCAATAGAAGTCGTGGCGCCACTTGTTCATGTTTCGAATCAGTACATGTAACGTCCCATTAATTTTGAAGTGAATTTTTTATTTATTTATTTATTTATTTAATATGTTATTTATTTATTTATTTCAATTAAAGTATTTAGTTTAATTTTTATTTTTGTAATTTAGAGTTTAGTAGTTATTTTCGTCCGAAGACCTTTTTAATCGTTTTATTAGCTTAAATTAGTTTTTGTTGTATTAATAATTATTAACGGGCCAATTAATAATTATTAATCACCATTTGGATAGTTTAAGAACTTCGGGTTTCGGTTTAGAAGACAAAAGTTATTAAAAGGACGTAACCGTCATTTCCAAAATTCCTAAAATATCAAAATACTATTCACTTTCTCTTTAAATATACCAATTGACCAAAGTTGACCAAATTCCTCATCTTTTTCATCTCCAAAACCGTGGGTCTCAAGTGGGAGGGAGAATTCTTTGGGTTTCGTTCGTTTCTCGACGGATCGACTTGATTTCGGTTGCATCGAAAAGGCCTCGGTCCTACGATTCTTCTCAACCTAGCAATCGTACTTTCCATCCGTGTTCTAAGGGCCTTACGGTATGTCAAAGTTTCAAACCCTAAGCTGTAAATAGTGTTTTAATGGAGTTTTCATTTTGAATCTTCGATTTCTTGCCGAGAAACTCGATGACTTTAACTACGGTAATTGTTTTTGGTGATTTTGGGAACTTTCCTTTAACCCTAAACTCGAGTTTGAGCCGAAACCCGTCCCGTTTGAAATTTGCAAAGTGTGGGCTGTTTTGGGATATATTTTTATTGATTAATTGTTAATTGTAATTAAATTCGGGAAAGCATTTATTGTCCGAAAAACCGATTTATCTTACCCATTGAAATCGGGAATTTCTAAACTACTTGAAACCACCCCGAAACACTTCTAAATTGCCTAAAAGCCGGAAAACCAAACCCGAAACCCATTTTCCTTGGAGGGGCCAAGAGCACCCTTAGGGTATTTTCGGGGTTTTCGTCGTTTTATGCTTTTAGATGACATTTAATCGATGTTTGGTTATTAATAATTGTTAGATATACTTTTAATTGTAGGTGTTATTGAACCATTGCTTGATCGTACTATCAGAGAATTGGAGCAAAACTACTTTTGCCAAGGTGAGAATAATTAGAATGTAACGTAGCTTTAGAAACCGAATAAGTAGAATGATTTGTAGGATTGGAAGTTGAGTTTATGATTCGAATCAAAGATTAAAGGAAAGTGAGCTATTATTCTTATGTTAGGAGCTAGTTCTTTTGAATTTAAAACTTTTGATGTTCTCGAGAGGAACATTGGACTTTTAGAAGTTCTAAGTTTAGAATCGTTTTGGAGTTTAGGAGGGATCATTGGAAGTTTAAGGATCCAAGTTTAATAGAATGGTTAAGGAACTTGAATGTAAAACTTTGGATGTTTATTGACAAGTTTAGAATCCTTGGAAGTGGAGACTTAATTGTTTAAGTAAGAACTTACTTTTATTAAAGTATCGGTGGTTCGATTTACTTATTGTATTTCTGAAATTCCTCTTTATTTACTTTATGCATAAGGTCATCTATGATCTATTTACTTTATGCACTTTACTTTATGCCCTTTACTTTATGCCCTTCGGTTACTTTAACATTCATATTTATGTTTATTTACTTTTGCAAGCATATGCATAACATCTTGCATCATTGAAATGAAAGGAAAGGAAAGCGAGAAACAAAATAAGGGAGAATGTGGATCCTACGGGAATTTAACATTATCTTCATTCATAAGAGAGAATGTGGATCCTACGGGAAGTTCACATTACCTTGATTCATAAGGGAGAATGTGGATCCTACGGGAATTTCACATTACCTTCATTCATAAGGGAGAATGTGGATCCTACGGGAAGTTCACATTACCTTTATTCATATCATTGGTGGAATTACATCATGGAGAAAGAATTGTATATTTCATTATGGAAAGTAAGACAACAAGGTGAATTGAGATGTTATGCTTATGTAAAGTTTAATTACTTCTTTATTACTTGTTTTTATGAGTTATTGGATGAGGATTTGACTACATAGACTAGTTTTATCGTCTTGAAGAGATTATGGATTATGGAAGTATTTTTTCTCCAAATGGTTGAAAGTTAGTTTTCTAGAGTTTAGAGAACTATAGAAAAGGATTATGTAAGTCTACTTGAAACACTTTGTATATTATACTTTTCCTTAGAGAAAAGAGTGAAATGTGATGATAGCCATGTGCTAAAAGAAAAAGGAATGAAATAGGGTTGTATGATGAGAGAATACAAGAGTATGTGGAACCTTGTATAATTATTAAGTTATATATATATATATATATATATATATATATATATATATATATATATATATATATATAAGAGAATTAGTTACTCATTTAATTGGAAGATCTTGATTTTGGAGATTTATATTTGAATATAAACCTTGTATATAGTATAAGGTATTAAAGAGAATGAAATTAAATGTTTGTGTATATTGAAAACACATCCTTCTAAATTCTTGGGAGCTACATCTTCAATTTTTGGGAGACATGGTAAGTAAAGGTGATTACTTGATGTAAAACTCAATGAATGGATGGATGACAAAGAGTAAGCAAATTCTTGGACACAAATCAGAATACGGGTTTGAGGTCTATTGTTAATTTTTATTCTGTTTATTCTCACTGGGCTTTGTTGTTAGCTCATGATATTATAAACATTTTCAGGTAATGTTCGGGGTTGCGAAAGAGGAGTTGGTGCGGCTTGATCGAGAGGATGATGATACATAGATGGACTAGATACTCTTTTAAAAGTTCATGGACTTATTTGGTTGAATTTGTGTCTTTTGTTATGTAAATTTGTATTCAACCTCATAAGAGCTTATGTAACGTCCCGTTACTTTTAGGGGTAAAATTTTTTTAATTTTAATTTTATTTTATTTATTTACTTTAATTAAAGTATTTAAGGTTAATTTAAAAAATAGTGATTTCGATTTTAGTAGCTATTTTCATCCGAAAACCCTTTTAATTCTTTTAATACTTTAAATTCGTTTCGGTGACATTAATAATTATTAATGGGTCAATTAATAATTATTAATCACCTTTAGATTAATTAAAGAGCTTCGGGTTTCGTTTTTAAGGTAAAAACAAAAGAAGGACGTAGGCGTCATTTCCGATTTCTTAAATATCTAAACACTATTCATCCTTCTCTTTTATTAAGCCAAAATTAGACAAAAATCATAAATTTCTTCTCATTTTTTCATCCCAAACCCGTAGCTTAGAGAGAAAAAAAGAGGAGAGAAAGAAATTATCACCCCGACTTCGTTTCTCGACCGTTTTCATCGTGCCTTAGCTCGTTGGAAAGCTCTCGAGACGTACTTTCTACCCATCATAACAATCGAGGTTTTCGCTCGTTTCCTTGAGGCCTTAAGGTATGACAAAGTTTCTAAAATTTGATGTGAATAGTATTTTAATGGTGGTTTTGGATTGAAATCTTCAAATTCGTTCACCAAAGCTTGAAGATTTCCATCGGGAAAGTCGTTTTGGTCGATTTTAGAAACTTCCCCTAAACCCTAAAACCGAGTTTGAGCCGGAAACCCGTCCCATGTGATTTTCCCTCACTTGGCCATGTTTAGGATGTTAGGGTTATTGTGTTTTTGCTATTTACTTAATTTTTCGGAAATCGATTAATGAACAAAACCTTAATTTATGGATACCCATTGTAGTTGTGAACTTCCAAAGTATCCGAAACCAAACCGAAACACCTCTAAAGTGTATAAAAACCGGAAAACCAAACCCGAACCCTATTTTCCCTTGTATGGACGAGAGTACCATAGGGAGGAAATCCGGGTTTTTCGTCGTTTTGTACGTTTAGATGTAGTTTGAATGATTTTTGATTAATTAATGTTATTTAGGTGTAATTCGTTTGTAGGATTGTGATTTGATCGTGGGTTTGCAACCTCGGATAGATCAGAGCTTTTCTACAAGCCAAGGTGAGTTTAAAGAAAAAGTTAGTGGTTTTATGAATTGAGTTTCGTTATGTTATTGTTTATCGAGGTAAAGAGGGAAGTAGCTTCTTAGAATTAAGTTTTTGTTGGAGACTTTAATTCGGAAGTGAGTGGAGAGAATTTGGAATTATAATGAGTTCGATGAAAAGGAAACATCGGAGTGGTTTGGAAGTATTACAAAGTGAATTGGAGATGTTAGATGAAAGTGGATTTGAAAGTTACTTTGATTGGTTTGGAAGTTAAAGTAGTTAAAAGATACACTTGAGTGATAACTCGTGTAATCTAGTTAGTTAGGTTTCTTAATAACTTAGTAGGATTCTTTGAGTTTATCTAACTTATTATGAAGCTTAACCATTTGTGATACGGCACATGATAGTATGTTGATTCGGATCCATACGTATCATGGTGCGATGATTTGTGATATGATACATAGTAGTATGTTGATTCGGATCCATACGTACCATGGTACTATGATTTGTGACACGGCACATGATAGTATGTTGATTCGGATCCATACGTATCATGGTGTGATGATTTGTGATATGGTACATGGTAGTTTGTTGATTCGGATCCATACGTACCATGGTACTATGATTTGTGACACGGCACATGATAGTATGTTGATTCGGATCCATACGCATCATGGTGCGATGATTTGTGATATGGTACATGGTAGTATGTTGATTCGGATCCATACGTACTATGGTACTAGGATTTGTGACACGGCACATGATAGTATGTTGATTCGGATCCATACGTATCATGGTGCGATGATTTGTGATATGGTACAACCGTACGTGGTATGTTGATTCGGATCCATATGAGCACGTTACGATGATTTGTGATATGGTACATGGTAGTATGTTGATTTGGATCCATACGATACCATGGTACTATGATCTGTGATACGGCACATGCTAGTATGTTGATTCGGATCCATATGTATCATGGTGCGATGATTTGTTATGTGGTAAAAGTCCTGATATCCGATATGATGAAAGTCCTGATATCCGATGATTTGTGATATGGTACATGATAGTATGTTGACTTCGGTCCATATGGTATCATGGTACGGTAACTTGAGACATGGTACGACGGTATGTGGTATGTTGATTTCGATCCATACAATAGCACGATACGATGAAACTTGTTTGGTAATAAAGATAGTTAATGTTACCTTTACATATTCTTTAGAATTGTGTAGTAAGACGTAAAGGTGAATGTTACTTTACTTTAAGTCTTTATATCTATCTCATGGTATTGAATGATGATTACAGGTAATATATGACTATCGTATGATTGTATGGAAATTGGAAGTGTGGATGTGGGTAGTATTGAGCATTTTAGGCCTTTGGACACGATTTGGATTATGAGATTTTGTTCATAGGATTACTTGCTTTCGTTTTACTCTCACTAGCATTTTTATGCTAATGTTGCTACACTTACAAATTTTCAGGTAAACCCCGTCCTAAGAAGCGTGGTAGAGGAGGTGGAGTCACGTGACTTGTGGAAATGGTGTACGGACAATATTAAAACACTTTTGGTTTAGCATTCGCAGAAATGCTTGCAACTCATCTCCATTTTCCATACTTATGTCTTTTTGAGCCCGAAAGGGTATTTGTGTAAAGTATGTCTATGTTTATGACTAAATTCTCTTTTGGAATGCGCATTCCTGATTTATAGCTTTCTCTGAATTTGGGTTGTAAAACAGGTTTTGGTTATTCGATTTTTAAACGAACCCATGCCGTTTTTGTTTAAAAATCGAGTCTTCCGCTGTGCATTTGAATTTAAAGAATTTAACGGAAAGCGGGTCGTTGCAGCTTATTTTTTTATTTTTATGGTTATTAACTTTTTTAAACCTTGGGAAAGGAATTGCATTTCCTTACTTTTAAATTTTCCTGACGTGAAAAATGTAAACAGGTTTTTGGCTAACCTAAATTTCAAACATATCCATGCCAAATTTTTATTAAATGCAAAGTCTTCTGTTAAAATCTGATTTTAAATTATTTAAAAGGAGTCAGATCGTCACAGTACATCAAGGGAGTTTCCTAAAGTTCCTAAAATGTTTAGGTATCGCACTGATACTTTTAATTTATAGGAAAGTTATGAATTCCAACTCGTGAAAATGAGTTCCCAGCTACTTATCTAACCATGTTCCCAAAACAGGAGTGTATTGAGTGTTCTTACAGATCGCTCTCAACCATGTGAATCAAAGAACATAACTCCATAAATAGAAGTCCGCATTTCACTCAGGATTAAGATCTATCACGGTTTATAAACTTAGTTTGATAGTCGATCATTTCTCGTAAACGGTACTAATGAGAAATTTGATCGAACATCGTGGTCCTGTCTTATACAATCAACAATGCATATGATACTTCCATTTCATGTCACCCACATGAATGATCAGGATTAGATCATTTGTGTATAAACAAAATGCAAAGCCATCAACAGTGTTTCCAGGATAAGGTTCCCAAACGTTATCCATTTACTGTAGACACTTTTAAGTTACTCATCTCGACTTTAATCCTCTCGTATGACTCACATACTAAGTCATGATTTCATAAGAGTAACTTAGGGTTTTACTATTTGAATGTTTGATATTAATATATTTCCATATATTCCTAATATCGTCAATTGAATCAATCTAGATAATATAAAGAACTTATGTTTATCTATATAATTTATTCATAATAAATTATTATTATTAAATAATTACCAGTTCTAGGACACATTCCTAACAATCTCCCACTTGTCCTAGATCTTTGGAGATTTGACTTGTAATTCCAGTCAAACTGGATGACTATCAACTAATTAGCCATGGTAGTCATTTTAATACTTTATCAGTAACGTTTTCATTTTTTTGGTATGTATTTCTTTTGTATGATGTTAGTTTCATTAAGTGTAATAGATTCCATATTTTATCGCCATAAAATAAACTCTATTAACTTTTGGATTTGAAACTATCATGCTCATACACCTTTCATTTACTAACGACTTAGTAATTACACGAATCTAGAGTTTAGTTAGTAAAAACTCATTTTACTTATACTTAACTCATTTGATGTTTAATTCGCAAAGGTCTTTTGTCGAATTCTTACATGGAAGTAAATTCATGTTCGAATTTGAGCCCATGCAACTCATAAAAGTCTCTCAATTAATTATCTATGTGCACTAACATACTATTTGTAATTTTTATTTTAGTCACATTGGTTCTAGGATTCTCGAAATTCTTAAGCTCCGACTACAAAGTAATTCTCCATTACTTTCATTCATTTAATGATTACAATTCTATACTTGTTATTTTTTAAAAAATAATGTATAAGTATAAGTGACTCTTTTCAGCTCCACTATTGAAAATTCATGTCAATTTTATTTTACTTATTTTGAACTTTATTCATTGATTTTGAAGTCAATGAGTTTCAATTGGACTTCTAAAAGTCCCTTTGATTCGTACTATGACGCTCCCACTCAAATAAAGTTCTACAAGTAGTTTAACCATTTAAACTTTTAAATAACTACTTGTTTTATTGTGAAATAAAATCATTGTAATTCTTTTCTATCTTAAGTAAGGTTTAAAGTTTTCAGTATCACTGATTTACTGAACTTATCTTTAATAATTTGTGAATTCAATTATCCACTAATTATTTCTTTTCAATTTCAATTTTATTTATTCCATATCAGTTAGAACTCTTTTAAAACATCATTTTGAATAACTGAATATTTGGAATATAAGAAATCGATTTAATGTTTACTTATCACTTAAGTTCTAACATCTAAATGTCCAACTTTAGTGATGTTTAAGTCTAGTTATCTTTGATAAATCAAAGATATTTGATTTTACTTATCCCATAAGTTCGTGGATTAATATGGTTACCATCTCAAATTCCTTGAGAACCATCTTTAAGAGATTAATCCCTCTAACTTATTTAAGTAATTTTAGACTTAAGTATTTAAACATTTTTAAACCTTATAACTCATTTAGATATTCCGGAGTTTAGAATTTGGATTTGGAATTTATTTTCTTTATACTAAGTATTTTGAATAACCATCCAATCACACTTTGGAACTTTGTAATTTAATTGTAAAGGAATATCTACCTAAATAACTCTTATTTAAAATATTCCCAAAATTTGGTTCATACGAAATGAGAACCAATATTTATTACATAATTCAAAATAAAAACAAATTGATAATTAAACTAAACTTAGAAAACTATGGTTTTAGGAAGAGGAATATTTTCTTCCCTTTTAGACTATTGTAAAATCGGTTACGAGGAGAATAGGAAGAAGAAGAGTTTTCAATTTCGAAAATTGAAATTAGAAGCTTTTGAATGAACAACCAAGACGTTTGTATTTATATGCAAAACAGTTTTCCAATTAAATTAGGAAATACTATAAAAATAAATACAAGATAAATGCCAAGAATAAAATCAAATTTTATTCCTTATTTATCTTACGTGCCGATTTTATGTGCATAAAATCAATAAGAAAAAGTAATTTTTCTTTGTTTTAATTTGTCTTTGGTTAATCATTATTTTATATATTTATTTTATACAAAATAATTCAACAATTATTTCCTAAAATATCATATATGTGCCAATTTTGGTATTCAAATAATTTGAGCCAAAATTCTATTGAATTCACTAATTCAATTCTAGATTCTTCCTTATTAATAAATCTTATTTATTAGTTCGTGATATTTATTTAAATCAAATATTTAAATAAAATATTATATTCCGATTTTTGTACTTTATTATTGAAAAATATTTATCATTTTCTATTTAAATAATCGAAATTATTTAAATTAATAATAAATAGGTTATTATCCTTTTAAATAATCGCTATTATTTAAAATTACTAATAAATTTTTAATTATTAATTTTTATTTAGGTAAACACATTACCTAAATAATTAATAATTATTTATCAATAATATTTTATTATTAATTACCATTTAAATAAACACATTATTTAAATAATTAATAACAATGATATTAATTTCCATTTAAATAAACTCATTATTTAAATAATTAATATTGTCAGTTTATTTAAGTAAATTGCTTTACTTAAATTATTCATTTCCTTTTCTAGGAAACATAGTTCTCATCGTTCAATTTGTTCTTTCCAAGTATAGTGACTAAAGTAGATGTTATATTACTGAAATTTAAATAAACTTCATCTTATTAATCTAGCATGCATTCAACATTCAAATACTGTAAAGACCCGACTTTTCAGAGTTTAAAACAAACTTAGTTAATGCAGCGGAAGACTCAATAAATGACATTTATTGAAAAATATGAAAAATCCTCAACCAAATAGTCAATTAAATAAAATCAACAACTCCGGAGTTACAATCTTTAAAACAAAAACAATGAGCTAAATCAAATAACAAAATGTTTCAAAACTAGCATGAGTCTCAAATCTCATAAAACAAAATATAGTCAATAAAATTCGAGTACTTTATTCTTAATCTTAATGAAAATTAAAGATGCATTTGGCTAGCCACCACGACATGAACTCTCATCTCTTCCACTTCATCAACCGCCACCTCTCGGTCCATTGTTACCTGAAAAGAAACCACAAATAGCACTGTGAGGCTAAAGCCAGTGAGAAAACGATCTAAACGAAGGTAAAGTTTTAAATAGTCTCTAACAACTTATACCGAGTCCCAACACTCAACACTCTCAAATGTCTCTTTCACACAAAACGTCACTTAAACCTTACATTCGATCTCTTTACATGAATAGGCAATTAATAACTAATTCCATATCCAAGACCAACATTCATAATAATCCTCTCCCAATACATATCCCAATCCGAAACAATAAGTCAACCCTAAATTAACAAACATAATCAATCAATCTTTCAAACCATCCACTAAGAAGGCGGTCTCTCGGGACTACATACCTTTCTTAGGCACTTAGTTATAGTCGTAACCATAACAAATCCCCTAATGGATCGTTCATACGAGCAACGTCCATTAGTCGTTATGAGCTCACTCTCATAACTATTTTTTTTACTAAGTATGAGCTCGTAGCCTCATACTAGTTTAACTATAACGTCCCGTTATTTTGTGATAAAAAAAATTTATTTATTTATTTTATTTTAATTTAAGTAATTAAAGTTTATTTATTTATCGGTAAATTAGAATTTAGTAGTTTATTTCGGTTTAAGTCCTTTTAATTACCTTTTTAGTTTAATTTCGTTTAATGGTATTAATAATTATTAACGGGCCAATTAATAATTATTAATCACCATTGGATTAGTTTAAGAACTTTGGGTTTCGATTTATAAGTCAAAAGTCATAAAAGGACGCAACCGTCATTTCCAAAATTCCTAAATATCTAAATACTATTCACTCATCTTCTTTAAATTTCCTAAGACCAAATAGTTGACCAAAATCATCTTGTTTTCCTCTTCCTTTGCCGAGAACACCAAGAGAGAAAAAGGGATTTTCGGGTTTCGCTTATTTCTCGACGGATCGCTTCGATTCTCGTTCCATTGGAAAGGTATCGGTCCTACGATTCATTTCCAACCAACCATCGTACTTGCCACTCGTGTTACACGGAGTTCTCGGTAAGTAAAGTTTCAAACCCTAAGCTCCAAATAGTATTTTAATGGAGTTTTCTTTGTTTTCTTTCGATTTCTTGCCGTGAAACTCGGTGTTTGTAAATACAGGAGTAGTTTTAAGAGTTTTTAGAAACTTTCCCATAACCCTAAAACCAAGTTTCAGTTGAAACCCTTTCCGTTTGAAATTTACTTTTTTGGGTTTGATTATGGGTTATAAATTAGTGAATTATTGTTTATTGAAATTCAATTCGGGAAAGGGCATAATGTTCGAAAACCCTAATTATCGGTACTCATAGAAATCGGGAATATCGAAATTGCTTGAAACCAACTCGAAACACATTTGAATTGCCTAAAAGCCGGAAAACCAAACCCGAAGCCCATTTTTCATGAGAGGGCCGAGAGCCTCTATGGGGGGTTTTTTGAGTTTTTCGTTGTTTTGAACGTTTAGTTGATGTTTGATCGATAGTTGGTAAATTATTGATTGTGTGATATAATTCAATTGTAGGTGTTTTTGAACCGCTTGATTGATCGCTCTTCCGGACTTAGGAGCGAAGTCATCTTTCTTTAAGGTGAGAATAGTTAGGATTTAAAGTAACTATAGAAAGCGAATGAGTATGATGGTTTGTAGAATTTGAAACTAAGACTAGAATCCGAAATCTAAGATTAGAGGGATGTGAATTAATGCCCTTAGGATTAGGAGTTAATCCTTTAAGTGAGAACTTAGGAGTTCTTGAGGAAACTATCGAATCTTAGAAGATTCTAAGTTAAATTCGTTTCAAAGCTTAGGTTGGATCATTGGAAGTTAAAAGATCCAAACTTGTACTTTAGAACGATTAATAGAACCTCGGATTATGTTGGAAGTTTAGAATCCTTGAAGGTATAGGTTAATCGTTTAAGCTATGATTTTACTTTTATTATTGTTAGCGGAGTTCGATTGACATATCGTTCGTCCGGAGTTTCCTTTTTATTTACTTTATGCTTTTTACTTTATGTTTGTATCGGCTACTTTAATTCCGCACTTTATTTATTTACTACAAAACATATCATATTGCATCATAACATCTTGCATCATGGAAAAAAAAGTGAGAATGAGAAAGATATGAATGGGAGAATGATGGATCCTACAGGATAGACCACATTACCTTCATAGAAAAAGAAGAGAGAATGAGAAAGACATGAATGGGAGAATGATGGATCCTACGAGATAGACCACATTACCTTCATAGAAAGAAAAGAGAAAGTGAGAAAGAAAATGAGGGAGAACGATGGATCCTACGGGATAGACCACGTTACCTTCTTCATGCATAAGGGCGTATGTGAATCCTACGGGATGTCCTCATGCATTCATGCTTATGATCGATGAGAAAGAGAATCGAGATGTTATATTTTATGCAAAATCATTTACTTTTCTTATTTTATGTCGTAACAAGTTAATGGATGAGGATTGACTACGAGTGTTAGTAATATCATCCTTTAGAAAGTTTAGAATGAAATTATCTAGAGTTTGGAGGACTTTAGGAGTGAATTGTGTCAGATTAATTGGACACAAATCGGAAATGCGAGTTTGAGGACTATTTTTACTTTTTATTCTTATTATTCTCACTGGGCTTAAGTTGTTAGCTCATGATATTACAACCAATTTCAGGTAATGCCCTGGCAAGAGGTCGAGGGAGAGGAGATGGTGTTGCATGATCGAGGGATGTTGACCTCGAGATGGACTCAGTTGTTGTAAAGTTTATGTATTTACTTTTGTGAACTTCAATGATTTTGGTGATTTGTACATTTGTATTTAGCTCATAAGAGCTTATTGTCTTTGTTTTATGATATTACACCTTTTGATATGAATTATGTAGCCATTCATTTAAGGAATTCAAGCTTAAAGAGTACATGCATTGATGACAACTCAAGTTGCATTTAATGCATTCAAGATGTATTTATGACAACTCAAGCTTCAAGTGTAGTAGCATTGATGACAACTCTAGATGCATTTATGACAACTCAAGCGTCATTCAAGGGAACTTAAAGCAACTCCAAGACAAGCATTAATGACCATTTACAAGCTTCAATTAGAGTTAAATATCAGTTACAAATGTTTTACTTTCCTTGTAGGTTACAAAGTGATAGTAGCTAATTGTAACTTATGGTTTTGCTTTAATTTTGGGGGTTACAAGCTAGGAACTTAATGGGGCTGATATGGGATCATTATGAACGAAATTTACATGTAATTTAAGCCTATAAATAGGCCATGTATCAGCCAATGTAAATAAGATTTGTAAGACTTGCAAGACTTGACAGATTCAAAAGATTGAATGAAATGTAGCATTTTTATGCACATTGAGAGCCTTGAGCCTCACCCCTTTGTAGTCTTGCCGTAGACTATATGTTTAGAGTCATTCAAGTGGAAATGATCATCCTACTTGTGGAGTGTCTCGAATCTTGGGCTTGGAAACTTGTCCTAGATCAATGATCAGCTTTCCTAAGCAATCTGTTTTAGTCATTCTTGGGGGGTGTTTCCGAATAGTTAGGGAGGGTTTGAGTTCTTGCTTCAAAGGTTCATGCTAAGCATAATAGCATCGGGTCTTTGGAATTGCAATTCGGGTTTGCCTTATCATTTGGTATCAGAGCATTGGTTGCGTTTTTGTGGCCGATCTCTAGAACAGGTTTTATCCAATCAATCCTTTTCAATTCTGTCCAAACTTTTCGTTTCTATCTAAGCATGAATTTTTCTTCATCTTTTCGTTATGATCTTGTTTCTATCTTAAAGATCACATTCTGATCTTGAAAAAAAAAACAAAGCTTTGCATTCAAGAGCACCGGTTTGTTCATCTTGCGTTCTTCTTGCAAATTCTTGAGGTTTTCTGAGTTTGATCCTTAAAATTCGTGTATATCTGATTGGAATGTGTTATTATATCAGTTATATGTCATAAAAAATCAGTTACAAGTCATATTACACAATCTTTGATCTCTAAAAATGTTTGAAATTCAAATCTGCCAAAACTGCCCATTTTTGTAACTGCCGCATTTAATGCTGCTGTTTTGTGTCAAAATCCTTTCATAACGTCCGAATTTGCTTGTTTGTCCTGAGGAGAAAATATTTATCATCTTGTTATCATTCAAATATCAGAAGGGCTCATAGTCAAATTCGTAACGAAAAATATTCAAATATTGGGATTCAATTCAGTGCGCAGATTGCTCGTAAATTGCAACACCTTATCTCCGTTGATTGCTGTTTTCATTTGTGATTGAATTTCTGAGTTTGGCCAATTGTTAGATCTTCATAACAGAGATATTAACCTATATATGGGCTGATTCTCTAAAAGTAAAGGCCAATCTTGAAGGAAGTTTTGAGTGCAAACACGAGTGGAACAAAGAGAGTTGTAAAAAGTGAGGGAGTGCTTGTAAGGTCCAATTTTATTTTTCTCTAACATTCTTTTGCAGCAACACTTTTTGATTCGAGGACGAATCATTTTGAAGAATGGGGGAAAAATGATATGAATTATGTAGCCATGCATTTAAGGAATTCAAGCGTAAAGAGTACATGCATTGATGACAACTCAAGTTGCATTTAATGCACTCAAGATGTATTTATGACAACTCAAGCTTCAAGTGTAGTAGCATTGATGACAACTCTAGATGCATTTATGACAACTCAAGCGTCATTCAAGGGAACTTAAAGCAACTCCAAGACAAGCATTTATGACCATTTACAAGCTTCAATTAGAGTTAAATATCAGTTACAAATGTTTTACTTTCCTTGTAGGTTACAAAGTGATAGTAGCTAATTGTAACTTATGGTTTTGCTTTAATTTTGGGGGTTACAAGCTAGGAACTTAATGGGGCTGATATGGGATCATTATGAACGAAATTTAATGTAATTTAAGCCTATAAATAGGCCATGTATCAGCCAATGTAAATAAGATTTGTAAGACTTGTAAGACTTGACAGATTCAAAAGATTGAATGAAATGTAGCATTTTTATGCACATTGAGAGCCTTGAGCCTCACCCTTTGTAATCTTGCTTAGATTACATGTTCAGAAACATTCAAGAGGGGAGTGATCAACCAACTTGTGGAGTGTTTCGAGTCATGAGATGATGGAACATAAAAGTTTGTCCGTTTCATGATTTTTAGATCACATAGGGCAATCTGTTTCTAGCCTTTCCTTATGGTTGAAATCGATTAGTTAGGGAGGGTTTGAATTCATGCTTCAAGGGTTCATGCTAAGTATAATAGCATCGGGTGTTTGAACTTGACATTTGGGTTTGCCTTATCACCTTTGAACTCCTGATTGGGACTTAATGTTCCATGTGATTTTATCACATTTGAAAATTAGGATGTAAACAGGTTTTGGCTAGCCAACTTTCAAACATAACCACGCCAATTTTTTTTAAAATAAAAGACTTCCGCTGTGTTTTTCTAAATTTAATTTATTTTAAAGTGACGGGTCGTCACATTAACACACCTGTCAAGACATCATTGCACAATCTCTTTACATTATCCTCTTGATAATGTTCATTCACAATCAGCAAACACAATTAAAATACAGCAGCTCAAAGATTCTAATTAAAGCATGCAAAATACATCTTAACGATAAAACTACCGAAAACCGTCAAAACTAATAATTCGATCCTAATCATGCTCAACTAAAAACTCATGCCAAATCACCATAAAATACTCCATAATATTCTAGAATTAACTCCCAAATCAATCAGAATCAAACATAAACGAAAAACATCAAAAACTGCCGAAAAACGACTAAACTAGTTCTAACCGAAAAATTGTTTCACCAAATGATTTTTCGATGTTTCCAACGTGCGTTCACTTCCTAAAACTCCAGAATATTGTATTTAAATATATTGAAACATACAATCTACGGTAAGAGCCTTAGATTTCTCTAAAACCCCACCAACAAATAAACCGTTAACTCACCTCGAAATCGCTTAAGTCCAAAATCAACGCTACTTCCCTTGACGAATCAGACCTGAAACGAAGGTCCTAAATAACTTAAAATAAAAATTAAAATATCCTAAAATTATACAAAAGGTTTGGGGTTCGATGGATCAAAGAACGTAAAACAAACTACGAAGGAAATTGGCTATGGTTGGGGCGTGGGTCGTGTGTGGGCCGCGGCTGGTCATGGCCTTCGGGTCGTGGTTCGGTCGCGGTTTCAAGGCTATGGTGATCGATCTTGATGGTTCTAGGTAATAGGATCGGTAATCAAAATCGATTGGGTGTTTGGCCAAGGTTTGGAAAATTGTAAATTATGGAGGTTGGATCTCAAATTCATGGTTCTTGGTGTTCTTGAAAATTAATTAACTAAAATTCCAGAATATTAAAGATTGATAAATCAATCATGAATGATTACCCGCTAAACGAATTTCATGAAAAAGGCTTCCGATTTTCCCTCCTCGATTCTGTGCGATTCCAACGATCACCTAATTAAAAAAATTGATGAAAACTCATCAATTTCTAACCCTAGGCTCACGGCAACAAGAAGAAAAAGAGGAAGAGGGTTTTCGTTACCTTTGTGTCCAAAATTGATTCCCAATCCACTTGAATCCAAAATTAAAACGTGGAATTACGATCAAAAGTGATGAAACCGAAATTCTTCTTCTTGTTCTTCCAAGGGGGCGGCGGCGTGGCTATGAGGAAGAGAAGGAGAGAATGAATTCTGAAAATTGGTAATGAGAAGTCATCTCTTAGATTAAAATCCTGAGTTACCATAATTACGTAATTGCCACTCACCTTAAAACGTCCATAACTTGATCGTCGGGTCTCGGAATGATGAACCGTCAGTTGCGTTGGAATCTTGACATCGAGACGATCAATTTCATATCAAAATATTAGTCAAATCACAAGGTTCGAATTTCAAGGTTTTTCGGGAAATATTACCATAATACCCTTGTTGAAATAACACGGTATTTCTATTCTAATTAATCGATCGAGCCTGATTAATATTATTTTAAAAATAATATTCATTTTTAACTTTCTCATAACGGGACATTACAAATACTCAAAGTTTCGACATATAATTAAATATGATGCATGAATGCGAACATATTAATGAACAGCAAAGCCCTAAAACATGTTACTATGTCACGATATTTTAATGATACCTGTGACGACCCGTCACTTTTTAAATAAATTAAAATCAGAGAAAACAGCGGAAGTCTTTATTTTAAGAAAAATTTGCGTGGTTTTGTTTGAAAATTGGCATGCCGAAAACCTGTTTACATCCTAATTTTCAAATCTAATCAAATCTCATGGACTTTAAGTCCCAAATCAGGAGTTCAAATATATATATCATAAAAGCATCGATAAAAGCTCCTATGAGCTAAATACAACATCAAAGTTTTAAAATTTATCAAAATCAAGACATAGACTTTACAACAAAAATGTCCATCTCGAGGTCAGCATCCCTCGATCACGCAGCACCACCTCTTCTCCCTCGACCTCTAGCAAAGGCATTACCTGAAATTGGTTGTAATATCATGAGCTAACAAACTAAGCCCAGTGAGAATAATAAGCATAAAAAGTAAAGATAGACCTCAAACTTGCATTTCGATTTGTGTCCAAATATTCCGACACAATCCTCCCTAGAATTCTCCAAAGTCTAGGTCATTCTATTTCATACTTTCCAATTGATGATACTAAATAGCACACTTAGTCTAATATTCATCCTTTAACTTTTATAACACAATTAACTCCTAAAGTCATTCAAACTCTAGGTAATTTCATTTATACTTTTTAAGGATGATATTACTAATAATCATAGTCAATACTCATCCATCAACATCTTTATGTCAAAGGTAATAAAAGTAAATAAACTTTGCATCATATTTAACATCTCAATTCTTTTTTTCATCAATCATAAATATGAATGCATGAGAGCATCCCGTAGGATTCGCATATGCCCTTATGCATGAGGAGGTAACGTGGTCTATCCTGTAGGATCCATCGTTCATTCACCCTCCTTTTCTTTCTCACTTTCTCTTTTCTTTCAATGATGGTAACGTGGTATATCCCGTAGAACCCATCGTTCCCCCAATCATTTATTTCTCACTTTCTCTTTTCTTTCAATGATGGTAACGTGGTATATCCCGTAGGACCCATCATTCCCCCAATCATTCTTTCTCACTTTCACACTTATTTTCCATGATGCGATATGGTATGATGCAATATGATGTTTTATAGCGTAAATAAATAAAGTGCGTAATTAAGATAACCATCACAAACATAAAGTAAATGGCATAAAGTAAAGAACATAAGTAAATGACTTAAAGTAAAATAGATAAGAATCTCGGACGAACGATATGACGATCGAACTCCGATATCAATAAAACAAGTACAATTATAATTTAAACGATTAATCTATAGTCTCAAGGATTCTAAACTTCCAATGATCCAAACTTAGTTTCACATCGAACCTAACTTAGAATCTTCTAAGATTCAATACTTTCCTTGAGAATTTCTAAGTTCTCACTTAAAGGATTACTCTTAATCCTAAGGGCACTAACTCACAACCCTCTAATCTTAGGTTCGTATTCTAATCTTAGTTTCAAACTCTTCAAACCATCATACTTGTCCGCTTTCTATAGTTACTTTAAATACTAACTATTCTCACCTTAGTTAAAAGATGACTTTGCTCCTAAGTCCGAAGGAGCGATCAACCACGAGGTTCAAAAACACCTACAAACGAATTATATCGTAACAATCAATAACTTTACCAACTATCGATTAAACAACGACTAAACAAGCAAAAAGACGAAAATCCACCAAACTTCCCCTTTGAGGCCCTCGGCCCTCTCATCAAAAATGAGTCTCGGGTTTGGTTTTTCGGCTTTTTGGCAAATCAAATACGTTTTGAGTTGGTTTTAATCAAATTCGATAATCCCGATTTCAATGGGTATCGATAATTAGGGTTTTTGAACATTAATCCCTTTCCCGAATTGAATTTAAATAAACATTCATTCATTAATTTCTAACCCATTTTCAATCCCAAAAGGGTAAATTTCAAACGGAAAGGGTTTCGACTGAAACTCCGTTTTAGGGTTATGGGATAGTTTCCAAAAACACTTAAAACTACTCCCGAATTGACAAACACCGAGTTCCACGGCAAGAAATCGAAAGAAAACAAGTAAAACTCCATTAAAACACTATTTGGAGTTAGGGTTTGAAACTTCACTTACCGAGAACTCCTAGGATCTCGAGAGAAACGGACGATGGGTAGGTGGGAAAAGATCCTTGACCCGAGGGCTTTCTGAAATATCCAAGCTCGAGTCAATCCGGCAAGAAACGAACAAAAACGAATTTTCCCTCTTTGCTCCTTGAAGCTCACGGGTAGAAGGAGGAAGAAATGAAGAAGTTTGGTCAATTTTTGTGGTCAATGACTCATTTAAAGAAGAAGCTCAATAGTGTTTTTAGATATTTTGCAAATTGGGTAATTACAACTTTGCCCTTTTATGACTTTGGCTTAAAAACGAATCCCGAACATCTCAAACTACCCCAATGGTGATTAATAATTATTAATTGGCCCGTTAATAATTATTAATACCATTAAAACGTATTTAAATAAATAAAGCCATTAAAATGACTTAAAATGAAATAAACTATTAAATTCTAATTTAATAATAAATAAATGAACTTTAATTACTAAAATTAAATAAAATAAATAAAAGTTTTTTTTTATCACAAAATAACGGAACGTTACAATACCGGTGAAGTGCCGTCGAATGATAGGTCAGTTCCCATCATTAAAACAAGATGCCACTCAAACAATTTGCAACTTCAGAATAACTCATATTCCTATTGTTGGGATTGAGGACCTCTAAAAGAGTTCTCAAACGGAAGTCCCAAGGATCTTTCCTTGCAATATAATATAATCAAAATATAAAAGCATAAACAGAAGACTAACCCTTGTAGAGAAGTGTCTGCTCTTCCTCGTTCTTGGCTGGTTACAATCCTGGGACCACCAAAAAGTACTTCCTCACTAAGCACAAAAGAGAATCGGTGCGTGGGCACTATCTCCTTTGGAAAAAGGAAAAGGGAAGAGAAATTTCTTCCCTTTGACCACACTGTGGTCGGCGGCTAAGAGAGAGGGAGGAGAGGAATTTTTGCTGAGCTTTTTACTTTAACTCTCTTAGTTGTGTGTTTTGGGGTCACCCCAAGGTTTCTATTTATAGGAAAACTAAGGCCTCAGAAAATCTTTTGAATAGCTTTTAATTATTAAATAATTAAATAAGATATTCTAAAATATATTTGAATAATAAAGATATTATATTTTATTCCATAATAAAATATCTCATATCTTTTATTAAATTAATCAATATTAATTTAAATATATTATTTCATATCTTCCATTTAAATTAATCACATTAATTTAAAATAAGATATACATATATTTTAAATAAAATAAAATGCAAAACTTAATCAACTCTTTGACCAAGGTGGCTTGGGTCGCACGCCCCTATCATCATCTCATGATAATATTGGGCATTTTATTTTCCTTTTTATTTAATGGAACAATTCCGTTAAATAATTAAATAAATAAAACTCCTTTTATTTATTCTAATAAATAAAACTCCTTTTATTTATTTCCTCTTTAATTTGACAATCTCAAATTAAATATTTAAATAGACTCCTCTATTTAAATCTCCATTAATTTTGGACAACTCAAAATTAATTTAATTAAATAGACTCTTCTATTTAATCTCTCATAATTAATTAAATAGACCTTTCTATTTAATAATTAAATAGACTCCTCTATTTAATAATTAAATGGACTCCTCTATTTAATTCCACCATTAATTAAATAATTAAATAGACTCCTCTATTTAATTAATTTTGTTTTTAATTAATCAAACAGACTCCTCTATTTAGTTCTATTTTTCCAAAGAAATTAATCACATTAATTTATGTTCTCAATTACATGCGTTAGCTCGGAGGACTTAATGGACCTATAGGACTAAGCTCCAATGATCCAGAATTACCTTTAATTAAAACTCCTTTTAATCAATTAATTCTCATTCATTAACTCCTAGATAACTCCACTAAATATCTAGAGTTGCACTCTCAGTACTATAGACATAGTTATGACCATTGGCTATAATTATTAACTACACTTTGATCCTTCACAAGTAGTTTGTATCCATGGCTAGGTAATTTACCGTATTAACCTCCATGGTACATCTTATTCCTTAAGCCCAACTGCTTCTCTAATGAACAACCTTACATGATCTCCATTGTGCGTCTTTAACCTTTTCCTTGATCAGAGGAACATGGGGCCCCACTGTTCATGTAAGGACCCGAGGTTTGATTTCAGGAATTTAGAATTTTCTTATATTGATTTGTTTATTTATTATTTTAATTAAGGATAAATTATATGCTAATTATTGTTAAGTGCATATTGGTTAATTAGTAATTAACCATAATTAGATTTTTATGAAAAATGTAGTTAACCATGGTTAAGTTTGTTTGAGGGCTAGTTAGCAAAGAAAAGAGGAGGAAGGGTTTGAAATTAAAATTAGGAGGTGGAAGGGCTTGGTACTAAATGGAAGAGGTGGAGGGACTTGGAAATAATTTGATTTTAGTTGTTATTTTTTTTATTTGAGAAAAACAAAAAGTAAAAGGGAAACAAGAGAAGAAAAGAAAAGAAAAAAAAAATACAAATTCCATCTTCTCCTCTCCTTCTACCCGTAGACCCCCCCCCCCCCCCGCCCCTTTTTTCTCTCTCAAATATCATCAATCAAATTCACTCTTTTTTCTCTTTTCTCTTGGATATTTGAGTAATTTGAAGGGGTTTTGTGTGATTCATGTTGGAATCACCACCTTAGGAAGATTCAAGCAAGTATTGGAAGGAAATTTGATCAAAAGCTCAAGGTAATTACTAACCTAGGATGTCATTTTTGGCAAATTTTTCCATGGTGTTGATTGGAGTTTCTTAAGGGTGTTTACATGAAGGTTCTCTTTGATTTTAAATTTTGGAATTGGTGTTTCAATTGATGTTTATGAATCCTAAGTATCACCTCTTAAGTGTTCTTTAAAGGATAAAAGACATGGTTGGATGCAAGCTTTTTAAAAACTCCATTAATGGAGGGTTTTGAAGCTTTGGTGTTCTTTGATTTTTTTTTTTTGGGATTTCTTGACCATGACTTTGAACTTCTCAATTCTGGAACTTAAGAATGTTTATATTATTGTAAGATGTATGTTTATCAAAGTTAAGAGGAACCAAAGGCCATGGATAAACTCATGTTGAAAACACCTTAAAAATGGCAATGTTTTGGAATTTCTAGCTTCTTTAAAGTAAGGTTTTCCATGGTTTTACTTTGAAATTATTAATTCTGGAAAATATGAGGGTATATATAGATATTTTCCACATGAGAAACAACTTGGAAAGATAAGAGGATGAGTTTTGAAAGATTATCAAAATTGGCCTAAAAACTAGTTTTAAGCCTTAGCTAGTTTTGGATGTTTCTTGTTTAATCTTAAAGGTTATTAATTCTGGAAAGTTTGGATGTTTATATGTATATTTTAACCATGGAAACCACTTTGGAAGATCAATTTAGTGAATTTTTAGTGAATTTCCATTTTTGACCAAAAATTGCACTTTTGTTGGACTAGTTTTCTTATTTTGGGTGTTTCTTGACTTTTAATAGAAGTTTATCAATTCTGGAGCATTTGGTGTTTAAATAGATATCTTTAAACAAGGAAACCACCTTAGAGCATCAATCCAATGAATATTTCATAAGTACTCCTTGTTTGACCGAAAATTGCATCCCGAATCAACTAGTTTTGGCACTTGTGTCACTAACCGGGTTCGGGACTATTTGTGGTTGTTATGGCTGATTTTTAATGATTATATTAGCCTAAAAATATGTGGATTAACTTGTTGTAGGCCAAAGGCGAGTGGATATACGTGGAGTCAACTTTGAAGGTGAGAACATAAAGAATCGGAAGGGTGAGTGGCGAGCATTCACGGTTTTGTCTTCCCGAGTTATTTTGAATGGGAAAGTGTGGTGTAAGTAGTTGATTGATAGTATGGTTGGAAAGGTTAAGAGTATAAGAGGATTATAGAAACAGATATTGACTCCGGTAGTGGCTAAAGGGTCGAAATGTGGATTAGTTTAAACCGATTCATAGTTGTTCATTGAAGCATGCCTAATTGCTTTGTTATTATGTTCATAGTCCATGAATGAGTCATATGCTGGATTTGGGACTATGATTATGCATATGTGATACTTTTCTTGATTATGCTCGGAAACTAGTTGTGATTATGAACCATGTAAATATGTGAGACTTGAGCATTGTATGAGCAAAGATTGATGTCATATGCCGGATTTGAAAAGTAGATCTATTTACCCTTGTTGATTCTAAGTCTCGTGATATAACATTGTTGTGAAGAAGCATGTTTAATCTATATCATGTCATACATGCCATTCATGCATATCATGTGATCATTATATGGCCATGGGGTTGTAACCCATGTAACGGTGTATGGGTGTTGGACATTACACGTGGTTACCGTGACGGAGAAGTGATGGAGCTTCGGTGTGCTATGTAAAGAATGGCCCGAGTACTAGTAAATTGAGATAGTTTGAAAACCGAGATGAGCTACGGCTCAAGAAATGATTGAATTGAAATATGGGCGTAGTGAGACGCCAGGTTTATGTTGGCAATGCTTGTGGTATCAAAGAGAAGGAAATTATGGTTTAGAGATGTTATGACTAGTTGTTATTATCCAAACATAAAGCATTGTACTTCATTCACATTCTAAGCATGTTGTCATATACTTTCGCATTATATCACGGTCATTCCGCATCACTGTTCATATTCTTTTTTTTTCACTAAGTGTCATGCTCAAAGGTGCTCTAAATCACCTTTTAGGTAACGCTCGGGGATGAGGGTGTGGTGCGGCAGGTGGTGCTCATTGACTATGACGAGGTGGAGCTTTTGGATTGGTCTCCGGTCACGCGAGCCGTATATTTCGGGAGTATAGGAGACATGCTTTAACTTATGTTTTCTTTTGATTTTGAGTTAAACATTATGTATATTATGTTTGTGTAATACTTTAAAACCGATGCACCGAACTTTATTTTTAGTATGTTTTATGAAACTCTGAACCGGCCGACGAGCCGATGAATTCTAGAAAAACAGGTTTATTTTGTTTTGTATGTGAGGCATGGACTTTACAAATACTACATGCCGAAATTTTCAATATTTTATAAAAGTATTATTTTGGGTTTAAACTATTTGCTTTCGCTTGCGTATCCATGACCGAATTTTTGAATATGTCGGGTCATCACAGTTCAAGTACCCTGAATCAGCCCATAAGGGATCTATTTATCTATTTTCCAATAAGGAAAAGAGTTGTAACGTCCCGTTACTTTTGGAGGTAAAATTTTTTTTTTATTTTAATTAAAATATTTAAGTTTAGTTTAAACTTAGTAATTTCGAGTTTAGTAGTTATTTTCGTTCGAAAGTCTTTTCAATCCTTTTATGACTTAAAATTAGTTTCGGTGACATTAATAATTATTAACGGGCCAATTAATAATTATTAATCACCTTTAGATTAGTTTAAGAGCTTCAGGTTTCTTTTTAAAAGCAAAAAGTAAAAGAAGGACGTAGGCGTAATTTCCAATTTCTTAAAAATATCAAGTTACTATTCATCAACTCTTTAAAAACCCAACCTTAGCCAAATATAGAGAAATTTGTTCATTTTTTTCTCTCCCAAAACCCCCCAAACCCGAGTAGGAAGAGGAGAAAGAAAGTGTCGGATCTCCCTCGTCTCTTGGCCGATTTCATCGTGCCTTAGCTCGTTGGAAAGCTCTAGCAACAAGCTTTCTACCCATCCTACATTTGAAGCCTTTCCATCCACTTCCAAGGAACTAAAAGGTGAGGGAAATTCTTTAAAATATGGGTATTGTTGATTTTGAAATTCTATCTTTGGTTTATGCTTGAATTCATCCTTTTCCTTTGGGTTTTGGTAGTTGTTAGCTAAAGGATCCTACCTAGGGTTGATGCATGTTTATCCTTTGCCCCAATTTTGGATTGAGTGAAAAACCCGACACCGTCGATTCACCCCTTTTGTGTGGACTATTATGTGTAGTGTAGAAGTGCTTTATTTTCGTTTTCCTTTAAATTTGTTTGGTTAATTCTAGCCCCTAAACCCCTAATTAATGTTACCCATTATTTGAATCCACCTCAAAAGTGCCTAAAACGAACCCGGATTACATCTAAAGTGCCAAAAACCGGAAATGCTCTCTTCTCCAAATCACCCTTAGGGCCGTGAGCATCAAGTCCCCATCCTAGGCTGTTTTCGTCTTTTATTTGGTTGCATGTTGAACGTTGTTCTTTTTGTTAAATTAATGTATGTTAGATGTAATTAAATTGTAGGTTTTAGAAACCATTCGCGGGATTTATCCTCCGGCTCGTAAGAGGACGACTTCTTCTCAAGGTGAGTTTAAAATGGAAATTAGTGATTTTATGAATTATGTTTCATTACGATATTGTATATCGAGGTTAAGAGGGAAACTAACTTCTGAAAGTTATTATCTTGGTTGGTGACTTTAAACTCGGAAGTGAGTGGAGTGACTTTGGAATTCTTATGAAATTGGAAGTTTAAGGAAATTTGAGTGGCTTGGAAGTCTTGTAAGATGAATTGAAGAGTTTTAGATAATATTGGAGATTTTAGAGAAAGTGGCTTAGAAGTTACATTTGAGTGTTAACTCGTGTAATTCAATATTTTGTGTTCTTTAGTACTTTAGTATATCTCATTTAAGTAATCTAACTTACTAAGGGACTTGATGATTGTGATATGGTAATATCGTACGGGCTTAGTATGTGATTTTGATCCATATGGTATACCCGATACGATGATTGTGATATGGTAATAACGTACGGGCTTAGTATGTGATTTTGATCCACATGGTATACCCGATACGATGATTGTGATATGGTAATACCGTACTGGCTTAGTATGTGATTTTGATCCATATGGTATACCCGATACGATGATTGTGATATGGTAATGCCGTACGGGCTTAGTATGTGATTTTGATCCATATGGTATACCCGATACGATGATTGTGATATGGTAATACCGTACGCGATTAGTATGTGATTTTGATACGATGATTGTGATATGGTAATACCGTACGGGCTTAGTATGTGATTTTGATCCATATGGTATACCCGATACGATGATTGTGATATGGTAATACCGTACGGGCTTAGTATGTGATATTGATCCATATGGTATACCCGATACGATGATTGTGATATGGTAATACCGTACGGGCTTAGTATGTGATTTTGATCCATATGGTATACCCGATACGATGATTGTGATATGGTAATACCGTACGGGCTTAGTATGTGATATTGATCCATATGGTATACCCGATACGATGATTGTTATATGGTAATACCGTACGGGCTTAGTATGTGATTTTGATCCATACGGTATACCCGATATGATAATTGCGATATGGTAATACCGTACGGGCTTAGTATGTGATATTGATCCATATGGTAAACCCGATACTATGAAACTGGGTTGGTAACAAAGAATGCTAGTATTTCAGTTACATATACTCATTAGAATGGATAGAAAGATTAGTAATAACCGGTACTTTTACTTAAAGTCTTAATATCGTTACTTTACAAGAAGTATGTTATGCATTGTTGATTGTGTGGAATTTGGAATGTGGAATGGGTAGTAAAAGTGAAATATAGGCCTTTGGACACAATTTCCTGTATGGAATTTGGTTCATGGGATTACTTGCTTTCATTTTACTCTCACTAGCATGTTTATGCTAATGTTGCTACATTTACAAATTTTTCAGGTAAGACTCGTGGTAGAGGACGAGGTAGAGGAGGTGGCGCCACGTGATTTATCGAGATGATGAATGGACATGCACACGACTGGTTTTGATGTAGCATTCTTGAAATGCTTATAGACATATTATTACATTTTTCTTATGTTTCATTTTGAGGTCAATGGAGCATTTGTTTATGTTTTTGGGACTTTAAAACTTTCTTTAGGAGTTTTATCATAGTAAGGAATGTGAAATCCAGGTTTATTGCTTTTTCTGAAAATTGGGTTGTAAACAGGTTTTGATAATCCGATTTTTAAATGGACCCATGCCGTTTTTCTGTAAAATCAAGTCTTCCGTTATGCATTTTAATAAAAAGGATTTTACAAGTTTTGGGTCGTTACAAGAGTGAATTCCAATCTTGTGTAATTACGTTTCTAGCTATAAGCAAGATGCAATCCCCAAAGTGGGAGGCATATTGAGCGAACTATACGAGTCACTCTCACCTATGCAAATCAAAGGTTTGTCCCTTGCAAACAGGAGTTTGTAATCCACTCAGGATTAAGATCAATTGTACATGATCAACCGATTGATAAACGAAGTGTCTTTCTGTAACGGCTTTACCAGAAGACAGTAAGTTTATCTTAGTTCAGTCTACTACAATCTCTATAGTAGCAACACCCCCACTCACATGTCTATACATGAGTGATCCAGATGAGATCACTTGTGCCAATTCACAAGTGGGCCATGTTAGTAGTGTTACCAGAAATAAGGCACCCAACCTTTATTCATGTACCACAGACTTTTTGAGTTACAACTTGAGTGAATCTTCCCGCATCACATGCTCACTCTAAGTTATCATTAGTAACTCTGGATCTTATGATGGATTACATTTATTAAACTAATAATAAATCACAATGTAAATATTACTAATTAATAATTCCTTTATTTATTTATAGTTTAATTGGATTACATAAGATTTAGGGCAGAAACCCCAACACCTATGTCATTGTTTACCTTGTATTTGGTCCAGAGTTTTGATAACAAATTTTATCAAATTTCTTTTAAGTGTGACCCACTAATTTAGTCTTTAAATAAAAATTGAATAGTGTCTACAAAGTGTAGATTCAGTCGTCAACCGCATTTAAAATCCTTTATCCCTTTCGGGAGACCCAACCTGATATTGATTTATACCTTCCTATGGGAATGAACACCTGCAGCAGTGTTACAGAGGCCATGTATAAATCTCACGTTTCGAGCCCATCAGTGGAGACCATAAGATACATTGACATGCTTCCATCTCTCACTTAATATTTTAAGTTAGGGTTTCATAACTTAGACTAATTCAGGCTAACTCATTAATCCAAGTTTTAATTAACCTAATCAACTTTAACTCTTAAATTGGTTAGATTAATTTTATAAAAGTGATTTTTCAAGTTTTCCTAATTAAAACTAATCACATTATGAGCCGTCTTAATAATTTCGATATATTAATTTGAAATTTTCTCCCAGATCGCTCCCAGTTAGAGGCGCTTCGTGTTAAGGGAACTTTATGAAACCTCATCGCTTGGGCAGAGCTTTCTCACCAGAGATCCATTCAATTCAATTAATCTCAATTATTAATTTTTAATTAACCCGTAATTAAAAGTTTCTATTTGTTTATCTTATATGGATTTTGGCCCAATTGTTTAAACAATAATTCCATATTACAAATAATTCATTTAGTTTCTATTCAACTTTTAAACTAGATTTAACTTTTGAATTTTAACTAAATAAGCATGCTTTTAATTCTAAAAACAATTAGAATAAAATTATAGGGTAAAATACGTTTTTGGTCCCTATAGTTTCACTTTGGTTTCATTTTCGTCCCTGTACTTTCAAAACTGACTTTTTTCGTCCCTGTACTTTCCAAAACCCACTTTTTTCGTCCTTCTGTTAACTTTTCTGTTAGTTGACTGTTAGTCATTGGTGACATGGTATTTTTAATGACGTGGCAGGTTGACTTGATTTTTTTATTAATATTTTTAAATGAGGTGGCATTTTAATACTTTAAAACAATATTTTTAATTGATTTTAAAATTATCATCTATGATTCTTTCCTTTTCTTCTTCTTCGTCTTCCTCTTCTTCTTCGTCTTCCTCGGTTCTCTATGGGGAGAACACCAAGAAAACAGTCGTTTTCAAAAATCTATTTAGGTCTTCAATTTGTTCTGTCGCTTGATTTCGAGATGAATCCGTAAGTTTCGCCATTTTTTCTCGGATTATCTTCAGCTCTCGGTTCGTGGCTTTGAGCGAGAGAGCGTAGAGGTGGGTTCTCAGTTCATGGTTTTCAGATCTCGTTTCTCTTCCTGCTTCAAGTTTCAGATCTATTTTCCATTTGAATTTTTCGAATCGAAGGGTAGGGGTTCTCGGTTTCACGTTGATTATCACGATGGAGAGAACTGACCAGTGGTGAACTTCACAGATTTTTCACTCAAATTCGTCTCGAATTTTATCTTCCATGGCCGGTGGTTGGATCGCAAGGAAGAGAACTCTCAGACTGCTCCGTTTCTCATTAACTCCATGACAGAAACTCGTAGCTTGAGGCGTTCTCTTGGATTAAACACGAGGAGGGAGAGAGAGTGTTCAGGTCTCGGTTTAGGGCTTAGAAGAATGAGATCCTGAGAATCCGGGAACTCATCACTGAGAAGGGAGAAGCGAGAAACCAGAAGCTATCTTCTTCGTTGCGATTCCACCATCGCGAACCAGCCACCGTGAGGAAGAAAGATCGAAGAGAATTGGGGCGATTTAAACCAAAATCTATGAAAATCGCCCCTGCTAAGTTCTCTCCCCTCTCATTTGAAATAAAATTGATGAAGAACCATTCACCGCCAACCAAGAATAGAGGTGTTTCTAGCGAAAATCCATGGAGAAATCAACGAGGCCCTTTCTCGCAACCAACCATTGAAGCTCAAATTTGAAGAAAATTCAACCAAAAACCCATGAAAATTGCCCCTGCCAAGTTCTCTCCCCTCTCATTCGAAATGAAATTGATGAATTTTTCTCTCTAATGCTGAACCGAGAAGGGAGAAACCATGGAAGACAAATTGAAGCTACAGGTCAGTAATTGGATATTGTTTTAAAGTACTAAAATGCCACATCATTTAAAAATATTGATAAAAAAATCAAGTCAACCTGCCACGTCATTAAAAATACCATGTCACCAATGACTAACAGTCAACTAACAGAAAAGTTAACAGAAGGACGAAAAAAGTGGGTTTTGGAAAGTACAGGGACGAAAAAAGTCAGTTTTGAAAGTACAGAGACGAAAATGAAACCAAAGTGAAACTATAGGGACCAAAAATGCATTTTACCCAAAATTATATAATTTTCGATAATAACATTTATAAAATAAAATTATAGCATGTTTCACATACACTAGCATATAATAACACATATTATATCATGATGCATGTATGTATAATTAATTAAAATTATACAACCTATGGTGGGATTTTCTACATGACATACTCTTATGCATGAATATTTTTTAAAAACAATTATATCATACAAATAAACAATTTAAATAATAAATAGCTAAATTGACCGGTATTCTTGGTACTATTTCTAAAACAGAAAATTAAAATTACAACTTAATTTAAATCTTCCATTGTAGAACTTGAGCTTCAACTTTCTCTTTCCTCCATAGTGTAGGCATGGGAATGGATATTGTGACGACCCGCCTCTTTTAAATCATTTAAAAACTAAAACACAGCGGAAGTCTTTATATTTTTAAAAAAAAAATGGCGTGGTTATGTTTAAAACTTGAACTAGCCAAAACCTTTTTACATTTTCAAATCAGAAAATTAAACACAAGGAATTTCAAATTCCTATTTCATGAGTTTAAAAGGATTAACAATCATAAAAGTAAGACAAGAAGCTCTTAAGAGCTATATACAAATGTCCATATCAAAAGATACAAAATGCACAAACTAAGTCCATGGACTTTCATAAACGCTTAGTCCATCTCGAGACCATCATCCATCGATCATGCCGCACCAGCTCCCCTCCCACGACCTCTAGCACGAGCATTACCTGAAATTGTTTGTAATATCACGAGCTAAAAGCAAGCCCGGTGAAAATAAACAGAATAAAAAGTAACCATAGACTCCAACCCGTATCCGGATTTGTGTCCAAGTAAATCTTACAATCTCTTACTAAAACTTCCAAAACTCGAGAATAATAACTCCCAACGTTTAGAAGTAAGTAGTCATACCACAATTCTCTCTCTTATACCTTATTCTTAATACCTCTTACAAGATATATATAGTTTATACTCATTTATTCTTAATAACTTATGCTAAGTTCTCTCGATCTTAACATATTCAAATAAACACAATTTGTGATGAATGACAATAATATTAGCTCCCGCAGGCTATATGAAAGCTCCAGCAGGCTATGACATTATGGAAGCTCCCGCAGGCTATCCATACTTCTTTATTCTCCCAATTTCGATTATGCCAAATGATATGATATGAATATGCTTTCAATTGCAAGTAAAATAAATATAATCATTCATCATAATCGAAAAGACATAAAGTAAATGGATTATGAATTACTCGTATACATAAAACAAACAATTAGAAACTTCTGAAAAACAATGAATGAACCGAATCAAACGGCCTCCAAATAACTCAACATTATGACTTAACATAAAAGTCTCCAATTCCTTTTTTTATTAAACAAACGAAGTTCCTTATTCACAATCCTTATTACATTTGAAACCTTCATCTTCCGATAAACATTAGGAAACTCCGAAGTAAGTCTCAACTTAGAACTTCCAAAAGTTACTCGTTTCCATCGAAGTACCAAAGAATTCTCTCACTCAATTAGAACTAACTCCAAGCCTAAGCATGTTAGCTCACTTTCTTTTATCCTTTCGATTTAGACTTTAATCTCAAATTTCGATCCTACAAATCTTTCTACTTATTCGGTTTCTAAAGCTACTTTAAATCCTATTTATTCTCACCTTGGCAAAAGTAGTTTTGCTCCAAATCTCCGATAGTACGATCAATCAACGGTCCAAAAACACTTACAATTAAAATTACATCTAACAATCAATAATTAACCAATCAACGATCAAACGACATCTAAAAGCATAAAACGAAGAAAAACCCTAGAAATCCCAATAAGATGCTCTCGGCCCCCCCCCATAAAAATGGGTCTCGGGTTTGGTTTTCTGGCTTTTTGGCAATTTAGATGTGTTTCGGGTTGGTTTCAAGTAGTTTGGTAGTTCCCGATTTCAATCAGCAACGATAATTAGGGTTTTTGGACGATATGTGATTTCCCAAATTTAATTACAACAAAAAATAACCAATAATAAATAACCCAAATTCAACCCACGAATGGTAATTTCAAACGGGATGGGTTTTGGCTCAAACTCGGGTTTTAGGGTTAAGGGAAAGTTCCAAAATCACATAAAACAACTTCTATTGTTAAAATCATCAAGTTTCTCGGTAAGAATTTGAAGATTCAAAATGAAAACTCCATTAAAACACTATTTGGAGCTTAGGTTTTGTTAGTTTAACATACCTTAAGGTCCTTAGAACACGGATGGAAAGTACGATTGCTAGGTTGAGAAGAATCCTAGGACCGAAGGCTTTCCGATGCAACTGAAATCAAGTCGATCCATCGAGAAACGAACGAAAATCGAAAATCCCCACTAACCCTATGAAGCCCACGGCTTTGGAGAGAAAAATGAGAAGTTTTGGAGTCAACTTTGGTCAAAAGAATATTTAAAGAGAAAATGAATATTAATTTGATATTTTAAAAATTTTGAAAATGACGGTCATCCCTTAAATGATTTTAACTCATAAATCGAAACCCGAAGTTCTTAAACTAGCCAAATGGTGATTAATAATTATTAATTGGCCCGTTAATAATTATTAATACGACCAAAACTAAATTAAGCTATTTAAGCGATTAAAAAGGTTTAAACCGAAATAAACTACTAATTCTAAATTACTGAATCTAAAATAACTTTAATTACTTAAATTAAAATAAAATAAATAAATAATAATAATTTTTTTTTATACCTCAAAAGTAATGGGACGTTACAGGTATTTATGGGACAAATCTTATCTCCTTAATATTTCCATAAATACTTGTTTTAAAGTAATTATATTTTAATTATATAGAAAAAATAAAGAAAATATTTTCTATGTAATCTTATATCAATTTCTAAATTCATAATTTAAGATAGGGATATAATCTTTAAAAAGATTTTATCCTTATCTTAAATATTTAAATTTTTAAATTAAGATAACAAGATAATTATGATAAAATATCTTACCATATCTTTACCTTTTCTCTCTCCTTTGGGCGTGGACCTAATGGAATGGTGGAGAAAAATTTTCTTCTCTTCTCCCTTTGATGTAGCCGATTTCATGCCTCTTTGGTATGGGAAAATTACAAATTTTTTCCTATACCCTAAAATTAGGGTTTACAAATTTTCTAATAAAATTTAAAAACCTAAGTGCCTCAAGAATACCTAAACAGTCAAATAGCAAACCTCCATAATTTATATAGAACAATTTATATAAACATACATAAAACAATTTTTATGCAACCAACCAAAATTTTCGAAAACTCACAATTTTGCATGATAATTAAAACTAGCTCTGATACCAATTGAAGGGATGATTTACTAAACTAGCGGAATTTTATTTAGTAAACTTATTAACATTTAATAACGGATCTATTAACATCATGCAATTTGTAATAAAAACATGTAGATTCATGCTTATATTTTCGAAAATTAAAATCAAACCGGAACTTACATTGAGTAGTTAATGGAGAATCGGTTGGAAGTTTCTTTACAGCATCAATCCTCAGCAACACCGGATCTTCTATGCTATATCCCGATCGATCAAACGAAACCCGATTGTGGGATCAAACTTTAGAAGAAATTGGGAAGAAGAAAAAAATATTTTCCTTCCCAATATCAAGAGGAAAAATCGACAAAGTGGGGGAGAAGGAGGAAGAGAGAATTCCAAATTTCTAAGGAATTGAACTGTGTGATTTATGAATGACCCAATCCTCCTATTTATAGGAAAATAGGAATCCTAATCACATTAGGATTAATCCATGGAGATAAATACAAAAAGAAAAAAGAATTATCTCTTTCCTTTATCTTGGTATTTCTAAAATGTCATAGACAAATAAGAGAATATTTTATTTTCTTTATTTTATTTATCTTGGGTAAATAAATCTATATAATTATTAGAGGATATAATTCAAACAATTATCTCCTACAAATTATCTATTATGGCTGAAAATTATATAGTAAATAATTAATAAATCAAATTTATTTATTTAATTATATTGGGCCAATTTCAATTGGGTTCATTAATCCAATTGAGCTTGAAACTCTCTCTTAAATTAATAAGTCCAACTTAATTAATTTATTTATTTATTACCATTTAAATAAAATATTTTATTTAAATAATTAATAATATTAATATTTTCTCCCGACTAAATATTATCAAATTATATTTAATTATTAATTTCCATTATTTAAACAATTAATAATAAATATTTTAATTATTAATTTCCATTAAATAAACTCATTATTTAATTAATAATTTTATTGAAAATATTTTATTATTAATTAATTAATTTTAATTATTAATTTCCATTCAAATAAAATTAATTATTTAAACAATTAATAATTTTCAATTAATTTCAAATTATTAATTACCATTTAAATATACTCAATATTTATATAATTAATAATGTCTAATTAATAATATTTCATTATTAATTTCCTGTTTAAATAAACTCATTATTCAAACAATTAATAATGTTTATATTAATTACCATTTAAATATACTCAATATTTAATCAATTAATATTGCCTGTTTTAAGTAATTCACTTTACTTAAAATTTCCATTTCTTCTACTTGATTTCGCGACTACGATATTTGGGCTAGCATAGGGACCCGATGGACCTATAGATAATGGGCTTAATAATTAGTCAATTAAGTGATTAACTCATAATCAGTTAATTACTTATTATCTAACTATGAATAATTCCACTATAGATTCATAGCTGAACTCCCTTCACTATAGATGAGTTGTGTCCATTTAGTTTATCTTTATTTATATCTGTGATATAATCCTTCACTTGGAACTCTCATAATTACAGACGGATAAATTTACCGTTTTGCCCCTGTAATTACTGCTTTATCCTTGTGTTCCCGCTGATTCTCCAATGAACTTTATCTTTAGTCGAACTAGAGATAAGGTACTTCTGTGATCAATAGAAGTCGTGGCGCCACTTGTTCATGTCTTGAATCAGTACATCAAGGGAGTTTCCTAAAGTTCCTAAAATGTTTAGGTATCGCACTGATACTGTTAATTTATAGGAAAGTTATGAATTCCAACTCGTGAAAATGAGTTCCCAGCTACTTATCTAGCCATGTTCCTAAAACAAGAGTGTATTGAGCGTTCTTACAAATTGCTCTCAACCATGTGAATCAAATAACATAACTCCATAAATAGGAGTCCGCATTTCACTCAGGATTGAGATCTATCATGGTTGATAAACTTAGTTTGATATTCGATCATTTCTCGTAAACGGTACTAATGAGAAATTTGATCGAACATCGTGGTCCTGTCTTATACAATCAACATTGCATATGATACTTCCATTTCATATCACCCACATGAATGAAAAAGATTAGATCATTTGTCTATAAATAAAATGCGAAGCCATCAACAGTGTTACCAGGATAAGGTTCCCAAACGTTATCCATTTACTGTAGACACTTTTAAGTTACTCATCTCGACTTTAATCCTCTCGTATGACTCACATACTAAGTCGTGATTTCATAAAGTAACTTAGGGTTTTACTATTTGAATGTTTGATATTAATATATCTCCATATATTCCTAATATCGTCAATTGAATCAATCTAGATAATATAAAGAACTTATGTTTATTTATTTAATTTATTCATAATAAATTATTATTATTAAATAATTACAAGTTCTAGGACACATTCCTAACAAAGTAATCACTGATTTCGACACAAGTAAGCACTGATTACTGATATCCTAATATTTTGTGCCTGAATCACTAATTACCTAATAGTTATTAGTGATTATCTTATAAGTTATCACTGATTTCTCTGATTCACATGAATGAGGGGTTTTTAAAAAAACTGTTATATTTGCAATTACCTTTTAAAAATGCTATATTTATAAATATTGTAAAAAATTGTGGTACCCAATGAAATTTCTCTATTATATATCACTTATATACTATTAGTTATTGACTGATATACTATTAGTGATTGATTGATATACTCGCCTTTTGAAATTCTAACATTTTTGTAAATATTTTTTTCTAACAAATCTGTAAATATTTCACCCAACTATAACATTCATGTAAATCTCCCTATTATTTAAATGGAAATTAATAATTAAATATTAATATTATTAATTATTTAAATAAAATATTTTATTTAAATGGTAATTAATAAATAAATTAATATTAAAGTTAATAACTAATTTAAGTTGGAATTATTTAAATTAAGAGAAAATTTCTAAGCCCAATTGGATTACCCCAATTGAAAATGACCCAAATAATTAAATATATAAATTAGATTTATTAATTAATTAATATATATTGATATTTTTGGCTATCTATGTATATTTTAGGAAGATAATTGTTTGAATTATACTCTAAAAATATTTACATAGATTTTATTTACCCAAGATAAAGAAAATAAAGAAAAATCAAATTTTCCCTTTATTATAATGGAATTTTTAGCCATGTGAGATAAAGGAGAGAGAAAAGTATTTTCCTTTTATATTTATCTCCATAGAAATTTCCTAATTTGACTAGATATTCCATTAGCCTATAAATAGGAGGCTTTAGTTATTCATAAAACACTTCAACTCAATTCCTTAGGAATTGAAATACTCTATTCTCCCTTCTCCCCCATATTACAAATTTTACCTATTTGAAATAGGAAGAAAAATTCTTTTTCTTCTTCCTAATTTCTTCTAAAGTTCGATCCCACCATTGGGTTTTGCTTGATGTTGTAAAGAAACTTCTAACCAATTCTCCATATTTTACTCAATGTAAGTAAGGTCTTTTAATTTTTGAATATAAACATGAATCTACATGCCTGTATTCAATTTTATATGATATTAAAGTAGACTCGACTCTTCCATGTTAATTAATTAGATTAATTAGAACTCACTTCCGCTGTGTTAACTCTGTAACATCCCTTCATGAAGACCATGCTAGGCATATCACATAAGCTTTCAACATCTTGAATGAGTACTAAATGAAGCTCAATCCCAGTTAATGCACGTTCGACATTCCAACTATGAAATTCCTAGGGTACCTCTTAACCGAAAGAGGAATCGAAGAAAACCTCGACCTGATTAAGGAAATACTTGAAATGGAAGCTCCAAGGAATATAAAAGGAGTTTAAAAGCTCATAGGATGCCTAGCAACTCTCGGACGCTTCACATCGAGTTTGTCAGAAAGATGCCTTCCATTCTTCAAAAGTCTTAGGGGTGGCAAAGAGATTGAATGGGACGAAAAAAATTACTATAAAGCATTCGAATAATTGAAAACTTACATTCAAAACATCCATTATTATCTAAGCCAAAAGAAAATGAAGAATTGATAATCTACCTAGCCGTATCAGAAACGGCTGTAAGTGCAGCGATCGTCCAAGAAGAAAGAGAAACGCAACTCCTGATTTACTTATTGAGCAAAGCCTTATTAGAACTTGATGAGCAAGAAATCAAATATGAACCCATAACAGCAATCAAGTGGTAAGTTTTAGTAGATTTCTTAGTCGATATGACAACTGTGAAAGAAAATAAGACTAACGAACTCATTACAACGATCGAGCCGGACATAATACTACCCGACACTTGGGTGCTCTAGATAAATCATGTCGACGGATCCTCGAATTTTAAGGTAGTGTCGTAGGATTCGTGATAAAAACTCCAAAAGGCTTCGTGCTCTAACAATCAATCAGGTTCAAATTTGATGCTTCTAACAACGAAGCCGAGCATAAAGCACTCCTGGTTGGGCTGAAAGAACCAGAGAGTTGGGAGGAAGGAAAATAAGCATCTATTCGGACTCAATGTTAATAGTAAATTAATGTAATGGAGAGTTCGACGCTAAAGATCCAAGAATGGTTAGATACTTAAAAAGAGTAAAAGAATTTTCAAGATCCGAGAATGAAGACGTTGGTGCCTTGGCCAAACTGGGATCTGCGATCGATGCAAGCATTGAGAGAACGATCTCTATAAAGTATCTAGAAAAAATGTTCATCAATCTGCAAGAACAGGATCCAAACACGATGAAGACCATTGATATCATAACCTAATAACCGCAAACAAGACCTTGATTCCAGGACATTTTTGACTTCCTGACTTCAGACAAATTTCCTGATGAAAGAAGACAAGCACGTAGAGTCCGTGCCCAAGTTGCGTGCTACTCATTTATAAACCGAAGCTTGTACTGAAGATCATTTGAAGGTCTGTACTTCAAATGCCTAAATAAGTAGAAGGCAAAATCCATTATGGAAGAATTGCACATGGGGCACTGTGGGAATCATTTAGAAGGACACTCACTCTTTCACAGAGTCCGAACTCAAGGCTACTATTAGTAGAGAATGTATGAGCAATGCAAAGTTATTGTGAAGACATGCGATAATGGCCAAAGATTCGCGTCAGAACATCACGTACCGCAGGCACCCCTCACCATCTTCTCGGCCCCCTGGCATTTCATGCAATGGGGACTTGATATAGTATGGAAACCCAATGGCGACCGAAAATAGATGCTACTTATTGGTCGCAACAGATTATTTCACCAAGTGGATAGAAGTTGAACCATTAGTGAAAATAACTGAACAACAAGTAAAACAGTTTCTGCGGAAGAATATAATTACACGTTTTAGAATACCGCGAACATTTATCACGAACAATGACACCCAAATCATGGGGAATATAATACGAAAATTCTATGCGGATATGAACATTAAGTTACGCTATTGGGCACTGAGACACCCACAGGAAAAGAGACAAGCTGAAGCGTCCAATAAAATGTTACTCTGCCACTTGAAAAAAGAAGGAAAAATCTAAAGGAAAATGGGTCGAAGAGCTCCCAGGCGTGTTATGGGCTTACAAGACTAGACCACGGAGTCCCTCTCCCCATTCGCACTCATGTTCGGAGTTGAAGTAGTGATACTAACTGAGGTTGGGAATCCAAACATCCAAAGCGAAATAATCTAAGAGGGAGGAGAGAATGACTAGCTAATGGTGGAAGCCTTAGATAACCTATATACAAAAAGGGAAACAACTTTTATCAGATTAGCTAACAATCAATAAATGTTAGCTTGACATTATTCAAGACCTATGAGTGTTGGAGACTTCGTACTCTAAAATGTTTTTCAGAACACATAAAGAGTACGAAAATGGAAAAACTAGGACTAAATTGGGAAGGGTCGTACTCTATTATAGAAGAGGTAAAACATGGAACAATGTCGCTAGAACGCCCACCAGTTTCGACATTATTACTATTAACCAATCATAAATCAAGCTATCTATTTTTACCATATATTTTTTTTAGGGAAATTTCAAATATGTTAAAAAAATTTATAATATTTACAAATTTGTTAGAAAAAAAATATTTACAAAAACGTTAGAATTTAAAATATTCTGAGTATATCAGTCAATCACTATTAGTATATCAATGATAGTTTATCAGTCAATCATTAACAGTCTATCACTGATATACTATTAGTTATTGACTGATATACTAATAGTGATTGACTGATATACTCGGCTTTTGAAAATCTAACATTTTTGTAAATATTTTTTCTAAAAAATGTGTAAATATTTCACCCAATTATAACATTCATGTAAATTTCCTTTATTTTTTTAAGTGCATTTTTGTAATAACTAATCTCAAATTCTCTATCATTATAATCATCCAAAAAAGAAGGTTTTAGCTTGCTTTATTACTATTATTTTTTACAACCATGATGATTTTCTACCGTTAATAGAAACACAATTCTGTATAGGGATTTTAAGTAGGGTAATTAGAAATTTTATTTTTAGTAGTATGCTTATGATTAGTGTTAAGAAGTTTGGAAATCATTTTCTATGTGTTTTGGTTATTTAGTGATTAACCATAGTTAAAAAAAACAAACAAAGGGTGGAGAAATTTATTAGAAATAAATTTTAACCATGGTTTTGTTTGGAAAAGGGTTGGTTAGCAAATGGATTTTAGGGTAAGGGTAGAATAGCAAAGGAAAGGAGAGAAGGGGCATAAAATAAATTTTAGGAGGTGGAAGGAGTTGGAGATAAAATGAAGAGGTGGGGGGTTTAAGTTTCAAAATAGACAATAATTAATTTCTAAAAATTAGAAGTATAAATAGGAAATTGAAAAGAAAAAAAAAACAATTTACTCTCATCTTCCCTCTCCCTCATCGTCGCCCCCCCTTTTTTTTCTCCTCCAATTTGACAATTCCTCAATTCTCTTGTGCTTTTGGGTAGATCAAAGGTGGTTTGGGTTGATTTATGATAGAATCACTACCCTAGGAAGGTCTAAACAAGAATCATCTAGTTTCAAGGTAAGATTTCAAGAGGAATTTTCTAGGTTTTCACAGAAATGTTGGGTTGTTCTTTGCTAATGTTTTAAGAACTCTTTGGGAATTGTTTTCTTTCACTTTGAATTCTGGAAATCTATATTCAAAGGATTTTTATCAACCCTAGGAATTATTGTTTTAGAATTCTTTAGAAGTTGGAAGCCATGAATATGTTCAAGCTTTCAAAACCTCCATCAATGGTGTTTTTTTTAAGCTCCTAGCTTTCTTAATTTTGGGATTTCTTGGCCATTACTTAGAAATTCTCAATTGTTGAAATTATGGATGTTTTTATATATATAATATACATAAAAAAAAACACATTGGAAGATCAAACTAATGAATATTTGATAATTCTCCACTTAGCCGAAAATTACACTTTAAAATTGACTAGTTTTGTTTTTTTTCTTCTACTAAGCGGGTTTGGGACTTTTTTTTACATGTTATGGGCTGATATGTTGATATTATTTAAGTATTAAATGAATGTGGATTGGTTTGTTGTAGGAAGAAGACAAGAAAGTGCGTTTAGAGGCCGATTGTGAAGGTGAGAACACAAAGAATCGGAACGGTGACGACGATTTGTTTATAGTTCTTGGAGTGGTGTTGTGGATTAGAATTACAATTAATCTTGGTTAGTTGAAACACCATGGTGTATGGAATGAAAGGAAGTAGAAGTTTGAGAAAATAACAGATGACGAGAGCTTGGCTCGATTTGTTATTGAGAGTTCAAAATAAGCATGATTATTAGAACTAACTTGCTCTTGCTTCAATATTTACTTTGTCTCTCATGATTATTTGCTATCATTTGCATTTCAAGTCAAGGATTGAGTCATATTCTTATATGGGGCTTATTTTTGTTCATGATCGATGTGGTTTGATTGTTAGTTGATGAATATATCATTGTTGATATGCAAAGTTAACAATGCTTGTAGTTTGACCTTACTTGCTTGATGTGCATATTTAAATGGTCAAGTGGAAAATAGAGTCATATGCTGATTGGAGGATTATCCTATTCATGCTCTGTGACGACCCGACTTCTTTTAAAATTATTTAAATACATAAAACACAGCGGAAGTTTTTATATTTAAAAAAAAGGCGTGGTTATGTTTGAAAGTTGGCTAGCCAAAACCTGTTTACATTTTTAATTCAGAAATTTAAAACACAAGGAACTTCAAGTTCCTATTCAGGAGTTCTTCAAAAGGACTAATAAACATAAAAGTAAGACGTGTAGCTCTTAAGAGCTATATACAACTATACAAATTTGAAAGATACAAACTACACAACTAAGTCTATGGACTTTATAAACACCTAGTCCATCTCTGATCCATCATCCTCTCGATCATGCCACACCAGCTCCTCTTTCGCGACCCCGAACATTACCTGAAAATGTTTGTAATATCATGAGCTAACAACAAAGCCTAGTGAGAATAAACAAAATAAAAAGTAACCTTAGACTCCAACCCGCATCCGGATTTGTGTCCAAGTAAAACTTACATTTTCTTACCTTTCAACCACCGAAAGGGTTTTATATCAAGTACTTCACTTTTACTTACCAATTCTCCCAAATAATTGAGGAACTATCTTCCAAGCCTTTAGGATGATGTGTTTCATAACACACATAACACTTGTATCTCATTCTCTTTAATACCTTATACTATACATAAGGTTTACATCAAATTTTAATCTCTAATTTCAATATCTTCCAATTTATTGAGAATCTAGTTCTTTTACATATATATATATATCACACTAATTATACAAGGTTCAATACACCCTTGTATTCTCTCAATATACAAATCAATTTCGTTCCTCATTCTTATAGCACTCGGCTATCATCAAATTTAATTCTTTTTCTCTATGGAAAGGTATAATATACATAATGTTTCATTTCTTTTCTTTAATAAATAATGCTAAGCTCACTCAGTCTTAACATATTTAAACATTCATTAACTCACTAAACAAGTGTAAAGGGCAAACAACCTTTACATTAATAACCATCACATGCGAATAATGTCAGGTAATGAAAGCTCCCGTAAGACTAAGCATTCACCTCATTATCTCGCTTTCCAAAATAAAATATACAAATTCCTTTCAATAATCTCTTTCCACCTCTAGTGAATAATGACAGGTAATGAACGCAGGCTTCAATACACACTTGATACAGGCTTCAATGCACACCTGTAGGCTAAGCTCATTCACCTCATTAAACTCACTTTCCAATATAAAATAAACGAATTTCTTTCAATAATATCTTTCCACCTCTAGTGAATAATGACAGGTAATGAACGCAGGCTTCAATACACACCTGATACAGGCTTCAATGCACACCTGTAGGCTAAGCTCATTCACCTCATTATCTCACCCTCCGAATACAGGCTTCAATGCACACCTGTATCCTCGTATATGTATCATAGTAATTATGGATAATACTAGATAATGTGAACTTGCATAGTTCCATCATTATCTCATTATCCATCTCCTCCGATCATGCAAAGTCTCGCAGTCCTTTAGCATTCCTCATGTACATATACTTAAATATAAAACGAATAATAATAGACAATGCAAGCTTACTCAATCTATGCATTGTCTCATTATTCCTCCCAATAATCGATTATGCAATATGATATGATATGATATGAATATGCTTTTAAGTGCAAGTAAATAAATATAAACATTCAACATAATCGAAAGGACATAACGGTAAATGGATCGTGAATTACTCTTATACATCAAATAAGAAATTAGGATCTTCTAATAAGAAAATAATAAATAAAATCAAGCCAACCGGCTTTCAAATAACTCGAGATTTTGACTTAACAGAAAAGTCTCCAATTTCTTACTCCATTGTTTATTAAAGAAACGAAGTTCCTTATTCACAATCCTTATTACATTTGAAACCTTCATCTCCCGATAAACAATAGGAAACTCTGAAGTAAGTCTAAACTTAGAACTTCTAAAAGTTCTTGTTTCCTTCGAAGTACTTACGAGTTCTCTCACTCAACTAGAACTAACTCTCAAGCCTAAGCATGTTATTTCTCTTAATTTGATCCTTTCGATTAAATCTTAATCTCAACTTCCGATCCTACAAACCGTTCAACTTATTCGGTTTCTAAAGCTACTTTAAATCCTATTTATTCTCACCTTGGCCAAATTAGTTTTGCTCCAAATCTCTGATAGTGCGATCAATCAACAATCCAAAACACCTACAATTAAAAGTATATCTAACAATCATTAATAAACCAAACATCGATCAAAAGTCATCTAAAAGCATAAAACGATGAAAAACCCCGAAAATCCCTTCAAGGTGTTCTCAGCCCTCTTCATAAAAAATGGGTCTCAAGTTACATTTTCCGTCTTTTAGACACTTTAGAGGTGTTTTGGGGTGATTTCAAGTAGTTTGGAAAATCCCAAATTCAATGGGTAACGATGATTCGGGTTTTTGGACAATAATCGATTTCCCGAATTTAATTACAATATACAAATAATCAATAATAAATAACCCAAATTCAACCCACAAATGGTAAATTTAAAACGGAACAGGTTTTGGCTCAAACTCGGGTTTTATGGTTAGGGTAAAATCCCAAAAACACCTAAAACAACTCCCGTAATTAAAATCATCGAGTCCCTTGGTAAGAAATTGAAGAATCAATATGAAAACTTCATTAAAACGCTATTTGGAGCTTAGGGTTTGAAACTTTAACATACCTTTGGGCCCTTAGAACACGGATGGAAAGTACAATTGCTAGGTTGGAAAGAATCCTAGGACCGAGGCCTTTCCGATGCAACCGAAATCAAGTCGATCCGTTGAGAAACGAAGGAAAATCAAAAATCCCCTCAAACCCCCATGAGACCCTCGGCCTTGAGAAGAAAAAATGAGAAGATGTTGGTCAACTTTGGGTCAAAGGCAATTAAAAGAAGAGAAGTGAATAGTGTTTGATATTTTTAAGAAATTGGAAATTATAGTTGCATCCTTTTAATGACTTTTGACTTCTAAATCGAAACCCGAAGTTCTTAAACAATACAAATGGTGATTAATAATTATTAATTGGCCCGTTAATAATTATTAATACGACCAAAACTAATTTAAGCTATTAAAGTAATTAAAAGGCTTAAAACGAAATAAACTACTAATTCTAAAATTAAACCAAATACTTTATTTAAAAAAATAAGTAAAATATTAAATAAATAAATAAAAAGTTCACTTCAAAATAACGGGACGTTACATGCTCGTTATGCTTAAATTCATTTTGATGAGAATCGCAAAGACAACATATTCATTTACATTTCATAACATTCATGCATAACATGTGTTTGATGAAATTCCATGGGGTCGTAACCAATGTTATGGTGAGTGGATGTTGTGTTAGGAATGGTGTCCTAGAACTTGTAATTATTTAATTATAATAATTTATTTCGAATAAATTAAATAAATAAACATAAGTTCTTTATATAATCTAGATTGATTCAATTGACGATATTAGGAATATATGGAAATATATAAATATCAAAACATTCAAATAGTAAACCCTAAGTTACTCTTATGAAATCACGACTTAGTATGTGAGTCATACAAGAGGATTAAAGTCGAGATGAGTAACTTAAACGTGTCTACGATAACGGATAACGTTTGGGAACCTTATCCTGGTAACACCGTTGATAGCTTCGCATTTTGTTTATAGACAAATGATCGAATCCTGATCATTCATGTGGGAGACATGAGATGGAAGTATCATATGCAATGTTGATTGTATAAGACAGACCACGATGTTCGATCAAATTTCTCATTAGTACCAGGTTTACGAGAAATAATCGAACATCAAACTAAGTTTATCAACCGGTGATAGATCTCAATCCTGAGTGAAATGCGGACTCCTATTTGTGGAGTTATGTTCTTTGATTCACATAGTTGAGAGCGATCTGTAAGAACGCTCAATACACTCCTGTTTTGGGAACATGACAAGATAAGTAGCTGGGAACTCATTTTCACGAGATGGAATTCATAACTTTCCTATAAATTAACCAGGTATCGGTGCGATACCTAAACATTTTAGGAACTTTAGGAAACTCCCTTGATGTACTTGATTCGAGACATGAACAAGTGACGTCACGACTTCTATTGATCACGAAGTATCTTATCTCTAGTTCGACTAAAGATAAAGTTCATTGGAGAATCAGCGGGAACACAAGGATAAAGCGGTAATTACAGGGGCAAAACGGTAAATTTATCCGCCGTAATTATGAGGGTTCCACGTGAAGGATAATATCACAGATATAAATAAATGATAAACTAAATGGACATAACTCATCTATAGTGAGGGGAGTTCAGCTATGAATCTATAGTGGAATTATTCATAGTTAGATAATAAGTAATTAACTGATTATGTGTTAATCACTTAATTGACTAATTATTAAGCCCATGATCTATAGGTCCATCGGGTCCCTATGCTAGCCCAAATATCGTAGTCGCGAAATCAAGTAGAAGAAATGGAAATTTTAAGTAAAGTGAATTACTTAAAATAGGCAATATTAATTGTTTAAATATTGAGTATATTTAAGCGGTAATTAATATAAACATTATTAATTGTTTAAATAATGAGTTTATTTAAACATGAAATTAATAATGAAATATTATTAATAATACATTATTAATTATTTAAATATTGAGTATATTTAAATGGTAATTAATAATTTGAAATTAATTAACAATTATTAATTGTTTAAATAATTAATTTTTATTTGAACGGAAATTAATAATTAAAATTAATTAATTAATAATAAAATATTGTCAATAAAATTATTAATTAAATAATGAGTTTATTTAATGGAAATTAATAATTATAATATTTATTATTAATTATTTAAATAATGAAAATTATTTAAATGGAAATTAATAATTAAATATAATTTGATAATATTTAGACCGGAGAAAATATTAATTATTTAAATAAAATATTTATTTAAATGGTAATTAATAAATAAATTAATTGAGTTGGACTTATTAATTTAAGAGAGAGTTTCTAGCCCAATTGGATTAATGAACCCAATTGGAATTGGCTAAAAATAGTTAATTAAATAAATTAGAATTATTTATTAATTAATACATGAATTTTCGGCCATATGATGTATTTTGGGAAGAGATAATTGTTTGAATTATATCCTAAAATAACTATATAGATTTATTTACCCAAGATAAATAAAAATAAAGAAAATAAAATAATCTTCTATTTATCCTTGGCATTTTCGAAATTGCTAGATAAAGGAAGGAGATTATCTTTTTTCTTTTTGTGTTTATCTCTATAGATTAATCCTAATGTGATTAGGATTCCTATTTTTCTATAAATAGGAGGGTTGGGTCATTCATAAATCACACAACACAATTCCATAGAAAGTTGGAACTCTCTCTTCCTCCTCTCCCTCCCTCATTGCCGATTTCCCTTTGCCATTGGGAAGAAAAATATTTTTTCTTCTTCCCAATTTCTTCTAAAGTTCGATCCCACAATCGAATTTCGTTTGATCGATCGGGATATAGCATAGAAGATCCCAGGTGTTGTTGAGGATTGATCTTGTAAAGAAACCTCCAACCAATTCTCCGATTTTACTCAATGTAAGTTCCGTTTGATTTTAATTTTCGAAAATATAAGCATGAATCTACATGTCTTTCACAAATTGCATGATGTTAATAGATCCGTTATTAAATGTTAATAAGTTTACTAAACAAAATTCCGCTAATTTAGTAAATCATCCCTTCAATTGGTATCAGAGCTAATTTTAATTATCATGCAAATTTGTGTTTTTCGAAAATTTGGTGGGTTGCATAAAAAGTTGTTTTATGTATGTTTATATAAATTGTGGAGGTTTGCTTATTGACTGTTTAGGTATTCTTGAGGCACTTAGGTTTTTTAAATTTTAGTAGAAAATTTGTAAACCCTAAAATTTAGGGTATAGGAAAAATTTGTAATTTTCCCATACCCATTGATGGTAAAATCGGCTACACCAAGGGAGGAAGAGAAGAAAATTTTTCCCCATCATTCATGATGCCCACGCCCAAGGATGAGATAAGGTAAAAATATGGTAAGATATTTTAACATAATTATCTTGTTATCTCAATTTAAAAAATTTAAATATTTAAGATAAGGATAAAATCTTTTTAAAGATTATATCTCTATCTTAAATTATAAATTTAGAAATTGAGATAAGATTACATGGAAAATATTTTCTTTATTTTTCCATATAATTAAAAGATAATTATTTTAAAACAAGTATTTATGGAAATATTAAGGAGATAATATTTGCCCCATAAATACCCATGCCCACGCCTACACCATGGAGGAGAGAGAAAGATGAAGCCTCAAGATCTACAATGGAAGATTTAATTAAGTTGTAATTTAATTTTCCGTTTTAGAAATAGTGCCAAGAATACCGGTCAATTTAGCTATTTATTATTTAAATTGTTTATATGTATGATATAATTGTTTTTAAATAATATTCATGCATAAGAGTATGTCATGTAGAAAATCCCACCATAGGTTGTATGATTTTAATTAATTGTACCTACATGCATCATGATATAATATGTGTTATTATATGCTAATGTATGTGAAGCATGCTATAATTTTATTTTATAAATGTTATTATTGAAAATTATATTCTAATTGTTTTAGAATTAAAAGCATGCTTATTTAGTTAAAATTCAAAAGTTAAATCTAGTTTAAAAGTTGAATAGAAACTAAATGAATTATTTGTAATATGGAATTATTGTTTAAACAATTGGGCCAAATCCATATAAGATAAACAAATAGAAACTTTTAATTAAGGGTTAATTAAAAATTAATAATTGAGATTAATTAAATTGAACGGATCTCTCAGCGAGAAAGCTCGCCCAAGCGATGAGGTTTCATAAAGTTCCCCTAACACGGAGCGCCTCTAACCGGGAGCGATCCTGGGAGAAAAGTTCAAATTAATAAATCAAAATTATTAAGACGGCGCATAATGTGATTAGTTTAAATTAGGAAAACTTGAACAATCACTTTATAAAATTAATCTAACCAATTTAAGAGTTAAAGTTGATTAGGTTAATTAAAACTTGGATTAATGAGTTAGCCTGAATTAGTCTAAGTTATGAAACCCTAACTCAAAATATTAAGTGGGAGAAGGAAACATGTCAATGTATCCTATGGTCTCCACTAATGGGCTCGAAACGTGAGATTTATACATGGCCTCTGTAACACTGCTGCAGGTGTTCATTCCCATAGGAAGGTTTATTGTATAAATCAATATCAAGTTGGGTCTCCCGAAAGGGATAAAGAATTTTAAATGAGATTGATTGAAGACTGAATCTACACTTCGTAGACACTCTTCAATTTTATTTAAAAGACTAAATTAGTGGGTCACACTTAAAAGGAAATTTGATAAAGTTTGTTATCAAAATTCTTGACCAAATACACGGTAAACAATGACATAGGAATATGAGTTATTCTGGAGTTGTCAATTGTTCGAGTGGCATCTCGTTTAATGATGGTAACCGACCTATCATTCGACGGCACTTCACTGGTATCATTAAAATATCGTGACATAGTAACATGTTTTAGGGCTTTTCTGTTCATTAATATGTTCGCATTCATGCATCATATTTAATTTTATGTCGAAACTTTGTGTATTTGAATGTTGAATGCATATTAGATTATTAAGATAAAGTTTATTTAAATTTCAGGTAATATAGCATCTGTTTTAGTCACCATACTTGGAAAGAACAAACTGAAAGATGAGAACTATGAAATGAATAATTTTAGTAAAGTAGTTTACTTAAATAAATGACAATATTAATTGTTTAAATAATGAGTTTATTTAAATAGAAATTAATATCATTATTATTAATTATTTAAATAATGTGTTTATTTAAATGGTAATTAATAATAAAATATTATTGATAAATAATTATTAATTATTTAGGTAATGTGTTTACCTAAATGGAAATTAATAATTAAACATTTATTATTAATTTTAAATAATAGCGATTATTTAAAAGGATAATAGTAAATAACATATTTATTATTGATTTAAATAATGTCGATTATTTAAATAGAAAATAATAAATATTTATTAATGATAAAGTATAAGATCGGAATATGATATTTTATTTGAATAATTGATTTATTGAAATAAATATCAAGAGTCAATAAATAAGATTTATTAATAAGGAAGAATCTAGAATTGAATTAATGAATTCAATGGATTTTGGTTCAAATTATTAAATACCAAAATCGGTACATATATAATGTTTTAGGAAATAATTGTTGAATTATTTTGTCTAAAATAAATATATAAAAGAATGTTTAACCAAAGACAAATTAAACAAAGAAAAAAATTGGTTTTTCTTATTGATTTTATTCACATAAAATCGGCACGTAAGATAAATAAGGAATAAAATTTGATTTTATTCTTGGCATTTATCTTGTATTTATTTTGATAGTATTTCCTAATTCGATTGGAAAACTGTTTTGCGTATAAATACAAACGTCTTGGTTGTTCATTCAAAAAAAAAACTTCTAATTTCAATTTTCGAAATTGAAAAATCTTTTTCTTCCTAATTTCGTCGTAACCGATTTTACAATAGTCAAAAAGGGAAGAAAATATTCTTCTTCCCAAAACCATAGTTTTCTAATTCAGTTTAATGATCAATTTGTTTTTATTTTGAATTATGTAATAACTATTGGTTCTCATTTCGTATGAACCAAGTTTGGGAATATTTTAAATAAGAGTTATTTAGGTAGATATTCCTCTACAACTATATTACAAAGTTCCAAAGTGTGATTGGATGGTTATTCAAAATACTTAGTATAAAACAAATAAATTCCAAAACCAAATTCTAAACTCCAAAATATCTAAACAAGTTATAAAGGTTTAAAAATGTTTAAATACTTAAGTCTAAAATTACTTAAATAAGTTAGAGGGATTAATCTCTTAAAGATGGTTCTCAAGAATTTGAGATGATAACCATATTAATCCACGAACTTATGGGATAAGTAAAATCGAATATCTTTGATTTATCAAAGATAACTAGACTTAAACATCACTAAAGTTGGACATTTAGATGTTAGAACTTAAGTGATAAGTAAACATTAAATCGATTTCTTATATTCCAAACATTCAGTTATTTAAAAGGATGTTTTAAAGGTAATAACTGTTATGGAATAAACAAAACAGAAATCAGAAAGTAATAATTAGTGAATAATTGAATTCACAAATTATTAAAGAAAAAGTTCAGTAAATCAGTGATACTGAAAAGTTTAAACCATACTTAAGATAGAAAAGAATTACAATGATTTTATTTCACAATAAAAAACAAGTAGTTATTTAAAAGTTTAAATTGTTAAACTACTTGTAGAACTTTATTTGAGTGGGAGCGTCATAATACGAACCAAAGGACTTTTGAAGTCCAAGTGAAACTCATTGACTTCAAAATCAATGAATAAAGTTCAAAATAAGTGAAATAAAAATGACATGAATTTTCAATAGTTGAGTTGAAAAGGGTCACTTATACTTATACATTATTTTTGGAAATAATAAGAAGTATAAAATTGTAATCATTGAACAAATGAAAGTAATGGAGAATTACTTTGTAGTGGGAGCTAAAGAATTTCGAGAATCCTAGAACCAATGTGACTAAAATAAAATTTACAAATAGTATGTTACTGCACATAGATAAAATGGGAGATTTTATGAGTTGCACGGGCTCAAATTCGAACATGAATTTAATTCCATGTAAGAATTTGACAAAATACTTTTGCGAATTAAATATCAGATGAGTTAAGTATAAGTAAAATGAGTTTTTACTAACTAAACTCTAGATTCGCGTAATTACTAAGTCGTTAGTAAATGAAAAGTGGTTGAAGATGATAGTTTCAAATCAATAGTTAATAGAGTTTATTTTATGGCGATAAAATATGGAATCTATTAAACTTAATGAAACTAACATCAGACAAAAGAAATACATACTAAACAGATGAAAACGTTACCACTATAAGAAAAATAGGAATAGGACACACTGACCATTTTAATAGGTGACGCAGTAAAAGAAAAAACGGATGAACAGTATTTTTTTTTAAAAAGAAAAGCGAAAACGACGTCACCCATTCTTTCCAACTAAAAAGCGGATGAATTCTTGGGACAAAGAAAAGAAAAAGAAACTTGCACAAACGAAACCCTCTCGCTCAACAAAAAATCGCTCTCTTCTAGACCTTAAACCAAATCGCTCATCGAATCGTAGAAGAAATCATTGAAGCTGAAGTTCAGAAGAAACGGAGACGAAATCGCTCAACGAAATCGCTCTCTCCCCAAACCCTCTCACACTTTCACTCTTGCTCAGAAGAAAATGGACTTTGTTTATGCCACAACTTGTTCAAGCTCTGCGATATGATGAAGACGTGATTGATGAACTGGGATCGATTTTGTATGGTACTTTATCAGATTTATCAACTAATTTGATAAAGTCTCGATTTTTTCTGTGATGTAGTTCCTGAGGCCCGAAAGGTATAATATTTGATCTCATCTTTTAGATCTGATTTCTTTTTTGTATTGTTTGTGGTTTTGTAGATCTAGATCTAGATCAACTGGTTTGTTCTTTGATTACTTTTGTAATAGTTCGAATAAAGAAGGTATTATCTCTCATCATCTAGATCTACCAATTTTTTTTAGATTTGAGTTTTTTAATGATTAATTGACTATTCGTTTTCTAGATCCTTGCTAATACTTTACGATTTAAGACTATTTTTATGGGAATCTCGATTGATCTATTGTGTTAGCGTTTTTTTAGAAAGTTCTCATACGAAGGTCTCTCATAATGAATTGAATAGTGAACTGAAAGCTGAAGAGTGAATCGAAGGGAGCAACGAATCGACTCATATCAACAATGAATCCGAAGAGTTAACTGAACGCAGTAAGGATGAATCGATTTGGCAACTTAAGTTCTTGTTATAATGATAGATTATATTTGTAGTTATACAATAAAATAGTAGTATTTTTATTCTTGAATATATGGTTTTGTATTGATAGTTTACTATAATCTGAAAGTTCATTGTTTTCTATTTGTGGAAGGTTTCCTCTTTAGTTGCCTCTGCATTATTTATTGTGCCTAATGCCACTGTTGATATGTTTTTATTTATTTATCGTGTTTTCTTTGAATGAACTTATTGAGATATAGGAGGGAAAAATTGGAAAGAAGCTTGAGAAGATTCATGTTTCAGAAGATGAGTTGCTTAGGAAAATTGAAGGTATAAACTTCCATTTCAAATGAGCTATTAAATTCTAAGAGTTCATTAACTAACATAAACTAGTGTTATATGCAATAGTTTACTGTTTGTAGCCAAGCCAAAGGGTTGTAGTTCTTGGACAAGAAACATGTGAGGGCGAAGAAGATAAGTCCTTGGGTAGTACTAAATCTTTGCGTTCTATTATTATTGAATATAAATGTTTAAGTGATATGATTGTATAAATAATAGTCAATATATTCTAGTTTGTTGTTTTCGTACGGGATGAGATCCAAACATCAGGTGACATATACTTCCTATATGTACACCTAAATTTTACAGGTGGGTATTTTTTTACACTGAGTAATTTTTGTTTAATGAAATTTGTTTTTAGTGCTAAGGATTTAAATGGGCTTTGTCTTATACTAAGCTTAATAGCATCGTGAGAGAAAGGAACATTTCATTTTGAAGTTGGCATTTAACTGTTTGGGTGGTTAGTATAATGGGGGATTTAAATAGTTGGTTTCAAAATTTTCTCGAGCGAATACTTATCCGAATTGAATAGGATTGATCTTTTGAATTTGTTTGTTGCAAGCATTATTACTTACCAAACATCGAGTAATTGAAGATCTACAAATTCATTTCGTAATTTTGTTAGTAAATTTCAATTTGAACAAGTTTGGGAATTTTAAGTTTTTCATCGAGAGAAATTAAGCCATAGGATACTAAAAGAAGTGACTAGTATGAAATATGTTTGAGATTAGCTTGTTATTTAGATCCGAAATTTGTTTACCTTGTTCCTTTTTCATATGATAAATATATACTATCATAATTTACTTCAAAAGAAGGTTGTCTTTTGTGGTTTCAATTTGACACCTGAGTCTATGTGAATATTTGTCTTCTGCTTAACTTGTGACCACACAACAATTAACCACCATATGTTTTTTGAGCTTAAACATTTTTTTAGAAGATTGCTCTTCCATTAAATTTATTGACTTGATGTTAAATGTTTAGATTTAATGTTGACTAATTACGAGAAGATTTAACCTTACATTTCTCGCTTCCTCTATTTCAAAATAAATTGACAAGAAAATACTATGTTGTCAAGTCATACATGTAGACTTAGAGTAGGGGTATTGTCCATTTAGTGATTATCATGTGGATTGAAATGAATTCATATTTATTTTGTTTATTTGATTATTGTTAATGCTGATATTGAATACCATGTCTTATTTTTATATCTTACTCTCTTTCCGTATCAATATCCTACTCTTTCTTTGTCTTGCAAATGAAAACATTTCACTTTTGGTGGTTTATGCAACAATCTTTAATTTGAGACCTCTTTCTTTTCTAAGGACTCCCTATGTCGATTGTGGTAATGGGGTTTGTGCAAGATTGGCTATATCTAATGCCATTACGAATCTCTGCGGTATGCTTTTTCTATTTCTCACTCGTTTTTTTCCGAATTTTGTTCAAGATAAATGTTTGTTTGTTTGTTATTTTGATCTAGCTTGTAGGCTACCTGAATTCCTACAAATTCCTGTTTGTTTGTTTGTTTGTTTGCTACCTGAATTCTTAAAAAGCCGGCATTAGCATAAATGTTTGTTTGTTTGCTACCTGAATTCCTGTTTGTTTTTTTTTTGTTATTTTGATCTAGTTTGTAGGCTACAATGACATATGCATTATGCATACCTCGTTACATTTCTTTGGAGGTTCACTCAACCTCTTGTACATTCTTTATTTTTAATAAAATCGTTGTGAATTCTTCTAAAAATACATACCTCATTACATCGATTACTTTTGGATTTTTTTAAAATAAGAAACTGACTTTTTTATTGAACTAGTTGGTTTTTTGTTATTCTCTCTCTTCCCTATCTATAGAGACAGTTGATCCATGTGTGTTACAGTCAAATGAGCACATTGTAATAATTGAATTTAATGTTGTTTAAATTTAATTAAATACATGTTTGGCACAAGTTTAGTTTGCTTCTTTTTTCTCCATAAATGTTTTCCTTTTGGTAGTTTAAGCTGTTGATCGGCACAAGATTTATGTTTTGTTGGTTCAGGCGATTGCCAAAGATGATATCCTGTCAAGGTGTAAAATAATTGCTGAACCTTGGGATTATGGAGGTCTTTTATCTTGTTGGTAGATTTTCAAATTGGGATTGGTACCTATCTCATTCCCTCTTCATTAGTTATTTGAGTTTCAATATTGTAATTTGTGAAATTACCACTATTTTCTTAAAAGCATGAGGAGTGAGTTAAAAGAATTAAATAATTGCTAAGAACTTGTGTTTTAAAAAAAAATTATAGGAAACTAAAATATATCATTAAAAAAACAACTTAAAGTTACCAAATTACAAAAAAGGTGATTAGTAAATCACTGAAGGGCGAGATTAGAGAAAGTTGGCCCAGTCAACATTAGTAAAAAAATTATCATAATTACAAAAATTCCTATCAAAAGAGCTCCATTGGGAGACTTTGACCTTTATACATAATTGATCTTGCAATGAAATATGTGGGATTTTCCTTTGTTTTCCTCATTATTGTAAATTTGGTCTCTATACTTTCAAAAGTTCCATTTTAATCCTCAAGCTTACAAATTTTTTTTTTAGTCCTTCCCGTTATATCCATGACTATTTCTTTGTTAAAGCTAAGCCATCTCATTACTTAGCATTCATTCATGCGGTGGGTGAGTGGAATGGAATATACCGTGACGACATTAGAAGATTTATTAAGGTGTTGGGATGCATATTTTGTTTTTGATTTTATTGGTGATATGTCAAATCAGAGTCAATATGAGATCAAACTAGTGAGCATTGATGACTTTAGGAATAATGTTCAATTACTATCTTATTTTCTTACACATCTTATTACTTTTGGAACAATGATTTTTTATTGTTTTTAATGTCTTTGTTTCTTAGAAATACTTTGAAGCCCATGGTGATAATATTTCTCATACCTTTTTCTTTTAGGGTGACTGTGGTATGAAGGGAAGCTTTGCAACTCGTGTTGCTGGGTCTTCTGACCTCTACAAAGTAAGCTTCAGTGTTCTTTTTTTTCTTTCTTTTTTTTAACATTCATGGTGAGAACAGATTTATTATGTTGGTTAGTTAGATTAGAGACAATTATGAAAGGTTCTTGGTTGGGAAATTTTTTATGTTGTCTGGCTGAGGTCTATAATTTTGACTAAGGATGTTGATAGAACATATTGGACTATGCTGTCATATAGGATTAGCATGAAATTTTTTCTATTTTTCTCGTGTGCCTACTACGGTAACATAGTGCCTCTAATGTGAAGATTATTTTGTATCTCTATGATTATGGATATAGATATACATACATATGAATGGATTGGTTTCTTTACTTGTTATATTTATCTCAATATGTTGTTTGGTTTGATGATATTTTTCTGTTTGGTTACTTGATTTTAGTTTTATTGTTTAGATATCAATTAGTTTATGAGAAGTCATGTGTCTGTGTCGGTCAATGAAGGAACATGTCTAAGTGGAAATGGAGTGGATGGTATCAATTTTTTTTAAATACCCCTTTTAAACTTTGACTCTACGTAGCATCTCACGAGCTTGTTCCATATTTTCTCTCTCAACTTTTAATTTATACGAGAGAATTATTCGTTCATTTTGGTCTATTTTGTGAATTGGCCGATGAAAGGCTGTTTCATTTGCAATATTAACTCTAAGCTTCCAAACTTCCTATATGATATTGCCATTCAAATTCATTTCTCAAAGAAGCATATAATCAAGATTTTGACATTATTTTAAAAAAGATCTCATATAATCAATTTGAGCAATTTCACTACTAGCTACTCTTGCTTGAGGCTTCAATTATAGGAAAAGCTTTAAGAGATAAGAGGGTTCGAACGCTATTCTATTTGGGTATTTATATTCATTTACAAATTACTTGTTTCATTTTTCTACTCTTATTTTTGCAGGATATATACTATTGTAAAGCAAAGGAAGAAGGTTGGCGTGCCCGAAGTGCGTTTAAACTTCTTCAGATAGATGAGGAATTTAACATATTTGAAGGTTTGTTCTTCAATTGGTCTCCTCTCTCTGAAAATATTGTTACTGTTATGTTTAAGGTATCAACCATTAATTAGATGGTCCAGATAAATATTTCTTTTTCCAATACTATTTTTTCCATTGTTCACTAGAATTTATGTCACCTGGAGATGTCATGTTGTGTTTATAAAATTGTAAATTGTAAAGTTTCCATCCGTCTTCCTTAAGTTTGTATATAAAATTGTGTTTATAAAATTCACTTTTACTTAAAACACTATTCCTATAAGAAATGAGTGCTACTTGTATCTTGCTTCTGCTCCAATTCCTCACTCAGCTTTTTATTGATTTTTTAGTTCTTGTAACTTCAAAACCTTATTGGTCGCTAAAGATCTAGTTTTGGCGTCGAGCCTCTCGCTTCTAAAAAAAACTTGTTATTCATCCTTCTTATGAAGAGGTTTGTTGCTAAAACCTTGTCATGTTCTAGTTGAAATAACATAATTGAATTTTGAACTTTGATAGTTTCAGTTTTAGAACAAACTTTTCCTTTTTTTTCCAGCCTTACCTTTTCCTTTTGTGCTTCCTGAATCTACTTTGCTTAAAAGAAGTAAAGAACTTTAAGTGTTTTTGTGAAGGTTACCTGGAAAGTTATTTACGATTGAGTTATTTAATGCTATGAAGGTTGGATTATAATGTATTAAATCAACCCCTGACGAGCCCGACTTTTATAGTTATTTGATTTTATCATTATTCACCATGTGTAGACATGATTTTTTGGAATAGGGTAGGTGTATAATATTAGTCTTGCCTATTTATCATTAGTTGATAACAATGTGTCCTATCATTATCTCCTGTGTTGGAAGAGTATCAATATTGCTTCATTGTTATTAATTTGTTCGCATAATGTAGTAGATTCCAAGATGTAATATTCTTCCTGGTCTGTTTCATTTGTAGATGACACTCATGGTTCAAGAATTCAAGAATTAAAATGCCTAGACACTCTTTTTATGAGGTACAGTATGTACCATCTCAATTTTAATCTTTTTATGAGGTACAGTATGTACCATCTCAATTCAAGAATTCATGGTACACTCTTTTTATGGCTTGGATTAGGAACTACCATCTCAATTTTAATCTTCTTGTTCATGTTTATTTAACTGATCATAAATTTCACTAGTAAATTTGATTACTCGTTATTATTGTTCATATCGATATCATGTGTATTTCCCGAATCATTCATGGATATGGAAGGGATTAGTTTTTTGGTCTATTAAACTCTCTAAAAGCATGTGTTCTTCATTTTTTCAGCTTTGGATTAATGATGTTTGAACATTTTTATCCTTACTTGCAGCTTTGGAAGCAGTGGAACAACGGTTTTGTTGGTATGGTTAGTTGTTCAATGGCTTTTTGTGGAGGTTTAGAAATTCTTGTGTATATTCTAGTTTTTGAAAACCATCATTTGTAATATTGTACTCTAAATTTGTGACGTATTCTTGTTATATATTGTATATAAAGTTTGTGGGTTATTCTTGTAATGACCATGTATTTACTCTTTATTATGTTGATTGATCAATATAAGGTTCATGGGTATCAAAAAGTCACTAAATGGTGATATTATTAAAATTATAATAGGTGACGGGTAAATCGAGTAAAACGGGTAAAACCTGGCCGACGGGTAAACGGGTCACCCATTCGAATGGGTGACGCTTTTTGGCGTCACCCATTCGAATGGGTGACGTTTTTTAGCGTCACCCATTCGAATAGGTGACCGTTTTTGACGTCACCCATTCGAATAGGTGACGTTTTTTGCGTCACCCATTCGAATAGGTGACCGTTTTTGGCGTCACCCATTCGAATGGGTGACCCGTTTTGGACGTCACCCATTCGAATGGGTGACGTTTTTTGCGTCACCCATTCGAATAGGTGACCGTTTTTGACGTCACCCATTCGAATGGGTGACGTTTTTGGCGTCACCCATTCGAATGGGTGACGTTTTTGCGTCACCTATTCGAATAGGTGACGCTTTTTGGCGTCACCTATTCGAATAGGTGACACTGCCATAGGTGACGCCCAGAAAAGCGTCACCTATTCGAATAGGTGACGCCAAAAAAACGTCACCTATTCCAAAATTTCTTATAGTGTACTGATAAAGCATTAAAATGACTACCATGGCTAAGTAGTTGATAGTCATCCAGTGTGACTGGAATTACAAGTCAAATCTCCAAAGATCTAGGACAAGTGGGAGATTGTTAGGAATGGTGTCCTAGAACTTGTAATTATTTAATTATAATAATTTATTTCGAATAAATTAAATAAATAAACATAAGTTCTTTATATAATCTAGATTGATTCAATTGACGATATTAGGAATATATGGAAATATATAAATATCAAAACATTCAAATAGTAAACCCTAAGTTACTCTTATGAAATCACGACTTAGTATGTGAGTCATACAAGAGGATTAAAGTCGAGATGAGTAACTTAAACGTGTCTCGATGAAACGGATAACGTTTGGGAACCTTATCCTGGTAACACCGTTGATAGCTTCGCATTTTGTTTATAGACAAATGATCGAATCCTCGATCATTCATGTGGGAGACATGAGATGGAAGTATCATATGCAATGTTGATTGTATAAGACAGGACCCCCGATGTTCGATCAAATTTCTCATTAGTACCGTTTACGAGAAATAATCGAACATCAAACTAAGTTTATCAACCGTGATAGATCTCAATCCTGAGTGAAATGCGGACTCCTATTTGTGGAGTTATGTTCTTTGATTCACATAGTTGAGAGCGATCTGTAAGAACGCTCAATACACTCCTGTTTTGGGAACATGACAAGATAAGTAGTTGGGAACTCATTTTCACGAGATGGAATTCATAACTTTCCTATAAATTAACGGTATCAGTGCGATACCTAAACATTTTAGGAACTTTAGGAAACTCCCTTGATGTACTGATTCGAGACATGAACAAGTGACGTCACGACTTCTATTGATCACAGAAGTATCTTATCTCTAGTTCGACTAAAGATAAAGTTCATTGGAGAATCAGCGGGAACACAAGGATAAAGCGGTAATTACAGGGGCAAAACGGTAAATTTATCCGCTGTAATTATGAGGGTTCCACGTGAAGGATAATATCACAGATATAAATAAATGATAAACTAAATGGACATAACTCATCTATAGTGAGGGGAGTTCACCTATGAATCTATAGTGGAATTATTCATAGTTAGATAATAAGTAATTAATCGATTATGTGTTAATCACTTAATTGACTAATTATTAAGCCCATGATCTATAGGTCCATCGGGTCCCTATGCTAGCCCAAATATCGTAGTCGCGAAATCAAGTAGAAGAAATGGAAATTTTAAGTAAAGTGAATTACTTAAAATAGGCAATATTAATTGTTTAAATATTGAGTATATTTAAGCGGTAATTAATATAAACATTATTAATTGTTTAAATAATGAGTTTATTTAAACATGAAATTAATAATGAAATATTATTAATAATACATTATTAATTATTTAAATATTGAGTATATTTAAATGGTAATTAATAATTTGAAATTAATTAACAATTATTAATTGTTTAAATAATTAATTTTTATTTGAACGGAAATTAATAATTAAAATTAATTAATTAATAATAAAATATTGTCAATAAAATTATTAATTAAATAATGAGTTTATTTAATGGAAATTAATAATTATAATATTTATTATTAATTATTTAAATAATGAAAATTATTTAAATGGAAATTAATAATTAAATATAATTTGATAATATTTAGACGGGAGAAAATATTAATTATTTAAATAAAATATTTATTTAAATGGTAATTAATAAATAAATTAATTGAGTTGGACTTATTAATTTAAGAGAGAGTTTCTAGCCCAATTGGATTAATGAACCCAATTGGAATTGGCCCAAAATAGTTAATTAAATAAATTAGAATTATTTATTAATTAATACATGAATTTTCGGCCATATGATGTATTTTGGGAAGAGATAATTGTTTGAATTATATCCTAAAATAACTATATAGATTTATTTACCCAAGATAAATAAAAATAAAGAAAATAAAATAATCTTCTATTTATCCTTGGCATTTTCGAAATTGCTAGATAAAGGAAGGAGATTATCTTTTTTCTTTTTGTGTTTATCTCTATAGATTAATCCTAATGTGATTAGGATTCCTATTTTTCTATAAATAGGAGGGTTGGGTCATTCATAAATCACACAACACAATTCCATAGAAAGTTGGAACTCTCTCTTCCTCCTCTCCCTCCCTCATTGCCGATTTCCCTTTGCCATTGGGAAGAAAAATATTTTTTCTTCTTCCCAATTTCTTCTAAAGTTCGATCCCACAATCGAATTTCGTTTGATCGATCGGGATATAGCATAGAAGATCCGGTGTTGCTGAGGATTGATGCTGTAAAGAAACCTCCAACCAATTCTCCGATTTTACTCAATGTAAGTTCCGGTTTGATTTTAATTTTCGAAAATATAAGCATGAATCTACATGTCTTTCACAAATTGCATGATGTTAATAGATCCGTTATTAAATGTTAATAAGTTTACTAAACAAAATTCCGCTAATTTAGTAAATCATCCCTTCATGTTGGACATTACATGTGGTTACCATGGCGAATGGTAAGTAGCTATGAGGCGCTGTGTGGTGGATGGCCTAGATGCTAGAGTGGTTATCACGATAACCTGGAAGAGTATGAAGAGCTATGGCTCGGGTATTAAATTGTGATGACATGGGAGTGAGGTGTAGTGAGACGCCGAGATTGAGTAAGAAAGGTTGAAATGATTGAAAGGAAATTTTGGAATATAGTAATGAGCTTGAAATAGCCACGATTGAATTAAGTGTACATGTTTACATTACTTTGCCATTAATTGCATTCATAAACAATTTATTTCGATTGAGCATCACACTTCGAGCATCCGCATAACTATTCATATTCTTTTGTTTTCACTGAGTTTCATGCTCAAAGGTGTTTTATATCACCTTTCAGGTATCGCTTGGTGTCAAGGACGTGGAGCGGTAGGTGGTGCTCGTTGACTACTCGAGATGGAGACTTTTGGAAAGGCCACCGGTCACGCGAGCCATGCTTTCTGGGAGTGTTTTTTTTTTTGAAATGTTGTGTCTATGTCATAAGGTCGAGACTTTAAAAGTTTATGTAAATATTTATGATAGTATAACGGTTTGTAGTAATCCTTTTCCTGTGCACCATACTTTCTGATTTTGATATATACTGGATGTTTTGAAACGGCCGACGAGCCGAGTTTGAATGATAAACAGGTTTATAATGAATTTGTGTATACATCATGCTAAAATTTCATTGTTTTGCTAAATTATTTGAACCAAGATTTAGAGTCTTCACTTCTGTTTTGCGTACTCGCGTCCTAGGCTTGTTTAACAGGTTGGGTCATCACAGTTAGTATCAGAGCCATTTGGCTCTAAGTCGTATCTAGTGTATAAGTCGGTTGGTTGAGCCTAATCCAAAATTCATCTCGGAAGTCATCGGTACCAAGTATACTGGTAAACCTCGCTATTTAAAATTGTTTTACTAATTGTTTAAGTTATTCTGTTAGGAACGATTACTGAAGTATCGCTTAGTAAGCTCACGGGTTGAGTGATTGTTTTGATGTTTAGGATGCCTCGAGGAGTTGTACTTGGTTGGGGAAGACATGCAATTCTTGTGCGGGGTCGTGGAAGGATTTATGCTGAAGTTCCTAAGCCACCGTCGCGCCGCCGTCGGTAGAAGGAGTTTATGAAGTGGGACCCTCAGGCAAATGTACCACCTGGAGGAGGGGTGATACCTCCGGCTGGACGTGTTGTGCAAGATGGTTGTGGTATTTATAGCACAGCCAAGATGTTGAAAGAGTTCAGGAAGCATGCCCCAAAGGAATTTGATGGTACATCGACAGACCCGGGGGTGGCAGAGAGTTGGATAGCAAAGGTAGAGAAGGTATTCAGATATATTGCTTGTCCAGAGGAGTTGAAGGTCTACTGTGGGACCTATTTGCTGACTGACGATGCTATGAACTGGTGGGACTCTACCTCGTAGTCCATGGCCCCGATTGGGCAAATGTCGTGGGAGAGATTTCGTGAAAAGTTTTTCGAGAAATACTATCCTGAGGATACCTGGGACCAGCTAGAGGTGGAGTTTTTTCTCGCTTAAGAAGGGAGATCGGTCTGTGGTGGAATATGAGCAGGAATTTGACAGGTTATCCCAGTTCGCCACAGGGCACATAGCCACCACTGAGTGCAAGAAGAAGCGGTTTATAGTGGGTTTGAGGGCTGAGATACGAGGTCAAGTTCAAACTTTATGCCCATCTACGTATGCAGATGCCCTGGACTTTGCTTTGACTCTAGATATCACCTCAGTTGACAGGAAGGCGAAATAGGTGACAGTGGGGCAGTCTTCTTCTGGGAAGAGAAAAGTTGATGAGTTTTTTCAAGGACGAGATTTTAACCAGCAGTCCCGGATCGCCTCCAATAAAGATGGTGGCCAAACTTTCCAGCAGAGGAATCCGATGAATGTTTTACCATTCTGTCAGCTGTGTGTTGGGCACCATTCAGGAGAGTGTTAAAAGCTTATGAAGTGTTACAAGTGCGATCAACCGGGACACATTGCAAACCGGTGTCAGGCTACGCAATTACCACCTTAGCGAAGGAAGCAGGCTCAGGGTCAGGGACAGGATCGAGGTTGAGGCCAAGCTAGGCCTTCTCAGCAGCAGTAGAGACCTCTACTCGCTCCTCAACCACAGTATGCTCAGCAGTAGCAGGGACGGGTCTATGGTTACGGGTAGTCTATATGTATTTGGGCATTTCATTTATGTGTGATTTGACTAGGGGGCCAGTCGCTCTTTCATTTCTACGGATTTTGTGGATCAAGCTGCTTTAGAGATGGACCCACGGGGGTATGACTTGTGCGTGTCAACTCTAGTTGGACGTTCTATAGTTGTTAATCGGGTTGTGTATACGGGGGAACTTAGCATATCAGGTTTTAATACTCGAGCTATGCTGATTGTGATGCCCCTAACCGATTACGATGTGATTTTGGGTATGGATTGGTTGTCAGCCAATCATGCCACGATTGACTGTGAAAGAAGAAAAGTGGAGTTTGTGGGCCCGAGTGGAGACCGAGCTTGTTTTTGGGTATCTAAGGGCAAGGTGACACCAGTTGTGATATCAGCTTTACAAGCTAATGCATTAAGGCAAAAGGGAGCTTGGGGTTATCTGGCTAGCGTGGTTGATACCTCGGTGAAAGAGATAGGGGTGAGTACAGTACCTATTGTGTGATATTTTCTGGATGTTTTCCCGAATGAGTTATCGGGTCTTCCTCCAGTAAGAGAAATGGATTTCTGAATTGAGTTGCTACCAGGAGCGGCACCGGTGTCTAAGGCGCCTTATAGAATGGCACCGACGGAGTTGAAAGAACTCAAGGTTCAGCTTCAGGGATTACTTGATTTGGGGTTTATTTGACCCAGCGTGTCTCCCTAGGGTGCACCGGTATTGTTTGTCAAGAAGAAGGACGGGACTTTGAGATTATGTATAGACTACCGTGAGTTAAATCGGGTAACGGTGAAGAATAAATACCCTTTGCCTCGCATTGAGGATCTATTTGACCAACTGGGAGGGGCTACGGTATTTTCCAAGATTGAACTTTGATCCGAATACCATCAGCTGAGGATTGCCGATGAGGATATTTCAAAAACGACATTTCGTACTCGATACGACCACTATGAGTTCATGGTCATGTCGTTCGGTTTGACGAATGCGCCTGTGGCATTTATGGATCTTATGCATAAGGTGTTCCAGAAGTTCTTGGACCTTTTTGTCATTGTCTTTATTGATGACACTTTTGTCTATTCAAAGAATGAAGAGTTGCATGCAATTCATCTCGAGAAGGTGCTATCGACGTTGAGGGTCGAAAAACTTTACGCAAAATTTTTGAAAAGTGAATTTTGGGTAAAGCAGATTGCCTTTCTAGGGCATGTGGTATCAAGTGAAGGAATATCGGCTGACCCCTCAAAGGTGGAAGCGGTTAGCAATTGGCCTCGACCAACTAGTGTACCCGAGATTCAGAGTTTCCTGGTGCTAGCAGGGTATTATAGGAGATTTGTGCAGGACTTCTCCAAGATCGCAGCTCCGCTAACCCATTTGACCAGGAAGGGTGTGAATTATGTGTGGTCGAAAGAGTGTGAACGTAGTTTCGAGGAGCTGAAGCATCGACTTATTACCGCTCTGGCTTTGACATTGCCTGATCATTCGAATGATCTCACGGTTTATAGTGATGCTTCATTGTGAGGTATAGGATGTGTGCTTATGCAACATGGTAAGGTGATAGCATATGCAACCTGACAACTGAAAGAGCATGAAAAGAGGTATCCGGCTCATGATCTGGAGTTGGCAACGGTGGTGCATACTTTGAAAATCTGGCGCCATTACCTGTATGGGGAGAAAGTGACGATCTACAGTGACCATAAGAGTTTGAAATACTTCTTCACTCAGAAAGAGTTGAATATGAGGCAACGCTGGTGGCTAGAATTGGTAAAAGATTATGATTGTGATATCCAGTACCACCCAGGTAAGACTAACGTGGTTGCTGACGCTCTCAGTACGAAGACGTCACACACAGCGGCGCTTTTGTCGCATCAGGTACGGTTTCAGTGGGAGATGGATCGGGTTGAGATTACATACCTCACTACCGAGGTTATCGCAAGTCTAGCAAGCCTGACAGTGGGCCCTACTCTTAGACAGCGGATGATTGAGTCCCAACGAGGTGAGTCTCACTTGGCTACAGGTTTCGCGGAGGCAGAGTCTAGCTTACCCGGACATTTCACTTTCTCCTCAGATAATGCCTTATTGTACTGTAGGCGCTTCTGCGTGCCCCTGAGTTTCACATTTTGTCAGGAATTGTTGGATGAAGCTCATAACTCTATATTTTTGGTACATCCAGGCTGGAACAAAATGTGTCAGGACTTGCGGATGCATTATTGGTGGCCAGGGATGAAGCGAGAAGTAGCAGAATATGTTAATAAGTGCCTTATTTGTCAGCAAGTCAAGGTGCTTAAGCGATGTCCGCCAGGTTTACTTCAGCCTTTAAGTGTTCCTGAATGGAAATGGGAAGACATATCGATGGATTTCATTACTGGCTTGCCAAGGACACCTAAGGGGTTTGATACAATTTGGGTAATAGTAGATTGATTGACCAAGACCGCTCACTTCATACCAAGGAAGATCACGTACTCAGTGGAGGCTTGGGCTTAGCTCTACTTGAGGGAGATTATGCATCTCTTTCGTGTGCCTGTTAGGATTTTATCTGATCGGGATACACGATTTATTTTCACGTTTTGGCGGACTTTGCATGAGGCAATGTGAAGTGAGTTATCGAGATAGCCTCCAAGACCATCGGTGCATGGTAAGGTGTGTGGAAAGTGAAAGTACTAATTGATGCTCAGATTGCTAGAGAGTGATGACACTTTGATTATAACAAATGTTTAGCTTTCTTTGTAATGTCCCGTTACTTTTGAGGTATAAAAAAAATTATTTATTTTATTTTAATTTAAGCATTTAAGTTAATTTTAGAATTTAGTAGTTTATTTCGTTTTAAGCCTTTTTACTCGCTTTATTAGCTTAAATTAGTTATGGTCGTATTAATAATTATTAACGGGCCAATTAATAATTATTAATCACCATTTGGCCAGTTTAAGAACTTCGGGTTTCGTTTTAGAAGTCAAAAGTTATTAAAAGGACATAACCGTCATTTCCAAAATTCCTAAAATATCAAATCACTATTCACATATCTCTTTAAATTGCCTTTGACCAAGATTGACTTCATTTTTCTCCTCTTCTTCCTCTCTCAAACCGTGGAGCACTTAGGGATTAGGAGAATTTTTGGTTTTCGTTCATTTCTCGACGGATCGACTTGATTTCGGTTGCATCGGAAAGCCCTCGGTCCTAGGATTCTTCTCAACCTAGCAATCGTACTCTTCCTCCGTGTTCTAAGGACCTTAAGGTATGTTAAACTTTCAAAACCTAAGCTCCAAATAGTGTTTTAATGGAGTTTTCATTTTGAACCTTCGATTTCTTGCCGAGGAACTCGATGATTTTAATTACGGGAGTTGTTTTTGGTCATTTTGGGAATTTTCCTCTTAACCCTAAACCCGATTTTGAGCCAAAACCCTTCCCGTTTGAAATATACAAATCATGGGTTGAATTTGGGTTATTTAATTATTGAATAATTGTTGTTGTAATTAAATTCGGAAAATCACATATTGTCCAAAAACCCTAATTATCGTTACCCATTGAAATCGGCAACTACCAAACTACTTGAAACCAACCCGAAACATGTCTAAATTGCCTAAAATCCGGAAAACCAAACTGTAACGTCCCGTTATTTTGGAGTGAAATTTTTATTTTATTTATTTTATTTAATATTGTTTATTTATTTATTTATTGCAATTCAAGTATTTAGTTTAATTATTATTTTGTAATTTCGATTTTAGTACTTAATTTTGCCCGAAATTCATTTTTATCGTTTTAATGTTTATTTTTCGCTTCGGTGACATTAATAATTATTAATAGGCCAATTAATAATTATTAATCACCTTTAGATTTATTTAAGATCATCGGGTTTCGTTTTATAAGCTAAAAGTCATAAAAGGGCAAAACCGTAATTTCCAAATTTCCAAAATATCTAAATTCACTATTCACTCATCTTTAAAAATCACAAATTTGACAAAAAAAAATACATTTTTCTCTTCTCCTTCCCTTCTCCTTGCCGTGAGATGCTTTCCACCATTGATGGATTCTTTCTTTTCTTCGTTTCTCATTCGTTACTCGGCGGATCGTCGTGTTTTCGGTTGCGTTGGATTGGTAGGGACGAGGGCCACCTATCCAACCTAGCTTTTCGAAGTTTCCCGCTCTCTAAGGAAAATCCCAAAAAGTAAGTTTTCAAACTTTTTAGGTGGTTTTGTTCGTTTTTTATTGTAAATGAGTTTTGAAGTCGAAATCATGAATTTCTATCATGGAATTTGACGATTTTGAGCCCGGATTTCGAAAACACTATTCACCCGAAAACACTATTCACCCGAAATTGCACTTTTGTTCTCATCTTAGTTATGAGTTGTAATATGTTGTGCAATTGGTGATTTGTAGGTGCGATTGCTCGGTTGTTGTTTCGTGGAAATTGGAGATTTGGAGTTATTTGGCTAAGGTGAGAATAGTTAGAATTTAAAGTATCTATAGAAAGCAAATAAGTGTGAAGGTTTGTAGAGTTTGAAACTAAGATTAGAATCCGAATCTAAGATTAAAGGGTTGTGAGTTAGTGCCCTTAGGATTAGAAGTTAATCCTTAAAGTGAGAACTTAGAAGTTCTCAAGGAAAGTATTGAATCTTAGAAGATTCTAAGTTAGATTCGATTCGAACTTAAGGTTGGATCATTGGAAGTTAAAAGATCCAAACTTGTATTTAAAACGATTAATAGAACCTCGGATTATATTGAAAGTTTAGAGTCCTTGAAGGTATAGGTTAATCGTTTAAGATATGATTCTACTTTTATTATTGATACCGGAGTTCGATCGATATATCGTTCGTCCGAGATGCTTACCTACTTTTACCTTATGTCATTTACTTTTTGTCTTTTACTTTATACCTTTACTTTATGCCTTTTTCTTTATTTGTGTATCGGCTACTTTAATTCCGCACTTTATTTATTTACACCAAAACATATCATATTGCATCATAACATCTCGCATCATGAAAAAGAAAGTGAGAAAGATATGAAGGGGGAAGAATGTTGGAGCCTACGGGCAGTGTCCGCATCACCTTCAGAAAAAGAAAAGAAAGTGAGAAAGAAAATGAAGGGGGAAGAATGTTGGAGCCTACGGGTAGTGTCTGCATCACCTTCATAGAAAAAGAATAGAAAGTGAGAAAGATAAGGAGGGAGAACGATGGATCCTACGGGATAGACCACGTTACCTTCTTCATGCATAAGGGCGTATGCGAATCCTACGGGATGCTCTCATGCATTCATGCTTATGATCGATGGGAAAGAGAATCGAGATGTTATATTATATGCAAAGTTATTTATTTTTCTTATTTTATGTCATAACAAGTTAATGAATGAGGATTGACTACGAGTGTTAGTAATATCATCCTTTGGAAAGTTTAGAACGAAATTACCTAGAGTTTGGAGGACTTTAGGAGTGAATTGTGTCAGGTAAATTGGACACAAATCGGAATACGAATTTGAGGTCTATCCTTATTTTTTATTATTCTCACTGGGCTTAAGTTGTTGGCTCATGATATTACAAACATTTCAGGTAATGTTTGGGATCGTGGAAGAGGAGTCAGGCGCGCTTGATCGAGAGGATGATGATGATCGAGATGGACTATGTGTTATGTAAAATCCATGTACATGGTTTTGTGAACTTTATATCATTTTGATGATTTGTACTTTGTAATTAGCTCATAAGAGCTTATTGTCGTTGATTTATGATTATAATCATTTTGAACTCCTGGATAGGAACTTAATGTTCCTTGTGTATTTTAGATTTTGAAATTAAGATGTAAATAGGTTTTGGCCAGCAAATTTTCAAACATAACCACGCCAAATTTTCTTAAAATAAAAGACTTCCGCTGTGTATTTTAATTTAATTTATTTAAAAATGTTGGGTCGTCACAGTTGGTATCAGAGCCTTAGGGTTCTGTAGACTACATGCGATGCATGTTTGTTTTCATGTTTTGTTTTAAGTCCATTCTCAAGTCATCATTAGAGATCAGCAGCACCAGGTATGCCTATAACTTTTATTCTCATACTTTATTTCTTTGATATTGGAAAGTTTATGAGAATATTGTTAAAAGTTAATGATGTTTGTGATATTTCACATTCTTGTAAAACCACTATGTGGTTATGTTGATTTAACTATGTGGTTATGTTGATTTAACCCATTTTGAGATTTGGGTAAGGGAGTCGAGAAAATGATTGACCCCGTGCAGTTTTGGAGGTTATACACCTCGTTAAGAGTATTGATTTAATGTCAAAGTAAAGGAGATGAGATACTCCGAGAGATCATTTGTTTGATCCTTAAAGCTAATCAAGGTGTTATTGTCACACAATTGCTAAGTAGTAGTCTTAGTAGATGTGTGTGGACATTTATGTGTAAAAAGGGGACATGTTTGTCTGGAGCCCAGTAATAAAAGATGAAACACCTGTTTGAGGTGAGAAATTGTTGAAAATAAATCGGTTTGGCTTGAGTCCAGTTACCTAGATTTAACTCAATGGACAAGTTCCTGGTTTGAGTTGAGAGAGTTGGATTGTGGTAAGTGGTAAATCCTTAGGTAGCTTTGTGCTAAAAGGAAAACGTGTTGCCACTCAAAAGAGGAAGTAAGAACTTTACGTGATAAGTCTCAATGAGGACCATTAACGACAATGTTAATTGGTGAATGGCCTAGTTTTGTTGTTATTACACTATGGTGTATCAATCTGAATTGGAAATACTCGAGGTCGAGAAATGAAGATCCATATTCAGTAAATTGTCAAAATTGACTAACATTAAGGTGGAGTGTTGGTATTCGATTGAATTATAGAAGGAAGTTGATGGACTGTGATATCGGTAACTTCTATAAGGCAATGTGATGGTTTGGTGAACTTCAATTCACATTGTGTTTGACCATCTAATTGGACGGAGAATTTGATAAACTTGTAGGTCGTAGTTTGGACCTACTGAGTCTTTTCGAGATAGACTCCAAAGTGGAACCTATGTTGGAAAGTTAGAATGTTATTGGACTAAAGTGTTTGATCGACACCAGGTTTTGCTTTGCAAGAAAGCAAATGATCACCAAGTCGAGTTCATTCAAGATTTGAATAAGGAGGCTTAGGAGTCGTCCTTATCTTGGATTTTACATCTTCTGAAAAGAAGAGAAAATTAACTACTACGGGACAGGCTACCTCTCAGAAGAAGAAAGCAAAGGATGAAGATGCCAGTCAAGGGATACAACGCAGCAGCACCAACAGCAGCAGCAACAACAAGTTCGAGGTGGAGCTCAACAAGGATTGGATCATCCTTACTACAATAGTTGTGTCAGTTTCCATCAGGGAGATGCACACTTCCATCAAGATGCTATGTTGTGATCAAACTTGGAATCACGCCACCTTTATAGGGCGTATAAGATACAACCATCACAACATAGTAGTAAGGTTAGAATTATCAGGAAAAGCTACCAGTATGGTAGTGATTTATACTTTATTATTTTCAGGCCGTTTGGCTTTTATTCTGTTTAATTCTGGAGCTAGCCACTCTTTTATTTTATCTTGTTATGATGAGTTGGCAGCTTTTGAGTCGAGACTGTTGAGTTTCGAGATATGTGCTTTCCCAGAGTGGAAGCTTATTATGATGATAGTGCGTATGGCACTTATGACATTTGCATTATGAGTAGATGCTCACATTTTATTGTGATTGTTATGCATATGTCTGATTTTGAAGTGATATAGGGTACGGATTGGCTATCATCCAATCATACCATTGATTGTATTGAGAGAGTTATTGATTTTATGAGTCCATGTGGGACTAGTTTATGTTTTCGTGGGTTTAGTAGCCGAGTAATACCCACCTTGATAATATGTTAGAAGTTAGAATGCTTCTAAGTGATGGAGCCTTGGGCTATTTAGCTAGTATTATCGATACTTGTACCTGAGACTAGCTGAGTTAAGAGAGCTTAAGAGTCGATTATAGGAACTCTTAAACTCAGGGTTTATTCACCCTAGTGTGTCCTCGTAAGGAGCACTTTGTTGTTTGTGAATAGAGAGACAGTTTCGGTGAGACCGTATATTGATGATCGATGGTTGAATCAATTACGAGGGAAAGACAAGTATCAATTGTATTTGATCGATGATTTATATGATCAGTTGGGAAGAAACCGCTATCTTTTCAAAGATAGATTTGAGATCCGGTTAATTTCGTTGAAGATTTAGGATTAAGATATTCCTAAAACTGCTTATAGGACGCGTTATGAACATTATGAGTTTGTAGTTATGTCCTTTGGCTTGACCAACGCACCTGCAGCTTTTATGGACCTTATGCACACGGTGTTTAGGAGGTTCATTGTTTCCTTCGTGATTGTATTCATTGATGATATCTTGGTTTATTCCAAGACAAAGGAGTTGCATGCTATGCACCTTCGGGAAGTTTTGACGGTACTACGAGATCAGAGATTGTATGCCAAGTTCTCAAAGTGTGAGTTTTGGCTAAAAGAAATGGCATTTTTAGGCCATGTAGTATCGAGTAGAGGAGTATCAGTTGATCCCTCTAAGATTGAGGCGATTAGTAATCGGCCTAAACCGACTAGTGTGGGCGATATTCGCAGTTTTCCCGGGACTTGCAGGCTATTATAGACTGGTTTGTACAAGATTTCTTCAAAATTGCTTCAGCTAGACACGTTTGACTCAAGAAGGAGGTTGATTTTGTATGGTCCGAGGTTTGTGAAAAGAGCTTTGAGGAGTTCAAGAAAAGGCTTGTTACAGCACCTGTTCTAGTGTCGCCTGATAGCACCGGTAGTCTGACTGTGTATACAAATGATTCCCAGAGAAGTTTGGGATGTGTGTTGATGCAACACAGGAAAGTTATTGCGTATAATTCCCGTCAGTTGAAGGAGCATGAGAAGAAGTATCTGACTCATGATTTAGAGTTGGCAATCATTGTGCATGCATTGAAAATATGGAGGCATTATGTGTATGGTGAGAAGATTCTGATATTTACTGACCATAAAAGTCTCAAGTATTTCTTCACTCAGAAGGAATTGAATATGAGACAGAGACAATGGTTAGAGCTCGTTAAGGATTATGACTGTGATATTCAGTATCATCCTGGGAGATCCAATGTAGTGGCTGACGAGCTCAGTAGGAAGACTTCTCTTTCATCAGCTTTATCGGCCATACCTTTGAGATTGAGGTGGGATATGGAACGAGCTGAGATAGCATTGCTTACTGCCGAGGTCACTGTGAGACTGGCTAGTTTAACAGTGGGACCTACTTTGAAGCAGAGGATGATTGATGCACAGAGAGGTGAGACTCATTTGCAAGCCGATTTTCGAGAGGCTGAGTCAGACTTTCCTAGTCATTTTACCTTCTCTACAGACAGTGCTCTGATGTATCGTAAAAGGCTATTTGTGCCTTCAGGATTGACTTTTAAGAACTGTTAGAGGAGGCTCACAGTTCTATCATTTATGTTCATCCAGGTAGTACAAGATGTACGAGAACCGAGACAGCATTATTGATGGCCTGGGATGAAACATAAGATTGTAAAGTACGTGAATAGGTGCTTGATTTGTTAGCAAGTTAAGGCCCTAAAGGAGAGTATATCGGGTTATCTTAACCTTGGAAAGTACTTGAATGGAAACGGGAGGAGATTTCCATGGATTTTATCAAGGGTTTGCCGAAGATGGCAAGAAGTTATGATACCATTTGGATGATGGTATACTGTTTGACGAAACCGCACACTTTACTCTTGGAAGGATCATCTATCCAGTTAAGACTAGGGTACAGTTGTACCTAAGAAAGATTGATAAATTGTGGTGTGCCGGTGAAGATTTTATCAGATCGAGACACTCGCTTTGTCTCGGAGTTTTGGCACTGTTTAGGCACTTTGGGGTAGAAAGTGTCGTTCTCCCACTCATTTGGATGAAATTGGAGAAAAGAGACTTTTGGTACTCAAGTTGTAACAAATGACTAGCGAGTTTATCATTTGTTTAAAAAGAGGTTAAGGGTTAACCAAGGTTGACAACAGGATTCGGTGTAGTCCGTTCAAGTTGTAGTAATGGATCTCGTATACTTCAAGTGACACCAACGAAGGGTGTTATGGAAGTTGGAATAAGGGTCAGTTGAACCCTAGGTTTGTTGGCCTATCGAGATACTCGATCGAGTAGAAGTGGTAGCTAATTGTTTAGCTTTACCACTTTCGTTATCAGCCGTTTCTAATGTTTTCCATGTATTGATGCTTTGGAAATACATGATGAATCCGTTCCACGTGATTGATTATGAACTGTTTTTTTTAATGCTATTAAGTTTTATGAGAAGGCACCCGTTAAGATAAGAGCATTCGAACAAAAGTGATGAGAAATAAAAAGGAATTTACTTGGTTAAGGTTCTTTGAAAGAACCAAGTGTCAAAGGAAACAACGTGGGAACGTGAAGATGAGATACAGTCAAAGTACCCTCGCTTTATTCACTTATCGAACGCACTTTTCGAGGACGAAAAGTCTTTTAAGGAGGGTAGACTGTAACGTCCCGTTATTTTGGAGTGAAATTTTTATTTTATTTATTTTATTTAATATTGTTTATTTATTTATTTATTGCAATTCAAGTATTTAGTTTAATTATTATTTTGTAATTTCGATTTTAGTACTTAATTTTGCCCGAAATTCATTTTTATCGTTTTAATGTTTATTTTTCGCCTGGTGACATTAATAATTATTAATAGGCCAATTAATAATTATTAATCACCTTTAGATTTATTTAAGATCATCGGGTTTCGCTTTTATAAGCTAAAAGTCATAAAAGGGCAAAACCGTAATTTCCAAATTTCCAAAATATCTAAATTCACTATTCACTCATCTTTAAAAATCACAAATTTGACAAAAAAATACATTTTTCTCTTCTCCTTCCCTTCTCCTTGCCGTGAGATGCTTTCCACCATTGATGGATTCTTTCTTTTCTTCGTTTCTCATTCGTTACTCGGCGGATCGTCGTGTTTTCGGTTGCGTTGGATTGGTAGGGACGAGGGCTACCTATCAAACCTAGCTTTTCGAAGTTTCCCGCTCTCTAAGGAAAATCCCAAAAAGTAAGTTTTCAAACATTTTAGGTGGTTTTGTTCGTTTTTTATTGTAAATGAGTTTTGAAGTCGAAATCATGAATTTCTATCATGGAATTTGACGATTTTGAGCCCGGATTTTCGAAAACACTATTCACCCGAAAACACTATTCATCCGAAATCACTATTCACCCGAAATTGCACTTTTGTTCTCATCTTAGTTATGAGTTGTAATATGTTGTGCAATTGGTGATTTGTAGGTGCGATTGCTCGGTTGTTGTTTCGTGGAAATTGGAGATTTGGAGTTATTTGGCTAAGGTGAGAATAGTTAGAATTTAAAGTATCTAAAGAAAGCAAATAATTGTGAAGGTTTGTAGAGTTTGAAACTAAGATTAGAATCCGAATCTAAGATTAAAGGGTTGTGAGTTAGTGCCCTTAGGATTAGAAGTTAATCCTTAAAGTGAGAACTTAGAAGTTCTCAAGGAAAGTATTGAATCTTAGAAGATTCTAAGTTAGATTCGATTCGAACTTAAGGTTGGATCATTGGAAGTTAAAAGATCCAAACTTGTATTTAAAACGATTAATAGAACCTCGGATTATATTGAAAGTTTAGAATCCTTGAAGGTATAGGTTAATCGTTTAAGATATGATTCTACTTTTATTATTGATACCTGGAGTTCGATCGATATATCGTTCGTCCGAGATGCTTACCTACTTTTACCTTATGTCATTTACTTTTTGTCTTTTACTTTATACCTTTACTTTATGCCTTTTTCTTTATTTGTGTATCGGCTACTTTAATTCCGCACTTTATTTATTTACACCAAAACATATCATATTGCATCATAACATCTCGCATCATGAAAAAGAAAGTGAGAAAGATATGAAGGGGGAAGAATGTTGGAGCCTACGGGCAGTGTCCGCATCACCTTCAGAAAAAGAAAAGAAAGTGAGAAAGAAAATGAAGGGGGAAGAATGTTGGAGCCTACGGGTAGTGTCTGCATCACCTTCATAGAAAAAGAAAAGAAAGTGAGAAAGATAAGAAGGGAGAACGATGGATCCTACGGGATAGACCACGTTACCTTCTTCATGCATAAGGGCGTATGCGAATCCTACGGGATGCTCTCATGCATTCATGCTTATGATCGATGGGAAAGAGAATCGAGATGTTATATTATATGCAAAGTTATTTATTTTTCTTATTTTATGTCATAACAAGTTAATGAATGAGGATTGACTACGAGTGTTAGTAATATCATCCTTTGGAAAGTTTAGAACGAAATTACCTAGAGTTTGGAGGACTTTAAGAGTGAATTGTGTCAGGTAAATTGGACACAAATCGGAATACGAATTTGAGGTCTATCCTTATTTTTTATTATTCTCACTGGGCTTAAGTTGTTGGCTCATGATATTACAAACATTTCAGGTAATGTTTGGGATCGTGGAAGAGGAGCTGGTGCGCGCTTGATCGAGAGGATGATGATGATCGAGATGGACTATGTGTTATGTAAAATCCATGTACATGGTTTTGTGAACTTTATATCATTTTGATGATTTGTACTTTGTAATTAGCTCATAAGAGCTTATTGTCGTTGATTTATGATTATAATCATTTTGAACTCCTAGATAGGAACTTAATGTTCCTTGTGTATTTTAGATTTTGAAATTAAGATGTAAATAGGTTTTGGCCAGCAAATTTTCAAACATAACCACGCCAAATTTTCTTAAAATAAAAGACTTCCGCTGTGTATTTTAATTTAATTTATTTAAAAATGTTGGGTCGTCACACAAACCCGAGACCCATTTTTATGGGGGGGGCTAGAGCATCATATTGGGATTTCTAGAGTTTTTTGTCGTTTTATGCTTTTAGATGTCATTCGATCGATATTTGGTTAATTATTGATTGTTAGATGTAATTTTAATTGTAGGTGTTTTTGGACCGTTGATTGATCGCACTATCGGAGAGTTGGAGCAAAACTACTTTTACCAAGGTGAGAATAAATAGGATTTAAAGTAGCTTTAGAAACCGAATAAGTAGAAAGATTTGTAGGATCGGAAGTTGAGATTAAGGTCTAAATCGAAAGGATAAAAGAATGTGAGCTAACATTCTTAGGCTTGGAGTTAGTTCTAATTGAGTGAGAGAATTCTTAGGTGCTTCAAGGAAACGAGTAACTTTTGGAAGTTCTAAGTTTAGACTTACTTCGGAGTTTCCTAAGGTTATTGGAAGTTGAAGGATCTAAGGATAATAAGGATTGTGAATAAAGGAACTTCGTTGGTTTAATAAATAATGGAGTAATGAATTGGAGATTTTTAAGTTAAGTCAAATCTTGAGTTATTTAGAGGCCGATTGGCTCGATTCATTCATTGTTTTTCAGAAGTTCCTAATCGTTTGTTTTATGTATATGAGTAATTCATGATCTATTTACTTTATGTCCTTTCGATTATGATGAATGATTATATTTATTTTACTTAAAATTGAAAGCATATTCATATCACATCATATGGCATAATCGAAATTGGGAGAATAAAGAAGTATGGATAGCATGCGGGAGCTTCCATAATGTCATAGCCTGCGGGAGCTTTCATATAGCCTGCAGGAGCTAATATTATTGTCATTCATCACAAATTGTGTCTATTTGAATATGTTAAGTTTGAGAGAACTTAGCATAAGTTATTAAGGACCAATGAACATAAATGACATATCTCGTAAGAGGTATTAAGAATAAGGTAAAAGAGAGAGAATTGTGATATGATAATTTTCTTCCAAATGTTGGAAGTTATTATTCTCGAGTTTTGGAAGTATTTGTGATTGTGAAATTTACTTGGACACAAATCCAGATACGGGTTTGGAGTCTAAGGTTACTTTTTATTCTGTTTATTTTCACTAGGCTTGCTTTTAGCTCATGATACTACAAACAATTTCAGGTAATGCTCGTGCTAGAGGTCGTGGGAGGAGAGCTGGTGCGGCATGATCGATGGATGATGATCTCGAGATGGACTAGGTGTTTATAAAAGTCCATGGACTTAGTTTGTGCATTTTGTATCTTTTGATATGTACATTTGTATATAGCTCTTAAGAGTTTCTTGTCTTACTTTTATAAATATTAACTCTTTTAAACTTATGAAATAGGAATTTGAAATTCCTTGTGTTTAAATTTTCTGGTGTGAAAAATGTAAACAGGTTTTGGTTAGTCCAAGTTTTAAACATAACCACACCATTTTTTTTAAAATATAAAGACTTTCGCTGTGTTTTGATTTTAAATGATTTAAAAGGAGTCGGGTCGTCACATTCTTGTTTTCTCACTTTATTGATTTTAAATGTATCATAACATTACGATAACTTTATTTACTTCCATACATGCTTATTCTCCGAGCTGCTAGATGTGAATACCTTCAGGATAGACGAGGTAGTGGAGCGGGTTTAGAGAAGGTGAATAGGTAAAAGAGGTAAAGTGCCTTAGTTATGTTAGAGAGAATGGTAGGAAGTGTGTTGAACATAAACGTACTAAAAGGGTAGTGCTAGATAGATACAATGTTCATGTGATGATAATGCAAGATGTAATGAATATTGAGTGGAGGTAGACAGAGGATGGGATAAGGAGGATGAATAGATTGGAGACCGGGTTGAAATGTGAGTTTAATTCTAATGAGAATGTCTATAAAGAGCTTTTTGTTTTGAATAGTTTGTAGTGGTTTGGAAGTTATTTTAGTTGCGAATCGTTTGATTTTATCGGAAATGTGAGAAGCTTAGTTTGGGTACGAGATGAACTATAGGAGGTAGTTTCTCTAGTGGAGGCAAAGACTCGGTGAGGGGCGAGAGACTTGGATACTTGGACGTTTTTCTGACCATGAACTTCATTCATAAATTTACTTTCTTTTCTTTTTGTTTCTCACTGAGTGTCATGCTCAGAGGTGCTACATATCACCTTTCAGGTTTCTGTTGCAGTTGAGGTCATGACTAAGAAGATGGTATGCGTTGAAGCTTGGATGCCGGACTTTGGGGTTGGACTAGTTGTCGTCAAAGCTTGAGCTCGAGTTGGATTAGTTACATAAGAGTTAACTTATGTAAAACTAATTGTGGTTATATAATATTTAAAGTTTATTGAGCTTTGTTTTCAAGTCATTGAAATCATGTTGTAAAGGTGTAGTCTTTGGTAATTTCTATGCGTTTGATATTTCAAATGTTTTTGTTTTCTAGAAACCGGGGGATGTGCACTCCCGTTATTTGTTTATGATCTATCTGGTTGAAAAAAATGTATTATAGGTTTTGGCATAGTCTAAGTTTCAAGCGGTACCATGTCGAATTTTCTTTATAAAATTGTTATACTTTATTTGAAATTCATGTTTTTCTACTCTTCCGCTGAGAGTACTCGCGGCCTAGCCTTTGTTTTGGGTCGGGTCGTTACACAACCAATTCTCCATTTATTACTCAATGTAAGTAAAAGGCCTTTTATTTTCGAAAACAAGCATGAATCTACATGTCTTTTATCACAAATTGCATGATGTTAATAGATACTTAATTAAATTTTAATTAGATTACTAAATTATATTCCGCTAATTTAGTAGATCAATCCCTTCATAACCTCAATCAATCTAGAAAAAAAGCCTTTCTTTTCACACCGTAGTATTGACAAGCGACTTCGACTTTAGCATTACCTTTCTTGCTCAAATAGTCTTTATACTTATTCAATGTAGCGTCTGGGACCGTGTATAGAGGGTCATAAAATTCTATTCCTAACTTCGACAAACTATCTTTCTTCCTGGTTATGTACGGTGATTGCAATCCTGGACCAACCTTCCATTTTCTAGTGCTTTGAGGATGAGTTTTAAATTGGTTGTTCACATTGATCATCGTGAGGTCGAAATTAGACACAACCCTTACCATCAATCTTATCCTCAACCTTCTCTTCATTCTTCCCTTCATTATTCCCAACCTTCTCTACATTCTTTATCTTTTACTCATTTTTCTCCTCATGCTTAATCTTCTCATCAACCCTCTCCTCATTCTCATTAGTATTCTCACTCTCAATTTTTTCATCATTCTCATTCTCCTATTTCTAACTAATTCTCTCATCTACATGGCCATTTTTCTCGTCCATTTCATCATCAGGTTCATGCTCACCCTCAACTTTTTCTACATGATCATAAAAAAGTAGACATTATAACCCATAGTTATTCAGAATAATCAAGACAATATCAACATATGGTTAGTTTTTTTTACCGTGGACAATAATATCTCAATGTTTTTAACATGGACATCATAGCTTGAACATCCGCTTCCACCCGTTCAAGATAAGCCACATTCCTAATAATGCTAGACTGACAACGGAGAATTGCTTCTTTTCTCTTTCCCTATCCTTAGGAACCTCCCTCTTCTTATCCTTATTTTTTTTGCGTCCCCTACTTTTGATATCTTTACCTCTTCTTTGTTTTCTACTTTATACTTGATTTTTTTTGGTGATTTAACCTTGAAATTCACATAATAATAAGCATATGTAATTAATTATGAAAAAAAACAGAGGTGTTCTATCCAAATGATTAGACAGATCATAGAATACAATCGGACCGATCATAGAATATGATTGATCTGATATCATATTCTATGATATGATCGATCATTTGGAGAGAACATAACATGTATATAAAATCTTGTGTATAAAAAGAAGATGACATACTCAAATTGAAAAAATACCTTATCCATGCCGCCAAATACCCTATTCGTAAGTGTTGGGATTTATGCCCTAGAATTCGTAATTTGTAATAGAATATTTTATGAATAAATAAAAGTATTATTTTAGTGAATTTTGTGCAATTTATTATATGTTGATATTCGTTAAATATTCAAACATTAATAGAAAATTCCAGAGTTACTAATTCTGTAATCTTGACTACTATGAGATATAAAGTGGATCTAGTCCAAGATAGTAACTCAAATAGTCTACAATGAGCGAATACGGTTAGGAAACCTTATTCCTGGTAACACTGTTGATGTTGTTCACCGATTTGATCCAAATCATTAGCATGATGTAGATGCAAGTGGAAACATCATATATAATGAGTTTATATAAGACTGGACCAGGATAATAAATCGATTCCTAAATAACACCGTTGATAGGAAATGATTTATAATATCAAATTTACGTTATTAAGATTGATACGTCTCAATCCGAGTATGTTTTGAACTCACATTAATGAAGTCTTTTCCTTTGATTCATATAGTTGAGGGTGATCTGTTGATACACTCGATAAACTCCCGTTTTGGGGAAATGACTAAATTGGTGCTTGGGAACATTTCTATACAAGATGGCATTCATAACTTTCCTAAAACAAATGAAAGTGTTAGTGCGACACTATTCTAACTTAGGAACTTTAGGTATCTCCCTGTTGTAATGATTCGGTACTTGAACATGAGGCCTCACCTTCTCACCTGGCCGAGAAGGATCGTTCTATACTTGAAAACTATAGAAAAATGTTCATTAGAGAATCATCGGGTACACAAGGATAAAAGAGATAATTACAAGGGTAAAACGGTAATTTTGACCCAGGTTGTAATTATGAGATTACCACGTGAAGGATATGTCAAAACAAACTTAATAACAAATGGACATAACCCATCTATAGTGAGGGGAGTTCAACTTATGGTTTATAGTGGAATTACCCTAAGTTAATAATTATGATTAATTAATTAATGAGTTTAATTAATAAATCAATAATTATTGGAGCCCATGATCTATAGGTCCATCAGGTCCCTATGCTAGCCCATATATCATTGTAACTAACCAAGTTATTAATTTAACTAGGAAGAAAGAATTATATTTAAGTAATTAAATTACTTAAATAAAGGGATATATTAATTGTTTAAATAAAATGTTTATTTAAATGGAAATTAATATCAATATTATTAATTATTTAAATAATGAGTTTATTTAAATAGAAATTAATAATGAATATTATTAATTAAATAATGAGTTTATTTAATTTAATAATAAAAGGAGAGAATTAAATTTGTTTATAAAACAAATTAGTATTTTGCCCAAAATAATTAATTAAATGAATTTGATTCAATGTTAATTAATTAAGATGATTTTCGAAAATATGTATTTAAAAGAAAAAGATTATTTGAATTTTTAAATACATAAAAAGAAAATAAGATAAAGATAAAGATTAAATAAAAAAAAAAAAAAAAAAAAAAAAAAAGGATAAAGCCAAATTGGCCACGCCACTTGTCAAGGATATATGGAATTTTTGAATTCCAATTCCTAAGGAGCTGACGCCATTATCTTCATTTTTTTTATTTTTTTTAATTTAATTTATTTAATTTGATTATTTAAATTAAATGAAATAAGAGTTCTAATTTGATTAGGAAACAAACTCTTATTTTTCTTATAAATATGACCATTGGGTGCTCATATTTTACACTTGAAATTTATCAAAAAGGCTCTCTCCTTTTGCCTTCCCATTGCCGATTTTGGCATAGAAATATAAGAAGAATTTTTCTTCTTATTCTTTTGTTCTTCCGGTTCGATTCCCACAAGTCGGGTTGGTTTGGGATCGGGATATAGCATGGAAGGCTTGGTGAAGTGGATTGATGCTGTAAAGGAAACCCCAACCGATTCTCCATAAATCTACAATGTAAGTTTTTTCGAAAAACTTTATAATTTTATTTTTCGATTTGATCACGATTGCATGTTATTAACGGATCCGTAATTAAATGTTAATTAATTTACTAAAGAATTTCCGCTAATTTAGTAAATAGTTCCTTCAATTGGTATCAGAGCCTACGTTAATTAACATGAATTGTGATTTTCGAAAATCGGTGGGTTGCATAAAAACGGTTTTATGTATGTATATAAATTGTGGATTTGCTAATTGACTGTTTAGGTATTCTTGGGCACTTAGGTTTTAAATTTTATTAGAAAATTTGTAAACCCAATTTTGGGCATAGGATTATTTTTGTAATCGTCGGGAATAACGGAGGAAAAAGATTATGCAAAAATCGGCACAATGATGGTGATGGATCGGCTAGGGCGGCGGCAAGAGAGATTTGATCAAGATATGGTAAGATATTTTTCCAAAATTATCTTTTAAAAGATATATATTTTAAAATATATAAGATAAAGATAAAAGGTAATTTATAATTATCTTATATCTTTATAATATATTTTAAATATATATTACTATTCATGGAAAATCTTTTATTTTATATTTTTCCATAAATAGATAAAAGATAATATTTTGAAAAATAAACCTTTTATGAAAAATATTGGAGAAAATATTTCCTTTCATAAAAGGCCTCCCACGCCTACATCAAGATGAGGAGAGAGAAATTTTTCAAGCTTCAAGACCTACAACAAGTTTTAATTATTGTAATTTTAATTTTGTTGTAGAAATAGTGCCAAGAATACCGGTCAATCTAGTTGTTTAATTATTTAGATATTTGTATGAGATATGATTTATAAATAATTGTTCATGCATATATGTATGTCATGTAGGAAATCCCACCATAGATGTATGATTAAGATAGATTTAATTGTACATGCATACATAATTATGTGATAAAGTTGTTATTATATTTTATGTATGTGATAAAGCATGTTGATTTTATCTTGTTATAAAATATTTATGCCGATGAGATTAGGATAAATGCATGCTAATTTTAGATAATATTCATTTATTAAAATGTTTAAAATTGAATAGAAACTAAAATTAATATTCGAATGTGGATTTATTTGTTTTAAACAATTGGACCTAAATTCACATAAGCACTATCGAATAGATATTTAATTAAGGGTTAATTAAAAATTAATGAAAATGATTAGTTAAATTGAATGGATCTCAGCAGAAAGCTCGCCCTGGCGATGAGGTTTTTGAAAGTTCCCTTAACACCGGAGCGCCTCTAACCGGGAGCGATCCTGGGAGAAAAGTTCAAGATAATTAATCGATTTCATTAAGAAGGTCCCATAATGTGATTAGTTTTAAATCTAGGAAACTTGGCAATTCACATTAAAATTGATCTAACCAATTTAAGAGTTAAGATTGAGTTAGGTTAAACTTAGATAAATTGATTAGCCTAAATTTGTCTCGAGTATGAAAACCCAATTTTAAAATTTTGAGTGGGAGAAGGAAACTTGACAAAGTATCCTATGGTCTCCATTATTAGGCTCGCAACGTGAGATTCACACTTGACCTCTGTAGCACCCATAGAAGTGTTCATTCCCATAGGAAGGTTTTATAGTGTGAATCAATATCAAGGTGGGTCTCCCGAATGGGATAAAGGATTTTAAATGCGAATTGAAGATCAATCTACACTTCGTAGACACTCATCTTTTCTCATTTAAAGGACTAAAATAATGGGTTACACTCATAAGAAATTGATAAGGTTTGTTATCAAAATTTCTTGACCAAACACACGGTAAAACAATTCCATAGGAATATGAGTTATTCTGGATTGGAAGTTGTTCGAGAAGGGTCTCGGTTTAACGTATGGGGTGACTGACTTATCATTCGACGGCACTCTACCTGGAAGGTTAAACTACCTGGTGGCATAATAATCTGTTTAGGGTATTTCTATTTGTTGAACATTATAGCATTCATGCATCATGTTTAATTTTATGCCAAATATATTGTTTGAATATAGAATTGCTAATTAAAATTCACTTAATTTTATTCATTACGACTAAAATGTCCTCCTCTAATATTGCAACCAATAAAATTGATAACTTTGTCAAATGGAATGAATTGTTAAATGACACTTTAAATCAAGATTCTAGTCTAATCCTAAAAGATCTTAATTTGCGGTCGATGCAATTAGTCGCGTAAATATGACCAACAAACGGATGAACGGCTTAGATAGTAATTCGATTTACTTGTAGCAGAATCGTGGTTAGTGGAAGATAATTTATCCGAATGGATATTTGATTCTGGGTGCCACAAACCACATTTGTTCATCCGCTCTAATGTCCGATTCTTGGACTAAAATAGAACATGGTACATATACAATGCGGTAGGAACAGGCGCTTCCTTACGAGCGGTTGCATGTGCGCACATTTGTCTGCAATTCAATTCTCGTTATATACGATTATACAACGTTTCCTGGTCCCCTGGATTTGCTAGAAATCTAGTGTCGGTTTCACGTTGCATGAGAAATGGTTATTCAATTGACTCGGGGATTGATGAGATCAAGATATACAAAGGGAATTCGTATATAACCTCTCAGTAATAAAAAAAAACTTGTTCATATTGAGCCCGTCAATAGGAACAACAACACATAATATTGAAATGTTCAAGACTGCAAAAACAAGAACTAAAAGACAAAAGGTTTCAAAAGAAGAAACGTATTTATGGCATCTAAGGTTAGGTCATATAGGCTTAGACAGGCTTGAAAGACTCGTGAAAGCTGGTTCCCTAAGTCGGTTAGAAATCGGAACCATGCCATCGTGAACCCTGTTTGGAAGGCAAAATGACCAAAAGACCTTTTCTTGGAAAAGGTAATAGAGCCTCAGAACCACTCGAACTTGTGCATACGGACCTTTGTGGACCATTTAATGCAAAAGCTCGTGGTGGATTTGAATATTACATCTCTTTCACGGATGACTATTCACGCTATGGATACGTTTACCTAATGATCCACAAATCGAAGCTCTTGATAAGTTCAAAGAGTATAAAGTCAAGTGGAAAACCAATTAGGTAAAACTATCAAAACACTTCGATCCGATCGTGGTGGCGAATATCCTGGACTTAGACTTCGAGATTATTTGATTGAACATGGGATAACATCCCAACTTTCAAGACCGGGAATGCCTCGAGAAAATGGTGTGGTGAAAGAAGAAACCGAACGTTATTAGACATGACTAGATCAATGATGAGTTTCGCAACACTGTCACTTTCTTTTTGGGGATATGCGATTAAAACCGCTTTATACATACTCAATGTGGTTCCATCCAAAAGTGTTCCTAAAACTCCACAAGAGTTATGGAATGGACGTAAAGGAAGTTTACGACACTTTAGGATTTGGGGGTCGCCCGCTCATGTGTTGATGGCAAACCCAAAGAAGTTAGAACCCCAAGTAAAGTATGCCTTTTCGTAGGCTACCCAAAAGAAACAAAGGGTGGGTACTTTTATTGTCCCGTGGAAAACAAAGTATTTGTGTCGACAAATGCGCTTTTTCTTGAAGAGGATTTTATGAAAGATAGAAAACCCAGGAAGTGCGATAGTGTTGAATGAAATAAGTGATAACAACACAATTCATCAATCAACAAGAGTCGTTGATAAAACACCTGAAATCCAGGTGCAAACTTTATCGAACCCCTGGAGAAGTGGGAGGGTTATTAGAAACCCAGAACGCTTTATAGGATTTGGAGAAATCCATATTGCCATAGCCGATGACAATCCTGAAGACCCATTGACTTATAAGAGTGCAATGAGGGATATTGATAAAGAAAAATGGCTCAAAGCCATGGATCTCGAGATGGAATCAATGTATTCCAACTCATGCCTGGACTCTCATAGATCTTCCAAATGGTGAAAAACCCATAGGATGCAAATGGATCTATAAGAGAAAAAGAGGTGCAGGCAGGAAAGTTGAGACTTTCAAGGCTAGATTAGTGGCAAAAGGTTATACTCGAGGGAGGGTATTGACTATGAGGAAACTTTTTCCCGATTGCCATGGTTAAATCTATTCGCACCATCTTATCCATTGCCGCTTATTATGATTATGAGATTTGGCAAATGGACGTCAAGACTGCCTTCCTTAATGGCAATCTAGACGAAAGCATCTATATGATGCAACCAGAGGGATTCATTACTCCAGGACAAGAACAAAAGGTTTGTAAGTTGCAAAGGTCCATTTATGGACTTAAGCAAGCATCAAGGTCTTGGAACATTAGGTTTGACGATGCAGTCAAAACTTATGGCTTTGAACAGAATATAGATGAACCTTGTGTATACAAGCGTATCATAAAAGACAAAGTGGTATTCATAATTCTTTACGTTGACGATATTTTGTTAATTGGAAATAACAAAGGAACGTTAACAGAAGTTAAAGAATGGCTGGCAAATCAATTCCAAATGAAAGATTTGGGAGAGGCTAGTTATGTTCTTGGGATTCAGATCATTCGTGATCGAAGTAAGAAATTACTAGCACTGTCTCAAGCAACGTATATTGATAAAATTATCAAACGCTTTGCTATGCAAAATTCCAAGAAAGGTATTTTACCTTTTAGGCATGGAATTAGTTTGTCTAAGGAACAATCACCTAAGACACCTCAAGAAGTTGAGGAAATGGGACAGATACCATATGCTTCACAGAGAGGAAGTCTAATGTATGCAATGTTGTGTACTAGACCTGGATATCTCGCTATGCGATGGGGAGTAGTCGGCGGGTTCCAATCCAATCCTGGAAAGGAACATTGGGTTGCGATTAAAGCAATTCTCAAGTATCTTAGGAGAACGAGAAATTATATGTTAGTGTATGGAGATAAGGATTTGATCCTTACAGGATACACGATTCGGATTTCCAAGGTGATAAAGATTCTAGGAAATCAACATCGGGTGCAGTGTTTACACTTGGTGGAGCCGCCATAGTTTGGAGAAGTATTAAGCAAGGTTGTATTGCGACTCCACTATGGAAGCAGAATATGTTCTTGCTTGTGAAGGCGCAGCAAAGGAAGTCGTCTGGGCTCGAGAAAGTTCCTAAAAGATTTGGAAGTTGTTCCAAATATGGAATTGCCCATAACTCTCTATTGCGATAATAGTGGTGCAAGGGCAAATTCAAGGGAACCAAGATCACACAAAAGATCAAAACATATAGAGAGGAAATATCATCTTATAAGGGAGATAGTGCATCGTGGGGACGTCTTGGTCACGAAGATAGACACGAAGGACAACGGAGCCGATCCGTTTACAAAGACTCTCACCTGGCTAATGTGTTTGAGGGTCACCTAGAAGGACTAGGATTACGAGACATGTCTCACTTACTCTAGGGCAAGTGGGAGATTGTTGGGATTTATGCCCTAGAATTCGTAATTTGTAATAGAATATTTTATGAATAAATAAAAGTATTATTTTAGTGAATTTTGTGCAATTTATTATATGTTGATATTCGTTAAATATTCAAACATTAATAGAAAATTCCAGAGTTACTAATTCGTAATCTTGACTACTATGAGATATAAAGTGGATCTAGTCCAAGATAGTAACTCAAATAGTCTACAGTAAACGAATACGGTTAGGAAACCTTATTCTGGTAACACTGTTGATGTTGTTCACTGATTTGATCCAAATCATTAGCATGATGTAGATGCAAGTGGAAACATCATATATAATGAGTTTATATAAGACTGGACCAGGATAATAAATCGATTCCTAAATAACACCGTTGATAGGAAATGATTTATAATATCAAATTTACGTTATTAAGATTGATACGTCTCAATCCTGAGTATGTTTTGAACTCACATTAATGAAGTCTTTTCCTTTGATTCATATAGTTGAGGGTGATCTGTTGATACACTCGATAAACTCCCGTTTTGGGGAAATGACTAAATTGGTGCTTGGGAACATTTCTATACAAGATGGCATTCATAACTTTCCTAAAACAAATGAAAGTGTTAGTGCGACACTATTCTAACTTAGGAACTTTAGGTATCTCCCTTGTTGTAATGATTCGATTTGAACATGAGGCCTCACCTTCTCACTTGGCCCGAGAAGGATCGTTCTATACTTGAAAACTATAGAAAAATGTTCATTAGAGAATCATCGGGTACACAAGGATAAAAGAGATAATTACAAGGGTAAAACCGGTAATTTTGACCCAGGTTGTAATTATGAGATTACCACGTGAAGGATATGTCAAAACAAACTTAATAACAAATGGACATAACCCATCTATAGTGAGGGGAGTTCAACTTATGGTTTATAGTGGAATTACCCTAAGTTAATAATTATGATTAATTAATTAATGAGTTTAATTAATAAATCAATAATTATTGGAGCCCATGATCTATAGGTCCATCAGGTCCCTATGCTAGCCCATATATCATTGTAACTAACCAAGTTATTAATTTAACTAGGAAGAAAGAATTATATTTAAGTAATTAAATTACTTAAATAAAGGGATATATTAATTGTTTAAATAAAATGTTTATTTAAATGGAAATTAATATCAATATTATTAATTATTTAAATAATGAGTTTATTTAAATAGAAATTAATAATGAATATTATTAATTAAATAATGAGTTTATTTAATTTAATAATAAAAGGAGAGAATTAAATTTGTTTATGAAACAAATTAGTATTTTGCCCAAAATAATTAATTAAATGAATTTGATTCAATGTTAATTAATTAAGATGATTTTCGAAAATATGTATTTAAAAGAAAAAGATTATTTGAATTTTTAAATACATAAAAAGAAAATAAGATAAAGATAAAGATTAAATAAAAAAAAAAAAAAAAAAAAAAAAGGATAAAGCCAAATTGGCCACGCCACTTGTCAAGGATATATGGAATTTTTGAATTCCAATTCCTAAGGAGCTGACGCCATTATCTTCATTTTTTTATTTTTTTTAATTTAATTTATTTAATTTGATTATTTAAATTAAATGAAATAAGAGTTCTAATTTGATTAGGAACAAACTCTTATTTTTCTTATAAATATGACCATTGGGTGCTCATATTTTACACTTGAAATTTATCAAAAAGGCTCTCTCCTTTTGCCTTCCCATTGCCGGATTTTGGCATAGAAAAATAAGAAGAATTTTTCTTCTTATTCTTTTGTTCTTCCTAGGTTCGATTCCCACAAGTCGGGTTGGTTTGTGATCGGGATATAGCATAGAAGGCTTGGTGAAGTGGATTGATCTTGTAAAGGAAACCCCAACCGATTCTCCATAAATCTACAATGTAAGTTTTTTCGAAAAACTTTATAATTTTATTTTTGATTTGATCACGATTGCATGTTATTAACGGATCCGTAATTAAATGTTAATTAATTTACTAAAGAATTTCCGCTAATTTAGTAAATAGTTCCTTCAGTAAGGCCAATTTGTGTCATGGCATTTTAATTCCACCACGAACATACTGGTGGTGAAATTGTATCAATTATGGATACATATTCTTTAGCAAGAAGCATAGGTATTTGTTCGTAAACCATGTCTGCAATAGTTGAATACATAAAACATCAAGGAGATATCACATTTTAATTACTAAAAAAACATTTTTTAGAATACTACCTGAAATGCATACATGAATCTTGCTAGAATGTAGGTTGCATATAAAGACTTGGCATCCTGGGTTTCACTTTTTTTTCTTTTTTTTGGCATTTGTTCTTTATGTAAAGGAAGTCTTTGCTTATACGACTCTATGTAGCTTCCTTGTATTGCGTCCATGAGTGAAGCTAGTGTTGTCGAAGAGATCGTGTCAACCAGTCAAAAATTTCTCACATATCTTCATGATCTACCAATTAAAGAAAACCGTTATCAATATGTTTTCTTCTCAGTCCACCAAACAACACCAGCTCCACGAAATACACAAGTGCCAACTTTACTATATCTTCATCCTCCGACAATCCGTGATCAAGAAACTTTTTTTCTATATCACCTTTTCTTATTGAAAAATGATCCTTAAATAAAAATCTAACAGAGTGATCCTCATGGAAATCTAGTTATATGTGTAAAATCATCATTTGTAAATGTGATGACCTATCCTCTAATAAAAAACTCATCACTTTAGCATTCAGTTGTTCAATCTCTGTTAAGAGGACTAAGTGCATGAGAGGATCACAAAACGTAAAATCAATGTTAATCAAACGTGCAATGAATGTTTTGCCTAAACATATCTAATTATGTTGGAGTAAGTCGCTTCTTAATATTCTTTGCCGTATAAGTCAAATGCGATACTCCAGTTACAGTGGCAAGAAAATGGTCATCAAGACTAACTTTCAATTCAGCTATTTAATCTTAAAAGGACAAAGTAATACCAAAATAAAAAAAAATAGTAATAAAATATAATCAATGATGGGACAGATCATGGTCTATGATCGAACATATCATGGGCTAAGATCAGACATATCACGAGCAATGATATGTCTGATTATAACCATTGATCGAATAGATCAGAGAGATTATCTGTCAGCAATGTTCTTGAGCAATGATGAGACAGATCATGGGTAATGATATGTGCGATCATTTAGTAATGATTGGACAGATCAAAGAGATGATTTGTCTGATCATGAGACTTTAAATTTATAAAATAACCCTTCGAGAAACACAACAATATACAACATACTACTAATAACCAAAATCAAAAACATTACCCAAATCAAAAACATACCTTTTCACGTTCAAAATGGAGCTTAATCGTTCGAAATCGCAGGGGAGTGAGGGACGTTCAAATCGCATTAAGGGTGTTGTTTGATTTCGAAAAAAAATGCAAGCTTGAATGCAAAGGAAAATGAGATCGTGGGTCTATGTTCTTGACATCGTTGGTCTGAGGGCATAAGAAAGTTTTTTTTTTGTCATTTCACCTATTAGTGACATAAACATAAGGTCTGAATTGTATAATTTTGAAATGGAGGTTAAATTTCTTTTAGATCTTATTTTTAGGTTAATTAAGAAAATTTCCCATTACATTTTCTCTTGACAGTAAACTACGATATTTTGAGAAAGAAATTGAAACAAATCCTACAAAGTATAAAAAACTCTTGATTGTTATCTGGACGAACCTGAAGAAAAAATTATCAGAAGAATTCTGTTGAGTAATATGGTCTAAGAAACATAAGTAAATTCTCAAGAAGTTATATGCATGTGTTTATGATGTTATAGGTTTGTGTAAATCAATAAAAGAATTATAGTTAATAGTAAATTATAGCAATCTAATTCAATAGTTTTTTTAATTATAAAAAATAACAAACAAATTACAAGAGTTCACAATTTTATCTAATCATAGAGAAGACAATGAGATTTTATAGATCAACAAATTTGGTTACTAACCTTGGATTTTCCTTTCTTCATCGATTGAGCATTGTTCTTCTTCAGCTTTTTTTGTGTTTCAATTTGATATCATTTCAGTTTTTCAGCTTCTTGATTATTTTAGGAGGTATTAGGTTTTTTATTTTTTGGATTCATTGTTTTCATTGGATTTGGTGACGGGTTTTAGAAAAAAATCGAGCTTAGGGTTTTTGTAAGGAGCTTTGAGAGATTTTAAGGATTTCAGGGAAGATATTGAGCTGAGAGAGATTTTTTGGCATTTTGGTTGATACTTTTTTCGCAAAAACGAATTATGCATAACGAGCTGATGGTAAGCATATGTTTAGTGTGTTTTTTTTTTCATTCAATGGTTTTTTTGTAATTTTAAATTACTTAAGTTTCTGGACTGTTTTATATGGGCCTCACAAAAATATTTTTTTGATATTTTTGTAAATGGACTGCTATTGGAGGAATTATGTTTACTTAATATGTTGTTTCAGTCCAAGCCTTTAAATATTAAGGCCCACAGGGTCCAGCAGTCGAGCTCCCCTCACGAGAATAGGGTTCACACCAATTTGAATATCATTCCCCATTCCCCATCCCTATCTTTTAAGGGAATATATATAAAGAGCTCGAAGATGCCAACTGTCGACTCAAGAAAAGGATCTGAGCCACATCACCAGGTATAAATAGAGGACATCAGAAGGATGTGGAGGTAGAACATTTTTCTCACTCATACATACATTTTACTCTATCTCTCTTTTAAAGACGTCTCTAACTTGACCGTCGAAGTCCCTGTGATTGATTGATTTGTTGAAGTTTCTGGAAAAAGTGGTTTGTGTTCTCATTGTTCTTGAAAATTTCATCTTAAACTTATCATATTTTCATCTTGAATCTGAAAATTGCATAGGATTTGTGCTAGAATTGTTTGTTTCCTAAAAAGCTAGAACTTACCATAAATAGCCAAAACTGTTTTTGGAAAGTATCAATTCTATCCCATATTTTAATATATGCATCTTTTGCTTTAGGAAAGTATTATTTTCTGATCCAAAGTGCTTTAGGGAAGTCTAATTTCGAATTTTTCTCTTTTAGGAAAGTTTATTCTTGCTTGTTTTCTTTCTTATTCTTTCCTTGTTACAAAAATACACCATTTGAAAAATCATCCATTTATTTCTCTAGCCACCCAAGCTGATTGTTTCTTATTTCTTTATTGATACTTTTTACAAATATCATTAGTATCTTATTTGTTTGATAGTTGCTAAAGTGTGCTAATAGTTCAAGGTTACATTTAGGCCCTAAAATCTGCTTTTGAGTGCAAACACGAGAGAACAAACATCATCGAGTGTAAACACTTAGGGAGTGATTGAGAGGTCCTATTTTTTATTATTAACCTTTTTATTTGCAGCAATGTATCATGAAAGGTTTGATCAAATGAGAAGTAAGAGTTTTCGAGAGGTAGAAACAGACCAGGAGCCAAAATAGAGAGGTTTATCATGGAGGGATGGAGCATAGAAGCTTAAGAGGTGATAAGCTCAAGTTAAATACTTTCTATGGGAGTTCTAATCAAGAGGAATACTTGCAATGGGAGATAGAAACCGAGCATTTCTTTGATTACAACAATTATAGTGAGGAAAGAAAGGTAATGCTTGCTATTTCCAATTTCACTAATAATGCTCATGTTTGGTGGTCTCAATTGAAAGTGAAACTAAGGAGGGAGAGGAAACGACCAATAGAAACATGGTATGATCTTAAGTGCCATATGAGAAGGAGATTTGTTTCAAGACAACATCAAGAGCATCTTGTGCAAATGTTGGATAAGCTAATTCAAGGATGTAAAAGTGTGGATGAATACTACATGGAGATGGAGTTGCTCAAGGCTAGGGCTAATGTGGAGGAAGATGTGGAGTCTACTATTGTAAGGTTCTTCAATGGATTGAATAGAGATATTGCTTACCAAATGGAGTTAACACAATTTGAGGAGTGAGGAGAGTTGGTGCACATTGCCAACAAGGTGGAAAGAAGACTCCAAAGAGGGGCTGCAAAAAGGTATGTCACTAAACAATTTTCCAATCCAATTTCTTCTTATCAAATGGGTGAAAATGGTACATTAATGGATAAGAATGGGGCTGCCTATGGCTTGGTAGAGGAAAATGCAAATTTGATTTTAGAGAAGGTCAAGATGATTGAAAGAGAACTTTTAAAATCGAAGGAAGTTTTCAATGCTAGCATGGAGGAGATAAAAGAGGATATTCGTGCTAATGTTTTTGTGGAGGAAACTTGTGAGCTACAAAAGAGTTCTATGTTTGAAAATAATGAAAATTGTGACAAAAAAAATGAGCCGAAAGAAAGAGAGATGAGTGCAAAAGAAATTAATGAGTTAAAAGAAAGAGAGATGAGTGATAAAAAAGAAATGAGTGCTCAAAACAAAGAGAGTTGTGAGTTTGAAAAGAAAGAGTGTAATGAGAGTGAAAAGAACGAGTGCTTTGAGATTACAAAGTGTGAGACATTTTAGTTTAGTGAGCAAAAAGAGAGTGAAATAGAGAGTGAGAGCTTGAAAGTTAGATCAAGTGAGGCTAGGAATGAAATCTACCAACCTACATTTGTACTTTTGTACAAAGAGGTTTGTTTTACACTTAACCCATCTTTACCTAGTATGTTCGTTGAGTTTTTGCAGGAATTCAAAAGATTGTTCCCTAATGAGATGCCTAGTAATTTGTCATCAATGAAAGGCATAAAACATCATGAAGACAACATTCAAGGGGCTGCCAAACTCAATAAACCACAATCTCACATGATTCAATGCATGGAAAATCGGGTAAACACATCCATGGTAAAGTATCCTAACCCTATTTTTGATGAAATGCATATTAATTGTTTGCTTGCTAAAATTGGTATCAATTCTGAATTTTTACAGCATGAAATGAATTTCATTGATAATTATACATCTTGTGCTAAGACTTACTTGCTTAATAATTCCCAAATTAAAGGAGCTACTTCTGATCATGTGCTTAATGTTTTCAATAATAATTGTTTGATTGATTCAATGGTTACATATGATTGTCACTTGATTGAGAAGAATGTAGGATTTATGTATGGACCCACATATGAGTGGGTTGAATGTACTTTTGCATCATTGTTTGTGATACCATGTTATGAGAAAATTTATGAAATTGACTATGGTCCTTTGGGTTCTAATATGTTATCTAATAGTGTAGCTAGATCTCTTGTTATTTGTTATAAGACAGAATTTAAGAAGAAGCTACAAATACTTCAATACCTAAGAGGGACCATGCAATTAAATGACAAAAAGGGAGATGCATGGAAGTTCAAGGTTTTTGATCCGGGAGGAGTTAAACAATTCAAGGCACTAGAAAGATATAAAGATGCTTACAAATCTGATTTCCAAGGTAAGTATGCTTTAGGTGCTTTTATTTATGTTACTAACTTGAGTTATTGCGATATAGGTAATGTTTTAGATTCGAGGACGAATCCTTTTCAAGAGGGAGGGGATGATATGAATCATGGAACCTCACAAAAAGCTCAAGGACCAATCACAAGTTCAAAGATCAAGAGAAGCATTGAACATCCATTTACAAGCCTACATTAGCAAAGTCAAGACAAGCTTCGAAGATCCGAGCATGGAGGCTAACAAATAAGACTTGATGCACATTAATCAATGGAAAATGCATTTGGAAGAAGAGAATTGAAGACTTGTTCAATCAGAAATGAAGAGGAGCAAATTAGGAAAGTTGCATCACTTTTGCAAACTTTCCTTATTTGGACCACTTTCCATATTTGTTCCCAAACTTGCCATATATGATGTCCACGAATTTACAATGTATTTGGACATGTTTTAGGCCTTTATTTATCAGTTTTAATGCTTAGAATAGTTTAGGAATGATATAATATCTTCTAGGGCAAAACTTTCCTAAAATGCACCAAATGCACTTAAGGAAAGATTTGGCAGATTTTGTGCCTCCTTGTAATCCGAATTTCCTTGTTGTTTTTAGGGTTTCTTTGGCTATTTAAAGCCTCATTTGTAACCCTAAATACTAAGAATTAATATGATAGAAAATAGCTTTGTTTTTCTTATTGCTTGGTTGATTTTACCTTGCATTTTGTAGCCTTGTTCTAGGTTGCATGTTTTAGAAACATTCAAGCATAATTTGATCTATTGTGTTTGTGGATTGTTTCGATCTTGAAATAAGAACAAGTTCTCTTATTTCAAGGTATTAGATCATTGGAATAATCTTCTTCTTCTTGGTTTCCAAGGGTTTTACCTTATTGTTCATCGGGGTTTTAGGATTTGCATCTAGGGGTTCTTTGTCTTCAAAGGGTTTCTATTTCAATTTCCTAGGGTTTCATATCAAAGATTCAAACAAGTCTTGGGAGGAGATTTATCAAAAACAACAAGGTAATTACTAACCTAGAGTTGCGTTTTTGGCAAGATTTCCATGGTGTTGATTTGGGGTTTTTTCAAAGGTAGCTTAATGGTGTTTATATGAAGGTTCTCTCATGATTAAAATTCTGGAAATTAACCTTAGGTTGATATGGATAAACCCTAAGAGTTATTAAATTGGGATTCTATGGGAAAGTTCTTAACCACCATTAATGGTGAAAATCTAAGCTTCTAAGTTTTTGTAAATTCAAAGTGTTCTTGATTGGTATTGGAGAGCTCTAAATTCTGGAAATCTATATGTTAATTTAGGCTTTAAAGTTTATTGCATAATGAAAGGAAGGATATGGAAAGTATAGATGAATGTTTCCAAAGAAAAACTCCATTAATAGAGGTTTTTGAAGCTTTTGGTTTTTATTTGATTTTGGGATTTCTTGACCATTACTTTGAGTTTCTCAATTCTTGAATTTAGGGGTGAAAATATATTTATAAAATGTATGGAAAACACATTGGAAGATCAACTTAATGAAATTTTGGTGATTTTCCATATGTGACCGAAAATTGCACTTATTTTTGGCTAGTTTTCAAGTTTTTGTGTAATTCTTGACCATTAATAAAAGGTTATCAATTCTGGAGTATTTGGGTGTTTATGTATATATATTTAGCAAGGAAACCACCTTAGGGCATCAATCCAATGTATATTTCATAAGAACCCCTTGTTTAGCCGAAAATTACATCCCAAATCACCTAGTTTTGAAACTTTTATCACTAATCGGGTTCGGGGTTATATGTTTTTGATAGGGGCTGACTTATAACGTTTATATTAGACTAAACATATATGGATTAACTTATTGTAGGACAAATACGAGTGGATACAATCGAAGCCCACTTTGAAGGTGAGAACATAAAGAATCGGAAGGGTGAATGGCGAGCATTTACAGGTTTTGTTCTCCCGAGTTGATTTGAATGGGAAAGTGTGGTGTAGGTGGTTGATTGATAGTATGGTTGGAAAGGTTAAGAGTATAAGAGAATTATGGAAACGGATAATTATTCCGGTAGTGGCTAAAGGGCCGAAATGTTAATTAGTTTAATATCCAGTACATGTTTTGATAGTTGTTCAGTTAAGCATGCCTATTTGCTTTATTATTATGTTCATAGTCCATGAACGAGTCATATACTGGATTTGGGGCTATGATTATGCATACTTGCTATATTTTTTATTATGCTCGATAAGTAGATGTGATTAAGATAACAGAGAAAAGTGTGATCATGAACCACGTGAATATGTGAAACTTGAACATTATGTGAGTAAAGATTGAGTCATATACCGATTTTGAAAAAGTTGATCTATCTCCATATGTTAAATTGATATTCCGTTATACGATGATGTTGTGAAAAAGCATGCTAAATCCATTTCATGTCATACATTCCACTCATGCATATCATGTGATCATTATGTGGCCATGGGGTCGTAACCCGTGTAACGGTGTATGGATGTTGGACGTTACACGTGGTTACCGTGGCGGAGATGTGGAGGAGCTCCGGTGTGCTATATAAAGAATGGCGCTAGTGGATTGAGATAGTTTGAAATTGAGATGAGCTACGGCTCGGATGTTAATTGATATTGTAACATGGGCGTAGCGAGACGCCGGGTTTGTGTTGGCAATACTTGTGGGATCAAAGAGAACGGAAATATGCGTTTAAGATGTTATAACTAGTTATCACCATCCAAACTCAAGCATTTTTACTTCATACACGTCTTAAGCATGTTATTATTTCTTTTGCATTCTATCACGATCTTTCTACATCACTGTTCATATTCTTTTGTTTTCACTGAGTGTCATGCTCAAAGGTGCTTTATATCACCTTTCAAGTAACGCTCGGGGTCGAGGGCGTGGAACGGCAGTTGGTGCTTCTTGATAACACGAGATGAAAACTTTTGGATTGGCCTATAGTCACGTGAGCCATGCGTTTCTGGGAGCGTTGTAGGATAGTTATGCCTACGTTTTGAGTCAAAACTTTAAACTTTTATGTACATATTATATTTTGTATAACTGTTTAACTGGTGCACCAAACTTTGCTTCTTATGTTTTGACTATATGTGACACTCTGAACCGGCTGACGAGCCGATGGTTTCTTATTAACAGGTTTATCTTATTTTGTTTCTGGGACTTGAAATTTACAAATACTACATGCCGAAATTTTCATTATTTTTCTAAGTCAGCTATTTTAATCTTAAGTTCTCGCTTTCGTATGCATACTCGCGTCTTGGGCTTTTAGATTAAGCTGGGTCGTCACATAAACAATTAATAATATTAATATTTTCTCCCGACTAAATATTATCAAATGATATTTAATTATTAATTTCCATTTAAATAATTTTCATCAGTTAAATAATTAACAATTTTAATTGAAAATATTTTATTATTAATTAATTAATTTTAATTATTAGGTATCGTTCAAATAAAATTAATTATTTAAACAATTAATTATTATCAATTAATTTCAAAATATTAATTACCATTTAAATATACTCAATATTTAAATAATTAATAATGGCTAATTAATAATATTTCATTATTAATTTCCTGTTTAAATAAACTAATTATTTAAACAATTAATAATGTTTATATTAATTAGCGTTTAAATATACTCAATATTTAAACAATTAATATTGCCTATTTAAGTAATTCACTTTACTTAAAATTTCCATTTTTTCTACTTGATTTCGTGACTACGATATTTGAGCTAGCATAGGGACCCGATAGACTTATAGATCATGGGCATAATAATTAGTCAATTAAGTGATTAACTCATAATCAGTTAATTACTTATTATCTAACTATGAATAATTCCACTATAGATTCATAGCTGAACTCCCCTCACTACAAATGAGTTATGTCCATTTAGTTTATCTTTATATATATCTGTGATATATCCTTCACGTGGAATGCTCATAATTATAGGTGGATTAAATTTACCGTTTTGCCCATATAATTACCGCTTTATCCTTGTGTTCCCGCTGATTCTCCAATGAATATTATCTTTAGTTGAACTAGAGATAATATACTTTTGTGATCAATAGAAGTCGTGGCGCCACTTGTTCATGTCTCGAATAAGTACATCAAGGGAGTTTCCTAAAGTTCCTAAAATGTTTAGGTATCGCAGTGGTACCGTTAATTTATAGGAAAGTTATGAATTCCATCTAGTGAAAATGCGTTCCCAGCTACTTATCTAGTTATGTTCCCAAAGCGGGAGTATAGAGCGTTCTTTCATATCGCTCTCAACCATGTGAATCAAAAAACATAACTCCACAAATAGGAGTCCACATTTCACTCAGGATTGAGATCTATCACGGTTGATAAACTTAGTTTGATATTCGATCATTTCTCGTAAACAGTACTAATGAGAAATTTGATCAAACATTGTGGTCCTGTCTTATACAATCAGCATTGCATATGATTTTTCCATTTCATGTCACCTACATGAATGATCAGGATTAGATCATTTGTCTATAAACAAAATGTGAAGCTATCAATAGTGTTACCAGGATAAGGTTCCCAAACGTTATCCATTTACTGTAGACACTTTTAAGTTACTTATCTTGATTTTAATCCTCTTGTATGACTCACAGACTCACATACTAAGTCGTGATTTCATAAGAGTGACTTAGGGTTTTACTATTTGATTGTTTTATATTAATATATTTCCATATATTCATAATATCGTTAATTGAATCAATATAGATAATAGAAAGAACTTAGGTTTATTTATTTAATTTATTCGAAATAAATTATCTTTATTAGATAATTACAAGTTCTAGGACACCAATCCTAACATGTTAGTGGATCCAAAAAATGACTGCGAGGTAAGACATATATTTTATTAATGTATTTACTTATATAACCTCTTACTTACTAATATAATGTCGTAATTGATTATATTTATACCTCATTTCTATTTATTCAAGATAAGTTGAAAATGCGATCAGAATTCATTAAACAACGTTTCACAGTGGTTGGCTCTTAGTTCGTGGTCATATTTCAATCCTCCTCTTAGTCTTCCCTTTTGAGGTGATTTCATAACTTTTATAACTATATTTGTTACAACAATAGTGTGATCGGAGTTGGAATGACTCGAAGATTGTTACAAGTTAACGCAGCAGAAGTTATTCTAATTAATCTAAATTAATTAATATGAAAGAGACGGGTCTACTTTAATATCATGTAAAATTATATAAAAACACGTAGATTCATGCTATTTTTCGAAAATCAAAGACCTTTTACTTACATTGAGTAAATATGGAGAATTGGTTGGAAGGTTCCTTTAACAACAAATCTTCTATACTATATCCCAATCAAACAAGAAAAACCCGATGGTGGGATCGAATTTTAGAATAAATTAGGAAGAAGGAAAAAAATTATTCCCAATTGTTGGGCCAATATCGGCAATATGAGGGAAAGAGGAAAATAGAGAAAAAATTGAATTGTTGTTTTTTATGAATAACTCACGCCTCCTATTTAAAGGAAAATAAAATTCCTAATCAAATTAGAAAAACTCATTGGAGATAAAGAGATAAATGAAAAAGATTTTCTTTTCCCTTTTTCTTTTGGTTGGCCGAAAATGAGGGATAGTATAAAGGAAAATTCTAATTTTTTCTTTATTTATTTTACCTTGGGTAAATATAATTTTATCTTGGGTAAATATAATTTTATATGATTATTTTAGAAAATAATTTAAATAATTATCTTCCTAAAATACACATAGGTGGTCGAAATTGATATGTAAATTAATTAATTACTTGGACCATTTTCAATTGGGTTCATTAATCCAGTTCGGCTAGAAACTCTCTCTTAAATTAAATAAGTCCAACCTAATTAATTATTAATTTTTATATTGATTTATTTATTAATTACCATTTAAATAAATTACTTTATTTAAATAATTAATAATATTAATATTTTCTCCTAATTAAATGTCATCAAGTAATATTTAATAATTAATTTCCATTTAAATAATATTCATTATTTAAAAAATGAATAATATTCATAAATATTTTAATTATTAAAGTTATTTAATTAATTAAAAATATTAATTGCTAATATTTTATTATTAATTAAAAATATTGATTTAATTAATAATTTCCATTTAAATAAATAGTTATTTAAATAATTAATAATCATCAAATAATAGTATTTCTATTATCAATTACCCTTTAAATATACTCAATATTTAAACAATTACTAATGATTAGTTATTAATATTTCATTATTAATTTATTGTTTAAATAAACTCATCATTTAAACAATTACTAATTATTTATTAATTTGCATCTAAATAAACAAATTATTTAAATAATTAATATTGCCTATTATTTAAGTTACTTATGTAACGTCCCGTTATTTTAAAAGGAATTTTTTTTATTTTAAATTATTTTAATTATTATTATTTGATGTAAAGTACTTAATTTAATTTTAGAATTATTAATTTAAATTTTAGATTTAATTTAGAATTTATAACTTAGAATTTATAAGTTAATTTCGTTCGTAGATTCTTTTTAATTGCTTTATTAGCTTAAATTAGTTTTGGTCGTACTAATAATTATTAACAGGCCAATTAATAATTATTAATCACCATTGGGCTAGTTTAAGAACTTCGGGTTTCGATTTATGAGTTAAAATCATTAAAAGGACGTAACCGTAATTTTTGATTTCTTAAAAATATCTAAAGCACTATTCACTTCTTCTTAAATGTCAACTTTGACCACGAACAAACCAATTTTTCATTTCTTCTCCATGCCTTTGTCGTGGCCTTCATTCCACCATGGGAGGGTTTGGGTTTTCTTGGCTTTTCTTCGTTTCTCGATCGATCGTCGTGTTTTCGGTTGCGTTGGATTGGTAGGGGCGAGGGCTACCTATCCAACCTACCTTTTCGAAATTTCCCGTTCTCTAAGGGAAGTCCCAAAAAGTAAGTTTTCAAAACTTTTTATATGGTTTTGTTCGTTTTTTATTATAAATGAGTTTTGAAGTTGAAATCATGAATTTCTATCATGGAATTTGACGATTTTGAGCTCGGATTTTCGAAAAACACTATTCATCCGAATTCACTATTCATCCGAAAATTCAAACTTGTTCTCATCTTAGTTATGAGTGTACTATGTTGTGCAATTGATGAATTGTAGGTGTGATTGCTCGGTTGTTGGTTCGTGGGAACTCGGTTGTCACAGGAGCATTCAAGGTGAGAATAAATAGGATTTAAAGTAGCTTTAGAAACCGAATAAGTTGAACGGTTTGTAGGATCGGAAGTTGAGATTAAGGTTTAATCGAAAGGAGTAAATTAAGTGAACTAACATGCTTAGGCTTGAGAGATAGGTCTAGTTGAGTGAGAGAACTCGTAGGTACTTCGAAGGAAACGAGTAACTTTTAGAAATTCTAAGTTTAGACTTACTTCGGAATTTCCTATTGTTTATCGGGAGATGAAGGTTTCAAATGAAATAAGGATTGTGAATAAGGAACTTCGTTTGTTTAATAAACAATGGAGTAAGAAATTGAAGACTTTTATGTTAAGTCAAATTCTCGAGTTATTAGAAAGCCGGTTGGCTTGAATTATTCTTTGATTTTCAAAAGTTCCTAATTGCTCGTTTTATGTACAAGAGTAATTCACGATCTATTTACTTTTATGTCCTTTCGATTATGTTGAATGTTTATATTTATTTACTTTTGAAAGCATATGCATACCATATTGCACCATCATGATCTATTTATTTTTATGTCCTTTCGATTATGTTGAACGTTTATATTTATTTACTTGCACTTGAAAGCATATGCATATCTTATTGCACCATCACGATCTATTTACTTTTATGTCTTTTCAATTATGTTGAAAGTTTATATTTATTTACTTGCACTTGAAAGTATATTCATATCATTTCACAAAGCCTGCGGGAGCTTACACATAGCCTGCGGGAGCTATCACATAGCCTGCGGGAGCTATCACAAAACTGCAAGGAGCTATCACAAAGCCTGCGGGAGCT